>OZ018327.1:163438683-164038683 GCA_963969495.1 Ceratothoa steindachneri
GCAGCCGATGCGTCAAGGATACTGCAAGCCGGAAGGTGCCGAGTTTCTAATGCCTCAGAGTAACCAACGCGCTCGGTGAGTCGCTATAGATCACAATCCGGCTCCGGACCGAATACACCAATAATCTCTCGTAACGAGTGGTGTATTGTAAGTAGCAGGGCCCTAAATACAGAATAGTGCCCGGAAGAGCCCGCCCAGTTTCAAACAGGTGGTGAAGGCATGGAAGCCGCTTCCTTCTTTGGATTTGGATCCATCTATGTACAATAACACGGCTCCAGCGTGACACGACGTATCCTCCAAGAAAGGCGAAGACATTACTCCTGGTGCTGTAGAAATTTTGGGATTTTTTTCAAGGTCACTAAACTGGCGACCGGCACAGAGGGCACGGTAGCCAGAAAAATAGTCAGCCTTAGGCTAAAAAAGACCCAAAACAAACAAAAAAGAAAGGGCATTCTTTGGAGCTGGAGGTTCTCGTCCACAGCCATAAGAGCATTCAACTAATACCAAACACTTATATACAGGAGAGACCTAGTTCAGCCAAAAATTCAATTATGACACAATCAGGGTTACAGGAAACCTTTCCGAAGCCTCACCTCCCCCGACTTAGAAAAAAAATTAATGAATAGACAATCTGAGGACGACAAACGGAAACCTGAAGCCTTCGCGACATTCTGGCGTAGGTCTACGTGAACAGTCGCGTCACGATGCCGCGAAACTTTAGGTTTACGCTGATCTTCTTCCATCTTCGTTGCCAGGCAACCCAAAGGCCTAGCATGGTTCACATAATGCAATAAATGCGGGCAAGAGTGAAACGCTGGCTGGTTTTCCAGTTTTCACGGACTCTTTGCCCAGAGGGACTTGGGCAATGCACCATCTTCCTTAGGCTCAGCTGAAATGCTGAAGTCATCTCAGTGAGGCTACCCAAAATTTCAAGGGCTCCATCATGGGCGCGTTAGTGTGTGATGATCGCGCCTTAACGCCAGCACACACCGACCTGAAGTTGTCTAGTATTCGATCGCTCTTCAAGGGACGCAGCTCCACCTTTCCCTCTATAGAGAGGAAAGATAGCGGGGATCCGCTTATAAAAATGGGGCATAGAAGTAAAGGGGGACGGCACCAGCTTTCGCATGCCCTTTCATAGAATTTAAGATGACCCAAAGAGCCAGGCAGTGCCTATTGGCACTCGGGCATTGGGAATGGGCCACTCGTGTAGATACCAAGTGTAGCAGTATACATAGGGTGCCCCTTTGCAGTGGTAATAAAGGAGAAACCATTTTACTAATTGAAAGAGGTGAGCCTCTACACTAGTAGAAGGCGTCTTTAGATTGTCTCCTCACAGGGTAATGTCTGGTTTCTGCTAATTCTGAATCTTGAAGACAAGGCAACGGCAATTAAGAAATTAGCGACCAATATAGGGAAAGATAAGGAGGGGCGGCCCATATATATCGCGTCCAGTCACTCACGATTATCACGTCTGGGCCTTTTGGACCTGATCGGAAGATACCCAGCTAATGGTTACTTTTCCAAAGGACACAGCTCCCAAATGAGCAGATGGAGAGGCTGATGCAGCAGAGTGGATCGCTTGTTAAGTTGTACTAGTCATTGACAAGATGGTCAGGAACGGAAATTGCCATGTGACAGACCCAGAGACAGGACCGAAAACCTTTATCGGGTTGGGCATTCAACAAGGAAGTAAAGCTCACACCCAGGGGCATTACAGCCTTATACCCCCGTGAACAGACTCAGAAAGGGTGGTCAGCCCATTAGGAGCAGGGAAGAGGTTATAGGGTCAAAAACGCACATCCAATTATTCGCGCCATTAAGCCCAGGATCCCTGAGCTTAAAGGGCCGTTAAAGGGAGTTGTTTAAAGAGATTCCAAAGAACCCTTCTGATACAGCATTAATTAGCTGGCCAACTCCTTAAAACTAGATAAACAAAGAAATAGGGACAAATGAGTGGAGTGACTTCGAAATTTTAGGGTGCCCAGAGGGACTTGGGCAATGCACCATCTTCCTCAGGCAAGGCTAAAATGATGAAGTCATCTCAGTGTGGTTGGCCTTCATGGACACTCGGGAGGATAGGACGTGCCCTTCTTCCACTTAGCACTCAGGTCAAAGTTACTAAAAGCAGATGTGTAAGGGAAATAGTGAAGATAGTAGAAAATATAAATCTTTAGGTTCTGCAAACAGTGGTGAAGAGAGAGCATACAAATACAGTAACTAGTGCCCTGGAAGCCGTGCCTCAGCGAGCCTCTTTTTTTTATTATTTTCGGAACCCGTCTCGACACTGCCTACTTGAGCATAGGTCATCGTACTCACTACAGCCGACAACTAGGCTATATTAAAAAACAAATAAGTAAATAAAAAATAACAAGGATAAAAAATCATAGGCTTAAAACCAAAAAAAAAGCAAAAAGGTAACAAGAAGGAAGCGCGCTCCAAGCGTCGAGAGTAGGCCCCCCTCTCCCCGGCGCAAGAGCATGCGACCCACAACAAACAGTCAAATTTAGTGGAGGAAGCCAGCTCCTCCTCCAGTCCATAAGTCCTTTTGCACGAACCAGTCCCGAGTATAAGGGACAAGCGGTAGCAACCCCGCTACCGCTTGTCCCTTATACTAAAAAATTCAGATATAAACATTGGGAGGAGTACCCTCGCCCCCATCGCGTGGAGAGTCTCTATGATACCGTATCGCCATGTGGTATCATAGGCCTTCTCCAGATCGAAAAACACCGTGGCGTAGTGCTGTCTACGAAGGAAAGCCTCGCAGACGGCATTTTCCAGTCGGAGCAGAGAATCCGACGTGGAGTGGAACTGGCGGAAGCCGCACTGTGCAGAAGACAGATGGCCTCTGCTATCCATGAAAAAGCTATCTAACATTTACTAATTACTCCATCAACTTGCATACGCAGGTTAGAGAGATTGGGCGGAAATCAGCCAGGGTAAAGTGATCTCTCCCCGTTTCCGAAAATCGAGCACAGTAGCGATTCGCAAGGAGTCCTGGAGGATACCTTCTACCCAGATCTTATTGAAAAAATCTAACAGAAAGACCATGACTTGCTCACCAATGTGTCTAAGGAGGCGTACGAGACATCGTCTGGACCAAGAGCGGTGTCCACGTACGAAGCGAAAGCGGAGCGCAACTCACTCCCAGTATACCTGTCGTTGAAGGGATCTCCGCCTCTGGAGGTAAAGTCCAGCCGGCGGCCTTCCGCGACATCACGACGTGCATTGAATGCTGGCGGAGCAGCATCACGGCTAGAGAATGCGGAAAAAGCGGTCGCGAAGGATTCCGCCGCAGACGCGGGGTCCGAGATTGCGGTCCCATTCTCCTGGAGAACGGGAGAGGGGTCCTGCGAGAACTTGCCCCGAATCCTTTTGACTCGCTTCCACACCTCTGCTAGAGGGGTCTTCCCGTTAAGTGAAAACACGTATGCCCGCCAGGAAGAGTGACGGGCGTGCTTCAAAATATACCGGTACATAGCCCTGGCCCGATGAAATTGACCGACAGTGAAATCGTTTGGGCGGCGCTTATAGCGCATGTAGGCATAACGCTTCTGTTTGAGGGCCCTCTCACACTCGGCCGACCACCATGGGAGTGGTCGTGTGCAAAACGGCTAGACGTTCTGGAAATAATAGTCAGGCCCGCGGCAATGAGGTTACCGGAGAAGAACTCAACGGATTAATCTACTCCTCGACTGAGATAGAGAATTCAGTAATTTCCTGAAATGCAGGCCACCGCCGCGCCCGCGCCAAGCACCACCGAGGTGGGCTCTCTGGCATAGTGATCACTACTATGGAGGTGATGGACCACCCCCCAATCAAAATCAGGGTGTGCATCCGATGAGCACAAAGATAGATCAAGGCAAGAAAATGATGCGTTTCTCGTGCAGTGATGCGCAAAGTCATCCACATTTAGGACACCTATCTCAAGCTCTTCGATCAGATCGGCAAGGACTTGTCCCCTGTGATTTATTGAGTAATCATCCCAGAGAGGATGCCTGCCGTTCAGATCTCCAAGCAAGAGATAGGGCCTCGGCAACTGTGCCACGACACGGCGCAACTCCCCCGCGTCGAAGTCAGCTGACGGTGGAATGTACGCAGAAATGATACTATACCTCCTATCCAGGTGCAGATGCACAGCCACTATCTGAAAGGAGGTATCTAAAGTGAAAAGAAAAATGGAGACATCATGCCGGGTGTAAACCACCCATCCCCCAGCCCGGCCATCTCGTGGTGGTGGGGTCGTGAGACCCTTATACCCCGGGAGGGCGGGCAGGGGGCACGCGCCTAGCATGGTCTCTTGCAGAAAAATGGCTAACAGGGAACGGGACGATACGAGCCTCCGTAGCTCCTCCCAGTTGGCCTGGAGTCCACGGCAATTCCATTGAAGGAATATGCCCTCCAGGCCTAGCTTGGAGTAGACGCGGGGGCCCTCTTCGAACAGAAGACCCTCACGGGAATGGCCGTACGCTTCCCGTAGGCAGAACCCCGGGTGCTGTTGGGCGGACAAAGCGCTGAAGGCGCTGTCGCCTTCGAGGACTTATTGAGGGGAGGTTGGGCTCGCCATGCGAGTCTTTTCCTCCCACCGCCTCGAAACCTTAGGCGAGCATTGCGGCTTTGGAGGCGGGGGGGCCCTCTTTTCAAGGAACCACCTTCTCCGGGCCACTCAGCCCACCACTAGGCCTGGTGAACAACTTTCGGGGTATTGCCTCCTATGATTCTAACGACTCGGTGGAGGCGTGTGGCAGTTTCGCCTTACAGGAAACGGTCAGGCTGGGGGAAGGGGGGTAGCCCTTGTTTTAGCCGGGAAAGGGTGTGAGCCCGTTTTGCCGCCAGCTTTATAAGGGAAGCGCCGAGGTTGGGTAGAACCCGCTGAATGGCTATGAATGGGCGCGGAAACCACCGTGCTCGTTAGCCTGGATGTGCCAGGAGCAGAGGATGTCTTTCTAACTATTGAGGCATATGACGTCCCAGACAGAGCCGGGCGCGACAGGAGCAAGTCCTTGGCCTTGCGGAATGAGAGTCGATCCTGGGCCTGAACGACCAGGATTTCTTTCTCAAGGAGATATGCACCACATTGCTTCGAAGAAGCGGGTTGAGGCTCTCCGCAATTGACACACTTGGCCACACACGATTTAGACTTATCTTGTACGGCCTTGGAGCAATTTACACAAACTTCGGGTGACCCCGACTTGGCACGTCTACAAGAACGATTCGTATGGCCGAAGCGCTGACAGTAATAGCACCACCGCGGCAGTGGCACGAATGCCTTTACGCAATAGGAGTCTCAACCAGCACGCACCGACTCAGGGAGTGTCACAGTCAAACGTGACGAAGAGTGTAGGGGTGGGTCTCGAGGCTCCTCCCTGTTTTCTCATCACACATTCGGTCTTGACCACTTCATGGTCGGCCAGCTTTAAGGTGATGTCCTATATGGAGTAGTCAACGAGTTCCCTCGCATAAACTACTCCTTTCACAAAGTTCATTGTAGAGTGCGGCGTCACACTCACCGGGGTGCCATGAAGTGTCCGAAGAGCACTTATCTTGGCCGCCTCAGAATGATTCGCCGCATTCGCCAGAAGGCTCCCGTCCGAGAAACGGGTCACCTTCGGCCCTCTACCAATTACATTAGCTAATCCTCTCCTCTGATGGATCATGTTGCCCTTGGCCAACATGGTGCCATCAGTGGAGCGAATAACAAGAAGGCGTTTGAAGTCAGCGGGCTCGAAAACGCCAGGTAACCTCTGAATCAGGGGCCCCGATGTTATCGAGGCTCCACCCTGCGCACCTTTAGTCTTAGTCGGGGCCTCCGCACCCGGGGGGGTAGAGGGGCCGGATGTGCCGATCTTGGCTTGGTCACTTAACAAAGTGGAAGCAGACCCATCCGTTCCTGCAGCTCCCACGGATGGAGAGAAGCCCCCAGTCTTTTTAGTATTTTTCTTATTTTTTTTCTTTTTAGGAGAGGAGGGCGGGGAATGAACCCGCTTCTCCGCTCCTCTGTCAGGAGCCCCCAGGCCAGATGGCCCGGCCTCAGTTAGGTCCTTCTCTGAAATGGAGAAGCTCCTGGCAGTCGTAGGGGCACCGGTCGCAGGAGATCCCTCCCCTCCTTGTACTGCCTCGAAAACCCTAGCCGTTTGAGGAGGACCTTGCATAGGGGCGGATTCGGGTTCGGTGCTTGGCGCCAAGACCGCATTCCCCCCTCCATGAAAGGCCCTACCGTTTGAGGCTGGGTTTCCTCAAGGACCATGTCCATCTCAGGGGGGGCCTCCAGTTTCCTCGCCCCCCTCCAAGACATAGCAGGTCCCGTTGGCAGTATCGTCACTAGTCTTGTGTGGGGAGGCACAGGCCTTGACCCCGGCAAGGTTCAATATTCTTGCCAGCAGGTCTTTTGAGGGAAGCGACCAAAGGGTCCTGGCTTCCCTCTCCCCCTAAGTGGGTTTGCCCTACCGAGCCACTTCGATGTGGAGCGGCTGGCTAAGGGCTGCCTGCTGGCTTTCTTGGCAGTCCCCTTGGAAAGAACAGAGGGGACTGCCGCTGGAAAACGGGAGGTGCCCGAAAGCACCTCCAGAGAAGGCGGTGAGGGGGAGTCCCCTACACCCGTAGGCGTAGGAGAGGAGTAAGCCTCCTCTCCGGTTAGAGAAATATGGAGGGTCCCCTGCGCAAGTACAGGGGGGGAGGGGAGGGACACCTGCATTTTTTTCGGTAAGCTGCCCGAGGGCGGCTCCGTCGATGGTACAGGGGGAATTAAAGGTTTTTTTTTTTTGCTCATCATTGGGCATGGTGACCCTCTTTTTAATAAGGATGCAACAGCTTATCATCCCTCGCAGTAGCCCGCACTGCAAGGGGTGCGTACAGGCCTGGCAGAGCTAGGTGCCGCCATTCAGGACCACCCCTCCCGCCTGGTGGCCTGGCAGTCCATCGGCATAGCGGCTCCCTCTTGGGCACGGCGTAAAATTGATAGAGTGTGAAGAGGAAAAGAAAAGGGATGTGAGGAAGGTATGGGTGGGGATGAAGCAGGTTGTTAAAAATCAACCATCCCTGACCGGAGCTCAGGGAACATTGTCCCCTGCCCCCTCAGCCCCAATCAGGGACAGTTCGCTGAGAAGAAGGTCAGCATCTACCCTGTGAAATTAGAGGCTGACTAGAGAAAGTTGTGGGAGAGGTTGTATGAAAAGGGACGAAGTAGGGAAGAAATACAGGCTATCTGAAGGAAGGAAGAAAGGCTAAGCTGGGGCCGGACGGAGCGCTGGATCCCGTCAGCACGACGGCCAGGATGGCAAATCGCCGCGCCCCTTACGGGAAGGATGAAGAACAGCAAATTAGCTGTCAACGTCACCCCTGAAATGGATATTTAGAGTTGGTGCCATAGTCATGTGCCTGACATTCCACAACTTTCCCATTTCCCTAGCATTGGAGGGCACGATCCAATATTTCCTCTTCTCTTCTTCTTCTTCTCAAGGTGTGCAGACAGGCTGAGTTGCGAGACTGGGTTTCTCGCATCGTTACTGTCGGGTTTCTTTTTCAGGCAAATCAGGGTGGTACCTAAACCATAGGTGCCTTACTTGGTGTACCGGCTCCGCCAAGTTGACCATTTAATTCCGGGTCTTATATCTATGTAGTATGGTTTTTCTAATTCTCAAATTTACTTGTTCTTGTTTTTTTAAATATTTGTTTAATTACTATTTTAAGTTTTAGCCTTCCTAAATTTTAAATTTTAATAATTTAAGTTATTTAATGCATTCATTTATTCTTTTGTTATTATGTAGTGACATTGAGTTAAACCCTGGCCTTCCATGTTAAAAAAAGGCGCATATTATATTGTAATATCAGAGGATTGTATGGTAACTTAAATGATCTAACGGTTGTGTCATCTAAATATGATATTATTTTGTATGCTGAAACCTTAATCTCCCAATCTAGAAATATCACTGAAATCCTATTGCCAAATTTAGGAATCCTCATCTGATTCGTCGGGATGCCTTCCCAAGACTACGTGGCTTAGTTGCTTACATACGTAATGGTTACAATGCTACATTACTCCCTGACATTATGTGTGGGTGTCATGGAATTCAAGTTGTTAGGGTTACCAGTCGTCGGAACAACTTCTATATATTTAGTTTATATCGTAACCCTGACCTTGACGATAATATTTATGATTGTTGTCTAACTAAGATGGCTTTGATTCAGGAATCAAATAATAAATCTCTTATTTTTGTGGGTGATTAAATGCACATCACCAGCAATGGCTAAACAGTGTTCCACCAACCAAGTCATGGTCAGGCTGCCCATGAATTTTCCAATTTATCGGGATGTATTCAACTTGTCTTGGCCCAACTCATAACTCTGGCAATTGTTTGGATTTACTACTTTCTGATGTGTCAGATGTTGGTGAGGTGAATATCTTGCCACCAATTGGTCATTCGTATCATTCTGCTGTCAATTTCAATTTAATGACCAATTTTAATGTTCCTAAGTTTATTAGGTCAAGAAGAATATATCTTAAGTCCCGTGCTACCAGCAATAATATAGCCAATGATTTGAATGATGTAGCATGGGGTGATTGATGTCTTTAAATCGATTGATCCTGATGTTGCATTAAATGATACTCTTGTGCAAATTATATCAAGGAGAATCCCTTCAAAAATAATTAAAAGAGGTCAGACGACAAAGTTTGGTTTAATGATGCTGGTCGAGATGCTTTTAATCGCAAGCAAGTTGCTTATCATCAGTGGTCTAGAAACAAAATACCTGATAATTGGCTGAATTATTTACAATTAAGATCTGAAGCCCAAGGTATATATGATGCGGCCCAAGCAGAATTCAATGGACATATCTGTGATAACTTAACTGGCATCACTCAACCACATAAATGGTGGTGCACTATAAAATCCTTCATTTATGGAGAAGACTCATCTCTTCCACCTCTTCGTAATGAGAATGGTGTTCCCTATATATACCCCGATAGAGAACGTTGATCTTCTCTCATCTTTCTTTCAATGGAAGCAATGTCACCGGGATCTTGAACTCCCTCCTACTTGCTTTCCTACTCCTATTTTGTCTAGGTTTGCCTTTAGATCATCAGAACTAAAAAGCTATATGTTAGACATGGATGCTTATGGTGGTAGGGATCCTACTGGCATATTTCCTTTACTTTTCAAGAACAATGCTGCAATATTGGCCCCTAAACTGGCAATCCTATTTAGACATCTTATTCGTGCCGGTAAATTCCCGCTTTGTTGGAGAGTTGCCAATGTTACCGCTATTTCTAAAGGAGCCTCAGCTTCGCATTTACCATCTGAATAGGCCTATCTCAATAACTCCTGTTATATCCAAGATTTTTGAGAAATTATTGGCTAGACCTCTTAATAAGTTCATTATAAAAGAATCTTTACAACCTTCTACTCAATTTGGATTTAAAAATGGTGTATGGACCTGTGATGCTTCGTCTTATTTGGTCCACCAGTTGCAATCTAACCTTGATACAGGGTCTGAAGACCTACTAGTATCATTGGACTTCAGTTCTGCCTTTGACAGAGTTAATCGTAAAGCTTTGTTATATAAACTTTAATTAATGGGCATAGGTGGCCCTGTTTATTCTATTTAAAAGTAATTTTTATCTAATCGCAAGCAGTGTGTAGTTGTTGATGGGAAATGTAGTTCTAGGTTGATGTGGTGGTCTCTGGTGTTCCGCAAGGTAGTGAGTGTCCTTGGACCTATTTTATTTACTTTATATACTGCTGATATGTGGCAGAACTTAGAGAATAACATGATGGCCTATGCTGACGATGCATCATTTATTCCATCACCAAGACATCGAGTTGAGGCGGCAAATTCTATAATTAAAGATTTGGTAAAAATCTCTAGTTGGTGTACTCGTTGGGGCATGGTTTTATTTTTAGTCACAATAGAACTTCAAATCCAAATCATCCACCTTCATTGCTTAATAATATTTGTATGGATTCTTCTGATAATATTAAGATGCTTGGTGTTGTTTTAGACAGCAAGCTTACTTTTGGAACTCATCTTCGTTCCGTTTCTTCCTCCATTGCTCAGAACACTGGTCTACTTAGAAAATGCAGAAAAAACCTTGGTAATAATAATACAAGTTTATGTTCCTTCTTTGCAATCAATAATATTAATTTTTTCTTGTCCAATCTAATTATTGACCTGCAGAAACGTAGATTGGTCGGGTCATATTTTTTTATATTTAAGATTTTAAATAATAATAAACATCCACTCCATCCTGCTCTGCCTGAGCCTTTTACAGTTGCTCGATTCACACGTCACTCTAATAACATTATTAATAGGAACAGCAAAGCGTTTTCTGTTGTTAGATGAAATACAACTCAATTTACTTCGCTGTTTCATTCCTAATATTTGTAAGGAATGGAATGAACTGCCACAAGAATGTGGATCAACATCCGATATTACATCGTTTAAATCTAAAGTAAATAAATTTAATCAATGACCTTTTTTAAATATTTTTAATATGGTTTTAATTTGTTTTAACATATTTTCTTTTAATATGGTTTCTTTTCTTTTTTCTCTCTTTTTTTCTTGCAGTATATTTCCCTATGGGACCACCCTTGGTCTTGTAGGCTTGTCCTTTCCATTGGAAACTTCTGTATTTGTATAATAATAATAAGACCCTCACGGGAATGGCCGTAGACGGACAATGCGCTGAAGGCACTGTCGCCTTCAAGACCTTATCGGGAGAGGATGGGCTCATCATGCGAGTCTTTTCCTCCCTCCACCTCTAACCCTTAAGCAGGCGGGGTCCCTCTTTTTGAAGATCCACCGTCTACGAGCCACCCAGCTTCCCTCCTGGGTCTGGGCCAAGGAGCTAAAGCTCCTTTAGTGCTCTCCTCCTTTCGGGAGACAGCTCTAGGAACCCCGGAAAATGGCCTCACGACTATCTTCTGGTGTGTTGCCTCCTGTGAGTAACGACTCGGTAGAGGGGTGGGGATGTTTCGCCTTACGGGAAACGTCACGATGGGGAAAGGAGGGGGGACACCATGGTTTTAGCCAGAGCTGAGGGTGAACCCTTTATGGTACGAATGGGAGCGGAAACGACCGTGCCTCGTTGGCCTCGAGGGGCCAGGAGAAGAGGGTGTATTTCTTAATGTTGAGGCATAAGACGTCCCAGGCAGAGCCTGGCGCGCCAGGACAAAGTCCTTATCCTCGCGAAATGAGAGACAATCCTGGGCCTCAACGGCAGGATTTCCTTCAAGAAGATACGCACCACATTGCTTCGAAGAAGCGGGGCGCGGCTCTCCGCAATTGACATACTTGGCCATACACGATTTGGACTTGTGGTGTGTGGCCTTGGAGCAACTTACACAGACTTCGAGTAACCCCGACTTTGCACGTCTACAGAAACGATTAGTATGGCGGAAGCGGAGACAGTAGTACCACCTCCCTCCACGACAGTGACACGAATGCCTTCACGCGGTAACGGTAATAACTGACACAGGGAGCTTGTCAAGGTCAAACGTGGCGAAGAGTGTAGGGGGTGGGTTTTGAGGCCCCTCCTTGTTTTCTCATCGCACGTTTGATGAGAAAACAGCTCTAAGGTAGTCCAAGAGTTCCTTTCACAAAGTTCATGGTAGAGTGCGGTGTCACACTCACAGGCGTGTTATCGAGTGTACGAAGTGCACTAATCATGGCGTCCTCGGAGGGATTCTACGCATTCGCCAGAAGGCTACCGTCCGAGAAACTAGCCACCTTCGGCTCTCTACCAATCACACTAACTAAACCTCTCCTCTGATGGATCATGTTGCCCTTAGCCAACATGGTGCCATCAATGGAGCGAATAACGCGGAAGCGTTTGAAGCCAGCGGGCTCGAAAACGCTAGGTAACTTTTGAATGAGCGGGCCCGGCAAAACCAGCTACCGCCATTCAAAGAGGGTGAGCTCCACGATATCATCAAATTTACCTTAGAGGAAGAGGGAGACGACGCCACTCTTCCATTCCTAGTCGTTAAACTGCGAAGGACTGACGAAGGTTTTAAATTTTCCGTCTACAGGAAGCCACGAACAAAGATGACTTTATCCACTATCTGTCGGCCCACGACTCTCGGACAAAAATGGGTATAGTCATCGTGTTCTTCCTGCGCGCAAGGAGGATCTGCAGCTAATAATTATTTCACAGAAGTACCCTCAAGATTCCTTCCAGAAGCTGGGGTACCCGGTTGCCTTTATCAGGAAGAAAAGGAGCAAGGCCATCAACATCGGTCAGCATGCAGCAGCAGCAGGGGAAGTGAGGCCTAGTAAAAAGTACATTTGAGCCCCACTAGCCCCCTATCCATCGCAGTAGGAAGAAAGTTGGAACCTTCCACTAGAGCCGCCCTTCAAGCTGGCGTGAAAGTGGGAGACATCTGTTGCTCCAAACAACCGATGCAGACTAAGAGGAACTCTGTGGTATACAGAGTGCCCTGCAGCGACTGCCCCCAGGCCTAATTTGGTGTGACACACAGGAGCGTGGACACCAGTGTAAGGAAGCACAAGCAAGACTTTCGGGCAGGGCGGTTCATCGACGCTCTCATCGAACACCTGCGAGATGCTGACCACCGCATCAGCTGGAAGGAAGCGAGAGCAGTCGAGTATGCTTCCAACACAAGGAGGAGGAGGAGGAGGAGGAAGGAATTAGAAGCGGCATTCATAGCCTCGTCAGAATGACTCAACACCAACTCTGGCTTTTTTAACATAAGTTGGAACGTGGGCGAGCAAATAGTCTTTCCCTTTCCTTCGCCTCCTTTACCGTGAAATACATGCATAGGAACAAATTCGTGGCGCTGGACTGCCTTACACACTAGCCTGGACTCATCAGGAAACTGACCAATCAGCGACGAGCTCAAACGATGACCAGAGTAATGCTCAGTCATATAAGCCGGTGGTCCCCCCAACTCATGTTCAAAGTTAAGGAAAATAAAAATAAGGTTGCAAAATAAGTATAAAAGAAAAGCTTGAAGCGTAAAAACACAAAATCAGGTTCACACAACAATACAAGTTACAGGATTGAAGGTCATAGAAAAAGAAAAAGAAATCTAAATAAATGAAAAGCGTAGCCCTCACTACCAGGGCAAACACTACACATTCTCTTCACCCACAATCAATCATCTTATCTTCCACACCAATTTTTTTTTTCTTCACTAATATTCATCAATTCAATTTCTTGTCCACTTTTTTGGATATCTAAAATCGACGAGTAGAAGCGACCAATACAAGAATTAAAGTGTCTAAAAAAAAAGAAAAAAGTGTCTTATAGTGAATAAAAGTGAATATAGTTCGAATGCAAAACAAGTGTTATTAACGTTAATCATAAAAAAGGAAATTAAAAGTATCAATTAAAAAGCGTCAAAGATAATAAAAAAAGAAGCAGGTTCTATAGAATAAAACTGATAATACTTCAAATTAGAGACAGTGTTGTAGACCTTAATCATAAATATATCAAAGTAATATTAATAGAAATTAAAAGCGCTAATTATAGAAGTAACAGAGTAAAAAACGTCAAAGATAATAATAAAACATTTTTGAAACAACTAAAGTAACATAATAGGACCAAAAATCATTGAATTCTATCTAAAATAATCAGTGTTTGTAATAACTAAGATAAACTAAGTAAATTATCGTTGTAAAAATATTTTAATAATCAAAAGTATATTAAAGATGCGTAAAATAACTAATTTAATCATACTAAATTATCCAAAATCTAAATTGTTATTGTTTTGTAAAAATTTGGCTGGCCGGCCTCCGGGCAAAATTTATACCTCATGCTGTCTCTCATTAAATTTGTATTACTTCCTTGTCAGTTGTACCCTAACCAGGGGAGTATTCGGAGGTCTCTAAACTTTCAACTTTCTCATGATTAAAGAATAATGATGAATAATGTCATTGTTTCCTGTCACTCTGAAGAAATGTCAGTAGTAAAGAAATTCGTACCAATCCTAGTTTTTCTTATTCATCTTCTCCATATATATATATATATATATATATATATATATATATATATATATATATATATATATATAGGAAGCTCCTGATTCTCATTGTAAGATTGGGATATAATACTGATTTGGGTGTGTAGTTTTTCTTGTATTTATTTAATATATCAATCACTGTGTAATAAATACATTAGTGATTAATACTTTTGGGGAAGATAACTGGCAGCAATCCTGAGCAAGAATTTTTTTGGGGGGGAGTGTTAACTTTTTCCTTAGTAAATTTCTGAGAGTATGGCTGTTTGTATAGATAAGGAGAGCATGCCGTTTGAAAGTAGTGTGTATGTGGTGTGTGATGCATGTGGAGTTGAAAGGAGAGTGAATGTAACTGAATGCCGTGTGTGTTTTCTGGAAGGGAAGGTTAAGAGGTTGAGTGGGGAATGTAAGAGGTTGAATGATTTGGTGTTTGAGGTGAGAAGAGATGCAAGTGTGCGATTGAAAGGTGAGATTAGTGCTAAGAGAGTGGAAGATAGGGCTAGGACTGGGAACAGTGTGGAAGTTGTGAGTGATGATGAATGGTGGGTGAAAATGGATAGGATAGATAAGTTAGGACAGGTTAGGTGTGTGAATGAGAGGGACATAGAACCTGTTAGGTTGACTAACAGATTCAATGTCCTGAGAGAGGAAGAGTGTGAAAGTGATTTGCTTAGTGTGATTGTGGATGAAAGCAGGATGGGTGGTAGTGTGACTGAGAGCAGGAGGGAGGGTAATGTTAGGCCAAGACAGAATAGGAGAATGACTGACGTGCTAGTGATGGGTGACTCTCAGATTAGGTATTTAGATAGGAAGTTGAGTGATAGCAAGTGGAAGGGAATGAGAGTTTGTCTGCCGGGTGCTGGTGTAAGCGATGTTTGTGAGAGGTATGATAGGCTGGTTTCTGGGTGCGAGAGGGATGCAGTTGTGATTACGCATGTGGGAGTGAATGATGTAAAGAAGGTGGGTACATGTGAGTTACGTGAGCAGTATAAAAGGTTAGTTGAAAGGATAAGTAAAAGCAGGGTAAAAGGTGTTGTTTCTGGTGTGCTTCCGAGATTGGATGTGGGGGTAGAATGGTTGTCGCGTGCAATTGGTTTGAATGAATTTGTGAAAGGACTGTGTGAGGAGTTAGGATTGGTGTTTGTAGATGTCTGGGGAGGGTTTTACGGGAATAGGAGGTTGTATGCGATGGATGGGCTCCATCTTAGTTGAGCAGGTGTTGAGGTTCTATGGGGGGAGCTGGATAGTGTGATTAGGTCCTTACGGGTGGGAAACTAGAAGCTGTTAGAGGTAAGGGAATGACAGGAATAGAGGGCAGGTGTAGGAAATGGAAGGGATGCAGAGATAGAGGAATAGCTAGGGGAGAGGGCATACTGATGCGTTATAGCGGGACTAATGCACAAGTGAATGAGCAGATAACTAGGAATAGAAAAGCACGATGCAATGAAGATGGGAATAATAAAAAAAACTTAAAAATATACTACACAAATGGTCGGAGTATAAGGAATAAGATAGATCTCTTAAGAGCGTTAGCGAGTGAAGAGAATTTTGATATAATTGCGATAACAGAGTCATGGCTTGATTTGGCAGGTAATCACTTTAAACCTGAGGTTGAGATTGAGGGCTTTAACATGTTCCATACAGATAGGAATAGGAAGAGAGGAGGAGGGGTTATTATTTATATTAAAGATAATCTCCAGTGTTGTGTAAACAGTACAATTAAATTAGATGATAACACAGAGTCATTATGGCTAAATGTAAAGGAAGGTAAAAACAAGCTTGTCATAGGATTATTATACAGACCACCAAATCTTAGTAAGGAAGCTTCAAATATTCTGTGGCAGGAGATTGAACGGGCATGTAGAAGTAAGCATGTGTGTATAATGGGCGATTTTAATTACAGAAATATAGACTGGGAAGCTCTTGTGGGTGATCAGGAGGCTGAGGAATTTTTGAATGTTGTCCAAGATAATTTTCTGAGGCAGATTATTAACGAACCCACTAGAGGTAATAATATACTGGATTTAGTTCTGACAGATAGGGAAGAAGTTATTAAGGATACTGAGATTGGAGGAAATTTGGGTAATAGTGACCATTGTGAAATTAGATTCAAGATGAAATAGAATGATATTGATAGTAGCATGAACAATGTTAAAATTCCTGACTTTAGAAGAGCAAATTATAATGGGCTAAGGACTTACCTGGAGGCAGTTGTACAAAAACCAGGCAATGAAATTAAATCAGGAATAGATTCAATGATATTAGTTAGTGGAGACAATAATCACCAGGAGGAAGAGATTACAATTGAAGAGGGGTATGAAAGAATAATTGAGCAATTAATTACAGGACAGATGATTAACATTCCATATAAGGAGATTAGGACTTAAAATAATGACCCAAAATGGATGAAAGATAAAATTAAGCATTATATTGGCATTAAAAAGGGCATTTATAGGAAAATAAAAAATGGAGAGGATCACTTAAGGCAGAGATATAATGAACTAGCAAGAGATGTTAAAAAGTTAGTTAGAGTAGCAAGGAGAAATTATGAAATTAAAGTGGCAAATAGGGCAAAGGAAGATCCTAAAAGTTTTTATCAATTATACAAAACTAAGGTTAGAGATAAAATAGGCCCACTTATAGATTCCAATGGAGAATTAGTGAGTGATAGGGACTCAATGGCTGGAATGCTAAATGACTTTTTTCTCTCAGTATTTACACAGGAGGATACTCTAAATATACCCGAGGTGTCAATGATCTTTCGGGGTAATGATGAAGAGAAATTACAGGATATCTTGATCACAAAGGAGATAGTGACAAAGGAAATTGATAAAATCAAAAGTAGTAAAGCACCCGGTCCTGATGAGGTCTTTCCTAGAATTTTGAAAGAATGTAAGGATGTGTTAAGTGAGCCCCTAGCATGCATCTTTAGAAAATCATTGGAGAGGGGCATTGTGCCAGTGGCATGGAAGAAAGCCAATGTGATACCTATATTTAAGAAAGGGGATAAAACAAATATGTCTAATTACAGACCAGTAAGTTTGACATCAGTGGTAGGCAAAATGATGGAATCAATTATAGCAAGGAATATTAGAGATCACTTGGATAAGCATAAGTTGATAAAAGAATCACAGCATGGCTTTAGTAAGGGTAAATCCTGTCTCACTAATTTGCTGTCTTTTTATAGTAAGGTGTATGAAGCAGCAAATAATGATGAAAACTATGATATTTTATACTTGGACTTTAGTAAGGCTTTTGATCGAGTGCCACACTTACGGCTTCTGAGCAAAGTTAAGGCACACGGGATCGATGGCAGTATATTTAGGTGGATTCAGTCATGGCTTGGTGACAGACAGCAAAGAGTTAGTATAGATGGAGTTAAATCTGAGTGGGGGTGTGTTAGCAGTGTAGCAGTGGAGTTCCGCAAGGATCTGTTTTGGGTGCCTTGCTATTCTTAATTTATATTAATGATCTTGACATAGGTATAAGTAGTGACCTGAGTAAATTTGCTGATGATACTAAGCTAGGTAGGGCCATTAGGGCTAATTCTGATGCTGTTGTAATGCAGGAGGAATTGACCATTCTGTCCAATTGGGCCGAGAAATGGAAAATGAAGTTTAACATAGACAAATGTAGTGTACTTAGTATAGGTAGAAATAATCTACTGAATAGTTATAAATTAAATGGGAGAATTTTAGGGAGGACCGATTGTGAGAGGGACTTGGGTATTTTGGTAAGTTCAGACCTTCGTCCTAGAAAGCAATGCCTAAATGCTAAGAATAAAGCTAATAGGATATTGGGATTCATTAGGAGGAGTGTAAGCAATAAGAGTGCTGAAGTCATTCTAAAACTGTATCTGGCGCTAGTTAGGCCTCATCTAGACTATGCGGTGCAATTTTGGTCACCATATTATAGGAAGGATATTGATTTGCTTGAGTCTGTGCAGAGAAGGATGACAAAGATGATTGGTTGGCTAAGAAACTTACCTTATGGTGAAAGGCTCAGAAAACTAAATCTACATACATTGGAAAGGAGAAGAGTCAGAGGGGAATTGATTGAAGTCTTCAAATGGGCAAAAGGATATAATAAAGGGGATATGGGTAAGGTTCTTATACTTAGTGAACATGACAGGACACGTAGCAATGGGTTTAAGCTTGATAAGTATAGGTTTAGTAAGGAGATTGGGAGGAATTGGTTTACAAATCGTGTGGTAGATGAATGGAATAGGCTCACTAGACATGTGATAGAAGCCTCCTCTCTGGGTAGTTTTAAGAAAAGATTAGATAATATATGGATGAAGCTGCTAGATGGGACTGACTTTTTTTTTTCTTTTTTTTTATGTACATATGTACATATATTTTAAGGAATGGGGAGATTATATTTTGGGGTTACATGAATGGATATAATCCTCTGGATGCATTTTATGTATATTGTAGATTAGATCTGACGAACTCCTTAAAGGGTGACAATGTTGATGACTTTTCTCTGGTAAGAAATCATTTGTGTGTTGACTGGAACAGGAGCTGCCAAGTGTAGGCCATGAATGGTCTTTTGCAGTCTCCTTCATATATTATATATATATATATATATATATATATATATATATATATATATATATATATATATATATATATATATATATATATATCTATATATATATATATCTATATATATATATATATATATATATATCTATATATATATATATATCTATATATCTATATATATATATCTATATATATATATATATATATATATATATATATATATCTATATATTATATCTAGCCATTAATCTAGCCATTAATCTATCCATCTATCCATCCATCTATCCAACCATTAATCTATCCATCTATCTATCCATCCATCCATTATATATATCCATCTATCTATCCATCCATCCATTATATCTATCCATCTATCTATCCATCCATGATATCTATCCATCTATCTATCCATCCATTATATCTATCCATCTATCTATCCATCTATCCATCTATTATATCTATCCATCCATCTATCCATCCATCTATCTATCTATCCATTATATCTATCCATCTATCTATTTATCCGTCTATCCCTCTATCTATCCATCCATCTATCCATCCATCCATCCATCTATCCATCCATCTATCCATCCATCTATCCCTCTATCTATCCAACCATTTTATTTATCTATCCATTATATCTATCCATCCATTATATCTATCCATCTATCTATCCATCCATTATATCTATCCATCTATCTATCCATCCATTATATCTATCTATCCATTATATCTATCCATCCATCTATCCATCCATCTATCCATCCATCTATACATCCATCTATCCCTCCATCTATTCATCCTTCTATCCATCCATTATATCTATCTATCCATCCATTATATCCATCCATCTATCTATCCATCCATTATATCTATCCATCTATTATATCTATCCATCCATTATATCTATCCATCCATTATATGCATCTATCTATCCATCCATCCATCCATCCTATCTATCCATCCATCTTATCTATCTATCCATCTATCATATCTATCCATCCATTATATATATCCATCCATTATATATATCCATCCATTATCTATATCCATTTATTATATCCATCCATCTATTATATCTATCTATCCATCCATCCATTATATCTATCCATCCATTATATCTATCCATCCATTATATCTATCCATACATTATATCTATCCATCCATAATATCTATCCATCTATTATATCCATCCATCCATTAAATCTATATCTATCCATTAAATTTATATCCATCCAACCATTAAATCTATATCTATCCACTAAATCTATATCCATCCATTAAATCTATATCCATCCATTTAATCCATCTATTATATCTATCTATTATATCTATCCATTATATCTATCCATTATATCTATCTATTATATCTATCCATTATATCTATCCATTATATATATCTATTATATCTATCTATTATATCTATCTATTATATCTATCCATTATATATATAGACTAATCTATCCATTATATCTATCCATTATATCTTTACACTAATCTATCCATGAATCTATCCATTAATCCATCCATTAATCTATCCATTATATCTATCAATTAATCTATCCATCTATCTATCCATCTATCTATCCATCCATTATATCTATCCATCTATCTATCCATCCATTATATCCATCCATTATATCTATCAATCTATCTATCCATATATTATATCTATCCATCTATCTATCCATCCATTATATTTATCCATCTGTATATCCATCCATTATATCTATCCATCTATCTATCCTCCATTATATCTATCCATCTATCTATCCATCCATCTATTCATTCATCCTATCTATCCATCTATTATATCTATCCATCTATCTAACCATCCATTATATCTATCCATCTATCTAACCATCCATTATATCTATACATCTATCTATCCATCCATTATATCTATTCATCCATTATATCTATCCATTCATTATATCTATCCATCTATCTATCCATCTATCCATTATATCTATACATCTATCTATCCATCCATTATATCTATCCATATATCTATCCATATATCTATCCATCTATCCATCCATCTATCTATCTATCCATCCATCTATCAATCCATCCATCTTATCCATCCATCCATCCATCTTATCTATCTATCCATCCATCTTATCTATCCATCCATCCATCCATCTTATCTATCCATCCATCCAGCTTATCTATCCTATCTTATCTATCTTATCTATCGCGGGCGACTCTACATCTCACTATGTCGGTCAGTGGGTCCCGGTTTGCTTTTTATGTTTTGGTAATAACATTGTAACTATTTGGCCGATTCTAGCTAAATTTTAAACCAGTATTTATGTTGTTTTACATTCTTTTCAGAATGATGTAATTACCAAGGTCCTCCCAAGTTAGCCCAGGAATTATTTTGTTTTGGCAATAACATCATAACTATTTGGTAGATTCTAGCGAAGTTTGAAAGCCTTTTGTTTCTTTACATTCTCTTTCGAATAATATAATTGCCAAAATCCGCCAAAGGTTAGTCGGGGAATTATTTGGCAATAAAATCATAACTATTTGCCTGATTCGAACGAAACTCTAAACCCTTATGTTGTTTTATATTCTCTTTCGAATGATAATTAATAAGGTCCTCGCAAGTTTAGTCCGGGAATGATTTTGCTTGGTAATAACATCATTCGGCCGATTTTAACGAAATTTGAAACCCATATGTTGTTTTACATTCTCTTTCGAATGCTATAATTGCTAAGGTCCTCGCAAGGTTAGCCCGTGAATTATTCAAAGTTTAGAAGGTCGTAAGGTCAGAAATCAGAATAAGTGAGAGCACGCGACTTTTGGTCAGCAGACCTTGTTTATTTTTTCTATTGATTTTTATATCATTTTAGAGGAGGGAGAGAGGAAGAGAAATGCGGTAGATATTGAGGAAGATGGTGGGAGTTATTAGGGAATAGAATTGAGATAGGGGGGAAAGATACGAGTAAAGGGGAGCAGAGAATTGTTCTCTTGTTTTAGATGTCCTTTTGCAAGGGGGTGAGAAGGGGGGAGAGTGGAGGTAGATATAGGTTGAAAGGGAGGAGAGAGGGGGAAAGGGGTGGGTGGAGACGACAAAACGGGATGGGGAGAGGTGGGAGTTGGGTCCTGCGAGAACTTGCCCCGAATCCTTTTGACTCGCTTTCACACCTCTGCTAGAGGGGTCTTCCCGTTAAGTGAAGACACGTATGCCCACCAACCAAGAACTCGTACTCGGGATGAGTGCGTGCACATCGACTGGTGGACTTATTGACTTTTTGGGGGAGGCCGGCCTTCTCCCTATTATTTATGCAGGGTTTGTTTTTGTTTTTTTGTTTTGTTTTTTGCATTTGTTTTTGTTTTTTCCTTTGCCCCATTTAGGATGTTTTTTTCTTCGTTTAATTTTATTTTAAAGTACCCTAGAACTAGGCCAGTTTTAATACAACGACTAATGCCCATGTAGGCAGTCGCCAGATGAGCTCAAAAAAAAAAAAAAAAGCCCGCCAAGAAGAGCGGCGGGCGTGCTTCGAAATATACCGGAACCTGGCCCTAACCCGACGAAATTCACGAACAGTGAAATCGTTCGGGCGGCGCTTATAGCGCATGTAGGTATAGCGCTTCTGTTTGAGGGCCATCTCACTCCACTGCCCCCCCCTGGAGTGGGCGCAGTTCAAAATGCCCAGACGTTTTAGAAATAGTAGTTAGCCCCACGGCGATGAGGTTGCCGGAGAAGAACTCAACAGCCTCATCATACTATCTAAAATACTCGACTGATATAGAGAAATAAGTCATTTCCTGAAATACTGACCACGCGCCCCGGCGCGGGATCTCGGGCGGCAGTGGCCCACAAACTGATATTTGAATGGGAAAGTGATCATTACCATGGAGGTCATCGATCACCCTCAACCCAAAATCTGGCCGTGCATTCGGAGAGCAAAGATAGATCGAGGCAGTTAAATCAAACGGTTCCCGGGCAGTGATGCGTAAACTCTTCCAACCTTTAGGACACCTATCTCCAGCTCGTCGAGTAGGTCGGGAAAGACTTGACCTCAGGGATTGATCGAGTAGTCTTCCCAGAAGGGTTGTCTACCGTTCAAATCTCCGAGCAAGAGAAAGGTCCTCCGCAATCGTGCCACGGCGCAGCAGAAGTCTCCCGCGGGGGAATAGTATAATAGTTGTCAATGAGGATGTTTGGTTCTGGCAAGTTTAAACTTTGTAAGAGTTTTTAACCATTACCATGTAGGTGATGTAGCTGTGGGTCCTTGGGTTGTCTACTGGTAGTATATTTTTTAATATTCTTTTTAGTTTGTTGCTATGTCTGTAAACACGCGCAAAGTATTTGAGTTCTGCCACTTGTCTTCGGTGACGCAAAGGTAGTATTCCTGTCTCGGCGCAAAGTGAGGATGTTGGGGTTGATTTGAAGGCACCGGTGGCTAGACGGAGGGCTTGGTTTTGTACAGGATCTAATTCTTGGATAACCGATTTTGATGCTGCTCCATACAGCTCGCATCAGTAGTTTATTCTGGACAAGATAAGAGTTTCGTAAAAGTACAGGAGGGTTCTTCTGTATGCCCCCCAGTGATGATGCGATAGTTTAGTCAGAATGTTTGTGACTTTGTAGCCCGGTTTTTTGAGGTTTAAGATGTGGGGGTTTCCATGTAAGCCTCTGATCCAATGTGAGACCTAGAAATTTTATGTTATTTTGAAAAGTGTTTGGCGTCGTTTAAGTAGCAATGGTATATGCGGAATTTGTCTCTTTCTTGTAAAGGTTATGGCGGTTGTTTTTCCACTTGAAATTGTAAAGCCGTGTTGTACTGAGTAGTTCTCGATTTTGCCTATTGCTTCTTGTAAGCGATTTGATACTTCTGTTGCGCTAGTTCCTGGATCCAAATTTCCAAGTCGTCCACATATAATGATCATTTAATGGTAGGTGGTACTTAGAGTCAAATTGTTAATTGCTATTATGAAGAGGGTTGTGCTGAGCACCCTTCTTTGTGGTACTCCTTCGTGTTGGCTGAATTGTGTAGACGGCTCCATGGAGGTCTATTGTGAATTTTCTATTGTTAAGGAAGTTTTTGATGAAGAGTGCGAGTGGACCTCTGATTCCTAGCTCGTGTATGTTATTGAGTATATGACGTCTCCAAACCGTGGCATACGCCTTGGCAATGTCAAAAAAGACCGCCGTGACAAACTTCCCTTCGCTGAATACTCGGCCGACGTCGTGGTGAAGGAGGGTTGAAGGATTTAGTGTTGAGCGTTATTTTCTATAACCGTATTGGTTTGAGGACAGAAGGTTGTTTGTTTCTAGATACCATTTCAACCTATCATTGACCATTCTTTCTAATATTTTTCATAGGCATGGTGTCAAAGAAATCGGTCTATAATTCGTTGGCTTTGATTGATCCTTTTCAGGTTTTAAGAAGGGGAGGACTAGCACTTGACGCCAATCATCCGGGAAGTCTTCATTAGTCCAGATGCGGTTATAAATGTCCAACAATAGTTCTAAGGCGTTTGGGTGGATTTTACTTATGATGAGGTTGGAGATTTCATCATCTCCAGGGGCTGTGTTTGGGCTTTCTTCTAGGGATACTTGTAATTCGTTCATGGAGAAAGGATTGTTGTGCGGAAGGATTCGATTGGTGAGAAGTCTAAATTTGTTGATTCTGTTAGAATTTTCAGGGTTAAAAATGTCTTGTTTCGAGATCCTATAGAAATGGTACTGAAGGAATGCCCTATTATGTTAGCGACTTGGGTTTGATTGTGATGGTATTTCCGTTAATACAAAGGATAAGGAGGTAAATAGGGCTGCGCTGTCCTGATATTTTCATTTATTTGTCGCCAAGAAACGGCCAAGGTAAGTGAGGTTCAGCCTCAGTGAGCTCAGATTCAATAGACTCCGCTCAGCCTCTTTGGCTTGATGCGAGCACAGTCTCTTGCGACGCCATCACTAATTCAATACTATAAAATAGCAAAGCATTGCCCTACTAAATTACAATAATAAAATTAATTTAAAATAGAGGCGTAACTTCGTAAGTGTTCAAAACTTTAGTAAACGGATATTAAAGAATAGCACCGAATAGTACACGCATTCATATACACGTGCACAAAAAATTAGAAAGGAAGAACCACGGAAACATTGGGGAAAAATCATCAAACAACGCGTAAAACCGGTAGCGCGCAAGAGCAACACCTCGTCACCTCTCGCCCGACAGCTGGTGAGAGACTGAAGCTGAGCTACCATTTTGAGAAGACGTCAAGACCAGCCTCCCCGCACTCCGTTCAGTATACGTTCGGTTCATTTTGTTAATTTTAGATACATATTGTTTCCAGGAGGCTCGTTTAGCTTCTTTGAAGGCCCTTCGAGCAATGGCAGATACTCTTTTATAGTCCATTTATTCTGTAACGTTCTAGTTCTTATGAAAGTTCTGTGAGCTTTATCATGTTTTCTTTTATCTTCTTGGCACTGTTGGTTCCACCATGGAGTAAAGCGCTTGCTGGTTCTGCGGTTAGTCTTTGGGATGTGTTCGCGAGCTGCTTTCTGTAATTCTGCCGTGAAGTAGCACATATTCGCCTCTGGATTGGGTTGGAGTTTGGCTGTCGTCAATGTGAAGGCGGTCCAATTTGCTCTATAATAATTCCATCGTTTCCTGGAAAGTGGGGCTCTTTGAGCAAGAAACTTAATCATTATTGGGTAGTGATCGCTACCACACAGTGGTGGGTGTGATAACGAAAAAAATGTATCACGATAACCGATAAATTGATAAAGATAACCTTATCTACGATAACCGATAACTGGTGATAAATTTATCGCCTGATAAGATGATAACCGATAAATCGATAAATCCAAAATTATAATACAATATTGATTATTGACTATATATAGCGTTATTTTATAATACAATAGTAAAAATATTTGAATACCGTTTCTTAGTTTCTTACCTGGTGAGGCTCTCCATCTCCTCATAGGGTTTTTCGGATCCTCCTCCCCAGCGTCCTCCTGGAGGGTAGCTCTTTCTTAGGGTTGAGGGTGTGAACCATGTCCCTGAAGCTCTAACTGTCCACAATCTGCAGCGGCAGCATGTTGTCCACCACAAACCTGACAATTGTCTTGTCGACGGTGGACTGCAGGACGGCGCTGCCCTGGGCCATGATGTCAAAGGTCTCGGCGATGGACATCTGCCACTGCTTCTTGCTGGTTGACCTGCCGTCGTTTGACTGACTAGACCGGTTCCTGCTGCGGCCGCTAGTCCCAACATTGACATTGCAAGCTTCATCAACTTGTTTTGGCCTGTCAGGATGAATCATGTTGAAGTGGCTCTTCAGGTTGGCCTTGGTGCCCTTGTTCACTTTCACCTCAGTAATCTTGGGGAGGCAGGACAAGAACTGGAATATGTAGCCGTCGCCAACCATCCTCTTGTACTTCACCAACTTGCAAAGAAACGGTCAAGGTAAGTGAGGTTCAGCCTCAGTGAGCTCAGATTCAATAGACTCCGCTCAGCCTCTTTGGCTTGATGCGGGCACAGTCTCTTGCGACGCCATCACTAATTCAATACTATAATATAGCAAAGCATTGCCCTACTAAATTACAATAAAAATAAAATTAGTTTAAAATAGAGGCGTAACTTCGTAAGTGTTCAAAACTTTAATAAACGGATATTAAAGAATAGCACCGAATAGTACACGCATTCATATACACGTGCACAAAAAATTAGAAAGGAAGAACCACGGAAACATTGGGGAAAAAATCATCAAACAACGCGTAAAACCGGTAGCGCGCAAGAGCAACACCTCGTCACCTCTCGCCCGACAGCTGGTGAGAGACTGAAGCTGAGCTACCGTTTTGAGAAGACGTCAAGACCGGCCTCCCCACACTCCGTTTAGTATACGTTCGGTTCCCAGCTCGGACATACCTATTTCGGCCTACACGGCACGCGCGGCTCGCCCCTGTGCTAAACTGGAACCAAAAACTGAAATTATCGATTATCACTTGTTTGGAACCAAAATGTTATTTTGGCGATTTTCAGCGGAGTTAAGCGTGTGGGCGATTTTCTCTCGAAGATGGACACAGTCTATTTGATGGCCGTCATCTTCAAACAGCAATTGTATCCCTTGGCATATGAAGGCCTCCGTACCCTCTGGGTCCAGGCATAAATCTATTGAGTAGAACCGTACCTACTCTCAGGTTGTGATTATTTTTGTCCGTTGGTTTTATTTGATTGTCACCTAAGGCGATGAGGGCCAGTAGTTTTTTTTATATTTTTATGACTTGGCTTTAACTGTAGCCTATGTTCGGTCAGGATTGATTAAGAATTCTGATTGTGACTCTTCTGTAACGAGTTGTAGTTCTCGCAGTTAAAGTGCACAAAACGGTTCATTTCTGTGGTTTTGAGCGTTAGGTATCTGGACCAACAAGTCAGCCCAAATGTTTTCTGAGGTCTATTATTTTTTGCTTTTTGCTGTTGTTTTGTTGTGGGGTCTTTGTTTGTTCATTTTGTAGAGTTGGTGAGCCACTAGTAGTATCCATGGCCAATAAGTAAAATTCAACACCTCTGCCAGTGGCGGCCCACACTGGCCCCAACAAGGGACCGGCACTACTGGGCGCCTTTTATATGGCCCCGGCCGGTACCACTAGGCGGGGCGCTATACGCCTTCACCGCTACCCCTTGGGAACCCCAGAAAACCCCACACGTAACATGGTAGGCTGATCCGAGTGGCGGATCTAGCTTGGTGACAGACTTCTGAGCGGTTAGGGTAACCATACCTAACATCTTTACGTCGGAGTATTCGGTTATGCGATAAAAATGAGGGCCGGGTCATGATCGGGGGGGTTCATGGGAAGGAGAAGAAGGGGGCCAATAAAAGAGTAGAGAAAAGGTGGTTGTAAAGCGAAGACGAAAAAGCAGGGGCACAGTGAGAGAGAAGTGGTACAGGTGACGAAGATTAGGGTTTAGCGAAGGAAGGAAGAGGGGTTAAGCTGGGGCCGGACGGGGCGCTGAGGCCCGTCAGCACGGCTGTCAAGAAGGAGAATCGCTGCTCCATTTACGGTGGGCCAGACTTCCTTTGATGAATTAAACTAATTCTCGGTTCATCCATCGAGTAGGCTCCGGTTGAGGCCAGCCTTCTGTTGCTGGATGAAACCGATTCCTAGTTTATCCATCGAGTAGGCTCCGGTTAATGTCTGATGAGTTCCGTTCGCCCCGATGCGGGACGCCACAACTATCTTCACTCTCATGAGAGGCCTAGCACACTACTAGACCGCGAATGGTTATTTGGTTTATCATAGTTAAGATTTTTAAATGACCATTGTTGGTCGTTCCCTTATATGCCAATTGGTGTGTGGAGGCTTTAAATGAATCCGATCGGACCAATATTGATTAATGGTTAAAGAGATGTATTGTGGTTAATTAAGCCTTTCTAAGGGGTCATTTTTTTCCCGCTAGATGAAAAAGCTTCATTGGATTACATACAGGTGGTTTTATCTATTAAATAATACTAAAAAAAGTGTAGGTGTGATGGTGTGACGTGATAGAAGTTGAAGAGAAAATAAACTTGCGATTCTAAATACAATAAATAAGACTGATAATATATAGATTTTAAAAAAAATAGATGAATATACGTGGATGTGCTTTGTCTGAAGAGGAGAGGTTTTATGCCGCTCCTCAATGGCAGACACCCCGATCTGGGGGTTGATTGCAGACCGGTCTCTCAAAACGAGATGTTGATCCTCAGATTCTGTCATCGGTGGAGTCGGTCACTTCGCATTTGCTTGTCACGAACAAACGCACTAATATTTGTGCCCACAGGCGCTGGCTTTTAAATAATAATACCATGCCATTAGATCATAAAGAGGCAAAAAAATAACCATACAGCGACAATTAAAGGTAAAGTAATATTTAATACCACAAGACTCGAAATTAAAATCAAAGTCAATGATTATTTGGAAAACGCCTTAAAAATTATTTAAAATAAACAAATGGTTTAGTGACCATAAAAAGGGAGGAAAACAGCACGACCCGTTTTGAACGAAACAACGGGGCAAAGAGAGGAGTCAACTTCACTTAAATGACTCTACCACTTGTTTCAAGGGCCAGAGAGTCAATTCTGCAAAGAATGAGCGCAGCAGAGAACCGGACTAACTGGTTTCATTGTATTCCTGTCCAGGAGGCGGCAATGAGCAGATGGTAAAAAAAACAAATAAGGATTTTAACCGCCGAGGGAATTTACCGGTTAAGATTGTTTCAGCTCTTAATTTATCACCGCTTCTAAATTATATTGTATATATATATATATATATATATATATATATATATATATATATATATATTTAGTTAGTTAGTTAGTTTGAGTTTGAAGGATGAAGGAAATGACAGGACGTATAACGGGAAGTTCAGTTCGTAGATTAATCGGACATTCATATGGAGGGGGGGGGGGGTACAGAGCTATACAGGTTACTGGGTTGTTTTTAAATGGTTGGAGAATTTAAATTGATGAATAAAATTTAACTATATTGATTGGAGAAAAAACACTGGATACATTTTCGGGAAAACACTAACCTTTGACAAACGGCTGTTGAAAGAGGACTGGTGGGAGAGCGAGAGGGGGGTAAGAAGAAAGAAAATTTAGGGGGTTGGTTTATATTTTAGAGCAGAAGTAGTGGATTGTAAGAAGAGTCAGAATTTAGAGGGGGAGGAAAATTATAAACATGCATCCACGTGGTAGCGATACCTGCGTCTCGAGTCCCCTCTCTGTTTTCTAATAACACATTAGCCTAAGATCGCTCCATGGTCGAACAACTTTAAGATGATGTCATCCATGTAGTAGTCAACGAGTTCCCTCTTGTATAGCTTTACTCTCACGAAGTTCATGCGAGAGTGCGGCGTCCCACTCACCGGTGAGCCATTTACATAGCCTCGCAGACGGCATTTTCCAGTCGGAACAGAGCAGCCGACAGGGAGTGGAACTTGCGGAAGCCGCACTGTGCAGAAGACAGATGGCCTCCGCTGTCCAGAAAAAGGCTAATCTAACATCTATCAATTTCTCAATCAACTTTCACACGCAAGAGGTTAGAGACATTTGGCGGAAACCGGCCGGAGTAGAGTTATTTTTCCCCGGTTTGCGAAAATCGAGCACAGTAGGGATTCGAAAGGAATCCCAGAGGAGACCCTCCACCCAGATCCTGTTGAACAAATCTAACTGAAAAGCCATGCCTCGCTGATCAGGTGTCGAAGCATGGCGCACGAGACATCGTCTGGACCAAGGGCGGTATCCAGGTACGAAGCGAAAGCGGAGAGCAACTCACTCAGATTAAACCTGTCTTTGAAGGGTTTTTTACCCTCTGGAAGTAAAGTCCAGCTGGCGGCCTTCCGCGACAACACGACGTGCATTGAATGCTGGCGGAGCAGCATCCTGGCTAGAGAATGCGGAGAAAGCGGGCACGAAGGATTCCGCCATGGATGCGGGGTTCGAGATTGCGGTCCCATTCTCCTGGAGAACTGGAGGGGGGGGGGTCCTGCGAAAACCTGCCGGGAATCCTTTTGAATTGCCCCCAGACCTCTGCTAGAGGGGTCTTCCCGTTAAGTGAAGACACGTATGCCCGCCAAGAAGAGCGGCGGGCGTGCTTCTAAATATACCGTAACCTAGCCTGAGCTCGACGAAATTTACCAACAGTGAAATCGTTCAGGTGGCATTTATAGCGCATGTAGGCATAGCGTTTCTGCTTGAGGGCCATCTCACACTCGGCCAGATCTTCTAGGAATAGTAGCTAGCTAAACTCCTCGATTGAGATAGAGAATTCAGTAATTTCCTGAAATGCAGATCACCGCGCCCGCGCCAAGCACCACCGCCTCGGTGGTGCAGCGGCACAGAAAGTGTTATTTGAATGTGAAAGTGATTACTACCATGGAGTTCATCGACCATCCCCAATCAAAATCAGGCTGAGCATCCGGAGAGCACAAAGATAGATCGAGTCAGGAAAATGAAGTGGTTTTCGGGCAGTGATGCGTAAACTTATCCACATTCAGGACACCTATCTCAAGCTCGTCGACCAGGTCGGCAAGGAGTTGACCACGGGGATTGATAGATTACTTTCCCCAGAGGGGGTGTCTACTGTTTAGATCTTCGAGCAAGAGAAAGGGCCTCGACAACTGTGCCACGATGCGGCGGAAGTCCCCGCGTCGAGGTCCGCTGACGGTGGAATGTACGCGGAAATAACAGTATACCTCCTATCAAGGTGCAGCTGCACAGCTACTGCCTGAAAGGAGATATCTAAAGCAAAGGAGAAAACAGAGACATCATGCCGAGTGTAAATCGCATATCCTCCCTCCCGACCCCCATCCCATGTTGGTGGGGTTGCAAAACCCATATACCCCTGAAGGGTGGGCAGGGGGCATGCGCCTACCATGGTCTCCTGCAAAAAGATAGCTAACGGGGAATGGGAGAGACGAGCCTCCGAAGCTCCTCCCAGTTGGTCCGGAGTCGGTGGCAATTCCATTGAAGGAATATGCCCTCCAGGCCTAGCTCGGAGGAGACGCGGGGGCCCTCTTTAAACAGAAAACCCTCACGGGAATGGCCGTACGCTTCCCGGAGGCAGAACCATGGGCGCTGTTGGCCGGACAAAGCGCTGAAGGCGCTGTCGCCTTCGAGGACTTATTGGGGGAGGTTGGGCTCGCCATGCAAGTCCTTTCTTCCCTATGCCTCGAAACCTTAGGGCGGGCGTTGCGGCTTTGTAGCCGGTAGGGGGGGGGCCTCTTTTCGAGGATCCACCGTCCCCAAACCACCCAGCCCAGCACTGGGCGTGGGCGAAAGAGACAAAGCTCCTTTGTTGCTGTCCTTTCGGGGGGCAGCTTTAGGAACCCCGGAAGATGGTCTGGTGACCAACTTCAGGGGTGTTCCCTCATGTGAGTCTAACGACTCGGTGGAGGCACGCGCGTGGGCGTTTTGCCTTACGGGAAACGGTCACACTCTGGGGATGTGGGGGGTAGTCCTGGTTTTAGCCGGGTCTGGGTGTGGACCCTTTGTGCCACCAGCTTTACCAGGGGGGCGCCCCGGGTAGGTAGAACCCGCAGAAGGGTTCCGAAGGGGCACGGAAACGACCCTACTCCTACGCCTGGAGGGGCCAGAAGCATAGTGTCTTTTTCAACATTGAGGCATAGGACGTCCTGGGTAGCGCCGGGCGCGCCAGGATCAATTCCTTAGCCTTGCGAAATGAGAGACGATCCTGATCCTGAACGGCCATTATTTCCTTCTCAAGGAGATGCACACCACATTGCTTCGAAGAAGCAGGGTGTGGCTCTCCGCAATTAACAGACTGGGCCCGACATGATTTGGACTTATCGTGTGTGGCCTTGGAGCAACTTACATAGGTTTCAGGTAATCCCGACTTTGCACGTCGACACGAGCGATTAATATGGCCGAAGCGGTGGCAGTAATATCACCTCCGTGGTGGTGGCACGAATGCCTTCACGCGTTAGTGGTACCAACCGGCACGCACCGACTCACGGATCCTGTCACAGTCAAACGTGACGAAGAGTGTAAGGGTGGGTCTCGAGGCTCCTCCCTGTTTTCTCATCACACGTTTGACCTTGACCGCCACATAGTAGGTCAGTTCTAAGGTGATGTCCTCCATGGAGTAGTCCACAAGTTTCCTCGCATAAACTACTCATTTCACGAAGTTCATGGTAGAGTGCGGCGTCCGAAGGGCACTAATCATGGCCACCTCGGAGGGATTCGACACATTCGCCAAAAGGCTCCCGTACGAAAAACTGGTCACCTTCGGCTCTCTACCAATCACAATAGCTAAATCTTTCCTCTGATGGATCATGTTGTCCTTAGTTAACATGCTGCCATCAGTGAAGTGAATAACCAGGAAGGGTTTGAAGCCAGTGGGCTCCAAAACGACAGGTAGTCTCTCAATGAGGAGCCCTGATATAATAGAAGCTCTGCTCCGCGTACTAGAACTTTTGGTCTTAGTCAGGGGCTTCGCACCTGATGTGGGGGGTGAGGGTGGCAAAAGGGCCGGATGTGCCGATCTTGGCTTGGTCACTTACCGAAGTGGTAGCTGACCCATCCGTCTCCGCAGCCCCCGTATATGGAGAGGAGGAGCCCTGAGTCTTTTTAATCTTTTTCTTGTTTTTCTTCTTTTTAGGAAAGGAGGGAGGCGGGGAATGAACCCGCTTCTCCCTTGCGCCGACAGGAGCCCCTAGGCCGGATGGACTGGCCTCAGAAAGGTGCTTCTCCGAGATGGAGAAGGTCTTGGCCGTCGCAGGAGGCCAGCCGGAGAAGGAGATCCCTTCTCTCCTTTTACTGCCTTGGAGTACCACGAGGAGTACCTTGCATAAAGGCGGACTCGAGCCTGGATTTTCTCTCATGGAAGGCCCTACCGTCTGAGCCTGGGTTGCCTCAAGGACCATGTCTATCTCTGGACAGGGGCATCACAGATCCCATTGGCCTCGGTGTCATGAGTTGAGTCTGGTGAGGCACAGGTCTTGACTCCCGCTATGTTTAATATTATAGCCAGCAGTTCTTTTGAGGAAAGCGACCGATGCTGACTGGCTTCCCTCTTCGCCCCCTAAAGGGGTTTGCCCTACCGAACCGTTTCAATGGGGAGCGGTTGGCTATAGGCTGCTTGCTGGCTTTCTTGGCAGCCCCCTTGGAAAGTAAAGGGGGACTACCGCTGGAAAAAAGGAGGCTCTCGAAGGCACCTCCAGACAAGGGGGAGGGGTAGTCCCCTACACCAGTAGGCAAAAGAGAGGAGTAAACCTCCTCTCCGGTCAAAGAGATTTGAAGGGTCTCCTGCGAGAGCACAGGGGGATGGGGACCTCCATTTTTCCGTGGAGTTGCCCGAAGGCGGCTCCGTCGATCGTGAGGGGAAAAGTGGAAGAGGTTTTTTGTTAGATTTTCATCATCGGGCATCGGGTCCCTATTCTTTCTGCGGGAAGCAAACGCTAATCACCCTTCGCAGTGGCTCGCTCTGCGAGAGGTGCGTATGGGGCTGGCAGAGCCAGGTGCCGCCATTTAAGGACACCCCTCCCGCCTGGTGACCTGGCAGCCCTTCGGCATGGTGGCTCCACCTTAGGCATGGCGTAAAAAAATAGATAGTGAAGTGAGAAGGAAAAGGGATGTGAGGAAGGTATGGGTGGGGATGAAGTAGGTTGTTAAAAACTCACCATCCCAAACCGGAGCTCAGGTGTTAGGAAATAGTTGACTGAGAAGAAGTTCAGCATCTACCCTGTGAAAATAGAGGCCGACCAAAGAAAGTTGTAGGAGTGGTTGTAGCGGAAGTGAGAAAGTAGGGGAGAAATAAAGGCTGTCTGAGAGAAGGAGAAGTGGCTATGCTGGGGCAGGATGGGTCGCTGAGTCCCGTCAGCACAGCGCCAGGAAGTCAAATCGCCTAGCCCCTTACGGGGTGATTGAAAGGAGAAAGAAATGGGAATTGAGGAAAGTGTAGATGGGGATGAAGCAGGTTGTTAAAAAATAACCACCCCAGACTGGAGCTCAGGGGTGAGGGAACGTTGTCTCCTGCCTCTCAGCCCCGATCCGGGATAGTCGGGTGAGAGGAAGCTGGTCAGTATCACCCTGTGAAATTAGAGGCCAACCATAGAAGGTTGTTTTAAAGGTTGTAGGGAAAGTGAGAAAGTAGGGTAGAAAACTCAGGCTATCAGCAAGAAGGAAAAGATGCTAAGCTGGACCTGGACGGGTGCTGAGTTCGGGTAGGAAGGAAAGTCGCCGCGCCCCTGACTGTGTCTACGGCATAAGCATACAGCAGCCGATAGCCCCAAGCCGAATCATACCATTCATTCCTCTACGATAAACGGGTGGCCTACTATGTTTATCAGACTCCTTAACCCAATTTTCTTACTACTATTCTCTATGTGAAGGATAATTAGTTTTTGAAAGGACGATACCCACAATGGGTAGTTATTAAATCTATGTGCAATAAAAATATATTCTCGTTCTCCTATCTCCTCAAATGCTCCACTCTTAAATTGAGATCCAAAATTGTTTTCCAATCTCATTTAAGTGATTTTTTTTGTACGGATTAACTGATGTAATTTGAATAATATGAAGTTTCTCACGAGAAGTAGTCTTGAAATATGCCTTAAAAAAAAAACAAGAGAAAAACTAGTTCAATTAAGGGCAGAAATATCAATTTAGGGAAGATGGTGTAGAAGCGATTGAGTTTTTCTGCTGAGCTATCGACCGGTTTTTAATCCCGTTTCATATGTTGTTTATCATCGTTTTTGCTTTACTGGACACCAGATGCAAAAATACTTTTCTTTTTTGTTAAAATTGAATTATACTAACTATTTTAGGTGGCCGATAATCTAATCTATTTATATAAAATTACACATTAATTATGAAGGGCCCTCGTGATTTGGGCCTTTTATGCACGTTGCAGGTCAATTTAACAGGTTGAGAAATATTTGGCAATAGGTTCCAGCTTCGTTACGCTCAATGGTTTTTAACAATTTCCACTCCCCTACTTCTTGGGTAATTACTTTCTACTCTCTTCCCTTCCAGTCACCTGCATGCGTTCATCATGGATGGCCCTTTAATTTACTGATAAATATATATATATATATATATATATATATATATATATATATGAAATGAAAAACTCACAAAGTATCACGTGAGGGTAGCAAATGAATGCAATGTCTCGCGGGAAAAAATGAAATGGTGTTTCCGAGTACTTTCGAACTTTATTATGTTCCTTATCAAGGATAACTACAAGAAATAATATTAGATTAGAGGTATATATGCAAAAGAAAAGTATAAAAAACCGCCTCAAAAAGAAGAAATCACCAATGAGGAAGACGGAAGGGGGAAGGTAAAGATTCACATTAAGAATTACAAGAAGCAGGTAGTAAGGTCAAACTGAGAAGACGGAAAGGGTAACAGATTAATAGAAATGGAAATAGCCTAACGAGGGAGATTATAAGAAACGAGGAGCGAAAGAGTTGGGAAAATACAATGTACATAACAGAGCAGTGACATAATTAAAAACAAAAAAACAAAATGGGTCCACATAACTAAAGATTTTATATAATCTAAAGACAAAAGTATTAGTTTTTTTAATTCGTATATATATATATATATATATATATATATATATATATATATATATATATATATATATATATATATATATATATATATACCTCTAATATAATATTATTTCTTGTAGTTATCCTTGATAAGGAACTTAATAAAGTTCTAAAACACTCGGAAACACCATTTCACTTTTTCCTGCAGGACATTGCATATATATATAAATATATATAGACAAATGTACAACCAACCACATCCCCCTTAATAGTTTTCCTTCTGCCTAATTCTGCCCTTAATATCAGTTGTTACTCCCAGCTACACCGAAATAAGGTTAGTACTCGTGCAGAGAAATTTTCATTTCTATTTTAGTTTGTCCCATTAATATCTAAACGATCTGGTTTATTATTGACTTTTCCTTAATTTAATGTTTTAGTCGTCCTTTTGACCCCCCATTATTGATTATTTACTATTTAAACTTTCGTGCTTTAGTCTACTCGTATCATTTAATGTTCTATCACTTAAAATTTAACTTAATTGAATTACTTGCTTCGCTCCATTTATTAATATCCGCTCCGATTACATACCCCCTCATCTAACTTATTTTGGGTTGTTCGCCCTCCCTTTATAATTCTCTCTTGCTATGGTTTATAGTGAATTTTTTGTATTTGGCTTGATGCTTGATTCATGTTTATTATTCATATTTGCTGCTCATGGGATTATTAATCGATTTCTTCAAGCCTTGCTTTCGACTTTATTGCTATAGTTTACAATTTTTGTATTTCGATAAGAATTTAATTAATGTTTATTATGCATATTTTAAACTCATGGGATTATTATTTAATTTAGTTATTTTTTACGAAATTACATCAATTTCTTATTGATAGACTTTCACCAATTTGCTTTCAACGGTTTAAGATTATATATTTCATTTGTGGAGAAAGGGGGAATAGGAGGAGTCCGGGCTCTCTCGCCCCTTCTCCTCACTTCTCGTCACGACAGTGGGCCAGAAGAGAGGAGATGGGGCGGGATAGCTCTGGACGCACTAACCGTTTACACTCTCTCACACCTTTTCTTCTATTCTATTATAGTTGTTCTCGCAATTCGAGTGCACAGCACGCTTCATTTCTTGCGGTTTTGAGCGTTCTGTATCTGGACCAACAAGCCGGTCCGAATATTATTCTGAGGTCGTTTATTTTTTGCCGTTTTTTTTATGTGGTTTTTGTTTGTTCATTTTGTAGAGTTTGTGAGTCAATAATAGTATCCATGGCCGATAAGTGAAATTCAACACCCCTGCCCGCGAAAAAAAATGAGTGCCGGGTCGTGATCGAGGAGGTCCATGGGCAGGAAAAGAAGGGGCGAACAAAAGGGTAGAGAAAAGGTGGTTGTAAAGCGACGACGGAAAAGCAGGGGGGCAGTGAGGAAGAAGTGGTACAGGAGAAGGAGATTAGGGGTTAGTGAAGGAAGAAAGAGGGGCTAAACTGGGGCCTGACTGGGCGCCAGGTCTCGTCAGCACGGCGGCCAAGAAGGCAAATCGCCGTGCCCCTTACGGGGCCATCAAGCTGATGTAGGTAGGTAGTACAAGCTGTAACCAATTGGAAAGGCATACGGCAGAATTCCATCAAACCAAGATGAGTAGGAAAAGCAGTCAATCTCTTTGCGTTATCGGAAAGAGGTACCTGGTAGTAAGCCTTGCATGGGTCAAGAAGAACTTTGCGCCCGAGAACCTGTGAAGATCCTACATGCTGCAAGTAGGTTCGGCATGAACACGGTGACAGAATTAAGTTGGCGATAGTCAATGGCCATTCTGTAGGAACCATCAGTCTTCCTTACCATAACGACGGGTAACCAATGAGAGGAGGAGGATAGTCGGATAATCCCTTGCTGGAAGAGGGTCTCTACCTCCTTCTCGAAGACAGGCTTAAAGTTAATAGGCACTGGATATCTCTTGGCCTGTACCCTGTCGGTAGTAGTTAAAGTAATGTCATGGACAAGGGTAGAGGTACATCTGGGTTCATTGGAGAGAATATCCTGGTACCTATTCATAAGATCCTGAAGCTGGGATTGTTGGTCCCAGTTGAGTGTTCCAACCTCAAGGCGATCATTTGAAGGAGGGTTGAGTATACCATCTGGTGTCAAGGGCAGCTCCAGACAATCAGTGTCTTCTTCCTCAACGACAGTCATTTTCTCTTCTCCAGGAGCTGTAAGTTCTTCCAGGGTTGAAGTTTTGCCTAACACTTGCATCAGCTGCACATGGGCCCCGCGGTGATACTTTTTAAACAAAAGCATGATAAAGCGTGGGTCCCCGAGTAACCTCAATGACAGTTGAAACTGGAAGTTTGGGGAAGTGTAGGGTGAGCTGAGGTCCAACCATCAGCTAGTTGAATAGCCTCCGCAAAGCAGTTGGTCGCCGTTCCTTAATGAAAGCACTAAAATCTGGACGGAGGGAAGACAAGAACTGATCAAGGATCATAAACTCCTTCAGCTCCTCAAAGGTGTTGCCTATCCCAGAAGCTTCGAACCACTTCTTGAACAATCGGGTCAGTTGAAAGGAACACTTCGGAACTCGACACGGTAACCATCAAGAGTATTGTTAAATCCTGTCAGTAAGTCTTTCTTAAACAAGCTGTAGTTCTTGGTGATATCAGCAAGCAGAGAAGTGTACATTTCAGCAACCTTACCGGTAAGTAAACTTCCTAGCCTCACTGCATAACTCAGGGTTCACTTCGAGTAACTCGGCAACTCTTTCGAAGCGATTGAGGTAGGAGATAATATCTTTTCCATCCTGCAAGAGAGACTTTAGGACGACTCACCGGATCATTAAACTGCGTATTTAGAGAAGGAGAGGATTTTGGGTCTTATCTGACTTACTTTGAGAAGATTTTCGATGTTAACCATTGGGATATTGAGGCTGACTGAGTAGCCAAATTGTTGCCACTACTGAGCACTCAAATCAGGGATATATTCATTTCGCTTCCATCAGAAGCAACAATTGAATACTCTACGTTGAAATTAAAATTACTGGCAGCCTAGAATATGACCGCGATTTCTACCACGCAGAATTCCAGCACTGCCGTATACAGCCAAACCAAACCTACCGTCAGTTTAGGTATACTTTATGTCGTGGTATGACCAAGTGTACGCTGTTATACACACACTGGCCTACTGGCCAACCGAAAATAAGGCTCCACCTGGGGATGGCTCTAAGAGTGCTTTACATACACAGATGCTAGGCCAAGGAATATTCAAACACGGCTACAAAAATATACTTTCATAGGACTAAGAATTACATACACATATAGGGCAAGTTAAATGGCAATGCAATTAAGTGTTGACGGTACACGGCTAAGATGATCGACACTATCAATTAAGTTTGAACCGAGGGATAATTAATTAAAAAATGATCATACAATTTGATAAGGTCTAGAGCAAAGGGGATCCTTGAGGTTTGACGCGGTATAGGTGGGAGCAGTGTGACGAATCGGGGGAGGGGGTTAAATCCCTTTTACCTTGATGTGCGGCGAGTAGGATCAGGGAGGTAGGTTTGGCCTTGAATTTGTGGGTGTCTCACGAGATGCTAAATCCAACTTCGGGAAATCGAAGATGGGGGCCTCTTATTCTTAAGAGGCAAACGGAGGATGCTTCGGGGATGGCTTTTCCGATCCTTAAAATCCGAAGACGTGGTGAGAAGCGATGAAGTGCGCCTAAAACTATCTCCAAGAACAACACTGAGTGAGGACTAGATCTTCCTTGGCTCTTCGAAAATCACTATATTCTTCTCTGGACGAGAATGTAGTCGATTTCCTCTCGACTAACGAAGACGTTAATGGCTAACGTACTAGACGGCGGCTTCAGACACAATCTACCTGTGAACTCTGAAGTGTCGAATATATACTCCGAAATTATCTAGACAGGGAGAGAGATTCATCACCAACAAAATTCCTTAATTGCCTTTGGTCTCAATAAGGGTCCATAGCGGGAAGTGGCGATACCCCCTTAATGGCCTTTCCATTATTCTAATTTTCGCAGTATATATGGCAGATAAATGCAGCGCTGCGAATGGGACGTGAGGCCGACTATATTCGTCTGCGACAATGGCGTTTCGCCCTTGCGCAAATTTCTTGTGGCAAACAGTCAACGGCGAACTGGGGAAGTCAGGAAGGGAGACGGTGAACTTGAGGTACCGGAGAAGGTGGGAAGAGGAAAAAAAGATTTCCTTTTCTCTGTCCTTATTCTTCCACATTTTACAACGTCACTTTAATTTTTGGCTAGATGCATCTAATGTTCTTCATAACAATGATGCCTTAGTCGACTTCGTCCGGAAGAATCAACTTTTGGCTTCACTTTCCCCAGAAATTAGATCTTTCGTGAAAGACCGGGGGTGTTTTACATTCAAGCAATGTATGGACGAATCCGATGTTTGTGCGGCTAGCCATAACAGCTACCCTAAAGAAGGAAAGAAGGCGGAACTCTATTTCCCAAATACAAAGCTAGCAAGACTAAATTTGCTCCCCACAACGAAAACAAATTAGTCAAATTGATCGGCCCTTCAAAACCTAAACAGTTCTCGTCCGACCAACGTGACATCAAACCGTTCTTGTATAATACCCAAGCTTTTACATTTACCAGGAGGCCTATTGTCTGTTACGCCTGTGGTGTTGAGGTCCATGTGAGGACCAATGGCCCTCAGAATTCACAACTTCGAAGCGACCCTCGTCATCAAGTACACCAAATCAGTGTCACGTCAGTGCCACCATCGTCGCAACCAGAATTTCCTGTCACTTCGAGCATTTCGAATCCCGCTCGCCATCAAGTAAGCTTTTTGTTCTATAAAAGTACCCCTGGGGTCCTCAAATTTGAAATCGGAGCAGTAAACGGCCGCCAAATCTCCACTCTCGTACGTGATACAGAGTCTACCTGCATCATGGTTTCAGATAAGCTACTCCCACCTGTATCCCCGGATCACAACAAACTTGCAGTAGTGCACGACTACTTGGACCCTGCAAATAGATTCCCCATTGCCAAGTGCTTTATTGAGTGTATTTATGTTAATGGATGGGCAGAAGTGGTAGCAGCCCCTATCAAATTCTGCGCTGTCTTAATTGGAGTGAGCGCGGATATTCTCCACCCCCGTGGCTCAACCCGTGATCATCCGTTCCCAAGCGGAAAAAAAATTAGAGACCCCCACACCGTTTAAAACACCTTGCGTATGAGAATTCAAGCATGTAACGAACGAGGAATTCGCGAAGAATCGAAAGAATGCGATTTTCTTCGTCCATTTGGGCAAAGGCAAAAAATAAGGTGCAAGAGGCCACTAGAAGTGGTAAGGTGATCTATTACCTCGTTAAGGATGGCATACTTTATCGCGCTTACTCAGAAGGCGATAACCCAGAGTCCAGAGCTTTATATGTTCGCTCCCACGTTCATCTCATTTTGCAGTCCGGCCACGATAGCCTTTTTTCGGGCCATTTTAGCCATACAAAGACGGCACAGAGAATCTTCCAGTACTTTTATTGGCCCGCGGCAACAGACGAAATTCTACGCTACTGTCGTTCGTGCGACATCTGTCAAAAGAGGCCATAAAGGGGTGAATTAAACCCGCCCCCTTTACAAAAAGGACCCCGTATCACCAAACCCTTCTCCCGAGTAGCAATCGATTTAATCGGTTAGATTCCCCCTGTCAATTGAAAGCCATAGCTACGTGCTAACCTTGGTCGACTTTGCCACCCAGTCTTCCGAGTCCGTGCGCCTTAAGAAAATCTACATTATCTCCTGCGCTGAAGCACTCGTTACAATCTTCTCTTGGGTTGGTTTGAAAAAGAAATACTATCAGATCGTGGCCGACAATTTACTTCGCAGCTAATGGAGTATGTAGGCAAGCTGCTTATGATAAAGCCCTTGTTTACCACCCCGTTCCACCCCGCAGGAAATGATATGTGCGAAAGGTTAAACGGTACTCTCAAGGCAATTTTAAAGAAATTCTGCGCCGAACAGCCCAGATGATGTCACCGATACCTGCTAGTAGCCATCTTCGCATACCAAGTTATCCCGCACCGTACATTGGGGTTTGCACCATTCGAACTATTGTATGGGCGGAACGTTCAAAACCCTTTAAGCATCTTACGGAGCTCTTCACTAATTAATAATTGGATCAAGAAAGTCAATCCCCTTACGCCTATCTGTTGGAATTAAGGTAGAGACTAGAAAAATGTGCAGAGATCGCTTACCAGAACGCTGATGCTAACTTAGTCAAATACAAGATGCACTTTGATTGTAGGTCCAATGAGAGGAAATTCAAGCACGGTGAAGAAGTATTATTGTTACTTCCGACTGACAATAATAAACTACTAAGTCAATGGAAGGGGCCTTTATCAAGTGGTCAAAAAATGCGGCCCTGTCTACCCCCTTCAGGAAGGAAGCTATTTCACGTGAATATGTTAAAAAGATACCACCGTCGTGCGAGTGCTAGCCATATCGTGGCATTAGACGAATAATTGGCCATGGATTCAAACTAGGAACTCTGCCGAGAAACCCCTTATTGTCCAGAAGAGGACAATATCCCTTGAGTGCCAAGGTTCGTGCCCTTCGAGACTAAGTCAACAAGGCCCCCCTGTTGTTGAGAAAGAGAACAACGTTAGAACAGCCATTATTCTTTGAGCCCGTTTTACAAGAAACGGTTCTCACCCCCTTCCCTTGTTGTTCAGAAAGAGAACAACGTTAGAAAAGCCATTGTTCTTCAAGCCCGTTGGTCAAGAAATGGTTCTCGTTCCCAAGACATCACCTCCAGGTAATTTAATTCCCTTCTTTTTAACGTTCTCCAAGAGAACGCTTGGTTTCAACAATAACCTCCATTGTTCGTCTAGAACATCTTCGATTTGCTGTCACAAGGATCGCTCGTACTTCCGAGCCACACTTCGCTCTCACTCCTCGAAGACGGTCCTTCTCCCTCGTTAAGGACAACCCCCCCGAAGAACCCTTCTGCTGGAAATCGCCATTTGGACCGAATATTCCTTCGCATCGTCTTCCTCTGCACAACAACTTTGTAATTACGTAAGCTGGGCATTACCTTTAATCATTTAACCTTTTGTCAACGCAACCCTGTGCTTTAAATGGTTTAGCGAACCATTCTCCCCCCCCCTTTTTTTTGTTTGTTTACCGTTTTAAATCTTTCCAAATCTTAATCCTCAGATTAGTCAGATATTCCCTTGACCCTTTTCATTCACGCGTTTCTCCCATTTTTAATCCCCGTTTATGTAAACATTTTTTGTGTTGTTGATAGTTTAATTAATAAAACTATTTTATTAATGGTAGCCATATTATTTATCCTTGTGCCCCGTTCCACTTCTTAAGCATATTGAAGATAAATAAGCTTCTCCAGGCCCCCTCCCTCCTTTTTGAACTAACCTCGGTCAATCAGATTACCACGCACTCAAAATATAGAAAATTCCCTTAACGAATAGTTATATATGGTATATCGTCGGAAGCCTATTCTACGACAGTCATAGTTAGAGAGAAAAGCTCCATGCGGACGGAAATCTTCGAGCAGTGCGCTGAGAAACCGACCCACTTCGGGCGATAACAAGAGCGATGGATTGACCGAGCAAACCGAGGATAGCGGCGGAAGCTCCGCGAGATCGTGTGAACCAGACTAAGGTTCCCTTCCGTAGGCACCGCGTCTGATAAGGCAGACTCCCTTCCGGGACCTCGGGGCAAATCACTTCCAGCGAGCCCCGTATAAAATATTAGATGCAGGCCTAAAGAAATTAGTATCAGCTAGACCCTTGAAAGCGACGCGTAAACTCTCTATTCGGCTCCCCACCTCTCGAGTTCGAAGGCAAGAATTCTCTCCAGATTAAACGATAGTCTATTGGAAAGGGACTATTATTCTGGAATCTTCTCCGTTCCTGTCGAGAGTAATATTTCCTCGATCCTTTCCCTCGAGGTTAAACGTTCCGATTGCAATTCCCATTTTGCAATCTCTCTCGGACAACTCCCCAGAGCATACCGCTAAAAGTAGGCTTCGCGAGTAACTTTGTCGTGTATTCAGTGTCCCGTTTTCTTTGAAATGTCTATGTTAGTTTGTCGGCGCGCCATCCACCTCCATTTGTCCCTTTAACTCCCGAACTCATCTGACCTTAAAATTGTAACTATGCGAATCCATTCTTTTATTTGTAATTTGCTTGTAAAAAGTAAATTTTTGTTTCACTAGTTTTTCTGCCCAGAACCTCTAGAAGTTATATTAATTTGGCCAACCTCACTCTTAGTTAATTTTATTGATATCCACGCACTTCGGGGTTTCAAATTCTGCCAAAGATTTATCGCGCTCCATCTGGCCGTTCAAGGCGAGCGAAGCTCACATATTTGACCTTGACCCACGACAGTAATATTCCAGGTACTGTGGAAGCTTGGGGACCATGCAGGGTGGCGTCCAATGCAAAATTAAAGGCGGTTCAGGAGTGGAAGCTACGCCGAAATCTCGAAAGAGTTTCCTAGCTCTAAACCCGAAGTGCTTAGGATATGACTGTCTTTTCTCGGCGGCCTATGCACCGTCGAGGCCTGTCAATGATGCGCCGTGAGCCGTTGTTAACAGAGAGAAGCCGATAACCAAATCCCGCGCGCACTAGGCATGTTTCACACTGTCGGACGCAAATAATTGGTATATTCGCAGCATAGACACGCAATTCTAAATAGGGGGGGCACAAAAAGCACTGGTCATCAGACGGATACCGATGTGGTGGATCCATCGATCTTCAGCAATTTACGCTCGGCAGCAGATGCGTAAAACCTGAATCCTTTTCAAGCTTTGATGAAAAGCTGAAGATAAAACAACAAAGACGTTCCTTCACCCCCATAAGGACTGAACATCACGAAACGAAGGATGTCATGGAGTACAAGGGACCCTAAGGTTGCTACTATGGGTGTTCCAAGCGAGACGATGGTCGTAAACAATACGAAAAAACAAAATCCAATGCGACTCCACCGCTTTCAGAGAAGCCCCGTTTAGGAACGAATATGGTTTGGGATGAATCCGTAGCTGGGGATAGATATCCACATCCTTAGTCTTGGCAAACGAAAACCTATGCGCTTCAGCATAGTGAGAGATGCGATTCAATGTTTATTGGAGTCGACGCTATCCTATTTGGCTGGTGAGGGCTTTCCCCAGCCATCTCCGTACGCGGAATATACGATCTCATGAGTTCAGATATGGAAATAGGAAGACGACCTATCGCGTCTCCATAATACTGTATCGCCATGCAGTATCATCGGCTTTTTTCAGATCGAAAACACCGTGGTGTAGTGCTGTCTACGAAGGAAGGCCTTGCAGACGGCATTTTCAAGTCGGAGCTGAGCATCCGACGTGGAGTGGAACTTGCGGAAGCCGCACTGAAGTGAGCAGAGCTCCTTCGTTGTTCAGAGGAAAATCTAGTCAAACATTTACCAATTTCTCCATCAACTTGCACATGGAGGAGGTTAGAGAGATTGGGCAGAAACCGGCCGGAATAGTGAGATCTCTCCCCGGTTTGCGAAAAGCGAGAACAGTAGTGATTCGCAGGAGTCTGGGGGATACCCTCTACCCTGATCCAAATCTAACAGAAAGGCCATGCCTCGCTTACCCAGGTGTCAAAGCATGGCGTACCGGACATCGACCGGACCAGTGGCGATGTCCGTGCACGAATCGCGAGCGAAACAACTCACTCACAGTAAACATGTCGTTGAAGGGTTTTCCGTCTCAGGCGGGAAAATGCAGTCATCGGGCTTTGGCGACATAATCACGTGCATTAAATGTAAAGAAAAGGGTCCGAGATTGTGGTTCCATTATCCTGCAGAACGTGAGGGGGTCCTTCGAGAACCTTTTGACTCTCTTCCCCACCTTTGCAAGAGGTGTCTTTCTCGCTAAATGAAGATACGTATGCCCACCAATAAGAGCGGCGGGGCTGCGTTGATACATAACTGAACTCAGCCATACCTTAGTGAAATTATTCCACAGTCCAACGATTCGTGCGGCGCTAACAGCGCTGGTGACGTATCGTTTCTCTCTGACAACCGCATCACAGAAGAACGACCAAGAAAGAAGCATACGGTATGCAAAACAGCCAAACGTTCTATGAATAGTAGCTAGCACAAGGCGATCAGGTTAACGGAGAAGAACTCTACGGCTTCATTACCCAACTAAGCTCCTTTATTGGGACAGAGAAATCACTAATTTCTCGATAGCCACACCATGGCATCCCTTCCCAGCACAACCAATGTGGTTTCTCAGGTGGCAGCGATCCAAAAAATTATACTTGAATGCGAAAGTAGTCACTACCATGGATATAATCTACCTCCTCCCACCCCAAATCAGGCTGTGTATTCGAAGAGACAAGGCCAGAGAAAGACAAGAAAATGAAGTTATCCAAAGTGATTCGAAAACCATCCATATTTAGAATACTTATCTCCAGGTCCACGATCAGGTGGGTAAGGACCCGACTCCTGTGATTGGTTATGTAGTCTCACCAAATGTGTGTACTGTTCAAATCCTAGAGAAGGAGGGACCTTGCAACTTGTGCCAAGACGCGGCGGAAGTCCCCCCACGTCGAAGTCGGCTGAAGGTGGAATGTATGCAGAAATAAAAGTATGCCTCCTATGCAGCTGCAGCTGCAGCGCAACTGCCTAAAACGAGCTATTTAAAGCCTTAAAAAAAATAAAATAAAAGCTCATCTGGCGACCGCCTACCGGGGCAAAAGTCGCCGCCCTCACACTACAGCCTACTACTAGACTAGGTAAAAAAGAATAACATGTAAATAATAAAGATAAAAAAAAAGGCTAAGACACAAGCGAAATAAGGAACAACAACAAATAAAAAACACGACAAAGCAAAAAGAATGAATCGTGCTTCGGCGTCGGGGAAGGCCCGCATTCCCCGACACAGGAATATGTGACCTACAACATAGTCCAATAAAGTGGAGGAAGCCAGCCTCCTCCAAAAAGTCATAGTCCACAAGTCTGCGCACCCGAACCAGTCCCTAGTACAACGGGCAAGCGGTAGCGATCTCGCTCGTCCCAGTACCGGGACAGGTAACGTGCGTGAAGATAACCCAGACTGGGACATTCAACAATAATGTGCTGAACAATCTTGTGGACAACGCAGTTGTCACAATAACTCCCGTCGCGTAATCTCCCGGACCGAGCGGTGTATTGCAACCAGCTCGGCCGTGAAAACAGACGCAGCGCCTGGCAGAGCCCAGCTGACTTCAAACAAAAGGAATACAGCGTGGAAACGGACCTCCTCTTGGGACTTAGAGCCATCTGTATATACTGGCACGGGGCTAGCAGGACACGGAGTGTATTCCAAAAAGGCCGAACGCAATACTCCCGGCCCTGTAGAAGCTTTGCCCCACCCCCACCCCCACCCCACCCCCTAGACATCACAGATCCCATTCGAGGTTCCTTTTTCACCAATGCCGGCGAACAGGCATCCGTCGAGGAAGAGAGGGGGTCACGTCCAGTGATCCCCTATAAGCTCTTAGCGCAAGAGTGCAAGATGATAGGGGGAAAGGACCGACGGGCCCTGCCATCGCTTGCTCCCCTAAGGAGGTTGGCCCTATCGACGCGCTCCCATCAGGAGCGGTCAATTTTCAGCCGCCTGTGTACTTTGTTGGCAGTCCCTTGTGAAAGAAAGAGAGGGATTGCCGCTCAAAAGAGGGAGGCACCCAAGGGCGCCTCCAGAGAAGGGGAGTCCCGTACACCGTTAGGCCTATGAGAGGAGTAGGTCTCCTCTCCGGTCTAAGAGGACTTGGATGGTCCCCTGAAAAAAATCAAGGGGGGGGGACCTCCATTTTTCAGTGGAGCTCCCCGAAGGTGTCTCCGGTGATGGTCGAGGGAAAGATAGAGGGGGAGTATTGTTTTTTTTATTTAAGTTATCATTGGGCATTGTTGACCATGTAATTGTCAGAGGACGCAAACACTCATCACTCCACGCAGTATCCCGCTATCCGAGGGGTGAACACGTGGCCAGCAGAACCAGCTGCCGCCATTGGAGGCCACTCCTCCCCCTAGTGACCTGGCAGCTCATCAGCATGGCGGCTGCAGCTTGGATAGGGCGTAAAATTGATAGATAGAGAAAGGAGGAAGAAAGGGTATGTGAGGAAGTTGTGGGTGGGGATGAAGCAAGTTGTTAAAAACCCACTACCCCAGGCCGGAGCTCAGGGGTGAGGGAGCGTTGCCCCTCCGCCCTCAGCCCCGATCTGGGATAGTTGGCTGAAAGGAAGCTGGTCGGCGTCTATCCTGTGAAATTAGAGGCCGACCAGAGAAAGTTGTGGGAGAGGTTGTAGGGAAAATGAGGAAGTAAGGTAAAAACATAAGCTGTCAGAGAGAAGGAGAAGAGGCTAATCTGGGACCGGACAGGGTGCCGAGTCCCGTCAGCACGGTGGCCAGGAAGGCAAATCGCCGCACCCCTTATGGGGCCCTGGTGACCAAATCACAGGGGTTGAGATGCGACTACATGATCCCATTCGTGGTCATGAGAGAGTGCTCTATTTACCCGCACTTGTCTTTCATGTATAGCTCATTACATGAATCCTGGGCAAAGCCATAAAAGAGCGGTGGTTAATTCTAATTTTGGAACGGTAATGGGTTTACCCACGATTTTTGCTTTAGTCATAACACAGCAAATCTTATCGCGGGATACAGAATAGACCACAGCTGCATGTGCTTTAGAACTAGAGTCATCAGAAAAATGCAACTCTAGGTTAGTAGAGGATAAAACTTGTTTAGGAAATGATATATCCAGGCATTCCCTTAGTTGGGCGTTAAATGGTTCCATTGCGACTAGCTCTCCTCGTCTAAAACTTGGCCCCATTCTAATTTCTTTTCTCACAAACTCTTCGTAAAAAAGAGTGTTCGTATCATTACTGGGAGATGTCCCAATAGATCATAGATAGAGGCTATACACTTTAACACCTTCCTTTTGGTTTGGGCTACAAATTGTATGTTCGTATTGGAGTAATAGAACTCGTCAATCCGAGTATTCCAACCAAGACCAAGAACCTTAATAGGCTCTTTATCTAATTCATTATGCTTCCTACTTTTCGCTGTAAAGAAAAGAATAACGTAAATTGTCAACATAAAGGCCCTGTTTAACAACTCCGAATAACCTACGCCTTTTTTTTTTCAATTAACTGAAGAAGTGAAGCGTTTAACAAAAATTGGCTACTGTTGACTCCCAAAACACGATCTATACCTATAAGTAACAAGGGTGCTATTAGGATCTCTAGGAAACTTCTACCATAAAACCGAGCAGAGTTTTAATCCTCATCCCTTGTGCGTATCTGCAAGTAGGCTTTCTCTATATCGGCAAATGAATGTCGCTTAATCCTTATTAAAATGTGGAATAGTTTATCAACAAGAGGCCTCGGATATAAGCAGTCTTTCAAACTTGTTTTACCTGCTGAGCAATTAAAATACCCTCAGGGGAGTGATAGCAAAATCCTTAATAACCCCGAGTGCGCCAAATAATGTATCTTAGATTCCTCCATACGAGGGCTTCTTGGAGTTACCTCTTCCATGTACCCTTTGTTCAATTGTTCTTTTAAGATTTCGTCATAAGTGTTTAGTTGTGAGAGTTTCTTTGTCTTAGTCGATTTTTTATATTACACAACCTAGTTTTAGCAATTACATAATTGTTGCATATGGATGTCTTTTTTCATGGTAGGCCCACCACAAATCTTCTGTCAAGGAATTAGACCCTCGATTTAAAATCAGCATCCACATTTTGATCTTCGGATGCCATATGCTGAAGGATCAAACCTAAGGAATCCATTTCCAATATAGTATTGATATCATCATCAGGCGATATATGTATGTAGCATTTATGTCTCCTAGCTCGTAAATTAATCCATGGTTACCTTAAATACGCTACTCCATTGGACAAAATTATTTGAAAGAATTTTTTCAAAAAGTCAGACTCCTGAGGGCATGGTACCAACTGTAGATTCGAGATACGCAATTCCATTTTTCATACTTATACCCCTAATGAACTTAAAGTAAAAGTCAACCCCTATTAGTATAGAAATACTATTAACGGGCTCAAGAAATATCATCGACGAGCATGGGAGGCTCCAAAGACAATGAGAGACTTATTTAAATGTAGTGAGAGTCAATTTCAATGATGATTCATAACTCGGGAGCTTCAATACGACGCTCGTTACGAAAACCCGTAGATGAATCGGCCAATTTTAGATTTAACGCTGCAAGCCTATTCTTTGTCGTTTTAACCCTAGCATATGGATATGATTAAGTAAATTTACAAAAGGTGCTTTAATAAAAATAGGTTTAGAGTCTGTTTGTCTAGATTGTCCAGGACCTACTTCATTGACTTTTTTGTTTTATGGAGTGTTCAGTGTAGAGTTTGTTACAAATCGCTGTTCATTACATGTGTCAAAGCATTATAATATTACAATCATGCATATTTTGCAGCGTCACTTTATGACTAAAGTGACGCCATATTATATTAAGTAAATTACAGAAAATAAAATGAATGATGAAAACCTTTCCATAATCCTTTTAAAATTATTTTTCCCTATTGTTGTTAGTATGTTATTTTTCATTTATATTGATCCAACTGCTCTCAAGAGATGGTGTTTGGTTTGAGCATATGGGATGAACTCAGAACAAGACAGTGTGGAATCGCACTTTATCTGTAGCTCTGACTTGATTAGCTCTACACTGCACCGGTTTGTCGTTTTTCTCCAAATATTGAAAATACGGGATAAAAGGCGCCCCGGGAAGGGTCGATAGGGGACGCGGGACAAATGCTATACATAGAGGAAAATCCCGTAAAATACGGGATGTCTTGTCACCCTGGTCATAACCGTTTCATTTATGCCTTACTATGAGATAAACTAGTAAGCATGATGACAATTATTGCACGTTAGACAAGTTATATTTTGAGAGAATTAATTTTTATGTCACGAACGCAAAAGATTTATGCATAACCTGAGAAAGTTTAGCATTTTTGTATTTTTTTCAAGTTTTGGGTAGCTGAAGCAATCTTACACCTTGTTTCCCATGGCATAACGGACAACGGGGGTTACTCAACTTACTTAACAGTATTTACCTTCTCAAAATTTTCCATTTTAGCTTGGTTTTTAGTCTGGCAAGAAGCTTTACTTATTTGATAGTCTGACACAAGAGTTCTTTCACCCCTACTAGGCCCACATTTCTCCTGGCGACTGTCGCAACTATTTTGATTTATATTTTGAGCTCTTTTAAGCTGTATTTCCTTCTCTAAAATGTTACGGAAATCTTCCATTTCCCAATAGTCGGTATTCCCGTTAAGCGTCTCGTGTATTTGTTTTCTTAAACTAGAGGGAAATTTTCGCATAACCTTTAGGTTACGCAAGTGGCATTCATAAGCCAATCGGAACTTTCCAAGTGACTGCGAGTTATTTTGGGGTTCATGTAAGTCAAGGATAGCATGCACATGAGATTATACCATTAACCTTTTGTCTCCGTATGTCCTTTTCAGTAACTGGTATGCTTTGATATACTCGTCACCAGATATGTTAAATCCCTTTACTTGGCCAACTAAGTATGATAATTTTTTAATCATTTGAAATTTCAAAGATATGAATAGTATTTTAATAAAGGCATGAAAATTACCCTATTGAAGGACGTTTCCATTAAAAATTAGCAGATTAATTTGGGGTAAGTTAACCTCTTGGGGTGAAGTCGGAAGTAAGCTGTTTTCCACTCCTGAGTTTATAGATTTGAAGTAATCTTCATCCTTCGTTATGGCTAATGGTATCCTCATTATCGCAACTTTCTACAACTATCATCTAGTAGCAATATTTTTGAAATGATATTCTAGGGATTTTAAATCGGTTTTAAGGCTGTCTACATCAATAGCCATCTGCTTAGTTAAAGAAAGCATGTTTTTAACCGAAATTGGATGTTGCTGCTCTATGATCTTGATGTACCTTAGTAAGCGATATTGGGTCACGGTTCTTGGGCACCAAATATAAATAAAATTGTCTTAGAGTAATTAGACACCTTATTATACCCACCTCTTGAACAAATTACTCTTCTAAAGCTATGAATAGCAGCGCTACGGGAGTTGGAAATTAAGGAGTGTAATCACTACCATTAAATTATGTACATATGTACAATACTTACACCCGAAGGATATTCGGTATAATTACAGCTTCAATACTTGCCAAATTTGTAATATTAATGTCAAGAGATTATCTCAAGGTAACAATTCCAATAGAAAGCACAATGTCTTTACAGTGAACCACACAGGTTGAATTCAAGCGAACAATAAGAATCTAGGGAGATATTTCTCCCACATAATCTACATACCTAAGCAAATTCAATTTGTCAAATGTACAATTAAAAAGAAGAAAAGAATTACAATCTGCAATTAACAATTTGGTAAAATAAACCACTAATTTATAGTAAGGCTTATTACTAGATGACTTAAATTTATATTTTATTATGTATCTCTTTTGCAGGGTGCCATGCAAAAGAGAGATAACGGGGAACGGTAGAAGATAAGTTTCTGCAGCTGGTCCCAATTGGTCCAGATTCCACGGCGGCCCCATTGAAGGCACATGCCATCCAGGCCTAGGTCGTAAGAAATGCAAGTTCCTTCAAGAAGAAAACGCTCTCTGAAATGACCATACTCTTCCCTGAGGAAGAATTCGGGAGGCTGTTGTCCGTAGAACGCACTGTCGCTTTCGAGGACTTATTGGGGGAGTCGTCTGGGTTCGTCATGCGAGTCTTTTGCCCCCTCAGCTTCGAAACCTTTGGCGCATGGGCTGGCTTCAGAGGTGAGGGTGTCCTGTGTCTCCAAGTCGCTTGGCCCAGATTTGAGTGGGCGCGTGGGAGCCGAAGCTTCTTTGTTGTTGTCGTCCGTTCGAGGCCCAGCAGTAAAAATCCCGGAGGAGGGTTTCACTATCACCTTCGGGAGGTTTACCTCCTCTAAGTCTAACGACGCGCTGGAGAGACGCTGCCGTTTTGCCATATGGGAAACGGTCACACGAGGAGAGGTTAGGGAGCATTGTTTTTAGCCGAGGTGAGGTGAGGACTTTCAACCGACAGCTCTACCAGGGAAGCGCCCGGAGGGGTAGAATCGGCAAAAGGGTTCCGAATGAGAGTAGAAGCAACCGTGTTCGTAGACCTAGAAGGAACGGGAGAAGAGGGTGGCTGTTTAACTTCTGAAGCCTAAGCGACGCCTCCTCTTACCACTCAAATGGGTCGCGTCCCTTGCAACGCCGTGTTCTTGGCGGGTCTCTGGGAAATTAAGAAACTTTGAAAAGAGGGGGTGAGGGGGAAATCCACTGAACACATAGGTAAATAAGAGGGAGACGTCCTATCCGCCATAAGATTGATTCTTAGAGGAGCCTGATGAAGAACAGGAGGGAGGTCACTTCCATGGTAGAGGGGAGAGCACCTCCATCACAGGGGTGGAGCTGAGCTCCTCACCTGGTCAGAGTGGTGATGTTGTGGGTTATCTCGCGTGACCCAACAACAACGTCAAGCTTTGCTAATAGGAATATAATCTGGAATCTTCGTAGTTTAAATGCTTGCCAAGAATCAAAAATTTCAGAGAACTGTGATCATAAAAAAGAGAAAAAGGTTGGCGGGCTATATCTAGCTTCCAGCCACTCCAGCCTATCCGATTCTAGGGTTTAGGACTTTTTAGGAAGCTTTCCTGAGTGCATTATTGGTTGGTGTTCGTAACTGTGCAGTGAGACACACCCAAACAAAGTTGCCGAGTAGGCCGGTTACTTCCTAAAGTCCGTTCTCTTGGAAAACTGGGCCGCAATCTCGTACTTCCCTCCCGTTATCCAGGGGAATTGACCGCAATCTCAGGATCTACGTCTGTGGCGGAGTCTTTCGCGACCGATTTCTCCTCATTCACTAGCCGAGACGCTAATCCAACGGCATACAAATGCACGTCATTATTTCGCTGAAGGCCGCTAAATGGACTTTACTTCCAGACGGCGACGAACCCTTCAACGAGAGGTTTACCCTTTGTTAGTTGCATTTCAGCATTGCTTAATCCACGGACAACACTTATGGACCGGACACTGTCCCGCATTACATGTTTAGACACCTAGGTGAGCGAGGCATAGTCTTTGTGGAGGATTTGTTCAGCGGAATGTGGACAGAGCGCACCCTCGCAGATTCCTCGCGGATGCTATTGTGATCGTTTTTCGCAAACGGGCAGAGCTCATTCTTACTGGCCGGTTTCCATCCACTCTCTCTAACTTACTGCGTGTGAAATTTGCTGAAAAATTGGGAAATATTAGATCAGCTTTTTTCCTGGACACCGGAGGCCACTTTTCTTATGCACAATGCAGGTTCCATTCACGTCGGATGCTCTGCACCGACTGGACAATATTATCTCTGAGGCCATTCTTCATAGACAGTATTAAGCCATGGTATCTTTTGATCTGAACAAGGCCTATGATACCGAATGGCGATGCATTATCATGTAGACCCTCCACGCGATGGAGACTTAGGGACGACTCCCAATTTTCATATCTGAATTTCTAGGAGATCGTAGATCCACGTTCGGTTGAGGAGGGCATTCGCCGGACTAATAAGGCAGGAAGGGAGTGTTCCGCAAGGAAGCGTCCTCGGTGTTACACTCTTTGACGTCTAGCATCAACGGTATCACCTTGGCAATGCCGGAAGATGTTTTCACTATGCTCTATGCGAGATCGTAGGGGAGAACGCCACACGGAAACCCTCAGACCGATGAGGTGAAAAGACATCCTTTTGATGGGGCGATGCAGAGACGACACCGTCTTCACATGCAGCAACTGCAACAGGACCTGCCGTTCAAGGATATGGCTGTACAATCACAACCGGCGCTGCAGTTCCACCAGTTCCTCATCCATTTCCTAAACTCTCATGTGCTGGCTCCAAGTGCCACCCCAGGGTACACCGTCTCAGCCGGCGGGCTAAACCATGTGAGGGAATGGTGTTTACACTGCACCATCAAGCTAGGCGGAGGAGCTGCATCTAGCAGCCAACGGGTAGCCGGGCGAAGGAGATCCTCGACTGATCGAACGGCCAAGTGTAGGCAAGTAAACATTCTAAAACAGGAGCGGAGCCCCGAAGGCGGACTAGTGCGCCGTGCTCACTGACTCCAGCAGCTCCTGCAGCCAATCTGGTGCCAAACGTACTGCTCTGCATTCATTTGGATGACACCGGCGAGGCCAAGGGGAAGATCTTAACGCCTGGGCAACCCAGGATCTCCATCCACTTTCCCCAGACCTGCGCCATGGCGCAATCTCCATTGTCTTCCGAGACAGAAGGATGCCAACGACATTTAGATGACCTTTCCCACAATGGTGATGACTTGTTTGTCTGTTACACTTGATACCTGTATGAGCTGCATATCTCGGTTTGAGTGCACGTTATAAGAAGCTCCGTCACTTGGTTGATATGAACACTCTGATGGGGCCTGGGAAAGTTGTTCGTGCGCTTTCCCTTCTCTCCCTTCCGCACTTGTTCTTTTATTCACATAGGTTCTGGCTGCTGGGCCCAGTTTGGTTTTCTTATGATCCTTATTCGAGGAGCAATCCATACCGTGAGGGCCGAAAGCCCGCTGGCTGGATGAAGGATTATCAACTGGGTGTGCTTGGCCATCAACCATGCTCACCTCCTACCAGTACACATATAAGGCGGCTACGTCGCACCATCCTTTATGGTCAAAGCTTGGCCAGCTGTGTTGTCAAGGCCCCTCTCAGCTCGAAACCGTATGCGGAGTATGTGTAAATTATCACATTCTGGAATTCTTTGATCGTATTGAGACTTTTCTCTTAACCTCCAAAGGCATTAAAAGGTCATACTATCCATGCATTTTCTTTTCAAATATCTACTATCCACGCATTTTATAAGAAATATTAGGTGACCACAGGCGCAGTGATATTCGCCTCCAAGCGTGGTCTCGCCAAGAAAGCACCAAGTTTATCAGCGTCGACTACAACAGGCTTTGAACTTTACTTTTCTACCGATCCTTGTTTCGTTCGAAGTTTGTGTGCAGAGACGAGTTTTACGCAACCGCAGCCGAGTGTGTTTTGCGGAAGGTGGAATCGATCCATTACACCAGTCTCGGACTGGCGACCGGTGCATTCCGCACTTCCACTTTTAAAAGCCTACTTGTCGATGCCGGTGGTCTGTCACTCGCTCTGCGCCGTGCACAGTGCATTATGCGCTTGTACGCGCGAGCCCGGCATCTCATTCAGTCGCTAACGGCTCTCACTGAATCAGTAGCCTATCTCGACGGTGCCAATATCGCAGATAAACGTTAGTCATACTCTAGCCCTTTGGGTTTCGGGCTAGAAACCTCTTCGATAGCTCAGGTTATCTCTCGGGCCGGTGGCGCCTTAGGCTCGGCATAGGACGCCAATCTGGAGGATACCACCTTTGATAATTTGTCGCCCATCTTCTGTTCCCAAGGCTTAAAGCTTTTTCTATCGAAGGGTTCTGCACTCAGAAGCAGATCTCCATAATTAAACTTCAATCTCTTTTATTTTCAAACATTCTGCCCATCAAAACGAAGGACTTGGTTATCTGTTGCGAACCTCTCCTTAAATATTCGATTCTTTTATTTCGAACGTTCAAAGAATCAAATTATATATTTTTATAAAAGATTCTAACTAACGAGATAATTTAAGACTTAATTCATTTCTGGATAAGGTATTTAACTTTTCCAAAAAATAATCAATCCGTCCCTTATCTCCCCATAGTTAGTTCACAAACACAGTGTGATCATTTCAACTGATTCACAAAAAAAGTGAAAAACTTAGGCATATCACCGCACCCGAAACTAAGTATTCGGAAATTAAAACTGGGGATAAATGAAATAAAAAAAAAGGAAATCAGCATAATAAAAGAAAACTTGTGAATGGAAATACAAGGAGAAATTGCCTCCTTCCCTTCCATACTAGTAAGCAAAAGACGATGGAACGTTCTCCATCGGTTGAATCAAAACCAAAACTTGAAAAGTTTTAATTTCAATACCATTAAACCCATCTACTACCTAACGAACTTAAACTTAAGAAAAATAAATACACATATACCACACGAACGTACGGGGTGGTCCGAAAATCTTGTCACCCGCTGAAAATATTATTTTAATTTTCTATTTCAAATATTGTTTTATTTTTATATTTCAGATGACCGAAAGTCTCGTCACCCGCTGTTAAAATTCTTTTAATGTTCAATTTCAGATGGCTGACACGAGCTTCTACAGTTTGGAAGAGAGGCTGATTGCAAGTGTATGAGCACATGCTCATGTGTATTCTGGCAAGAGCATGGATGATGTGCAACATGACTTTACTACAAGATTCGGCAGACGAGCCACTCTGAAGAGGACGATACTGCTTTGGAAACATAATATTTTTCTGACAGGATCAATTTGGGTAGGTGGTAAACAAGACTTTCGGACCACCCTGTACAACCAGCCATTGGATGACAGGTGATATCAGTAGTTATCTATGCCCTCCAGACCCCAAAGTTTCAAGGAAGTTTTGCAGCTATACCTGTATCATCCACATGTTCTCATTTTCTCAATCTTCACAACTTATTATTAATGTATGTATTAATCTACGGTTAGTCTGAAACTGTACTTATGGAGACCAGTTTTTATTTATGTAGGTTAATTTTTACTCACACGAAACTGGATAATCGAAGTGTGTGTGCAAATGCCAAATTACTTGGGATTAGAATTTTATTCGTATTTTGGGTCTGATATGGCGGCACCCGAATACGAGTGAAGTTTGGGGCCTCTTTGATGGGTCTATTTGCATTTCAAGAAGGCTACTTTGCTCTGAAAATGAACCCCTTTATACCAAAGTGAAAAATAAAATACTAATTAAACATAATTAATAAAAAGGTAACTAAATCAATGTGATTTATCGACCTGGAGGTTTAAAGCAAAAGCTAATTCGAGCTAGTGCCCAATTTAAAACTTGTAACTAGGTACTGAATTTGGCAAAAGTTCTGTCACGGGCGTTTATTTTTATCTTTTGAGAAGTTTACGTGTGTGGTAAAAAAAGTTCTACTTTTCCTGCATGTGTCATTAAAACGTCTTTGCCATTGTGTGCAAGTGGGTAGCGATGGCAGTGAAATAATCGTGTCTTCTGCTCTTCTGCGCGCGGGCCACAGCAAGCCCGACATCGTCAAGCGGCTCAACGTCAGCCGGATGACCGCCCACAGAGTCGCGGAGAGGTTCGAGAACGGGGAAGAGCTCAAAGATTGACCTTGTTCAGGCAGACCTCAAGCCGTCAACCGTTTAACTGTAAGAAACGCCTTCTAAAGTGCTCCGAAGCTTTAAATGACTGCGCTCGCGAAGAAGAACATTTCGGCGTCGGGGGCCACGGTGTCCAGGGCCGTCAAAGAGGAGGGCGATAAGAGCTTGAGGTGCTGGGAAAGACTTCTGCTCACCTATCATATGCGAGAACAACGGCAGGAGCGCTGCCGTCGCATTTTCTGATGAAAAAACCCTCCACGGTCGATCCGCTCATCAAAAAGCAGAACGACCGTGTGCTAAGCTTTGACCAGGATGTCTGCGAGTTGTACTAGGTGTCTACGAACAAGCACACAACTTCCGTGTTGGTGCTCGTTGTCGTGGCTTTGAAGGCGAGAAGATGCTGCCTGACTGGTTCGCGGCCGGTTACAATCTCACCGCGGCCTATTACACGGATTTTTTTTTTACCACGAAAGTCCTGACCCGGGTGAGAAAGATCTCGAAGAAGGCGGAATACGTCTTTCAGCAGGACGGTGTCCTGCCCATATGGCCAAGACCGTGCAAGAGTGGTTGGGATCGAACATGACGTCTGATCTAAGGACTTTTCGCTCCCGCAGTCACCCGACCTCAATCCACTCGAATACAGCGCGTTGGGGCCTATCGGGGACAAGGCCTGCAAGGTTCGACACAGCAACGTCGATGAACTCAGATCCTCCGGCAATCGTGTGTGGGCTAGCAGGAGGAAGAACTTCGTCCGCAAACTGTGGGCTACTTTCAGATCTCGCCTGGAGCACGTTCTCACCGCCGAGGGAGGGACACATTGATTAATATTATAATTTAAATACACATTTTTATCCTTAAACAATAAAAAAGTGTCTAACTGCATCAAAAATATCATTTTGTCTTTTGTTGAGAGCGTGGTAATGAGTGTAACAGGACTTTTGCAATTCCCGGTTAGGGATAAATGTGGGCAAAGCTTTACAAACTTGAGGTGCCCTCTACGAAAAGTGTATTTAAAAATTAAAAGTGTCTTGTTGGACTTAAGTCTGGGCTCTTTGATGGCCCCCTGTATACGGGTATCCCTATTTCTCCAAACCAATTCTTGGTGCGTTGGATGTATGGCATGGGGCATTGTCCTGCTGAAATATAACCATTTCTCCGGGTTGTGGATGCATTTCTGGATAAATGGCTCTAAACTTGTGACAACATGGTAGTATAAGTTGCGGAGTTCATTCTTCCCTGGCATAAAAACATCTTCAATGACTCTAATGAAGAGATGCAGACCCATACCATTATAGAGCTACCTCTACGCTTCTCAGTTGGTACCACACGAACAGGGTGAAATACCTCTCCAGCTCTGTCTCACAATGGTAACGACCAAAGCGCGGAAAATCTGCAAAATTGTTACAGTTAAATTTTTAAATATCTCTTCCAAGAGATATTTTTTTTACCAATTTCTACTTGTGATAACCTTTAGCTATAGATAAGTTGGATTTGTGCTCTCTGTGCTTCTGTAGGTTTTTAGTGTTAGTCATATTACTTATTTAGAACGATATTGAATACGCAATAGTTATAAATTTCAGCTAAAACATAATAAATATTGGTTAAATTCTGATCTTGGAAACTATATCATTTTATTAATTACACTAGTCAACATACTTTTTGTTGACTTATGTTTTGTGGTTGTTTTTAACTCATTTTGATGCTGATTTCAAATATTGCATCCATTCTTTTGTAACATCAGATTTTCATTCTATAGCATATTCCTATTTTACGACGTACTGCATGTATTTACTCGGTAAGGATAGTTTCCTAAGTGTTGTAGCTTCAAACCATAACTTAAAATGTCAACAGAATTTGAAAGGATAAATGCATTGTAAGATAACATCACCTATTACTAAATACATACAGGTTTTTTTTCTAATATAATGGAGAAAACACAAACAATCGTACACATACCTATACATTCATGGAAGAAATTTTTGCTTGTGAGTGTATGGAGTGTTTGATGTCTACAGTCTCGTTGAATACTCCAACACTAGTCTGCCTCATGTTTGTATCGGCCTTGATATCTCTCCTCCATAATCTTGATATCTTGATGAAAACGCTCTCCGTGTTCATCACTCACGTTGCCAAGATTAGCAGGAAATTCATCAAGATGGCTCTTGAGGAAATGAACCTTTATGCTCATGTTGCAGCTTAATCGATGGAAGCATCAAGTAATGTCTCTACCAAATCCTTGTATTACACTGGTCTGCGTCAAAAATGTACCTTAGGTTTTCTATAGTGTTTCTTAATAAAATTGACCTCCTAAATCCGAATCTGTCATCCGTTTTTCTCTATCACCTCCAGTTTTTGCGATACAGGGGCTGATAATAATTTTATAGTTTATACATCTCCTATATTACATCAAATTTCAATAGTTTTTGCACTGCTCTATTCGCAGTAAATTTTGTGTACATTTTAAGTAATTATTCAAATAGGTTTATATTTTGCAGGTTAAAAATTACTTAGCATTATAATAATAAGAATAATAATAATAGTGGTTGAGTTAAAAATGAACAGAAAATGTAAGAATAGCTCCGACAGATTTTGCTATGTTTGCGGCAAAGTGACTTTTCCCGAGCAGCAAAGTACAATCCCTCCTGTAATTAAATCTTTGTATCATGCATATTTTGGAGTAAGGCTAAGAGATCAAGATACAAGTTTTGCACCACATATCTGCTGCAAGAGATGCTACATAAGTTTAAGACGCTGGAGTCAGGGCGAACAGAAGTCCCTCTCTTTTGGTGTTCCCATGGTGTGGAGAGATGGCAAGGACCACACTACGGACTGCTATTTTTGCTTGACAAATCTTGAAAGATAAGCATTGTATCAAGTATTTAAGCTTTCTGTATTATACTGGCTCCTGAAAATGTCATTATTATGCAAAGACTTAGCATAAAATTAAAAACTAACATAGTTCACTTCAGCATGAACATATCCTTTACTAAACATTTATGTACTATCTGCAACTCCAAATCAATTCCTTTATGTAATATGCAATTATATTTTCCACAGGTATAAATAAGAAAAATAAACATAGTGTGGCATATCCGGATGCTCCTTCTGCCATCAAACCCCTGCCCCATGGCCCAGGAATTCCTATACCTTCTCCCCATGAACATAGAGAGGTACATGAAGAGATTAATATGGAAGTTGACCAAGATTATGACACATCTGAGTCTTATCAGGTTTCCACACATGATTTTGTCGCAAGACCATTCACTCAAGTTCAGTTAAATGACCTGACCAGGGATCTGCGGATTTCAAAGGCGAATACACAACTTCTTGGCTCTCGACTTCGTGAAAGTAATTTTCTCGCTTAAGAAACAACATTTAGGGGGGTACAGAAATAGAGAACAAGAGTTTCGAAGCTATTTTGTACAGCATTCTTCCAGCTCTTTAGTATATTGCGCCAATATTAAAGGACTTGTTGAGGCCCTTGGAATTCCCTACAACCCATTAGAATGGAAACTGTTCATAGATTCGTCCAGTAGAAGTTTAAAAGCTGTGTTGCTGAATATTGGTAACAAGATAGCTTCCGTTTCTATAGGCCATTCAATCCAACTTACTGAAAGTTATGAAAATATGAAAAAAATGCTGGATGCAATAAATTACTCTAGCTATAAGTGGAGGATATGTGGTGACTTAAAGGTATAATCATTTTACACTTGGCATTTCTAAGCTTTTTGATATTGACATTTTCATTGGTAATACTTCAGATTCGAGGCGCACGGTAGATGGCGCTGTTAGTCGGCTACAATTTTGGGCTACAGCATATCTCTTATGACGTCAGACGGTAGCGTCAGATGTGACGATCACTGCGTTATATATTTTTTGTTGTTTTGGGGATTTGTAACTTTTAGTCTATTATTTACTAAATATCTGTGCTCTGCTCGTTTATAGTTTTTTTCTAAGTTAGTTAAGGTTTCTTGATGTCTTTTATTGTTTTTGGTTTTGTTTTCGTATTTTTTGTTTACTGCGAACGATAACAGCTTCTTCCTGGCAACATCGTAGCTTATAAATAGGACCCGTTTTGCAAATTTTTTTCTTTCGTTATTGTGTTTTCGTGCTCTCCATGTGCTTCGTTGTTATTCGAATTCGGCTTTACTTTGTATGATCGCGAAAAACTTTTAGATTATCTAGAGGCGCATAAACTAATCAAGAAACCTATAAAAGTAAGAATTGGTTGTTATTAGGTTAGGTTTTTCTGCCAGTAAAAAAGCTGCTGGGGAGGAAAACCCCCCAGGAAATTCAAGGGGACTGCTCGTGGGGGAGATATCACTGCAGGGAGACCACCCTGCGATGATCCTGAGTTTCAATAAATTTGGGGGGGGGGGTCTGGGGGGCACAGCCCCCCAGTATATACTCATATACAAAAAATATTACGCTGATATTGTTCACATCTGACGCTACCGTCTGACGTCATAAGAGATATGCTGTAGCCCAAAATTGTAGCCGACTAACAGCGCCATCTACCGTGCGCCCCAAATCTGAAGTGTTACCTTTTCATTTTTAATTGTTAATACTTGTATACACCTTTTTGTCAACTTACATTTTACAAGAATGCAATTCTGGAAATCATGAGTCATTTTTGAGTTATATTTTTTGTTGAAGTGTGTCCCTATAGGTTAATGCATCCTATTGGGTTAATGGGGAACTTATCCTAATTGAGAAGGTATACAACACAACTCAATAAACTCAAAATAAGATGTACATATATCCAATTAGTTCCAATACGATGATTTAATGCATCGGCATACAGGATTTTTCAGTACATATTCATATTCTTATTGTTTTAAAAAATATTACTTTGAATTTGTTTTTAGAAATATTACACTGAATTTACATACCGTGCTAAATTTTTTTCAGGTAGTGTCTCTTACGCTTGGGACGCAAACAGGATACACGAAGCATCCCTGTTTCCTATGTTTATGGGACAGTCGTGCAGATAGTATGCACTATGAGAAGAAGGTTTGGCCTCAACGAGATGCATTTAGAATTAGATCAAACAATGTGATAGCTGAACCTTTAGTTCCTCCTCAAAAAATACTCCTCCCTCCACTGCATATAAAGCTTGGCATAATGAAAAATTATGTCAAAACCCTTAATAAAGTAGGCCAAGCTTTTAAATTTCTTCTTCAAAAATTTCCACAAATCAGTGACGCTAAGCTCCATGGGGGAATTTTTGATGGACTTCAAATCAGGAACTTGATCAGCAATTTGATGCATCAATGAAGGACATAGAAAAAGATGCCTGGAAAGCTTTCAAAGCTCTAGTTAACAATTTTCTAGGCAATAAAAGAAGCCTAGAAAAATATGTTGCCCTGGTCAATCAGCTCTTAACAAGTCTCAAACATTTGGGAGCTCGAATGTCTATAAAGATACACTTTTTACAGTCCCATCTGGATTATTTTCCCGACAACTGCGGGGATTACAGTAAAGAACAGGGGCAAAGATTCCACCAGGACATAAAAACAATGGAATCCAGGTACCAGTGTAAATGGAACGGAAACATGCTTGCTGACTACTGTTGGTGTTTGAAGCGTGATTTTCCCCAGATGACAGGCACAAACGAAAATCGTCAAGGGCGTCTGTTCTTCGAAATTATAATTATGTTGCATTCTTTTATTTTTTGTTTATTAAAAGAATTATGGTTTACATACGTGTATTCTTGTTTATATTATATAACAGTAATAATGCATTATTAGATGAAGTTGTTTTTTTTAAATTCAGAAAAAATGAGGTAATCTCAATGAAAATGGTGTATGCTGTACTGAGAAAATCTGACCTGATTGAACAAATATACATTCATTTTTGAGCTCAGGAGATTGGATTCATTAAGAAACCACAAAGAAATCCTGGGGAACATAAATTTTTTTTTCAAACGCAGGCCTGTGTTATCAACCTTTTTGTTTCCAAGAAATCCTCTCACAACAGCCACAAATGAATCCCATGCTCCGTTTTCTATATCAGTCATCGAACTCTAGAAGTTTTGGTTTTCCATTAACTTTCTGATTTGTGGCCCATCAAAAACTCCAGCCTTTATTTTATCATATCTTAAGCCAGGAAGTATTGTACATATGAATTTGAAACAGTCACCCTCCACATTAGAGCTTTCACAATTTCTTTCATCTCCCAAACAGTTTAACTGGCCAGAGTTTCTGTTCCCAATGTTTGTTCTTGGCTTGGCTGTCCCATAAACACAGAAAACACGGATATTTTGTATACCTTCCTTGTTAGCCAAGTAAAAAATTTACCATTTTCAGATAGACGCATATAATCCATTTGTGTTCATCATATTTGAGTAAATCTAATACAGATCTTATGTGTTCATGCTTCTCTTTTAAATGCACAGAGGGACCAATAGGAATCGCACCGAACAAGTTTCCATTATGGAGTAACACATTTTATACTCTTCTTTGAACTATCTATAAAAAGTCTCCATTCACTTGGATCATATTCCCAAACACCCATCGCTTTTAACAGTCCCGCCACGTCACAACAGTAAACAAAATCTTCTTCAGTTTTACAGAATGCCAAGAAATCTCTCTCCCTGTTCCGATAAAAAGCTACATTTATTTTTTTCCTGCAACAAATTCTTCTCTTAAAGTCTAGAAGCTAACACTTCTGCTAACTCTTTTGACAGGCCTAGGTCTCTAACTAAATCATTCAGTTCTAATTGGCTGTAGTTTCCACGTTCTTGGGTCGATGTATGTACAAACTTTGGATCACTGTCGAGTTCATTGCTTCCATCAGATTCACGTTAATCCCTTATATCGTTCAGTGAAGGAAGTTCCTTGAATACAGGTACTGGAATTTCATCTGAATGAAGCACTGGACGAATTGATGAATAAAGATTTCGGGTAACTTATTTTATGTCGCGTTTTCTTGCTATAACCAGAAGTCTTTATGAGACAAAAGTAGCAATCGTTTGCATGGTTTTTGGCTGCTGCCACACCATAGGAATGCAAAATCCTAGTTGTTTCCTTGTGCCCTTTGTCCATTGGCGTAGATATTCGACACATGGTTTACAAACATTGTGTGTGGCCCACGTTTTATCCTGATCACCTAATTTAATCTTAAAGTAAGCCAAATATGCTCTTTTCACAAAGATACTGATGTTCATTCCTTGAGTTCGTGCAGTAAAACAACCACATATATAGCAAAACGAGGCAGGGAAAATTCAAACATTTCCTTCGTAATGAGGCCAAACTACTGAATGTTATTTCATAAAACAAATCTGAAAAAACACAAAATTATATTATACGCAATTGCTTTATATATCTAGATGTGCATAAAGAGAAGTCTAAATACATAGATAAAATAAAATAAGAAAATACCAAACGCCTCCACTTCCGTTCACTTGGTCGTAAGATGCTACTATGAGTGGGACCAATATGGACCAGTCTATAAATATAAAATTTGACGTGATAGAAGAAAACTATTGCCATTTTTAAACTCAGTGACCAACTTACGCGGTGCGGTGGTTACGTTTTCGCCTAAATTCAATATAAAATAAAAAAACATAAATAGTTTATTTATACAGATCTATTTACCAAAGTTACATTTTAAAGACTTGAAGGGTTGCAATATTCATTTTATTGAATTAAATTGCCGTCAGCTTCAGCCACAGCATCCAGGTGTCGGCTTCGGAACCTGCTGCAGGCCTTCTCGATGGTCCTCTTCTTTAACTAGTTGAAAAATGTGGTGATCCTGGACCTAAGCTACACTTTGGTTGTACACGGGGACCTATTTGGTATCTCTCTCAACCACGTCCCACACACTGGTCCAAGGGGTTTCAGTCTGGTGAGTTAGGAGGCTAAATGTTCTGAGTGTTGTGATTAAAGATACTGCCTGACAGCCAAGACTGGGTCCTAATGCTTGCGTGGCATGATACAGAGTCATGCTGCCACAAATATGACCTTTTAACTGCTACCTTTTGGATCCAGGGCAACATCCACTTCTTCAGGCAATTGATGTAGGTAGGCCTCCGGGAAGATAAACGAGACCATAACGTAGCCCTTACTACTGACAACCGCAAACACTATTATGTAAACCGGGAATTTTGTCTTCGTGACTCTCGGTACATCTTTGTGGCTTTTTGGGGACACAGCAAACCAGCAGTTGTTTTGCAGGTTCAGCATCTGGTCCTGGCATAAATGATTCTCGTCCGAGAAGAACCAACACATGCCGGGCTTTGGGGAATGCGTCAGTTTGTTCACAAGCTTCGCAGCACATTCTTTCCGCTTGTCCTTCATCTTCTGAGAAAGAAGGTGGCCAGTTCTCATATTGTATGAGTAGTAGCATATGGCCCCATGCACTAACTGCCTGATGAAGCTAACAAGATGAGGTCAGCATAAGATACTATGATATTTCGAGAGGTTGAGAGCTTACGACGACAATCTCTATAATGTTAGCTCTTTATCGACGGGCAAGACTCGAGAAATAGCAACATGTCCTCGCTGCTCAGTTTGAAACAGCTTCTAATTGACGACCAATCACAGCAAATTACTAATTTTATTATTCCAGCATTTGCTTTTTAACAGTCACATTTTCTCTCGCCAGACAAAAATTGTTGATTGTCATTTGAACGATCAAAGGAATACTCTGGGTGATGGTCAGTCTCCTGATCGCCGGATGACTCTGGCTGTTTGAAATCAGATGGCACCACACCAGATGTGAGGGAGGTGTTAAAGATACCAATGAAGTAGTGAAGCTGACAGTGATATAGTGAATATACCAATAAGGTAGGGAAGATACGACTTGGGTAGTGAAGGACATGGATGAATTGACGATAGTGTTGGCGGGAAAGAGTCATAGGGAGAACAGGCCTTTCTCGAAGAGCTAAGGAGGGTAGTCAATTGATCAGAGGTCACAGGGTCGAGATAAATGAGTTGGGGCGGGGTGTGGGATTATTAACAGGTGGCGCGGAATAAGGGGGAAAGGAATCCCACCCAGGTCAGAAATTAGCCTTTCTGTCATCTAAGTATTGCGGACGTCAATCTGTTGGCTATATTATTAAATTAAATCTAACTTATTTTAAGAAAATAACGTATTATCATTATCCTATTTGTCAAATCTTTTTCCTTTTAGTCAGAATTCTTATAAATAGATAAATTTGCATCTGATTATGATTAAAGGCATACATATCTAGGACGAAGGTCGTACATAAACACTAGTCTAATAGTTCAATTTTAGCGTATTTATTAGTGTTGGAAGAATACACGATGTACGGGCAATGGCAGTCTTAGTCTATATGCTGTTCTGGGTGAAACCTCCTTTCAGCACCCACACCTTTGGAATGAGACTCACTATCCACTATATAGAACTAAATATTTATAAGTAAAAATTCCAACAATTATCTCCAAACCAACTTGTTTATTGAGCGTATGATCTTAACATTTAAAACTACACACATGTGTTAAATCCTCCCCTGTGGCAGGAGCGGTGGGACTTAGCTCATCGGAGCATTTTAGAGACTTTAAAAAGAGTTTAAGTCGACTACAAAGCTTAGCCTAAGCAGCGAAGTCTTCAGACTTCGAAAGGCCCTTCTTTCCGTCACTCAAAATCCCTCTTCGCCCTTTGCACTCCATAGCCTTGATGAAGGAAAGAATTCTTAGATTAACATCCTTTGAATGTTGAGTATTCAAAAGGAACTTCTCCTTTATTCTCCCTCACCGTTCCAAACCTTCCATCTGTTCCCCCTTTTTTTCCAAAACGATCCAAAGGAAAAGACGTGACGAACCCCTAAAATATCCGAGAGAGGAAGGGAGAAATATTCCTGATAATTATTTGAAGATATCGGGAAGCCGTCCATTTGATGTTATTGAGATGCTTGCTTTGAATGAAGATGATATTTACGAGGACGGGGCGATGGGGTTAAAAAGGAGAAATTCATTATTATAATGAAGGGATGGTGGGGATGAAGTCTTTGTAACTTGACAAAGGAAATAACGAACTTGAATCGTCGTAAACACCTCATTCAAAAGCTTATTTTTCGCCAGGGACTTGAAAACTTTGTATTATTTATTGATAGACTATGATTTTTATGGTGTTATTGTGATTATTCGACTTAGCTTGCTTAATTTTTTCCAATTAAGAAGCTTGGAGTATAATAAATTTATATACTCTTAATGTATAAATTTGATAATGCAATCCGTCGGCTGTCGCGAATTTAATTGTGTAAAAATATAAGCCAAATCGATGTAATCAGGGAAAGTTTTTTATCAACCATTATCATTGAATTGCTTCAGTTTCCTCGAGGTTTTTCTTTTTATTATCCATATGTAATAACGCCCTTAAAAATTGGCCAAAATACTCAACAGTGGCTTCAGAGAGCAAGAAGAATATAATAATTTTGGAAATGGTCAGTATTTATCAACATTCTCCTTTCTTCTTCAGCCCTTTAAGCTGCATGTCTTAGTAGGCTTAGTACGATTTCTCTGTCTAAGAGAATTTTAAGAATTAGTACTTACAATATGCACTTCTTTACTATGAGTTTCTTTTTTATTAATGGTTTTAGCGTAGTGTAATTTTAGAAGAATTACTTTGTTCATTGTTCTCTTACTGCTCACGTACAAAACATCCACAACGCGAATTTCCTTTCGAGAAGCAAGATGAACTTTTAATACAAGTAACAAAGGCCACTCGTGCCTTTGACCCGATCGTTGAACTATCATTTTATCACTGACGTAAGTGGTTATGTTGCACTGTTTTTGATTACTAAATATAATCTTTCTACCTTAGCGCAGTCAAGTAGTTCTTTTACCATATTTGCTCACTGTCTGAGAATAGGCCACAGATGAATGAAAGCCCATTTGGTTATGATTTAAGAACTCTGAATCGGATGTCTCCTCCATCACTAAAGGACGCTTCTTATTCATAGATCTACCATGTAACAAAACGCTGAAGTTAATAATGATAAGTGTTCTCTCTTCAAGATAGGTCAATTTATAGGCCTTATAGGCTCATCTGGCTTAAGTTGGTAATAAAAACAAGATATAAAAATACGAAGTGCCGGCAGAAAAGGTAGTCAAATAATGTGGACATAAATATTATCAGTTCACTTAAAAGATTAAAAACAAAATAAAAGAGCACTAACATGCGATTCGGTAAATCCTTCATGTAAAATACGGATGTACAAGGTTCGAAAAAAATTAAGGAGAGTAAAATATGATTGAAATGTAGGACAGTAAGGAAGTACCTAAGGTATTAAATTTTTCAGTAAAGACCAGCATCTTCCAGGAATCTTACTAAGTTGGGCATCAACATCATCTTTATCTTTGGAAGCTTCACATCTCGCTAACATTCTCATCACGTCGAATGTGATGATTTTTCTGTCTGTTTGTTTATAGTTAACTCTTTTGCCCGTACTATCTGCTTCGCGCCCTCCGGTTTCCGCATTATGATGGCATATGACTTCGGTCCAGTAGAACAAAAAAAAAAACAACTCATAAACATTGTCCCCACAACTATCCTTTATCTTTCTGTGAGACTGCCTAGAAAATCACCCAATGGCGGAAGTTGATCGTCATTCTTGCTATCGAATTGCTCTATCTATGCTCCAGTACAAGAAACGTTCACCTAGGAATACAAGGAGACTGTACAATAGCAGTCTTGTATAAAGCAGGCGTAAAAGCGGTTAGAGGTATATTGATGACGGGGATTCAAAATTAACGTGTTCTGTATGTTCATATCTTGCGATAAAACCATACCCAATGCTCTTCAAATAGGTAATCACCAACGAATTATCCATCAAAATATTATAGGTTGATCATTTCGACAGACCACTATGCTGTAGCTGCGTATCATTGTGTGAATTTCTTTCAGAAGCTGACAGACTTGGGAGAAATGATAGTACCTTTAATGATTATAAATAATAGCATACAGTTATACCCTTACAAACACACACAACGAAAATATCTTATGTAAAAATTTGTACACAAGATTTATCTACTTGTTAAAACATAGTTTTGTTCTGAATCGTTTTCCAGAGTTTTCCTCTATCCTGTCCATTCGTATTTATAGACCTTCAGCTATGTTCAGCCTTTCTATATACTGGTACTTTTCATCATCCATTCGGGGAGAAAAGCTTGACGCCTCAATCTCGCCTTGAAGGAATGATTTTATATAATTCTTGAAGAGCGCGTCATGCCTTTGAAACCCCCAGAACTCGTATAAGATCTTGAATGTATAGGCATTCTCGACTGTTACCTTGAATTTTGATGTATTATACACTCTTATGAAAATTCTTTCAGTGTCATTATGAGTGTTCTGATAAAGGGTATTTTGTTTCGCACAAGTTGTACATAGTGGAAACAGTTTCCAGTCACTGCATTGTAGTATAGGGATGTATAAATCATCAGTGAGTAGAAAGTCTACTCTAACGATCCAAAGTAGTGGTTCTTTATTCCGTGTAAGTGATCTTCTACAGGTAGATTTCTTACACCAACAATCTTTTCGAATGACTAATAGGGAATTGAATCTTTTCATTATAAAGAAATAACAAAAAAAATCTACGTAGTGAATCGTCACGCCTTCAGTCAATGGGTAGAAAAGAACAAAAGGGTTACAGCCCCCCACTTTATAACGATTCTCCTACTCTCAGCACCCTCTTGATAACATTCCTTGACATTTGATTTATAACATATATATTCATGGAAATGAGTCAATAAATGCTAATCGACATAAATATTTTATGGCAACCTATTTTTATTATTGAAAGCTAAACAACCTCCTTTGAGATGCATGTTTAAAGGTGAAATTTATCATAGAATTTTATGATTCTCGATTTGCTCACACGCGGTCGTTCGATAATGACATTGTTCTACCTTAGAAATAATATTCAAGAATACAAAATAAATATTTTTAGCTCTTTTGGAGATCACCAGAACATTGACAGATCCAGGATAAAAATGCAGGGGGGGGGGGGGGAACTTGAATTCCTCCCTCTGAGTAGTCTGATAAAAGGGCATTGATCATTAATAATGGTTAACTTACACAGCCTTGATAATAAATCATGGTAAATTGAAACAGAATTGATGATAAATAACAGCATCTCATAAAGGAGTGATACCAACTCTCTCAGATGCGATTTTGTTTTCACACATCAGAAAATTATGAATTTAAGTTTATTATAGTTTTTGGACGTCAACTAAGGTAAAATAATACTCAATTTAATAATTATTTTGGAGAGTTACCTATATTTTAGACATGTATCATATAAGATACATTAGCTCGCAAGGGTTTAAAAAGTGTTTAAAAATATATATATATATATATAATATATATATATATATATATATATATATATATATATATATATATATATATATATATATATATATATATATATATATATATATATATATTCTATAATATTATATAACTCTTTCTGAAGAGCAGAATACAAGTATGGATTAATAAAGAAATATAAACATAAACTTGTCCGAAATTTGGGTGGGGGCTTCACCCTAGCATCCCCACATGAGATCCGCACCTGCAGACCTAATCCAGCTACACATGGCTTATTTTTGAAAACAACTATTCATAGTAGAACGAAATATATTCCTAAGTTATTTTTAAGTGAAGAAAAATTCTGGTTGGTATTCCATACACTAAATACTTTGAAGAAGGAAAATTTCCTCGGTGTTGAATGCGTAATAAAGAACTATGGAAACAAACAAATTAGGTGTTATGTGCGTCTTAATCATACTACACAGTCATCCAGTGTACACTTTGGGCTATATTGGAAAAATGATGAGAATTTCATCCCAACACGGTTTAAATGTGATAAATATCGAGTATGAAATATAAATAAGTTCTTACAACTAGAAGCTAATTTGAAACGAAAGCTCCACGAGCTCAAAAACTTTCGAACTTTATCTCTCACTCGGTGCTGGAAAGGATGAAAATCTAAAAAATAGATGAGCATCTCACAGATAAGAATTATATAGAATCAGTTTCGAGCAGGGTTCGCAAGGTCAGTTTTTCCCACTTTTGTTTTTCCCTGGGAAAAACTGGTTTTTGGTGAAAACCTAATTAAAAAGATAAAAAAGGAAGAATTGAACTTTTAATTGATTACTAATAAATTTATACACTTAAGTTTTATATATTTACTATATTAGAACAGATAGACTAAACTAAATAGACTAGACTAAAAATAGATGAGCATCTCACAGATAAGAATTATATAGAATCAGTTTCGAGCAGGGTTGGCAAGGTCAGTTTTTCCCACTTTTGTTTTGCCCGGGAAAAACTGGGTAAAACTGGTTTTTGGTGAAAACCTAATTAAAAAGATAAAAAAGGAAGAATTGAACTTTTGATTGATTACTAATAAATTTATACACTTAAGTTTGATATATTTAATATATTAGAACAGATAGACTAAACTAAATATACTAGACTAAAAATAGATGAGCATCTCACAGATAAGAATTATATAGAATCAGTTTCGAGCAGGGTTGGCAAGGTCAGTTTTTCCCACTTTTGTTTTTCCCTGGGAAAAACTGAGAAAAACTGATATTTTTCGTGAAAACCTAATTAAAAGTATAAAAAAGGAAGAATTGAACTTTTAATTGATTACTAATAAATTTATACACTTAAATTTGAAATATTTAATATATTAGAACAGATAGACTAAACTAAATAGACTAGACTGAAAATAGATGAGCATCTCACAGATAAGAATTATATAGAATCAGTTTCGAGCAGGGTTGGCAAGGTCAGTTTTTCCCACTTTTGTTTTTCCCTTGGAAAAACTGGGTAAAACTGGTTTTTGGTGAAAACCTAATTAAAAAGATAAAAAAGGAAGAATTGAACCTTTAATTGATTACTAATAAATTTATACACTTAAGTTTGATATATTGAATATATTAGAACAGATAGACTAAACTAAATATACTAGACTAAAAATAGATGAGCATCTCACAGATAAGAATTATATAGAATCAGTTTTGAGCAGGGTTCGCAAGGTCAGTTTTTCCTACTTTTGTTTTTCCCTGGGAAAAACTGGGTAAACCTGGTTTTTGGTGAAAACCTAATTAAAAAGATAATTTTAGGAGGAATTGAACTTCTAATTAATTACTAATAAATTTATACACTTAAGTTTGATATATTTAATATATTAGAACAGATAGACTAAACTAAATATACTAGACTAAAAATAGATGAGCATCTCACAGATAAGAATTATATAGAATCAGTTTCGAGCAGGGTTTGCAAGGTCAGTTTTTCCCACTTTTGTTTTGCCCGGGAAAAACTCTAGAAAAAATCGGGTAAAAGGTTAAGTTTTTCCCTGGGAAAAACTGAGTAAAACTTATTTTTTTTGTGAAAACCTAATTAAAAGGATAAAAAAGGAAGAATTGAACTTTAAATTGATTACTAATAAATTTATACACTTAAGTTTGATATATTTACTATATTAGAACAGATAGACTAAACTAAATATACTAGACTAAAAATAGACGAGCATCTCACAGATTAGAATTATATAGAATCAGTTTCGAGCAGGGTTGGCAAGGTCAGTTTTTTCCACTTTTGTTTTTCCCTGGGAAAAACTGGGTAAAACTGGTTTTTAGTGAAAACCTAATTAAAAAGATAAAAAAGGAAAAATTGAACTTTTAATTGATTACTAATAAATTTATACACTTAAGTTTGATATATTTACTATATTAGAACAGATAGACTAAACTAAATATACTAGACTAAAAATAGATGAGCATCTCACAGATAAGAATTATATAGAATCAGTTTCGAGCAGGGTTGGCAAAGTCAGTTTTTCCCAATTTTGTTTTGCCCGGAAAAAACTGGATAAAACTGTTTTTTGGTGAAAACCTAATTAAAAAGATAAAAAAGGAAGAATTGAACTTTTAATTGATTACTAATAAATTTATACACTTAAGTTTGATATATTTAATATATTAGAACAGATAGACTAAACTAAATATACTAACTAAAAATAGATGAGCATCTCACAGATAAGAATTATATAGAATCAGTTTCGAGCAGGGTTGGCAAGGTCAGTTTTTCCCACTTTTGTTTTTCCCTTGGAAAAACTGGGTAAAACTGGTTTTTGGTGAAAACCTAATTAAAAAGATAAAAAAGGAAGAATTGAACCTTTAATTGATTACTAATAAATTTATACACTTAAGTTTGATATATTGAATATATTAGAACAGATAGACTAAACTAAATATACTAACTAAAAATAGATGAGCATCTCACAGATAAGAATTATATAGAATCAGTTTCGAGCAGGGTTTGCAAGGTCAGTTTTTCCCACTTTTGTTTTGCCCGGGAAAAACTCTAGAAAAAATCGGGTAAAAGGTTAAGTTTTTCCCTGGGAAAAACTGAGTAAAACTTATTTTTTTTGTGAAAACCTAATTAAAAGGATAAAAAAGGAAGAATTGAACTTTAAATTGATTACTAATAAATTTATACACTTAAGTTTGAAATATTTAATATATTAGAACAGATAGACTGAACTATATACCTGTAGCTTCATAATAATAATGATAATATAGTAGTTGGCGTAACATAGGTCTTTATTACTAGTGGGAAAAATTAAACGAAGCCCTCGACAAACAAAGATACACATAATTTTGATTATCAGAAATCCATGAATTCATTAAGGTTATCCTCTGAATATCTAGAACTTGATTGACAACTGCTTTGATTTATGATGCTATTATTGACTTCATTATCTTTTGGTTCCTTCCACCTAAAGTGGTTGTATACGTGAATAAGCTTAGCAACACATTCATTGTGAATATAAGACCACCCATGTTGTGAAACGACACACATTTTGTTTTTAAATAGTATCTTCATTTCTGTATTTACTTCTGAATAAGCTTCATCTAGCAGTGGACCAGCAAGCTGCTTCCTAGTTAGCACTTGTCTGTGCTTCAGCTCACATCTTGTTTCTTTTAATGCATTTTGGAATGTATCATCTTCAGCAACTCGAAAAGGAATACGATTCTAGAAGTAAACAAAAATAATGAATTTTACTCTATTTTTCATACAAAATTTAATGTATAGATATATTTGAGTGATCTTTTAAGCAAATCAAATTTTTAATTGAACTATAAATCTAAGCTTATAATAGGAACTCTATTAGTGATTTTTAATGCAGCTCCAGATAATCTAAGATATTGATAGTAACAATACATAATTTACCTTATTCTCAATCATGTGTAATTTGGAAACTTACCTTGTAGAAAAAGTGAGCCCACTTCCGTTGAATCACTTTAAATTTCTCATCACTTGTTGTCTGAATAAATTTGTCAATATGATTAATTGTTCCTTTGTGCCTTCTATTTTTAATAACTTTTTGCCTTGAAATTACATCAGAATTACTACAAATTTTCAATGGAGTCAAACTAATTTGTGAGTGGTTGACTGAAGCCAGTATATCAGAACCAGACGTTTCTGAGTGGGATGCTGTTAAAACTGGTCGTGAGTTTTCAATTTCTCTCGTAGAACTTGTTTGATCATTGCTTTAATCTGTTACATTTATATCATCGGTGGTGCAGTTATTAGTATATTAACAATCCATGGGAGTAATGCTGCTTATATTGAATTTTTGGTTAGGATTAATAGCTTCGGCGTTTACAGATGGGGCTGAAGTGTTTACTGAACACTTTTTATGATGGTCTTTTACTCGATCAATTCTTTTTGCTATTATTCTTAAACAATTTTGCAACTAACTTTATTGCTAGAAATATCTTCATATTTAGATCACAATGAGTTATTTGGCCGTCCACCAAGATTACCATGATTTCTCTGTATATCTGTATATTTTTGCATATTAAATATTCTAAAATAAATTATAAAAAATATACAACATTAGTAACTGAGGTAAAAAAAAAAAATGTAAAATCTCAAAATTTTGGACTAAATATTGCTAAAAATTCAAGTTGATAACGCTATGGAACATATATAACAAAAACCACTGAGGCTGATTCTGTGATCTTATATTAATATTATACTTACATGGAATTTTATGTTGTATGTTTTTCCCCTGTTTTTCCCAGTTTTTCCAAGTTTTATCCAGTTTTACCCTGTAAAAACTGGGTAAAAGGATCACTAAGTTTTTCCCAACCAGCCCTGGTTTCTAATGATGAGTTTCAGTGTTTGTCAAATATAAGAGGTGATAGAATAATTCTTGTAAGAAACATAAATTTAATAGATTTGTTTGAATATATTAGGATCGCGTTTAAGAAAGATTTATCTATCATCCATCAAAATGGAAGATGAGAGGATTGAATGCGTCTTTAATACTTATACAAGACTTGAAAAACGAAAGTTTAAGTTAGCCTTACCGGAAGACTCATCGATTGGGGAAGAGATGATAATGCAGTATTAAGAGAAAATTGTCACACCTTACCGGAAGACTCATCGATTGGGGAAGAGATGATAATGCAGTATTAAGAGAAAATTGTCAAAGTAATAATTAATCTTAGTGATATATCATATAATAGGTAGAAAATTGGTTTAAAAATATTTAGCGATAATCTTTATAACTTCTTATTGAATACAGATATCTTGAAGATTTATCTGATAAAATAACAATCGAGCGGATTAGTAAATCTATGCAGAGAAATAACATCATGCTATTAAATTAAATAATTATTCAAGTTATTTATTTTGATATGGACACGTAAAAAACATATTTACTCATTTAACAACCAGTAAAAGAAAACTTCATACTAGTATTTTTTTCTGTGCCATTATGGTGAGGTTTCTTACTCAATGCTAGCCATTTTATGATAAACCGACGAATGCCTAAATTTTATACAACTCTTGATCTGCCCTCATCCTTCAGTGGAGTAAATCGCTTATTAAATGCAGTCAAGAAAGATGTTAAAAGATCATGCTATGAAAGTTATCTCTCAGGGTGAAACAGTTATTCGTTTCGCAAGTCTGTGAGAAAGTGTTTTAGCACATGTTATGTTTTAGCTAAAACTAAGAATGAAAACTAACAACTTGACTTATGTAACGGAAAGAAGTTTCATAGTTCTAATAAACGCATGCGCTTTATATTATTTATAATAAAAGTATACAAAAGGTATGTATGGTCATAACCAGCGAGGGATAAGATAGCTTATTCGGTGGCTAGAACTCTGAAAAAACATAGAAGAGACTAGAATAATATCCTAACATCTAGCAAAAATTAAAGAATTGCTGAGTACAGTATTGGGTTATATAATTTACTTTCGGTAAACAAGGTGAGTTTTGTTGAGCGCGTTTAAAGAACAATAAATTGAAAACTATGCTGATATTTCACTCATAACAATATATGGAGTTATATGACTGTCTTACAAGATTTTAGACCGGCATATAATAATTATCAACCTAGAATGACTGTATATACTCCTTCAAAAATAATGAATGAAAACAGAAAACTACAACCAAGAAGTGACCAAAGTACCAAATTTCTGTATAATAATGGGGATTATTTAAGGGTTTCTAGAGCATCAAGAGTATTTAAAAAGGGGTAAAAGTCAGGATGGAGTAAGTCTAAAAGATATATAATATCTCTATTACGTTATATTATATTGACGATCTCAGTTGTGATAAAATAGAAGGAGGTTTCTATCAAGAAGAATTGATAAAACTAAACTTTGATCTCCATAAAAATCGTCACGTCATTGAGAAAATATTGGGTTCTAAAGGTTGGGGTAAGAACAAATACTATTTAGTAAAATGGAGAGGATACTTTGAATCGTTTAGCTCATACGGGAAAATTAGACAAATAGCTAATTTAAAAACGACAACGATGTAATCCTTCCTTATGCGAAAGTTTATACATATTATATGAATATGAGAAGTTTAGTTAATGATCTTCGCAAAAGGGAGAGCTTCTATACCACTTTGCCTTCAACTTCTTAAATGGAAATCTATCCAAAAAACACAATGTCGGACTATGTGGTAGGGTTGCATATATCGTAACAGATTGTTCGTAGTATGAAATTGTTTGATGTGAGTTTCAGCTCACGGGCTATATATTCAACTTTACAAATCCGAAACATACGATCACTATATATTGTGACATGAATGAAGTTTCTAAATATGCACCGAAAGCCTTAATTACGAGTGGTAAGTTGTTGAAGATTAATGGCATTTCATATGTAAGTGATGGAATATGGATTGATGCAGGGTTTAACGGAGATGCTGAAGATCTAATAAAGGCAATAAATTTAAAGATGAAGCGAAAACATTCCTCACATGGTTTATTTTTAAATTTACAGCGAATCAATGGAATAAAAAGAGCGAGGATTTTGTTTTAAGGTTCATCTCACCGTCACAACTTAACGTGAAGAAATAGGATAACATATTCATCCATTTGTCAGATTGGTTTTCTAAAGGGTTTAAGAGAGACGCCCAAAATGATAATCCACAAACATCTCCTATCAATGTATATGATATTCATTTCTACAAATTGATTTCACATCCTACAACATACTACGCTTACTCCGATATTATAGAACATCAGATTGTGTGTGGCATGAAAGGTCGTTTATTACGCATTTTACACATACCGACGATGATGGTACAGTTAGTATTTTTTTTTATAATCCCCTCTATATGAATCTGAGCTTTTCTGAGTTAAGATCACTATATGTGTATATGAGGACAACCGAATGAAATAAATGCCCATTGTAATTGACGTCGTAATCATTAAAATGACGACTACCTCAAGCGTGCTTAGAGGTATAAGAAACAAAAAGAGGTGATGGGCTTGGTTCCGATCGTCAGGACCTATGCTTAAGGATGGGGTTAAGTACCTTAAGAAGAGGGTAATATATTTTGGTGTAGCCACAGGGCAAGATATTATAGAAGGAAAATATCCTTCATAAGAATTTAAAGATCAAATAAGGGGGGTAAAATAGAATGTTAAGATTATGCAAAAGTAATATAATAAAAAAAAAATGTGCTCCCAGCTACCTCTGTAGGGAGACATAAGAGAAAAAAACAGGAATATTATGGAGAAACTGGGTGTAATACGGAGAAAAGCAGATTGCAATGGAGACTTATGCTTCTCTTAAATATAAATCTTAAACTCTTATTCTTTCCCACCATTCAAATTTCTCATCGGATCAGTGAACACAAACAAAATGCATGGTCTCCACCCATTTAGTCCCACTTGAACTCTTAGAACTCTTCACACTTACACAGAGTCAAACTTCGATTACCGATACTAACTACTGCCCATTTTCACGCGTAGTAATATCTCTACAGATCTTCTTACCTCCATTGATTATTACATACCCTAGTAATATCTATATTTATATAAAAGTACGAATTGTAAAATCAGATGGGAGAATCTTTTTTGGATAATGAAAATGTTTACCCCGAGAATAATATCCCACATACACTGTTTAACAGTGTGGAAATCTATTTAAATGAAACTTCAATTTCAGCTATCTGCAATAACTATCCTTACATAATTAAACTTTACAGAAGAACTAAAAAAATCAACACTTTTTTCGACTAAAGAATACTATTCGAATTCAGAACGTGTAAAAAACGTAGAGAAAGTCTACATACACAAAAGATGATTGGTATATCAATATCAATAAAAATAAACCGTTCGTCCCATCCTTTTCCCACCCTCCGAACCCCAGCCAAACTAGAAGCCAAAATTCAAATAAGAAAAAGGAGGTTTGTCACCGTCCACTCAAAAGGAAGTTCAAAAAAGGATGCTAAGAACAACAGCAAAGTATCCAATTATCTATGCACAAATTTACTTTACGATAATGAACAGCATAACAAAAATTCAATTATTAATATTTTAATGGGAAATCTATCGGCACGTATTATTATCAGAATGGTAGCCCATATGTGATTTTTTGGGGGCTATGAAAGTTCCCTCTTTGATTTTATGCATTTTAAAATATGCAGAATTGCTACATATACTAACTTAAATGAAATCCAAAAACCAATTGTACATGATATATCTGATTATACATAGCTTTTTGCAGCACTGGTATTCTATTATCTTTATTAATCTATAGAATACTACGGATGTGGGGGAAAGTATAGGAATTACATACTGAGATTATCGCCCCCCAAATATTTATTTTATGAATTTTAATCAAGATCAAAGCGTTACTTGTATTGGTGAATGTTTTAATGCTATTAAGCAATGCCCGCTTCCTCTGTATCTACAATTTAGATTCCCAATAATCAATACAATAACACTTGGTTATCGATACTGAATTCCAATCATGGTTGGATTGGAAATAGATATTTTTTAACAAATTTAATACTAATTCTATATTTTACTGGTGTTTCGAAAAAGATAAAAACATTTATGTATAGATTCAAAATTACTTGCTGATAATGTAATACATTCAGATAATTCTGATAAACCAGGCTCGCACCGGGTTTCATTTTTTGTTGAACGAAATGTGTTTTTTTTTTCGATAGCCTCTGCCTTGGATATAATAACGAAGAACAATTTTATAGAAAACTTTCTTGATTAAACAATTGCATTGTTATTAATCAATTTAGGTAACAGAGTTACTTCACTAATACGTGTGGTTTGCATTGTATCTACTTTAATATAGAGATAAGTAATGGAAAAAGCTATTGTAAATTTCTCAGTCAGTTTAATTACAATGATATTGAAAGGAATGCAAATTTTACAAATATGTTTTGAATATCCCTTTCTGAAAAATAAATTTCATTGGTAAACTTGGAAAGGTAAAATCTATGACCATTTAGTTAGATAATAATATAAACTTATTGAGTAAATAGTTACACAACTTGATCATGGTTGAAAAAATAATATAAATCCGCGATTTCACGCGAAGATTATGTTCTCACGTGCTATTGATATGTCTATATGCACGTCAAGAGTATGTTACTGCCATCTTATTGGTCACATAGAAACTTCGTCCTCTCAAGATTGATGAAGAGCGTATGCTTTCAAACCAAGCTGAAAAAGGAGAGTCGAAAGAGGAAAGCTGCTCTTCTGTAGCACTGCCTTATTTATATAATCCACTGTACTCCAAAAATAAAAATATTATAAGAGTAGATAATGATTTCTGTAGTATTCCCAAAATAATTAAAATCAATTGATTATCCTTCAAATTAACTGGTATCTGTATTGTAAATCCAATATATATATATATATATATATATATATATATATATATATATATATATATATATATATATATATTACAATTTTCCTAGAATTACGGCAAACCCTTAAATTGCTGAACAATATTGGAACCGCTTTGCTTAAAATATCTTCAAACAAAATTTGCTCCTCCTCATTGTGTTTGCACTCTCGCCTCGAAAGTTTTGTTCAATAAATGTTCCACAATTCAGGTTAACTAATTCATTTCAAATGTTTGAGCACTGTACTTATATATATATATATATATATATATATATATATATATTAATTATTACAGACGCCAATTATATATATATATATATATATATATATATATATATATATATATATATATATATATATATATATATATATCTCTCAAAGTAGCACGAGAGAATGATGAAAATGAATCCATTAAACCACATTGAAAGAGAAAACAGAATAATATTTCCTTGCAGTAATATTTTTATTACCTTTTTCGAAAAAATCCGTGCAGAGAAGCGATTCGAACCAGGCACACTGAGGCAGCACGCTCCGCTTTGTTCACAGTTAAAAGTATGCCGTTAGTACACTACGCTAAGCAGAGAACCTACGCTACGTAGGTAATAAAAATATTACTGCAATGAAAAATTATTCCGTTTTCTCTTTCAATGTGGTTTAATGGATTCATATATATATATATATATATATATATATATATATATATATATATATATATATATATATATATATATATATATATATATATATATATATATATATATAAAACAATTTTTCTAGAATTACAGCAAACTCTTAAGTTGCCGAACAATATTAGAACCGCTTTGCTTAAAATATCTTCAAACCAACTTTGCTCCTCCTCATTGTGTTTGCACTCTCGCCTCGAAAGTTTTGTTCAATAAGTGTTCCACAATTCAGGTTAACTAATTTATTTTAAATGTTTTAGTACTGTACTTATATATATATATATATATATATATATATATATATATATATATATATATATATATATATATATATATATATATATATATATATATATATGTATATATCTCTCAAAGTAGCACGAGAGAATGAGGAAAATGAATCCATTAAACTACATTGAAAGAGAAAACGGAATAATTTTTCCTTGCAGTAATACTAACGGCATACTTTTAACTGTGATCAAAGCGGTGCTCGCTGCCTCAGTGTGCCTGGTTCGAATCGCTTCTCTGCACGGATTTTTTCGAAAAAAGTTAATAGAAATATTACTGCAAGGAAAAATTATTCCGTTTTCTCTTTCAATGTGGTTTAATGGATTCATATATATATATTATATATATATATATATATATATATATATATATATATATATATATATATATATATATATATATATTAATTATTACAGATCCCAATTTACTTATTACCATTGTGATTCCTTTAACATCCCGTTTACATTGTTTGTTCTCTTAATATCATATTGAATTCCTTTTACATTGTTTTTTCTCTTAATATTAAATTAAATAACTTTTACATCTACTTCATATCCAGTTAACATTATATATCCTATTAACATCTATTTGATTTTCTTTTACTAATTAATTCGATTACCAATTATTATTTTGTGAATTGCCATTTTTACTTGTTTTACGTATCCATTAAATAATAAATCGTATTCTAATTTTCATCTATTATATACTTAATCAATTATCTGTGTTCCACTTGTTAATTTTAAAATACATTATATTTTTCTACGATTGTCTATTCCAACCCCTCCTGTTCGTCGAATTCCGTCGCGTAGCACAAATCTTAAAATTCAACCTTCATTTCTATCAATCTAATTTATTGTACAGGATAGGGTATTTATATGCTATTTAGGTAAACTATATAATAACCAGTATACATAATCTCCAACGGGAACAAAATAAAAATGAGATTCTGATTGAACAGCATATATCTTTCTAGAGACAGAAGTTATCTTCACTAATAGTGTGGGCGGTTGTAGCATCAAATCACTAATAGTGTGGGCGGGTGTAACAGCAAAAAGCACCAAAACACATCTTCATCGAAGTGTGCGGTGGTAAAGATCAATCAACATGTTTATTTGGAGATGTTGAAGGAGAAAGGTACCCCCTGGGTGGATTTCATCGTAAGAAATGCCGGTGTAACCGTTCAACAAGATAAAGAACTTTGGCTTCCCAATTCGCAAATTTGAAACCCTTGGACTTTGGAGTGTGGTAGATGCTGGAGAAGAAAAGGCCTGTACCAAATCTCATCAGTGTCGAAGTTCTGAAATGCAAATTGGAAAGAATATTGGAAGAAAATATCAAGTTAAACACTACGTGTCACTTACACTCAAGTCATATGCCTAGACTTGGTCGTGTCGTCGTCGCAAAAGAAGATCCAATTGAATATTAGTTACATCTTGTAGCAAAGAATTTTTTCTTTTGTTTTAGACTAAACATTATATAATATTACATTGTGTTACGAAAACAATTGAATAAATATCAGTCCAGCACTTTTTGATTGCACCCCGTACATGTTTTTTACTCACATCCGTGAGCACGAGTACAGTTCATAGATATTCACACAATCATGCATCACACACTCGAGCAGCATTCCGGGTAGAGAATGCGGAGAAAGCGGTTGCGAACGACTCCACCACGGACGCGGGGTCCAGGATTGCGGTCCCCATTCTCTGGCAGAACCGGAGAAGGATCCTGCGAGATCTTTCTCCGAATCCTTTTGACTCGCTTCCACACCTCTGCTAGAGGGGTCTTCCGCTTAAGTGAAGACACGCATGCCCCGCCAAGAATAGCGGCGGGCTTACTTCGGAACATAGTGGAACCTAGCCCTAACTCGACGAAATTTACCAACATTAAATCGTTCGGGCGGCGCTTATAGCGCATATAGGCATAATGCTTCTGTTTTGGGGCCGTCTCACACTCGGTTGAGCACCACGGAAGCGGTCAGCATGCAAAATAACCAGACGTTCTAGGAATAGTGGTTAGGCCTAAACTCTTGACTGTGACAGAGAAATCAGTCATTTCCAAAAATGTTCCCGCGCCAAGCACCAGCGGGGCGGGCTCTTAGGTGGCATCGGCTCAGAAAAAGATATTTCAATGGGAAAGTGATCACTACCTTGGATGTCATCGACTACCCCCCCACCCCAATTCAGGCTGTGTTTCCGGAGAGCACATAGATAGATCAAGACGGGAAAATGAAGCAGGTCTCGGGCAGTGATGCTTAAATTCATCCATATTTAGGACACCTATCTCCAGCTCGTTGATCACGTAGGTAAGGATCTGACTCCATAGGATTGATCGATTATTCTTCCCAAATGGGGTGTCTACTGCTAAAATCCCCGAACAAGAGAAAGGGCCTCGGCACCCGTGCCACAATGTGGCGGAAGTCCTCCGCGTCGAAGTCAGCTGACGGTGGAATGTACGCAGAAATATCAGTATACCTCCTATTTGGCGCAGCTGCACAGCTACTGCCTGAAAGAAGGTATGTATAACAAATATAAAAATGGAGACATCATGCGGGGTGTAAATAGTGCATCCTCCTGCCGGGCACCAATCCTGGGTGGTGGAGTCGCTATCCCTTATACCCCGGGAAGGGGGGCAGAGGCACGCGCCTAGCATGGTCTCATGCAAAAGATAGATAAGAGAAAACGGGAGGAAACGAGCCTCCGCAGCTCCTCCCGGAGTCCGCGGCAATTCCATTGAATGAATATGCCCGAAGCCTAGCTCGAAGGGGAGACGGGGGCCCACTTCGAAGAGAAAACCCTAACGAAAATGGCCTTACATATCCCGGAGGCAGAACCCCGGCGCTGTTTAGCGAACACTTAGCTAGAGGTGCCGTCACCTTCGAAGATTTATCGGGGGAAGTTGGGCTTCCCGTACGAGTCCTTTTCTCCTTCCGCCTCGAAAACTAAGGTAGGCGGGGCGGCTTCGAAGGCGGAGGTCCCTACTTTGGAGGATCCACCGTCTTCGAGTCAGCCAGCTTAGCCCTGGGTATAGACGTAGTTGTCGAAGCTCCTTTGGTAATATCCTCTTTTCATAGAGCAGCTTTTTAAACCCCGCAGCCGTTTCACGATCAACTCCAAGGGTATTGCTTACTGTGGGTCTACGACTCGGTAGAGGCACGCGGCCGTTTCACCTTAGGGGAAGCGGTCAGGCTTAGGAGAGATGGGGGGGCGAGGCTGGAGGTGAGCCCTTTGTGCCGCCAGCTGTACCAGGGGTGCGCCATATTGTGTGTAGAAATCACAGTAGGGTTCCGAATAGGCACGGAAACGACCCCACTCGTCGGCCTAGGGGGGCAGGGGGCAGGGGGCAGGAGCAGTGGGTATCTTTTTTTAACATTGAGACATAAGACGACCCAGGCCACGCCGGGCGCGCCAGTACCAAGTCTTTAGCCTCGCAAAATGAGAGATGATCCTGGGCTTGAACGGCCAGGATTTTCTTCTCAAGGAGATACGCACCACATTGCTTCGAAGAAGCGGGGTGCGTTTCTCCGCAATTTACACATTTGGCCACCATACACGATTTGGACTTATCGTGTACGACCTTGGAGCAACTTACACAGACTTCCAGTAAACAAGACTTTGCACGTCTACAAAGGCGATTCGTATGGCATAAACGGTGACAGTAATAGCACCTCGGCGACAGTGGCACAAATTCCTTCACTCGGTAGCGATACCAACCGGCACGCCTTGACCTCAGGAGCCTGTCACAGTCAAATGCTACGAAGAGTGTAGGGGTAGGTCTCGAAGCCCCTCCCTGTTTTCTCATCACACGTTTGACCTTGACTGCCTTTTGGTCGGTCATCTTTATGTAGAGTCATCTATAGAATAGTCCACGAGTTTCCTCGCATAAACTACTCCTTTCACGAAGTTCATGGTAGAGCGCGGCTTCACACTCACCGGCGTGGCATCAATTGTCCGAATTGCACTAATCATGGCCGACTCGGAGGGATCCGACGCATTCGCCAGAAGGCTCCCGTTCGAGAAACGGGTCATATTCGGCTCTCTGCCAATCAGGATAGTTAGTGCTTTTCCTTGATGGGACATGTTGCCCTTGGCCAACATGCTGCCATCAGTTGAGCGAATAACTAGGAAACGTTTAAAGCCAGCAGTCTCGAAAACACCAAGTAATTTCTCAATGAGGAGCCATGATGCAACCAAGGCTCCGCTCTGCGCACTTGTGACTCTGATTTTAGTCCAGGATTCCCAACCAGGGGCAGCACCGTGGCGGACGTGCGGATCTCGGCTTGGTCGCTTACCGAACTGGCAGCAGACTTGTCCGTCCTCGGGGCTTCCGCGGAGGGAGAGGAGCCCTGAGTCTTTTCAGTCCTTTTATGGTTTCTTTTCTTTTTAGAAAAGGAGGGTGTTGAATATCTTGGCTGTCAAATGGGGAACAAGCCGGGGGAGGAGATCCTTCCTCTCCTCTTAAGTCCTCCTGAGCTCAAGCCGTCTGTGAAGAAGCTTGCACAGGGGCGGATTCAAGTTGAGTGCTTGGCACCGAGCCTGGGTTCGACCACGTGCAAGATCCTCCTGAACCATGTCCATCTAAGGGGGCCTCCATGCCCCCAAGCCATCACGGATCCCATTCCGGGTTCCTTTTGTCTCGTCTAATAGACGGGGGCAGGTACGGTGACCCCCTGTATCCTGTAGATGCAGGACATTAAAGCACACAGGCTCAAAGTACCCTGTTATCCTTTGCCCATTTAAAAGGGTTGACCTTAGCAAGCGCTCCCACCGGGAGCGGTCAATTTTGGGTCGCCTGCCTGATCTCTTGACAGTCCCCCCGTGAAAGCAAAGGATGGGGCGACGTAAAACTGAAGATGTTCAAATACAACGCGAATTCTACCCATATTCCAGAAATGGCAGAGTATTTGGCCTCAAATTAACATCATCCGGGTATGTTGCGCACTTTAAAGAAAAAAATAATGCGGCCAAGAGGACACTAGAATCACTGTTTCGTTTCCGAACGCTATAACCGAGAAACAAAAGGAAACTATAGATGTTACTAGTGAGACCATTACTGCTGTATCCCGCTATTTCCCTTCATGTCTCTAGCGAGACAATGGTGAGGAAAGCTCAAGCGGTACAAAATAAGGCCACAAGATTTATGACTAACGTTGCACTTCAAAACCAGATCCTATTGACTATATTTCACGAAATTGTAGACATCGAACCAATAAATATGACTCTGCTCAACGCGCAAAAGATATTTGACAAAAGATTAACCAAGAGCTACCAGGAGAAGTGACCCGAGAAATAAAACTCGAAGATGAAGAATTATCAAATCTACGTTTCAAATAAACCTTTAAAAGTAGCCAGCTGCAGACGCGGCAGGCAATTTACCCGATTTATAGATAACACTGATGCTAATGAAGAAAAATAAAGAAAATAATATATAAAAACAATCATAAAAAAGATCGGTAGTGGACAATTAAGTAATAAGTATAAAGTTAAAAATAATTATAGTAAAAAGATCCAAAGTGGACAAAAGATTAAAAATAATTATAGTAAAAATATCCGAAGTGGACAAAAGATTAAAAATAAAAAGAACCATAGTGGCAAAAAAATAGATAAAATAAAAATCCATATAGGACAAAGTTTAAAAGATTCAATGTAGTAATATCAAATCTCAAATCCATATATCAAATGTGACACCAACAATAAAAAATATGCGGCGACAAGTTCGTTGAATTCCCAAAAGATTATTTTCATCGAATAAAAAGGTTTGAAATCTTGACTCAATTTCTGAGAATCAAAGTAGAAACATAATGAAGAAAAGAGGTTAAAAGACTGAGGTTACCAGACAACCCTCTCACTCTATTATAAACACATTTTCCTCTCTTTATTTCTACTTCATACACAACCTCTCTTAGATCGTCGTTGATCTTTTTTCACTTTGTTGATCCAAGCACACAAATGTAAACTTCATCTCAAATTTCTTGAAAATTTCCTTAGTGACATAATCCTGCTTTTTTTCCTACGTCAGAAGCCACATCTACGAAATGATAAAGTTCCTTTTTCAATTTGTTGATCCAGGCACACAAATGCAAACGTCGTCAAAAAATTTTTAAAAACTGTCACAGTGATAGAATCCTGCCCTTTCCTTACGTCAGAAACCACATCCTCGAAGTGATGAAGTTCTTTTTTGACCCTTCGATCATATAGTTATTAAGCATTGCACTGAAATAATGAAAAGTGAAAAAGACGACTTATTTCTACTTCAATATGATGCCTTAAGGGACCTTTAATCATTCTTTGTGCACCTAGTACTTCCGGATCTCATTTCAAGTCGACAAAAATCTCATCGTCTTTTACAAAGTGAAAGCTCAAGGCTGGAAGGGAAACCTAATTTAGTTTATATTCAGTGCTTGGTGTAAAGTTGCCAATCCCTCCCCCCTAAATTTTTTTTAATTTGTCATCATACCAGCTTACTTTCGATCCAAAAATTATCCTATGACAAACATTTTAATATTGATCATTTTGATACCCTAACCGAAACAAGCAGTGATATTAATACTAACATAAATAAGCAATTTCTAAGTGGAGTATTCTTTGGTGTATTAAGTATTTGTTCTTAAGACAATCAACTATATATGCTTGAAAGATTCAAACATACATTAAGACCCTCCGACAAAACAAAAACATTACTATAACTAAATCGGACATTTTACTTTTCAATCAGTTTTTAAAAGTTCTGAAGGTCGTAAGGTCAGATGATATGTCTGTTAATTGATAATACGTTTGTTAATTGAATATTTTTTCAAAATTATTGAAATAATAGAGAGCACGCGAGTTAGGTCTGTTGACCTTGTTATAAAATCCATCCAAAAATAAAACAGACATCTTGTTTGTCATATTTAAATGGATTCATCAATTTCCATTGGATTTTTTTTCATCCCAAATCAGGCTTTAACATGTACCTAGTCTCTGCGCATAAATTATTAATAAAAAATTATAATCATCACATCCTATTTCGCCTCCAGTGGGTCCACCTGTTTTGCCTCCAGTGGGTCCACTGAAAGGCTGAGTGAGGCGTTTGATTTCAATAGGTCTTGGTCGGAGGAAGTCGGTCCTAAAGATCAAAACTTAACTGGGTGATCTACAAACACGCGTCTCCTTCAGTGTGTGTGCAATCCACACGCGCGGGTCTACTAAAGGGGTTCCAGTAGCCCCTCTCTATGGGGGCTATTTTATATTTTTGATGTATGTTCAAAATAATCACAATTATTATTATTTAATTAATCTGTTTTGTTTTTTTTAGATTTTCGTTGGATTTGAGATAAAAGCCCGATTCATTTCCCCGCAAATAGGGGAGATGGCGAAACAGAGGTATTTCTCCAAATACAACTGGAACCTGGAAGATTGACGTGCCCTCCTAACCCCAGTACTCCCAAAGAAATTGGTCCTCTCTCGGGTCGTCTTTCGCGCCTCTGAAATCTTACACTTTCGACGCCTATATAGGCCCAATAACGGGTGAAAGAGGGCAATAAACTTTCTTAAAAAGCCCAACTCGCTTAAAAATTCAATTTGTTCATTTTAATTTCACTATTTATCAGTGTTTCTAGAAAATTTTACCATACTAAAAAGCTAAACTTCCCAATCTCCTCTAGATTGTATTTGTTGGTAATTAATTGAATGCCCGAAATAAATTTATTTCTTTATAATATTCAAACTCTAGAGACAGTGTAAGTATTTATGGTATGAATTCATTTTTAAATGAATAATTATGTCATTCTTACTTTTATTTTACTTACTAAAAATCCGTCTATATTTTTTCGATAGTAGTTAACATTCTTAACTTAGAGATCATATATTTATGTCGCACTAACATTGCAGTGTCGCTATGTGGGATAAACCTGCAAAAGCTTAAATATTAGGATGAAATATCTCAATAATGTGAGAATGGATTAAAAATAAGCCTTTATAGAAATGTCTATAAGCAATCATTGAATTGATAAAGACAGCGCATCAATTCCAAAATGTAAACAGAAAAGATGAATTAAAGAATTCTAGAATGAGAGTACAAACCTCGCCTGATTCTTCACAAAACTCATCTGGAGTCTAGAAAATAAACTTTAGAATCTGGTTGTTTCTCTTAATTCTCTTTCCTTTCCCTTCTTCCTTTTTTTCTGCTCTTCCCTGCTAGCCCATATAAATGGGGTGCTCATTAGACATTCATTACTTGATTAGATTTTCACAAAAGCGTCTCAGAACTCTTTTTATCTCTCTCTCTCTCTTTATATATTTACCTCTTTAAAAATTTTTCCCCTCACCCTGTGATTTCCCTGTAAGGGGCGCGGCGATTTGCCATCCTGGCCGCCGTGCTAACGGGGTTCTACACCCCTTCCGACCCCAGCTTAGCCTCTTCTCCTTCCTTCAAAACACTTGTGTTCCCTCCGCGCCCCTCCCCGGGTTCCTCGCTTTTCATATAACCTCTCCCACAACTTTCTCTGGTCAGCCTCTAATTTTACAGGGTAGATGCTGACCTTCTTCTCAGCCAACCGTGCCGGATCGGGGCTGAGGGGGGAGGGCACAATGTTCCCTAACCCATGAGCTCCGGTCTGAGGTGGTGGGGTTTTAACAACCTGCTTTATCCCCACCCATAACTTCTTCACATCCCCTTTCCTTCTCACTTCACCATCTATTATTTTACGCCGTGTCCAAGGTATAGCCGCAAAGCCAAGGGACCACCAGGCCACCAAGCGGGAGGGGTGGTCCTGAATGGCGGCAGCTGGCTCTGCCAGGCCTGTACCTACCCCTTGCAGGGCGGGCTACTGCGAGGGGTGATAAGCTATTGCTTCCCGTAATAAAAAGAGGGTCACCCCATGCCCAATGATGAAGAAATAAAAAATCTTCCCTTAATTTCCCCTGTTCCATCGTCAGAGCCACCCTCGGGCAGCTCCACAGAAAAATGGAGGTCCCCCGTTCCTGAGCTTGCGCAGGGGACCCTCAAAATTTATCGAACCGGAGAGGAGGCTTATTCCTCTCCTTCGCTTCCGTGTGTAGGGGACTCCCTCTCACCCTCTTCTCTGGAGGTGCTTTTGGGAAACTTCCATCTTCCCAGCTGCAGTCCCCCCTTTTTCTTTCCAAGGGGACTGCCAAGAAAGCCAGGAGCAGCCCATAGCCGGTCGCTCCCAATTGAAGTGGCTTGCTAGGACAAACCTCCTTAGGGGGAGGGAGGGAAGCCAGGCCCTTTCGGTCGCTTTCCTCAAAAGACCTGCTGGCAAGAATACTGAACTTTGCCGGGGTCAAGGCCTGTGCATCCCCATACATGGCTAAAGACGCTGCCAATGGGCCCTGCGATGTCCTGGGGGGGGGCTGGAAGGCCAACTGGAGCCCCCCCTGAGATAGACATGGTCCTTGAGGCAACACAGCCTCAGAAAGTTGGGCCTTCCATGGGATGGAACCCAAATCCGCCCCTATGGAAGGTCCTCCTCAAATGACCTGGGTTTCCACAGCAATACAAGGAGGGGAGGGATCTCCTCAGCCCGGTGCCCCTGTGACAACCAGGAACTTCTCCATCTCGGAGAAGAACCAGACTGAGGCCGGTCCATCTGGCCTGGGGGCTCCTGACGACGGAGGGGAGAAAGGGGTTTATTCGCCGCCCTCCTCTCCTAAAAAGAAAAAAAATAAGAAAAAGACTAAAAAAGACTCGGGGCGCCTCTCCATCCACCGGGGCTGCGGGGAGGATGGGTCTGCTGCCACTTCGGTAAGCGACCAAGCCAAGATCGGCACATCCGGCCCCTCTTCCCTCCAGGTGTGGAGCCCCTGACTATGACTAAGACCAAAAGTGCGCACGGCGGAGCCTCCATAACATCGGGGCCCCTCATTCAGAGGTTGCCTGGCGTTTCCAAGCCCGCTGGCTTCAAGCGCTTCCTCATCATTCGCTCCACTGATGGTAGCATGTTGGCCAAGGGCAATATAATCCATCAGAGGAGAGCATTAGCTAGTGTAATTGGTAAAGAGCCGAAGGTGACCCGTTTCTCGGACGGGAGCCTTCTGGCGAATGCGTCGGTTCCCTCCGAGGCGGCCAAGATAAGTGCTCTTCGGACACTTCATGGCACCCCGGTGAGTGTGACGCCGCACTCTACCATGAACTTTGTAAAAGGAGTAGTTTATTCGAGGGACCTCGTTGACTAATCCATAGAGGACATCACCTTAGAGTTGGCCGACCATGGGGCGGTCAAGGTCGAACGTGTGATGAGAAAACAGGGAAGGGCCTCGAGACCCACCCCTACACTCTTCGTCATGTTTGACTGTGACAAGCTTCCTGAGTCAGTGCGTGCTGGTTGGTACCGCTACCGCGTAAAGGCATTTGTGCCACTTTTACAGTAGTGCTATTTCTGCACCACTTTGGCATACAAATCGCTCATGTAGACGTGCAAAGTCGGGGTGACCCAAAGTATGTGTAAATTGCTCCAAGGCCGCACACGATAAGTCCAAATCGTGTGTGGCCAAGTGTTTCAATTACGGAGAGCCGCAATCTCATTAAGAAAGAAATCCTGGCCGTTCAGGCCCAGGATAGAATCTCATTTCGCCAGGCTAAGGACTTAGTTCTGGCGGGCCTGGCTCTGCCTTGAACGTCTTATGCCTCAATAGTTAGAAAGACACCCTCTGCTCCTGGCCCATCCTGGCCAACAAGCACGGTTGTTTCCGCGCCCATTCAAAGCCATTCAGCGGGTTCTACCCAACCCGGGCGCTCCCCTGGTAAAGCTGGCGGCACAAAGGGTTCACACCCAGACCCGGCTAAAACCAGGGCTCCCCACCCTTCCCCCAACGTGACCGTTTCCTGTAAGGCGAAACGTCCACTCACCTCCACCGAGTCATAAGACTCACAGGAGGCAACACCTCTGAAGTTGGTCGCCAGGCCATCTTCCGGGCTGATTGGCTCGGAAACAGTGGATCCTTGAAAAGAGGGCTCCTACCTCCGAAGCCGCAACGCCTGCCTAAGGTTTCGAGGCGAGGGGAGGAAAAGACTCGCATGGCGAGCCCAACGTCCCACAATAAGTCCTCGAAGGCGACAGCGCCTTCAGCGCTTTGTCCGGCAAACAGTCCCGGAAGTTCTGCCTCCGGGAAGAGTATGGCCATTCCCGTGAGGGAATTCTGTTCGAAGAGGGTTCCCGCGTCTCCTCCGAGCTAGGCCTGAAGGGAATATTCCTTCAATGGAATTGCCGTAGATTACGGGCCAACTGGAAGAAGCTGCGGAGGCTCATCTCGTCCCGTTCCCCTTTAGCTATTTTTCTGCAGGAGACCATGCTAGGCGCGTGCACACTGCCCGCCTTCCCGGGGTATAAGGGTTTTGCCACCCCACCACCACGAGATGGGGGCCTGGCTGGAAGATGCGTGGTTTACACCCGGTATGATGTCTCCGTTCTTTTTTTTCACTTTAGATACCTCCTTTCAGGCAGTGGCTGTGCAGCTTCACCTAGATAGGAGTTATACTATCAATTATGTGTACATTCCACCGTCAGCTGACTTCGACGCGGGAAACTTCCGCCGCATCGTGGCACGGTTGCCAAGGCCCTTTCTCTTGCTTGGAGATCTGAACGGCAGGCATCCTCTCTGGGAAGATTACTTAATAAATCTCAGGGGACAAGTCCTTGCCGATCTGATCGAAGAGCTTAAGATAGGTGTCCTAAATGTGGATGAATTTACCTATCACTGCCCGAGAACGGCTTCATTTTCTTGCCTTGATCTTATTTTGTGCTCTTCGAATGAACAGCCTGATTTTGATTGGGGGGTGGTCGACGACCTTTCGCAATAGTGATTACTTTCCCATTCAAATATCATTTTCAGGGCAAATGCCACCTGAGATCCTACCTCGCTGGTGCTTGGCGCGAGCGCGGTGGCCTGTATTTCAGGAAATGATTAAATTCTCTATCTCAGTCAAGGAGTTTAGGTCAGTATATGAGGCCGTTGAATTCTTTTCCGATAACCTCATCGCCGCCGTCCTGACTACTATTCCTAGGACGTCTGGCTGTTTTGCACGTCGACCACTCCCATGGTGGTCGGCCGAGTGTGAGACGGCCCTCAAACAGAAGCGTTATGCCTGCATGTGCTATAGGCACCACCCGAACGATTTCTGTGTCGGTGAATTTCATCGGGCTAGGCCTAGGTTCCGGTATATTTTGAAGCACGCCCACTGCTCTTCTTGGCGGGCATACGTGTCTTCACTTAACAGGAAGCCCCTCTACGAGTAGCAGATGTGTGAAAGCGAGTCAAAAGGATTCGTGGCAAGTTCTCGCAGATCCCCCTCCCGTTTTCCAGGAGAATAGGACCGCAATCTTGGACCTCACATCCGTGGCGGAAAACTTCGCGACTGCTTTCTCCGCATTCTCTAGCTGGGAGGCTGCTTCACCAGCATTCAATGCACGTCGTGATTTCGCGGAAGGCCGCCGACTGGACTTTACCTTCAGAGGCGGAGAACCCTTCAACAACAGGTTTACTGTGAGTGAGTTGCGCTCCGCTCTTGCTTCGTGCGCGGACATCGCCGATGGTCCGGACGATGTCCCGTACGCCATGCTTCGACACCTGAGTGGGCGAGACATGGCCTTTGTCTTAGATTTGTTTAACAGGATCTGGGTGGAGGATCTCCCTAAATTTCTGGCGAATCGCTACTGTGTTTGCCTTTCGCAAACCGGGGGGAGATCAATCTACTCCGGTCGTTTCCGCCCAATCTCTCTAACCTCTTGCGTGTGCAAGTTGATGGAAAAATTGGTAAATGTTAGATTAGCCTTTTTCCTGGACAGCGGTGGCCATCTGTCTTCTGCACAGTGTGGCTTCCGCAAGTTCCACTCCACGTCGGATGCTCTGCTTGGACTGGAAAATGCCGTCTGCGAGGCCTTCCTTAATAGACAGCACTACGCCACGATCTTTTTCGATCTGGAGAAGGCCTATAATACCGCATGGCGATACGGTATCATGGAGACTCTCCACATGATGGGGGCGAGGTGATGCCTCCCAATGTATATATCTGAATTTTTGAGAGATCGTTGATTCCGCGTTCGGGTGGGGGGAGCCCTCTCCGGCCCAAAGGAGGAGGAAGAGTGTGTCCCGCAGGGAAGTGTCCTCAGTGTCACATTCTTTGCCCTGAGCATCAACGGCATCATCTCGGTGCTGCAGGAAGATGTTCTCGCTACGCTCTACGTGGACGACCTTTCGATCTCTTTTTGCGCGACTCAGATGCCAACTCTGAAGCATCGACTCAAACAGGCATTGAACCGCGTCTCTTGCTAAGCCGAAGTGCACAGGTTTCGGTTTTCTTTGGCAAAGACTAAGGTGGTGCACTTCTGCCGCTATCTACGGCTCCACCCTGACCCAGATTTGTTTCTTAATGGGCTGCGCCTGGAAGTGGTTTGATCGCACCGTTTCCTTGGTCTTGTATTTGACCAACGCCTCACCTGGGATGCTCATATTCGCATCCTTAGAGTCTCTTGTACCCGCGCTATGGATATTCTCCGTTCCGTGACGTTCAACCCTCGGGGCGCTGATAGGGCTACTTCCTTACTCTTTTATCGATCATTTGTTCGTTCGAAGCTCGACCCACTACACCGGCCTTGGCTTAGCGACCGGTGCCTTTCGCACTTTCCTCATTGAGAGCCTACTAGCTGATTCTGGGGAGATGCCACTTGCTCTACGCCGCGTACAGTGCATCACTCGCCTGTATGCGCGAGCCCGGCGCCTCCCTCAGTCGCCAGTGGCTCTCACTGGATCCGCAGCTGATTTCGAAGGTGCCTATGCATCCAAGAGACGCCAGTCATATCCTAAGCCCTTTGAGTTTAGGGCAAGGAAACTCCTTTGAGAGCTAGGTATAGCTCTCGGGCTTGTGTCGCCCCTGGTTCTGCCCTGGAGGTCACCCAGGAGGGTACCACCGTTGGCTATTTTTCGCCAAGCCTCTGCTACCAAAGCTTGTAGAGCGCCGAGAGTATTGCGTTCAACCTTTTTGGAGCACACATCGTGTCACGCTGGAACGGTGCCATTGTATACGGATAACTTCAAGTCCAAAGATAGGGTCGGCTTCCACGCCATATCCCCTCTGTTTGAAGTCAGCGGGGCTCTGCCAGGCGCTGCGTCTGTCTTCACGGCCGAGCTGGTGGCAATACACCACTCGGTACGGGAGATTACGCGACGTGCCCGGTTCGGAGACCGGATTGTGATCTATAGCGATTCACAAAGCGCTCTGAGTGCTCTCGGGGCATTGGAATCTTCGCATCCCCTGGTTCGCGATATCCGTGACGCGACGGTTTTGGCAAGCCGGGTGGATGTCGAGATTATCTTCTGCTGGGTTCCTGGACATTTAGGAATTGCATTGAATGAGCGTGCCGATGAGGGCGCCAAAGAGTCCGATAGGACCGGTCGACCAGACCAGTGTTTCACTCTTCCTCATACCGACTACATGGCAGGAATACGGGCAGCTCTTCGGACTGCTTGGCAAAGAAGATTGTAGACGGTCGAGGGGAACTTAAAGTTCCGTCCCATTACGCCGCGACTGTTCCCATGGACCTATCCCCCTATGCCGCGACGGCTTCAGGTCGCTTTCTGTCGCCTCCGAGTCGGACATACTCGTGTGACGCATCGCTATCTGATGGAGCGCTCGCCAGCGCCCTATTGCGACGACTGCGTCGTCCTCCAGACTGTTCGCCCCATTCTTGTCGAATGTCTCCGTCTGGGTTATCTTCGCGCACGTTACCTGTCCCGGTACCGGGATAGGCGGCGTCGCTACCGCCAGTTCCTTGTTCCATGGACGAGTGCGTGCACCTTGATTGGTGGACTTGTAGATTTTGGGGGGGAGGCCGGCCTTCTCCCTTTTATTTAACCAGGTTTTTTGGGGGGGGTTGGGTTTTTTTTTCTCTCTTATAGGTAGCACGTTCCTGCGCCGGGTTCACCGCCTCCCGACAAAGGAGCTTGCCTCCTGCTCCTTGCCTTTTTTACTTTTTTTAATTCTTGGTGTTGGGTTTGGGTTTTTTGTGTGTGTTTTTGATCTTGATTTTAAACTAGCCTAGTACTAGTTTTTAATACGGCGACTAATGCTCAAGTAGGCAGTAGCCAGATGTGCTCTTAAAAACAAAACACCCTATGAGTTAAAGACTTATTACATTTAACATTTCTATCAGTTTTATATTTATATATTATTATATTTTACTTATTTACGTGATAATTATTTGTCAGTTGTATGCACTTGTATTACGCGAGATTTCTTTTGTATTCTTATTAGATGATTGGTCGCTGAAGATAGACTGTTGAGCTCTGAATCATCCGGAAAATAGAATGCTTCAAATATTATGAATTATTTGGGTGTTAATATTCCTAATATATATATATATATATATATATATATATATATATATTTATATACACGAGGGGCGGTCAATAAGTTTTGTGAATCGGTAGGGCAAAACAGAGGAAGGGGGATGGTTGTTTGTGGGGGTGTTAGGACAAGTTATGAAAAGTCAGGACCTGCAGTCGCACGCTCCTGCCTCGTGTATTTAAAGCAAGAGCTGATCGCAGATCGTCAGTCACAAATTTTTCAACAATGGAGAAGGTTGGGCACCGCGCACTGATCAAATTTTTGACTAAAGAAGGCAAGAATGCAAAAAAGATCCATGAACGCATGGTTGCAGTGTACACCGACACCGCCCCTTCTTATGCAACCATTGCTCGCTGGAATAGGAAGTTCCGCAATGGTCGTGAGTCCCTTGAAGATGAACCCCGTCCAGGACGCCCGTCAGACCTCACCAACGAGGACAATGTGGCCCGTGTCGAGAGGATGATCCTCGAAAATCGACAGGTTAAGGTCGAAGAAATTGAGCGACAACTTGGAATATCACATAGAAGTGTTATCAACATCATCCACGACAATTTGACCATGACCAAGGTCTCTGCCCGTTTGGTCTCTAGAAACCTCACGAAACCTCACGCCCTATGATCGACTTCAACGTCGTTAAAGTTCGAACGAGCTGCTGCTCCTGTACAACCAAGACCCAGCGGGATTCGAGTCACGCATAGTGACATGTGATGAAACGTGAGTCCATCACTGGGATCCCGAGACCAAGCTCGATAGCATGGCCTGGAAGCACAGGGGCTCTCCAATCCCCATAAAGTTCCGGATCCAATCCTCAGCCGGGAAGATCATGGCTACCATCTTCTGGGGTTCTGATTGAGTGTTGATGGTGGACTATGCGCCTCGTGGAAGGACCATCACAGGCTAATATTACACCGAGGAACTGGCTGGGTTGAAGAAGTGCATCTTTCAGAAGCGGCGGGGCAAGTTGACACACGGTGTCCTGCTCCTCCACGACAATGCCCCTGTCCACAAGGCCAGAGTTGCCCAAGCTGCCCTGCGCGAGTGCGGACTCGAGGAGCTCAAAAGTCCCCTCTACACTCTAGATCTGGCCCCTAACGACTAATTTTTATTCCGCCAGCTCAATACTTCACTGCGTGGACGTCGGTTTGGGGACGATGAAGATGTCCAGCTCGCCGTCCAAGAGTGGATTGAACAGCAGTCGGAAGATTTCTGGTTGTCGGGAATTCGAAGCCTCAGGGACAAGTGGCGCAAGTGCATTGAATTCGAGGGTAGTTATATTGAAAAATAATAAAACACTTTTCCTCATATCTCGTTTTCTTATATCCGAATTGCAAAACTTATTGACCCCTCCTCGTATATATGGAGTAGTGGATCCTCCGATGGACCTGAAGCAGAGCAGTTGTCTAATAATGTCATTACCTTAACCGCACCAATTTGTCTTAGATATTTTTCCACCTTTCGAGTGTTTTGGCTAAGGTAACCCTGTTAATATATTGATAATAACAGTTTTCTGTGACGGTAAGAAAGGCGACATAAAGGGGTGATTTTGAAACCAGTTTTTTTTTGGACTGGCGGATGAGCCATCATATAAATGGAGTCTTCCAGTTCGAGGAGGATAGGATCTCCCGCTGGACCTGAAGCGGAGCAGTTGTCTAATAATGCCATTACCTTAACCACACCATATATATATATATATATATATATATATATATATATATATATATATATATATATATATATATATGTATATATATATATATATATATATATATATATATATATATATATATATATATATATATATATATATATATATATATATATAGTCAAACGTGTTGCCTTTGTAGAGCTTGATCTTTTGTTTCACGAGGAAGCTAAGGATAAGGAAGATCCGGTTCATTTTCCAACGTTTTGAGCTTGTTCGCTCATCTTCAGGTATTGACATACTTTGTGTATTGGGTTATGCCTCATTTTTCTGTTTATTTTGGTTACTTTATTTATCCTTTAATAACTTAATGTAATATCATTTTAAAATTTTTATTCCCTTTTAATTTGATGGTGTTGATACCTGAAGATGAGCAAGCAAGCTTGAAACTTTAAAAACTAAATAAAAATGAACTGGATCTTCCTTATCCTTACTTTTTTTGTGAAACTATATATATATATATATATATATATATATATATATATATATATATATATATATATATATATATATATATATATATATATATATATATATATATATATATATGGTAAAAAATAATTTTTAAATAAAATTTCCCTGTAAGAGATTAGCATCAATTAAAATTCTAATTATTTAGGGTGCCTTTTCATCAAAGAAAGGCTCTCCCCTCGCCTTTGCTTTTGTTTCGCCAAAATCTTCCCCTCGGAATCATCTCTGCTAACAAAAGAGAAACTTTTTAACCGATGCAGCTAATTTCCGGCGCCTCGATTCTCTTCATGAGAATAACATCCCTTTTCATTGGTGAGCGGTGTTCAATGGGGACTATTAAGTTTTCCTTTTTCTTCTTTATAAACCACTGTTTATTTCAGCTATTTAATTAAATCGTTGACTCTTAAATGAGCAAGAAAAGTTTTTGTTTGCTTTCAGCAATCATTTACCAGCTCAATGTTTTCCAAGATACCTTAAAAAGGCCTGGTTCTCTTTTCGAAACTTGAAATAGTTTTCTATTGGGCGCGATCTGGAATCAGGGATTTATTTTGATTTTTTGTATTAAGTGAACCACAATTTCAACGTCAAATTCACCAATGATAACGTTCCAAGTCAATCCATACTGAAGTGACAAATCCGAGCATTTCGGAACACTGAAAGAGGAATTGGAACACGACGATGGAAGGAGTCTCAACCCAGTGAATCTACGAATATGAAGTTGCTTCATTCGGTACATACACCTCTTGTAACCTCACAGAGATCATTAATAAATCGTTAAACCTATAAATTATCGGATACATCCTGTTTTTGAAACGTGACGCATTTGAAGTAAACATGTTAAAATCAATCCAGAAATAAGAATAATCCTGATAAAAAAGATGAGTCGGTCCAAGGAGGAGATCAACGTTAATGTCTCTCACTTGACGCCATTAATTCAGTTTGAGTGGCATTTGCGGTTTCCCATCAGACAGGCCAAGAGGCTCGAGAGTTGGTTTCTAATTACACGTCGATGACGAGTTAGACAGTGAAAGCGAGCGATAAAACCACACCTTCTCGCGGTTCTGCCATAAGGAATTGAAGTAGCATATGGGAATCCTCATTCACACCATTTCATCGCTCACACACCCACACCCCTAATTGATGAGTAAAAAGTAAGGAAACGCTCCTCAACAGTGAGGGATAGAGTTAATAATTGTAAGAATGATACAATAAGTGATGGATTGACCGGGAAATTCCTCTCCCGTCTCTAGAGGAACACACCTTAACTTCGCCCACCTGTACAGCCCCTTCCCCGATCGAACCTGACGTCGATTTGAGCTCATTTTTACCGACTCTGGATTCTATCGGCAACCATCAAGCTAAATATACATTCGTTACTTTACCAGCATCCCTTCGCCCTCCTCCTCTCCTCCTTAGGCTTTTTCCTGCTCCACATTCACTCTTAAACACCCTCAATAAAAGAATCTTCTCATTATATTTGCCACTCGGTTTATGTGGTAATCTAATATTATTATTTGAGATAATGAACACAAAATTCTTGTGGGAAAAGCTTAGCGGCCATGAACTTGAAAACAAGCTCCCACAGAACAGTGTCCATATGTCAAGTAAGAAAGAATGAATGCTAGAAGAAAGAAATTGAAATATGTAAATAAATAAAAAAGTCTAAAATTATTAAAATCAAATCAATATTAAAATTGTGAGGCAGTAGCACCCACCCTTAATCTAGTATTGCAAACTGGTTTCAATTATTACTTACTGCCCGAGCTGGATTACCCTCCTATCCCCTCTATCGCTCAACTTCACCATGGTAGGTTTGTCGTTTATTGAATATTCTCTTCCAGATTATCGCAAAGTCGGTTTAAATCTTCTTAGGATGAGCATATTTGAACTGAGCACTGTTTGCCATACAAATTTGCTATCTTTTTTTGTGCTTTCAATAGGATTTTATCCTTTTACATACGATGTCGTCCGTGTGGTCTCCTTTTAATGAACCTATCGAGATTTTCTTCATTCATTCTTATATAGTTTCGTTAGTCAATGTACCCCCCTCCCATTTATATTCATTCCAGAATATTGTTTTTATTACGTTTGGTGCTCGTGTTTGTGTGCCTTTCAAGATGTTTCTGTTGTCTTTGCGTGTTATAACTAAAATTTAGCGCTGTATATCTCCCCCTCCCCTGAGTTGTGTTTTGTTTCTTATTGGGGTTTTTATATGTATTAAAGTTTAACTAAGGTATGTTAATGTACCATATTCTTATATCTGCTACAACTTGATCATCAGTTCTAAGACTCTACGATAAGTTCCAATATTCGTCCAAAGGAATTAAAAGTAGAGCGACTCAGGTTGTTTGAAGAAGAAATGTGAATCTGGGTATGAAGCGCTGAGAATACGCTACTGCAATTCTAATCAAAAATGATCAAATATATAGACTATCTTTAAAATTAGATTTTAATTAAAAAGCAACATATTTGTTTTCCAGTTTGACGTGTTCACATTTGATCTATCTTATCCTCTGTTCTTTGTGTCAGAAGGAAATATGGATTTAGCTTCAGGTTGTCAAATCCATCGAAATAGGTGACTGACAATTAAATCGTCAAAATTTCTTCTAATGCTAAGTCAGTTACTTGTGCCTCATCATCCACAAATATAAATGAATTCAGAAGCACTAAGGTTCCTTCAGTCCTTGACGGATGGCAGTTGTCATATTCTTATTTCAAGAAGTTCAAAGCCATCCCGAAATTAATACCTATTACAAGAGTTACCCTGAAGATATCAAGAAGATCCAAAAAGAGACTTATACTGGACATCATGAGCGTTCGAACTTGACTCATAGACTAGGACTAATCTTTCCTATCTTACCCCTCTTAGTGCGTGTCGGTTAGGGAAGCTCAAGTTTCCATAGGTACCCGAACAAGTAGTAGCCATATCTTAACTTTGCGGCTGACCCGGTGAAAGCTGTAGCTCAGCAAGGGACGGGGTAGGCCCGTGTAATCGGCGGCCTTGTTTGGGTGGGAACGAAGACTGTTAGGGCTAGGCGTTAGGTAGGAAGGATAGGGCTATGACACGCTAGCGAAGTAAACCAGAGATATAACTATGCAGATTATAACCACATCTATAAACTATTAACTACCTCTACTTTACTTCTCTCCTTTTTTTTCCTCTGAAAAGAATGAAAAAGAAGAGAACCGATTAGCAACTTTATGGAGACATCTAAATGGGTCCCTTTGCGCATCCTGAAGGGTGCGCAAAACCCCGACAGCACCAACGTATTTAGTATCATATCTGGAGAACTTGGATTTATGCTAGTTAGGTTACTCGTCTCCGCCACAATCTACATCGAAATGTGTCAGGGTGAAAAAGATGTAGATAAATTACTTTCTGAAAAAGATACCTCAACATCAACAAGGTTTTCCCAAAAAACAGAGGCAGTTAAACAACATTAGCCATCCTCGTCAAAACTTTGGCAAGAGCTAAGAACAAGGATTATACAGACCTGGTGTTAAGAGATGTCGAAAAGGCATTGGACAAAGTATGGACAGTCAGATTAAAATATATAATCAAAATGCTGAGACTCCCTCCTATTCTCACTAAGTGCCTCTGTGACTACATCACGGACAGAACAGCATACATCTCTGTTGATGGATACTACGGACAAAGCTTAGAAAACCTGCAAGGTGTTCTACAAGGGGGCTGCTCAAGCCCTATAATGGACATTAGTGGGTTACAACCGGTGTTCCGCGGGAGCGACCAAGATATCATTTTTAAAATAAATGAATTAACAAAAAATATGGAATTCAAACATTTCTTAAAAAAAAAAATCTAACGACACTTGAAAGTATTTTTAAACTAGCTTCTCTGAATTGTGTAACATAAAAACAACGAAAAGAGAAAGATTGTAGACAGTGAATGAAGAAATGAGAGTTGCCTTCTCAATATACGTCCTAATATTAAAGAATTATGTGATACTTATCAAGCTCAAACTTGTCATTAAACTTTTAAAGGTAAGGTTTATTTAATTTCAAATTTTGATGTCTTATTTCGATTAAATTAGGTAAAATGTCAATCGTGGTTAATTTCGAAGTGCTTTCCACGTAACTATATATTTATAGGTAGATTCCGCATCTGCTTCTAGATAGCATTTAGGGTACCACTGTCATAAAAAGGTTAAACCAGTGAGACTTGTCAAGCACAATCTACAAAACTACAAGTTTTATCCAATTTGGTGACGATGTAACGATAATATCTAACAGCACGTACAGGCAAGCCCCTACCATGGCAAAGATAACAGCGACAGAAATAGAAAATATTAACAACTTTGAGCGAAAATGAAAAATGCACACGAACACCGACAAATATGCAATAATTCCACTAGGATGACAAAAAAAATACCCGAGAGTGCTGGTAGATAATGAAATATATCGCTAACATAACGAAGGTAAAGTTCTCGGGCTGAAAGTTACTTCATGGCTAGAAAGAACGAATTTAGCCAAAACCAACTTAGTAAAGATGTTCAAACTTAAAAGCTTGAAAATAGAAAATAAAATAAAAATATACAACGCCTTCTGCTGATCAATCTTACTCAATCTAGCTATACCAGTTATTATACTCCACAAAACTTACACCAAAAAACTCAAGAGTCCACAACTAATACCAGAAGAAGAGATCACAGAAGACAAAGACACTTGCATCAAGAAATAGGCTTCAAAACGATAAACATCGCATTGCATAAAAGAGCTTGTAAAATATGGGATAGATTAGAATTAATGTTCAGTGAGGAAGAAAAAAGGGGACCTGGACAGACCCTAGATCTACAGAGAGACCAACAGAGGAAACTTTAGGAGTGAGAAACCAGTCACAAGAGAAAACCCAGTGCACTTAATATAGAAATTGCTGAAAAACACAAATAAAAACAACTGCAATACAGTTAAACATAAAAGAAGATAAATACTAATGAATAATAGAGGCGCGAAAGTCGTTACATAAAAAAACGTGAATAAATAAATACAAACGAAGATAAAGAACCCAAAAGATGGTTCGTCACCCAGAAACTACTACCGAAACTCAATTTCTTCCCTTTCATCACTTTATCAAATAGCAACTACCCCCTGAACTTACTATATACTTTCTCTTCTCAACTTTTTTTAAGACGTAAAACGTACGTAGTTTCCTTCCAAATAACTTCTACTTTATCCCTATAGATGTGTGAGAATTAGCAACAGTAATAACAGATACGTCAACTGTCGATTCGGTTTTGAAAACGGTCTTTCTTCCGATGAATAACACTGGTCAACAGCCAAAATTGTGGTTCACGTATGAGATTATGCTCACATAACTAATTTCATAGTGCTAAATTTGAATCTGATATTTGTTTTGTTTTATCAGACGAGGTGTTTGATAAAAAAAATCAATAGGTACAAATAGGCAATATTCTGTCGGGCAACAGATATTTAACTCAAAACAGACCAGACAAGCTTGTGTCTTATGTGACTGTGCTTACATAACTAATTTCACATTATTGAGTATGATTTAGATGTCTTATTCTACTATCAGATTTACTTTCTTAAATAATCAGAAAAATAGTAAATATGATGACATTAATTGTCTCACGCAAGATAACGATATTAAACACGTCACAGATAAGTTCATAAGAAATTGTACCAGAAATCATAAGTTCAAATCATTTATAATTGACAAAATATGAAGTTCTAAAAGTGTTTCTGAACTTTGCCCTTTCTTTTGTACAGTTCGCTCTCTTCTCGTTGCAGCGTCGAGCAATAGTCACCCTTCATGTTAGGACTGAATTGTCCCTGATATCTGGTCTCCATTATTGCGATGTCTTGATGAAATCTTTCACCGTGTTCATCATTAATGTCTCCAAGATTATCTAGGAAAAAATCAATATCAGAGTGGAAAAATGCAATTTCAAGGACATCCTTGCTCCCAATGCATGATAATTCTGCAGCATGGTTGTAACGATTGCTTTGTAGTTATCAGCACGATAGTTTCCAAGAAAAAGCTTTGATACATTGACAAATGATTTCCATGAGTTTTTCTCCAGAAGGTTCAAGGCCTTGGGGAATTCGCTATCATGAACTAATATGCGAATATGTTGGCCATTCAAGACACCCGCTTTCAACTTAATTCGGAAACCACACCAGCTAGTTTCTGACCTAAGTATCGAAACCCAGCACTAGCTGATCCATACCCTTGATGAATTTTTTAGCCAAATCGAGCTTTAGATGCAGTGGAGGCAAACATATCTTTTCTGGATCCACAAGAGGATTGTGAACACAGTTGAACCTTCCAGGCGCATCTCTTGGTCTTGTCGGACATTCCTTTCTCACATATTGCTCTGCATCAGCTCTGCTGTCCCATAAACACAAAAATCACATGTGCTTTGTGCAGCCAATCTAAAGACAGTTGTAAACAGGTGACTTTGAGATCCCCACATATCTTCCACTGGTATTTCTCGTACTTTATAGCGCTAGCAAAAAATCTTCATTGTTTCATAGCTCTCAGCCATCTTTAGTGCATGTGCTATTGGGACAGATGGAAATCGATTGTTATTGTGTAAAAGAACATCTTTTAGAGAGTCATTTCTAGTCTATAAACAGCCTCAATTCATCTGACTTGTATGGTTCAGAATTTCAGAATTGTTGCATGAGAGATACTGCATCCTCACAGTAACAAAGGTTGTTTGCCATCTTGAAAAGTGCAGAGAGCTCTCTATGTCTGTAACGAACTGTAGTGATACGCACTCCAGCTTCCAGCAAGCTACGCTCTTTTAGTCTGGATCCCAGAACTTCGGCCTTTTCTTTGGACAAGTCTAGGTCCCTGATGAGATCACGAAGCGCTTCTTGAGTAAAGAGTTTAAGCCTGGTATTTTCAGAGTCATCTTGGTAGTCTTCTTCATTTGAAGTCGAATTATAATCGGAATCTCTCATCAATTCTTGCTCAGTCGGTTGATTTGTGACTGGGAGTTCAGCGCTATGCGAGACTAGTCGGATTGCAGAAGCAATATTTGGGTAGTGCACCTTGCCTCGTGTTTTGATGGTTATTCTCTTTGGGTTCACGCCATATCATTGGTACAGCAAACGGCATTCCTGAGCTTCGCTTACCACACATTCACTCGTTCAGGTGGATGACACAAGACTTACAAGCTATATAGGCTGCCCATTTCTTGTCGTGGTAACCCAAAGGACATTTGAAGTAATTTTTATAGTTCAGTCGAACAGCTTTTGTGATTGGTTTCTTGAGGCTACCAGGAGTGAAGGCGCCACATATGTAACAAAAACGATCAGCATCGTCCCCGCACTTTCCACGTTCCATGTTTTGTTAAGTTCAAGTTCAGAGTAATTAGAAATTAAGCATTTGTAGATATGCACTACTCGTATCATGAACCAGCAATCTGAAACAAACAAAAAAGCACAAATTAGGAAAAAATATTGCATAAGTGGAACCAATGAACATATAAATTAGTGTATGAATAACATGGTGCACCAAATATATAGATATGCTGGTTCTGGAAAACTGAGCCCTTACAGCTATAAGAATGTCATTATTGAATTCAGCACATACAATTACCCTAGAATCAGACTATTTATATCCAGAACCATAAGAAAAAAATCTCACTTCAAATATTTAGATAGGATTTTGTGGACTGTGGTTGATAAAGAGATTGAATCCATTTTCTTGTCCATTAAATTGTGTACTTAGATTCGAGTTCCTAAATTCTAGTTTCCCGAGTCGTGTCGTGTTGGAAACTAAAATTTGCCTTAATTTACTGATTACGAGAAAGGGGGGAGAAAAATGTTTTAAGCTACAACAGGATATGTTGCTTCAGGCTTTTTTTGGACTCCACGACGCTCATAATTGTCTGTCTAAACCCGTTGCAATTGAATCGAAAAAGTTATGATAGGATGTAAGTGCAGAATAATAACCACAAATGGTTTGAAGAAACTTGAATTTCAATTTCCAACAAAATGAAAATAAGAGATCATTAAGAGTATTTAAAAAAAATGGGGAATGTATATTCTAAACTGCTAGATTTTTAATTGCTAATAATAACATCTATCTTTTCACGTGTTTGGTCGTCCATTAAATTTGAACTAGATTAAAAAGAGACCTTGTTTTTGATCTGCTAAAGAAACGAACGCTCAAACAATATTGGCGTTATTTTGCTTCCTAGGTATTTTAATTAAGTTTTTTCAATATACAATCTTCCTTAAATTATATGAAAATAACATATAATTAGAGGAGTTTGTCCAGTATAATTAGGTTATGGAATTCGTTACTCTCGAAAATTAATTTTGAACCTTTTTTTTCACCTTTATTGAACCGAAGGTGATAAATTGTATCTTTTAAAAGGGTTCATTGCCTTTATTAGGATGCAGTTGAGCAAAAAAGAAAACGAGACTCGTTTCTCTTGCAACAGTTGGACAATTGGTCATTTTTTATGCCAGATCCAACTAGCTTCTCATATATATATATATATATATATATATATATATATATATATATATATATATATATATATATATATATATATATATATATATTGATTCCTGTCCTACATAGAAGTTTCTCGCTAACATCCACGTATCATTCAATTCATAATGAATTTTTTTTCTTATGAAATATTTTATAAAACAATTATTTCCTTCTGACCTGTATGATAGAGTTTTAAAAAAGCTACTTGATAAATTCATTGACCTCCCTCAACCCTCCATAAAAATTCCTAAAATGCCCATATATTTACTAATTTCAGAGATGGGTTTTTTAAACTATGATTTTAAAAGAAAAATCCTATTCATTTTTCAAAGATATTTTCCACAAATCAACCCCCAAATAGTTTTTTATAAACAAATTATCAATTTTGAAGTTTTTTTTAGCAGTAAATATCATATCTCTTTGGAGTTCCGCAGTGATAATATTTATTTATTTAAATGTCCCAGTTGAACAGGAGCCTCTTACATTGGCAGCAATATTAGATCTCTTGGAGCTAGGTTCTCTGTTCATATGGGGATTAGTTGGCGCACAAGCAAAATCTTAAATAATAATGGCAAGTCTTCTATTAGGGAACACACCATAAGCTGTAAAACTGACATTTCTATTGCTAATTTTAAAGTATTAGCCTTTAACAACAGCCAAGAGTGCCTAAGAAACTTCGAATCCTATATATATATCAAACACTTACAAACCTACACTCAATGAAGATTTAAGTGCAATATCTTTATTAATTAACTAATTTTAACTACAGTTTTTAGTTGGTTTGTTTTTTTAACTACTGTTTGGTTAGTTGGTGTTCCCCTCTCTCAAGCGTCACTGTAACCTATAAATACTAGCCCCTTGTTAAACCCACCATTCACTTCTCTCTAGGATGGATCCACTTTAGTAAGTACCAAAATTAACCCATTTTTCTATTAAATGTTTTTAACTCTTACAGTGTTTACAAATTTATAAACAAAGTTTAAATTTATTATTATAGTTGATTATCTTTAACTATTACCAGGTCAATTTCTCTTATAGTTTTTAATTAATTCAGTTTTACAAATTTCTGAAATATACTTTAAATTTATTAACTACTATTTTGAGTCAGTTTTAAAGCAAATTTAACTATTCCCAAATCAGATTTAAAAAATTTAACTTATAGTACATTTTAGTGATATTTTATAATTGGTCACCTTTTAAAGCAATTCAATGTCTTGTTTTCTTCAGAAGTATTAATTTTAGTAGATTTATTCTAGCCTGAAGATGAAAATATGTAGTTTTCGAAACGTAGTAAAAAACTAAAAGATGTTACATCCGCTTCTGCTGGCTCTAGGATTTTTCGTCAATATTAAATGCAGGCTTCACGGCAAACTATATATATATATATATATATATATATATATATATATATATATATATATATATTAAAGAGACTTGAAATATACCATCGTTAATTGACAAAAATTCATTATCAATCAAAATCATCTTTCTTACTAACAGGGTTTAAATACATATCACCTCCTCCTACCTGTCACCTCCAATAAATCTATACCGACCATAGAGTGCTTTACGTTCTAGCTTTGGTCATTGTTGAGACCCTAATTGTTGGCCATTATATACCCTTTGCCAAAAGTAAAAAGCACTGTATGCAATCATTAAAATAAATTTATTTGATTTCTGCTTTAAAACTTAAATCTTCTCGGCTTTTTCCTACTCTGAGTTGCCGTTTATGACGAGTCGCTTCCAAAGATTTGTTTCTGGTTTTGGCCGCACATTCTCTTGATGCTGTAGCCCTTTCTGGTCCATAATGTTAGGGTAATATGTCTATTGGGTCACTTAGGGGTGACGTCCTAGCGTTACTCTCATTCGGTAAAAGACTCGTTCATTAAGATTTTGTCAGAAACTTTAAGGACGGATGTCCTTTCCCTCCAACCCTCCCTATTTATCCGGGCTTGGGATAGTCATTGAGTTGTGCTGGCTTGCCCCCTCAGTGGTTAAGTAAGCTTCCAATGGTTTTCATATTTCCTCTTAATGTCTTTAAGTTGTAGTAATTACTGACGACAGCTACATAATTTCAGGAACCCGCCTTCGACAGATGAATGGCGATGGCGTCAAGGATGATTTGACAAGAAGTCACTATCGTTGAGGTTGTCGTGTTGTCCATGATGAACTGAGTCGAGTTGAATGGCACTTCGTCTTGGTACGGAACCTCTTCTTCGTCTTGCTCCTCTTCGAGCCTCGAGAGAGATCCTTCTTCAAATACTTAGTTGAACCTCTTTTTGCTTTAATTATAGCCATAATTCTTCATGGCATGGATTTCACCAAATTGTCACAAATTGTGGTGCTATCTGACCCCACTTAATTTGTAATTTTTCCTACACTTCGGTTTTATTTGTACTTGTAGTACTTCTTATCGTTTTTCTTATTGTTTTTTTGGGCTCTGTGATGGCCACTACATAGAGGTGATACCTATTTCTCCAAACCATTTCTTGATTTGGTTGGATGTATGGCATGGGGCATTGTCCTTTTGAAATATGTTGTACTATGCAATTTCTGGATATATGACTTTAATACCTGTATAGTTCGTTCTTCTCTGACATAAAAACATCTTTGGTTTTAAAGGAAGATATGCACCCCATACCATGATAAAACGACCTCCATTCTTCACAGTTGGTACAAGACAAGCAGCGTGAAAGATATATTTAAATGGAATTACATAACATACATATAAAACAACAATTCAATAGTTTTTCTTACATACGTGGTAATTATTTTCATCTAACCAGATAACTTTGGTCCAATGAATACGTTTTATTTATCTGTCAACCTCAGATATTAATGAATCCTTTCTCGACTTGCATCCCTTTGTCCATTATCTTTAAGTCGCCTTCTAACTGTTTTGTGATTTTCTTTTTACCGTAAAGGTTCATTTAATTTCCCCAGCAAGTTTAAATGTTTTTCTTCGATTCTCTAGTGCCTCCCGATTGATGATCTGTTTTCTCTAATTGTTGCTAGACGTTTTCTGCCATTTTTCTTCGATGATTCAAAGCTCATAGTCTCTTGGTATTGTTTCATAGTGGTTTGGACAGCCTATCTTTAGAATTTTAATTCCTTATCAATTTCTACTTGTGATAACTTTTGATTAAGGAGAAGTTGGATTTGTACTCTATTTGCTTCTCTTGGTTCTTTAGTTTTAGTCATATTACAAATTAGAACGATATTAAATACACAATAGTTATAGAGTTAGTAAAATACTAAGTCATTCAAATATATTAACAAGATATTCAAGCATATTAACAAGTTACACGCTATCAAATATATTTATGAAAATATGATAATTCTAAAAGGTTTGATTAAATATGTTAAATATATAAAACTATGAGGTGTGCTTTATACATTTAGCTAAAAGCTGCGTGACTCTCCCTAACCTGGTGTTCTGAAAAGCGACTCAAAGATCCACTTCTTTCGCAAAGTCTTCTCTCAGTGCTATACAGGGGCTCTGCGAGGCCCCACTGATATTAAGAATACTATATAAAAGCATTATTTTTATTATTATCCAGTTCAAAGATGTATTCTTGTTTCGAGACAGGTAATGTAGGAGATATTCATCAGGGCTAGTTCATGGAACCTTGGAGTGATTGGATGCGGAACGGATTAAGACACGATTAGAAGAGCTTAACGTTGAAGAATCTGTGGTGCTTGTGTTATATAATAGGTAGGCTGCTGGCACCAAATTGCAGGATTTAATAGGCACAGCGAAAAACTCTACAAATGGACGCTCGGTTGATTTATCAAATCCTAACAAATTGCATTCCATGTGAATAATGGAAATAATGTCTAATGTGAGAATAAGGAGATGAAAATATATATGTTAATCTGTATATATTAATTTGTATAAAAAATAAGAAAATGAAAAAACATATGTTAATTTGAATAAATAGAGATGAGGAAAGCGGTCCCTAGAGTCGCGTGCGGGAACACAAAATACGAAGGCGGAAAGCAGATATCAGGTCGGACACCTGAGTCAATACGAGGTCACGCATAAACAAACATTCGCGTCTTTGGAAAGATTTATCAGAAAATGGGAGGCTATAAAGCAGCAGAGCAAATACAGACGTTGACTAAGAGAATTTTAACACGGATTTGTAACAAGCGAATCCTATAATAAAGATAAAACTATTGGAGATATGTAGGTATATCTTACATACACAGCTGTTCGGTAGCTCCGCCCTAGGGGTGGAAATTAATGAACCAGACCACTGGGGTCCGCCCCTACAGACAAGTCTAGGTCAGGCCCCTTAGGAAATGAACACATATATAGTCACAGAAAGTCATAAAGACAACCAGAGTCAGAGCTATGTCGGCGGGGGTACCTCTTCTGGGTACCCCTGGCAGGGCTTTCCTTGTCGATTTGGTCGGAAACGAGGTCATTCCTTCTTTTTTTCTACTCTATCCTTCTCCTTTTTTACTTTTATCCTATCTCTCCCACTTATACAAAAAAAAGAAGAAAAAAAGCCTACTCCTATCATGTCACTCTTTCCCTTTTTTCCCTCTGTCTACATATAAGGACCTGGCAGCTACGTCAGAAGAGAGGCTTTGGAACCTCTATAAACAACGCCAACCGACGCTCACTGGTTGCGAGAGACTAGTACTAGAGGTGTCCTAGGCGTTGGGGCACGATGAATGGGATAAGGGTGATGCCCCGTTAACCCCTTCCCTGGCGCGTAATTATTGACCATTCCCAGTGACCGTTGACGGGTGCCTCTAGTAGCATCGGTCCGAGGTGACGGCCCTTTGTTCCCATGTTGGTTGCCAGGCCAATAAAAAGCCTTGGGTCGAGTCTCTTGGTGTGGCGGGATATCCATTGAACGCTACTCCGAGATCTTGGCCGTCGTGAAGGGAACTAGTAGGAGTTTAGTACGGGGTCTGCTCCGTTGTTCACCTAGTGAGGAATCAATGGCCCCTTCTGGGACCATCAGTGCTGCTTGGTTGAGAGCCTCGGCACGCCGAGGTTTGAAGACTCGGTCGGACGAACAGCAGCACAAGGAGCGTGCCTTCTGAAAGATCCGAAACCTCTCCGATCGATAGGTGGGAGCGACTCATGCGGGGCAAACTCACCACCCCTTTTCTTTTTTATTGAGTGGTCACAAAGTATTCAGAGATAAAGTGTTTAGCATGACTGGAAAGAAAGGACCTGGTGCGTTAAAATATACCTGCTCGACATGCCAAAAGGACAAGTGGTGCGTAGATTTTCCGGAGGGGTGTTTCTCAAAATGCTACCCTGGAAGTATCTACACGGACTGCGTTCTAAGGGCAGAACTTCAGGAGCTTAAGGAAGTTTATAAATCTTCTGCGGAAAAAATTGGACGGCTGGAAGAAAAGGTGAAAATCCTCGAATCTGAGCATGTGACTCAAATCCGTCGTCTCGAAGCCATCATTGCAGAGATGATAGCCACCAAGGTAGAGCAACAGCATCAAGAAACTCCCAACGCCACGGATGGCTTCTCTGTCGGGCCCTCAAGCACCGCGTCGATAGAGATAGGCCATCCATCCTACGTCCCAGAGCCAGCTGCTGCTGAGGTTACTCAGGGCGTAAAAAAGAAGAAAAGGAATTGTAAGAAAGAAAAAACAGTAGATAAAAGAGAAAAGAAAGTAGGAACGGAAGAAAAAACGAAGAAGAAAAAGAAGAAGAAAAAAACAAAAAGTGGGGAAGAAAGAGGAATTGAAAGAGCCCATACTGAAAGGGAAGCCTCTGTCCTCGGAACCCAAATGCACGAGGGTCATCGTGATCGGTGACTCCCAAGCGCGGGATTTACAACCCTTGCTAGCGGCCCGCCTTCGCACCAGTGTGAAGGTAAGCTGCCTTCCAGGAAAGGGGAACGGAGAAATAAGGGTGGAGGCTGAGAAATCTCAGATCTCTGAGAACTCAGTAGTTGCTCTCATGGCAAGTGGCAACGATCTCTACCTACTAGGAGGTAAAGTAGGCGCCAGCGGGAAGATCCTGACCACGGTTATGGGAGGAGTTGACGACTATGGGCTAAAAACCCGCAGACGTGTCGTGGTCGGGATACTCCCAAGACGAGGTCCATCCCGCAATGCTCACGCGAGGAACGTCTCCATAAACCAACGCCTGGGAGATCTTTGTACGGCGGAAGGAGTCTTTTTTGTAGACCCCTACCGCACCTTTTACGAGGGAAATGACCTGTACAAAAGGGACGAGTGCATCTTTCCTTTAAAGGGAAAGCTGCACTCGCGAACATGATCCAGGATGTTGTGGAGCGGACCCAAAGAAGTGTCAGACCCCGAGTAAAGGAGGACGTACGCCAGTACACCCGTGTTACTCCAGGAACGACCTTTTCTGAAGTCACAAAGAGGGGAGTGACCCCGCCACAGAGAAAGAAAGCGGGAAACGGAAGAGCGTAGGGAGTCCTACAGTCAGGGACTCCCTCAAAGTTCTTCTGTTTAATGTGAGGTCTATCAGAAACAAGTTTCTAGAACTTCGTGGCCTCGTAGCAACATAAGAAGCTGAGATGGTGGCCATAACGGAGTCGTAAATAAAAACCTCAAACCGAGATTTTGAAGGTGAATTCACGATTCCCGGTTACCAGCTCTTCCTGAAAGATAGGCCAGACAGAGAGGGTGGCGGTGTAATGTTATATGTCAAGGATACTCTCAACTCGACGGATTACAACATCGTATCCGACCATGAACTACTAGGTGTTGACCTAGAGAGAGGTCCTACCAAATACAGGACCCTGGTGTTTTATAGACCTCCTGCCTAACTCGTTGAAAAGGACAGACATCTGTACCAGCTACTAGGAGAACTTGTCGAAGACAGGGTGTGTATCGTCATGGGTGATTTCAACACACAAGTTGACTGGGAAACCAGAGAACCCTGTGGCGAGAACGCACTACTCCTGAAGTTCACGAACAACGAGTTCCTGACTCAATGGGTGAGAGAGCCAACGAGAGGAGACAATATCCTCGACTTGGTTTTCACCTCTAAGGATGACATCGTTGAAGACCTCTCTGTTGGCGAAGAGCTCGGTGGCAGTAACCACCGACTAATTAGATTTGTAGTCAAAGTCCCGAAGGCAGGGCCTGCAACTAGTAAATCGAGGAAACTCGATTTGAAAAGAGCAGACTTTGCAGGTCTTCGTGCCCGACTGATTGACGCGAGGCTAGAAGTGTGCGATGCTGTTGAAGCCTCGTTGAACAGTTTCAAAACCACATTCATGAGTCTTCAATCGCGTTTCATCCCTTTGAAATGTCCCCGTCGGTCTTCTGTTCAACCATAGTGGTTTAATCGAGAAATCGGCCAACTACTTAGGAAGAAGAGAACTGTGTACCGGCAATCGAAGATCTCGGGTTACTTTGACGAATACCGGAGGCTAGCCAGGAGAGTGAAGTCCAGCATAAGGGCGGCTAAGCGGTCTGAGGAACTCCGGGTGGCGAGACTCTGTAAAGAGAATCCCAAGGAGTTTTTTGGATATGTGAACTGCCGTAAACCAATCCGTCGAACGATTGGCCCTTGTAGAAATGAGGAGGGGGCATTAAAGCACTTAGATGCAGAAAATGCTAACCTCCTCAACGACTACTTCTCTTCAGTGTTTAATGAAGAGTGTGGTCCCATCTCCCAGCCAATGGATTCCTACTCGGGGGGAAAGCTGGAGGATATGGACTTCACCGAAGGGGAAATAAAAAAGGAGATCAGTGACCTAAGGATAAATAAGTCACCTGGTCCGGATGGGTTTCTACCTAAAGTGTTGAAAGAAGTGCGCGATCAAGTGTCACCACACCTGAGCGCAATCTTCAACATGTTAATCCGGACCGAATGCGTTCCTAGAGGCTGGCGTGAAGTGGAGGTGACTCCTATCTTCAAGAAAGGAGACCGTAGCCAACCGTCGAACTACTGACTTATCAGTCTAACTTCGATAGTTGGTAAACTCATGGAAAGCATGATGGTGGACAAAATGACGTCGTATTTAGAGTCAAACCTGCTACTGAGGAGTTCCCAACACGGCTTCCGAAGGCAACGGTCATGCCTGACGAACCTTGTGGAATTCTTCCACTTCGTATTCAGTGAGCACGATCGGGACAAGGTGGTGGATGTGGTGTACTTAGACTTTCAGAAAGCCTTTGATAAGGTACCACACCGCCGCCTTTTCCGGAAAGTGCAAGCGCTGGGCATGGACGGAAAAGTAGCCGGCTGGATCGAGAACTGGCTAAGTAGCAGACGGCAACGGGTGGTGGTGAATGGACAGGCTTCTGAGTGGGTGCCCGTTACTAGCGGGGTGCCTCAAGGTTCTGTCCTGGGACCACTACAATTCATCATCTACGTCAACAACATGGGTAACATGGTTGCCAAGATTTCCAAATTTGCCGACGATACCAAGCTTGGTATGAACGTTGCAAAGGATGGAAATACTGCCCACCTGCAGGAAGATCTTGGGAAGATTAGGGAGTGGTCGGACACGTGGCAAATGCCTTTTAACGTGAACAAATGCGAAGTGATGCATATCGGCCACAGAAACCCCCAATCTCAGTATATCATTAAGGGGACTGCTCTTGAATCGAGTGACACTGAGAAGGACTTGAGGGTAACTATCCCTAGCGACCTCAAGTTCTCGAAACAGTGCATCGAGGCAGAGAAGAAAGCCCAAAGGATGTTAGGCTACATAAAGCGCCAGTTTGGATACCGTAACAAGGAGATAGTACTTTGTCTGTAAAACTCCCTCGTTCGGCCGCAGCTGGAGTATGCCGTACAATTTTGGAGTCCTTTGTTTCGAAAGGATATTGCAAGGTTGGAACGCGTACAAGCCAGGGCAACCAAGCTGATTCCCTCTATCCGACATAAAAGTTATGAGGATAGACTAAGGGAATTAGATCTGTTCTCGCTGGAAACCCGTAGACTGCGTGGTCAGCTCATCGAAGTTTTCAAAATAGTTCGAGGGTTCGACAATGTTGACTACCGAGATATTTTCACACTGAGTGAGAACAGAACGCGAAATCACGGCTTCAAACTTGAACTAAAGCGTTACAACCCCAATCTGTGTGGAAATATTTTCACTTACAGTATCTGCGGTAAGTGGAACGCACTTTCAGTGAAAGTTGTCAACAGTCAATCTGTTGACCAGTTCAAGTCAAGACTAGACAAAGTCTTGAAAAGTGGCCGTTTAGGGACGCAAAAAAATTGAGCAGCCATGTGCCTGCTCGATTACTAGTCCAAAGGTACCCTCTTTGAATGGACCGTAAGGTCTCCTAGGGTACTTCCTTTCCTTGTTACTCCTTGTTACTCTACCAACTCAGAGGAACTACGAAGAACTGACCTTCAGGTAAGAGTTGGTGAAGAGCATGTGAGGCACAAGTTCATTCAATCCCTGCCGGCCAACATCACGCCTATAATTGCCACACAGAAAGAACTAACTCCAGCACAATTAGGAAACCTGGCGGATGAACTGATGACATTCGATAGAGCGCAGTGCCTTAGTGTAAATCCTTGTAGTGAGTCGATAGAACTCAGCGCCTTTTTCGTGTCCAACGCGTTTATGCCTTATATTAATAACCATACGAGTGATAATTATATAAATAATTTGGGGGGAAATGTGCGGTCAGTGCCCAAAGGTGCGTACCCTAATGAGAATCGTCCCAGTTTTATGCAAAAAAATAGTGATCATAGTGCGTATAATATATCAGGAGGATTGCGACACTCCGAAAGAACCAAAGACCTGTAGTCTACCACTCATATGTGTACTTTGGTGATAAGCTAAATTCTGCAAACCTTGGTGCAGGTGGCCAAAGGGAGAAGAACAAGTGCATATGGCCCCTTCCTCCAGACCATTTTCGCCAGCCCCGGTGGAAAACTAACTTGGCATGCCATTGCAATCGCGGCCGCTGGTATGCCATCTGTTTTCACCGTCGCCGATAAGGTGTATAATAATAAATGTGAGGTTTTATTTGAACACGGGGGCGAGTGCATCAATAATTCCGGCTAAATTGGTGAATTCGGGTAAATTGCACGAGTCCAATATAAATATTACAACAGTTAATGTCGATAAAATAAATGTGCTCGGCGAGATTCACACGGATATATTTATTCCTAGTCTTCGACGATCATTTTGGTGGTCATTTGTGGTCGCGGATACCACTTTACTGTTATTAGGAATTGTCTACCTAAGGCATTTTAATCTCTTAGTGGATTGTGCGCGCGGCATATTTATCGACGAACAGACCCAACTCGTATCAGAATTTAAATTATCAGGAGAGCCTGCGGTAGGTTTAATTATTTAATGACCTACAGCACCTACCGCCCCATTGCAGAGCCATATTAGTGAAATATGAGGCTCTGTTCAGTTCCACGCCCGCTAATCCACCCCCATCATCGCCGAATTCAGTGGCGCATACAAGTGAAAAGGGTAGTGCTCCACCGACATTCGCACGGCCGAGGCCTCTTTCAATAGAGAAATGCAGGTTGCCAAAGCAATTTTCGAAACATTATTAAAGGAGGGAGTCGTGTGCCCGTCAAAATCACTACAGGCTTTGCTGATTCACATGGTGCTGAAGAAGTTGCCCGATGATTACAGCGTGGTCGGCGATTTCCGAGCGCTCAATGCGATCACAAAGCCCGATAGGTATCCGTTGCCGCGAATTCAAAGTGTTACGAACCACCTCCTGGGCAAAAAGATTTTTGTCAAGGTTGGTTGGATCTGATTCGTGCTTACCACCAAATCCCTCTGAACTAGTCAGACATAGAGAAGACTGCAGTAACAACACGGTTTGGTTTTTGGGAGTAGGTCAGCTCCCATTCGGCCTTTAGAATGCAAGTTGCACATTCCAACGGCACATAGATAACCTGTTTCGAAGACTAGTGTTCGTTTAAGTATATATAGACGACATCCTGATATTTTCAGACAATATGGACGACCACCTGAAGAATTTGGAGCAAGTCTTCAAAATCCTGGTCGAAAACGGTCTGAGGATATCCCTGGAGAAATGAGAGCTGGCAAAGGAGGAAACCGATTTTTTAGGGCATCACATTTCGGTGGAAGGAATTTGCCCACCAGCCAAGAAAATGAAGGAAATTAAAGAAATGCCATTACCAAAGAACTACAAGGAACTTTGAACATATTTGGGCATGTTGGGATACTTCCAAAGAATGATTCCTAACTTTGCAACGATTGAGGCCCAGTTGAACGAGCTTGTACACCTGCAGCCTAAGGCTCGTTAGCTCAAGTGAAATGATGAGGCACGAGGAGCATTTGAGAATACCAAATCGGCTTTAATCGGCTCCGTTAAACTCTGTCACCCACTGCCCAATGATTCACCATACCAGCTGGTGACGGATTACTCCCAATACGTGGCAGGTGCTGCCCTGAACCAAATGGTAGACGGATCTCCACGACCGGTGATATTCTTTCCGAGCAAGCTAAGCCAGACACAGCAAGCATACCCCACCTACGACAGAGAGCTCCTAGCGGCGTATCTTGTTGTTACCAACTTCAGGTACTTGATTGAAAGTCGCTATGTCACCTTGTGCACTAATCACAAACCATTAGTATCGGCTTTTTCATCACCATTAAGTGCAAAAACAGAGATGTAACAACGTTATCGAACAGCCATTTTTTCGATACATCAGCGATATCGCCTACGTGCGTGGTCAGGGCAACATAATCGCTGACTACCTTTTAAGGAACGTCATTTCGGTCCAAATTAACTCTTTTGACCTCCGAGCTTTGGTGGCAGCGCAGGATGATGACGAAGAAACGAAGGAATTTCACTCGTGATTAAAATCTCTCCCTTCTCCCGAGGAAGCCCAACTATGGTGTAAAGTAACATCAAGATACCCACGACCGTTTATCCCTATGAAGTGCAGAAAGACTATCTTCAATCAATTACATAATCTGTCACACCTTGGAGTCAAGGCTTCACTTCGTCTTATCAAATCTAGATATTTTGGGGTCAATATGGACAGGGATATTCGCTCCTAGACAAGGGAGTGCTTCCCATTTCAATCTTCAAAGATTAATCGCCACACGAAATTCCCAACCCTTCCCATTGACATTCCATCTTCAATGTTCAAAACAGTGCATATCGATATAGTTGGATCATTCCCTCTGTGTACACTGCCTGAACAATCCTACCCCTCACACAATCGGTATTGACTATCGTGCATCGACTGAGCGACGAAATGGATCGAAGCACTACCGATCCCGGACATAAGTGCAGCAACAGTTGCGTTAGCTTTCCTAGACGGGTAGATTTGCAGATTTGGAGTCTTGCTTTACGTAGTAACCGACAGAGGCGCCCAATTCAAATCTGAGCTATTCAAGGAACTGTCTGCCCTCGTTGGTTTTTATCGTTTCTGCACCACGGCGTACCACCCGTCCACGAACGGGATGGTGAAAAGAGCACACAGAAATTTGAAGTGCTCCATAATGGCCCGTCGACAAGGCTGGCTAGTGGCCATTCGCTCTTTGCCCAATGACTCGAGATTTTCACCTTTTACGGCAGTCACGGGAACCACACCCTTGTGCTCGAAACCCTTGGTTTCGTCATCGACATCGAAGACCGACTCTAAATTCATTAAAGAATTGGCATAAACCATGGCACAAGTCAATTTCACGCAGGCATCCATAGGGAAACTGCATTCGGTGCCCAAGCCTTTCGTGCTCCCAAATCTTCGTGAAACAACTCATGTGTCGGTCCGAATTACCCCCGTTTGCAAACTACTAGAAGCGACATATGCTGGCCCTTTCCTGGTGATCGATCGCGACAGCAAAGTTTACAAATTGTAATTCCCTGACGTAAAAAGTGACACTGTCTCAGTGAACAAACTGAAACAGGCGAGATTACCTCCCTTGCATAATGATAACGTGCCGGGTGATCAGCAGTGCCCCTAAACTCAGGATGAGAACAGGTGGAGGACCGGGTGCCCTTTCTCTCGTGGAGTGCATGGCACGGAAGACAATGATGCCTAGAGAAGTTGGCGGGACACCTCTACAGGAACCAGAGAAATTAACGGCAAGCTAAAGGTTTTCATGCGCTCCGGGAGACGACTCACGTTTGCCATGAATCTGGCATTCATATATTTTGTGAATCCTTTTGTAGGCATTATTGTAGTGGCACATTTTAATGAGATAAAGAATTATAAATATAAACCTGCCCGTTGCTCGATAACTTTCTTGCGTGCCTTATGTATTTGTACAGTGTCGTAATTATAACATTTGTATAGCAATCTATAAAGGATAGAACCAAGTTGTGAAATAGATTATATATCATTGTATTAAATTATATATTATTGTATTGTATGGCAGAACATGGCTTGGATAGGCCAGGGTTTTCTTTTGGTGAGGGGTAGTACAGTTGTGGGCACTTATGAAGTGTCGATTTTCTGTGCATATGTTAAAATGCTGTCAGACATTAGGTGTGCCAAAAATAAGTATTTGATATGTATCTACCTATGTATTTGTTATGCGCTATTTTTTCAATAACTTCATTACTGTTCAGGGGAGTTCTGTGGCGCTCGTGTTATATAATAGGTAGGGTGCTGGCACCAAATGGCAGGATTTAATAGGCCCAGCGAGAAACTCCACAAATGGACGCTGGGTGGATTTATCAAATCCTAGAAATTGCCTTACATGTAAATAGCGAAAACAATATGTCTAATGTGAGAATAAGGAGATGAAAATATATATGTTAATTTGTATAAATAGAGATGAGGCAAGCGGTCGGTAGAGTCGCGCGCGGGAACACACCAAATACGAACGCGGAAAGCAGAAATCAGGTCGGACACCGGAGTCAATACGAGGTCACGCATAAACAAACATTCGCCTCTTGGGCAAGATTTATCAGAAAACGGGAGGTTACAACACGGCTGAGCAAATACAGACTTTGAACAAGAGAATTTTTAACACAGATCTGTAGCAAGTGAATCCTATAATAAAGATAAAAATATTGAAAATATGTAGGTACGAGTATATCTTACACACACAGCTGTCCAGTAGCTCCCACCTAGGGGTAGAAATTAACGAACCAAACCACTGGGGTCCGCCCTCACAGACAAGTCTAGGTCAGGCCCGTTAGGAAAGAACAAATATACAATATAGTCAGACATTTATTATTTTAAGAAATCAGAAGGACAACCAGACTCATAGAATCATTATTCTTTAACACCGTTTACTTCCTTGGTAGCGTTACTGAATCCGTTTAATTCGCCTAAGTCCTGTCGCCTTTGTACCCAATATTTCGCATAGAATAGAAAGCCTACTTATTCACCGCAAAGTACTTGTAACGTGACGCTTGCTCCTTTAAAAGGCCAGTGTAAGAATAAGATTATATATTTTTGCTACTTACTTTTCGAAGTCCTTCTTTACTTTGATTACTGGGAAACCTTTGGTAAGTCTAGCCTAACTCATAACCCTCGTGAAGAATTATTAAGAAGTCAGAAACGATTCGACGGAGGTATAAAGTAAGTTCAGTTGTCCTTTGACAACTGAACCCGTCGTGCGCAATAACAACGAGGACTCTTCACTATACTCACCTTCGCGAGTAACGACCAAGCTCCCACTGACTGGGTAACATTTACTTCCACTTCCCTAGTAGATGAACCACCTTTTACCATCTCTTTTCATCATCCTTAAACCGATCCCCATTCACGTATAAACAGGCCCCCTATAAATTGGTGACTTCCCCTATAAATCAAACAGAATTCAACACAGAAGTAAAATAAACAAGGGTATTTTCGTCGAATTGAACAAAAGCTTTGAATATTAGGAAAATGGGAAAAACCGAAGTATAATGAACAATGAGTTTTGTTTCGTCGAAGTGAACCAAAGCTTTTAATATTAGGAAAATAGGAAAAACCGAAGTAAAAGAAACAATATTTTTTCGTCGCATTGAACCAAGGATTGGAATAGTAAGGGAATAGGAAATACTGAAGTCAAATGAACGATGTTTTTTTCGTCGAATTGAACGAAGGCTTTGAATATTAGGAGACTGTTCATTTTGACTTCGTTGTTTCCCAATAGAGTTTCTTTTTTTTTCGTCGAATTCAAAGGAATTCAAACATAAATATTTGCCTCCCAAACTATATTTATTTCAACATTTGGGATCAACGCCATGATTAAAGAGTCAGATGGTATCATTATGAACCAGCATTACTGCGTGTTTACAATATACGATTACAAGCCTACAGCAATGAAGTCTACTTACTACTCGACACCATCGTTATTGTGTGCAGAAACCGGCCTTGTTGAGGCACTCCACTCACCAATTAACAGAAAATATATAACAATTATTGACGCTTCATTTTATAGTAAATAGATAGAGAAAATGAATTTGGAGTTTAATTACTTCTCAGGCAAATTGAAGACGAAGGTCAAAAAGGGGGAAATTCTATTGTTCTTAAAAGATAATGGTTTGTTGCCTTCGTTTGTGTTCGTTTGCTTATTTTTATGGGGGGAGTTTGTTTACGTCTTAAGGATACAATGAAACTCCCAGTCCAAGGTAGGATAGGATGGTATCGCAAAGAAGGAATGAGCTTAATTATTATTTACAGGCAACCACTGTGACTTGGACCGGAGAGACAACGATTTCCTAGGATGCCATGTAGGATCTGATAGAGATTTGTGATGGTCTTTGCCAGTGAAAAGAATAGAAGAAGGAAAAGAATTAGAGAGTTGGATTGTAAAGGAGCGGATAGAGAAAGAAAGGGAAGGAATAAGAAGGAGAGTTATGATTGGGAGATAAATCACATAGAGGACTATTAAAGAAAATCCATCCCGGGACAACACTGGGGTGGTGATTCAAATGCAAATCCGGACAAGGTTTTCACCTTTGAGAACCGAGATTCTTTTGAACCTTCTTATGAATTGCTATTGACGTGGGCACCGTCAGCCACCGATAGTATGGAAATGTAGAGACGTGACTGGAGTATGGATTAATTAAATGATGCGTTTATAGTGTAAAGGAGTTCTTGTGAAGTATGGTGGTGACAAAGCCAATGAATTTAGTGTAAAGAAGAAAGACTGAGAACTTGGCACTGGGTAAGTGAAGGCAAAGACTGGTTCGAGACAGCCAGAGAAAGACAACCAGATACAGAGAGAGAGAGAGAGATAGATAGATGGAGAAAATAGAGAGAAAGAGAGAGAAAAAGAGAGAAAATAGAGAAAAAGAAAAAGAGAGAATGAGAAAAATATACAGAAAAAGAGAAAAAGACAAAGAAAAATGAGAGAAAGACAAAGAAAAAAAAGAAAAAAATGTCAGAAAAAAGAGAGAAAAATAAACAAACAAATTAATAGGAAGAAAAAAGAAAAGGGAAAAAGGAAAAGGAAGAGGAAAAACACGAAAAAGAAAAGAAAAAGAAAAGGAAAAGAAAACGAGAGGGAAAAGGATAAAAGTAGAGAAAGACAAAGACAAAAAGAAAGAGATACAGAAGTAGAGAACTACAGAAATAGGCCAGCAAAGATCCTAGGGTCAATTTAAGGCCAGTCCGATAGGTAATAAGATTAATACCACCTTAACCCAGTGAGCACAATACATGAATTGAGTACAGTGCATGCATTTAATATATCTATATTGATTAGACATACACTTCTCTACGAGTGTAACTGCGTGTCATGCAAAGTTCTAAGTACGCTCACACTTATGTACAGGTGTACCTATTACCGCACAAGTTCTAATAAGCTTATTAATTGTCGCACTCATATAAGCTGATAGGATCGCTCCTTCTCCTCCACAGCGCGGTGTGTGCTAGTGTTGCAAATAATAATGACAGGAAACCGAGAAAGGAATTTGGAAAACACAAAACACATTCGTACTCATGCTCTACAAACAACTATCAGCTGACATCATTTGCGGTGTGAGGGGTGCACTTATGTATGTATGTATATATATATATATATATATATATATATATATATATATATATATATATATATATATATACATATACACTCTGTCCTGAATTTATCAGTGGTCTACATCTTTGCCCCTACTAGGTTACATTTACATGTGATTAATACTCGTCTAGTGTGTGTTTTTTTAATATATTAACCCACATAATTTCTACTATTCACTCAGGTAGGCTGTTACACGTTTGAGTGATTTTATAGCTGCAAAATTCTTGTGCTATGCCACTGCTGAATTTCTTGTTAACTAACTTGTAGTAATTTTGACTGGTATTCGCCCTATGATCCATCTCGAAGAATAGCCAATAATCTATTTTGGAATTTTTTTTAGATATTTTAAAAACATGTATCAGCTGGCCGTGTAAACCTCTACTAGCAAGATATAAAAGTCTTAGGAAGCAAAGGCTTTCTTGATAAGGTTCAGGTATCAATTTAGTCGTCCTTAGTCGGACTCTTTCTAAAAGTTTCACATCTTTGCTAAGGTTCAGAGACCAGAGTTGAACCACATACTTGAAGTCCAGTTAAATTACGACCCAAGGTCCTTTTCCATGTCTACAGATTCCAAGATTGGCCATTCATATAGTAATTTGATTTCATATTTTTTCATCCTAAGTACATGACTGCATTTATTGCCTTAAACCTCATTTATCATTTATCCGCCCACTCGAATATTTTATTTCGTTCTCGATGCAATCCCACAACATCGCATCTTGTTGCAGCATTATTTCCTATCTTGGTGTCGTCCCAAAATTTAGAAATTTTACTAATTAAACCAGTTTCTAGGTCATTTATATATGTATATTATGAACAATAATAGGCTAAGAACTAACTCCTGAGTAACCCTACTGCTAATGGAGACCTGTTCGAGTTTATTCCATTTATGACCACGTGCTGTGAGTGATCAGTGAGCCAGTGTTTTCTTCATTTGAGAATTTTTCCCTTATTCCGTGCGCTTTAAGTTTGAGTAAGAGCTTTTTATGCGGTATTGTATCAAACGCTTTTTGAAAGTCGAGGTAAATTATACCTACTGCTCTGTTATTATCATAGTTGGAAATCATTTGCTGAAAGAATTCTTAGAGATTTGTTATGATCATCTGGTTCTAACACCGTGCTGATTTTTTGAGATTTGGTTATTAGCCTCGGGGTGGGCTACCATCCTTTCTTTGATTATCGTTTATAAGACTTTACCAATTACTGACGTTAGAATAATATGATGAAAGTTGCTGGAATCGGATTTATCCGCCTTTTTAAAGATCTGTGTGATACTAACTCCATTTGGACTATCCCGTCATATATAGAACCATAACACAGGCCTGCGTTGGAAAAATATCTTTATGTTCCCCAGGATTTCTTTGTGGTTTCTTAATGAATCAAACCTCCTGAGCTCAAAAATGAATGTATTTTTGTTCAATCAGGTCAGATTTTCTCAGTACAGCATACACCATTTTCATTGAGATTACCTCATTTTTCATGAAAAAAAATTAAAAAACATTTCTCTATCTAATAATGCATTATTATTGTTATATCATATAAACAGGAATAAACGTATGCAAACTATAATCCTTTTAATATAATAAATAATTAAAGAATGCAACATAATAAAGAAAATAATTCTAATTTCCAAGAAAAGACGCCCTTGACGATTTTCGTTTTTGCCTCTCATCTGGTGCATCACGCTTCAAACACCAACAGTAGTCAGCAAGCATGTTTCCGTTCCATTTACACTGGTACCTGGATTCCATTGTTTTTATGTCGTGGTGGAATCTTTCACCCTGTTCTTCATTGTAATCCCCGCAGTTGTCGGGAAAATAATCCAGATGGGACTGTAAAAGGTGTATCTTTATAGACATTCAAGATCCCAAATGTTTGAGACTTGTTAGGAGCTGATTTACCAGGGAAACATATTATGGGCTTCTTTTATTGCCTAGAAAATTGTTAACTAGAGCTTTGAAAGCTTTCCAGGCATCTTTTTCTATGTCCGTCATTGATGCTTCAAACTGCTTATCTCTCAACAAGGTTCTGATCTGAGGTCAATCAAAAATTCCCGCATGGAGCTTAGCGTCACTGATTTGTGGGATTTTTTAAAGAAGAAATTTAAAAGCTTGGCCTTTTTTACTAAGGGTTTTGACATAATCTTTTATTATACCAAGCTTTATATGCAGTGGAGGAAGCAGTATTTGGTGAGGAGACACTAAAGGTTCAGCTATCACATTGTTTGATCCAATTCTAAATGCTTCTCTTGGAGGCCAAACCTTCTTCTCATAGTGCATACTATCTGCACGACTCTCCCATAAACATAGGAAACGGGGATGCTTCATGTAGCCTCTTTGCATCCCAAGTATAAGAGACACTACCCGAAAAGAAATTTAGCAAGGTATGTATATTCAAAGTGTAATATGTCTAAAAACAAATTCAAAGTAATATTTCTTAAAACAACAAGAAAATGAATATGTACTAAAAAATCCTGTATGTCGATGCATTAAATCATTGTATTGGAACTAATTGGATATATGTACATCTTATTTTTAGTTTATTGAGTTATGTTACATACCTTCTCAATTAGGATAAGTTCCCCATTAACCCAAAAGGATGCATTAACCTATAGGGTCTGGGTAAGGTTTTCTCTATCTTATAGTTTTGTAGGCTGGGTTAAGGGATCAACCGCTTTTTTATGGGATGAAGGAATATATATATATATATATATATATATATATATATATATATATATATATATATATATATATATATATATATATATATGGATTCTTTATTCCTAGGTATATAGCTGGAATAAGCTTCGAACTGGCAAAGAGGAAATATAACTTTTCTTCTTGAATAACAATAATTTTTCTGACTATCTTTGACACAAACATACACCTATATAAATAGTTATTTCATCTACTCGTAACACTATAAAAATTCGACCAATCAGGATTGATATACATTTAATAGGCATTCTTACGTTCATTTTTGGAATAACAGCCTTAGCGTTGACAAATTGACCAATCAGCTTTTAAGCATTGTAATAATTGTCCAATCAGCGCCATGATAGATTTAAAATGTTACTAACGCTCCATCCGTTTGCACATAAATACGGTTGAAATCAATTGACTCCAAAAACAAAAACAACAGAGATACCCTTTCATCAGGGACCTATTTATGCTGTCTCCCACACATCCACTATTCTTTAAACTCGCGCTACTTCACCACTTTTCCCTCTTACTATCTTTCTCTAAAACTCTCCTTAAATCTCACCACTTTTTATGTCCAGGTCCAATGACTCGTGTTCATTCCGGACTCGAGCGCTCATACGGTGAACATGTCGGTGTTCAAGATAAACAAAATGGACAAAAAACCTCAGAAATGGAAAAATAAAGTGAACACTGTGTGTGAGAGAAGTATCTTACAAAGTGAATAAAAGTGGTAATAAAAATTTAAGTGGAATAATAAAAATTATTCAGTGAAAATAAAATAATAATAATAAAACGTTACAAATAGTCAATATAATAACGTCAATAATATAAATAGTGTGAGATGAAAGAGAATATTAAAAACATAAGTGTCTAAAAAAGTGTTAAACATAATAATTATAAGAGTTACTAAAAGTGCAACAAAGTAGATAAATAAGACAAATATAAAAGTGAAATAATAATAATAATTTTAATGGAATAATAAAATTATTCGGGGAAAATAAAATAATAATAATAAAACGTTACAAATAGTGAATATAATAACGTCAATAACATAACTAATGTGCGATAAAAAGAGAATGTTAAATAGATAAGTGCACAAAAAGTGTTAAACATAATAATAAGAGTTACTAAAAGTGAAACAAAGTATATATATAACACAAAGATTTAAGTGAAAATGAAATAATAGTAATAATTAGTTAAAAATGTATAAATAGGATAATAATAGATTAAGGTAATCAAACGTAAATAACAAGCGATTCAAGAGTTAGGCAAACGTGATTCATATCATAATCAATTAGACAAAGTTTGAGAGAATCTTAACAAAAATAAAACTTAGTTTAATTAATCGAAAAATTTATGTTAATTATTCGAGAAATTTTAATGTGATAAATAGTTAGGTAAGTGAGATTAATAATATAAGAATTAGGCAGAATTTGAGATGAATAAGTAAAAATGAACATCTAAACAAAATTAAATTAATTCTCATTTTATGTGTATATGTATATTTAAAATATAACTTAATTTTCCAAACATTTGACCCCCAGATTCTCCCGGGGAAAATTAATATTTCTTTTTTTCTTTCTCATACTCCGACTCGAAACTTTCTCTTCTCTTCTGAAATCTCCCCAAATCTTTCATTACTATTACTCTATATTATTTTTACATATATGTAATTAAATTTAAATATTTGTAAAAAACTCATTGTATTTCTTTCTTTAATATATCGTTATCGTGAGCGTGATCCGAATTCGATTTACTCAAGCTGTCCGTTTGCTCTCTCGCTGCGAACTGGTAAAGGCCTTTACAGGTACTCGTAGAGGAGGAAATGTTTTAGGAAAGGAAACGCCTTCTCAAGAAAGCTTCTAAGAAGAAATATATGCGTTCCTGGGGCTGATTGGAGATTCCTCCCGTTCCTCTTGAGCGAATTAGCCTCCTCGAAGGGGTTTCTCTTCTTTATTCTAAATTCTTGGCTCTTTTTTCATACTTTTCACCTCAAACTTACTTCTCACTAGCACTACATAACTTGGTCACCGGCAAGGTCTGAATTGCAGTTGGTATTAAGGTATAGTGAACCCCTGCAGGAGACCCTCTTCTCTTAGGGGTTCAGAAAAGGGGGACCGATTCTCGGTCACGAGCCAGAACCGAACTGTGGATCGCTGCCAGGGCTAAGCCCAGATAGGTAGGATTGACCAAGGAGAGTGCAAAATTGGAAGGTAGGCGAGATAGAACTAGGACAGATATAGGGGCTCCTCCCACTAATGGAGACTGGTTAAGACTCCACAGATGAAGATCGACAGAAGAACCCCTCTCCTGGAAGAGGGGACGACTCCCCGGAAGATGGACCAACCGGACTTCAAAAGGCTTCTCCTGAAACTCATACCCAATAGAAGGAAAAGATCACCACGAGAAGTAGTGCAATGCATATTTATAGATCTGGAGATACCACTAATCAAATGCATTGAGACACCATCTGGATTCATAGTTATTTGCCCAGAAAGTAAAGACGTAGAGCAGCTACTGTCATCTCCTGGGAGCATTACGCTAAGGAAGTTGGACTTGGAAGCTAGAATACCATCACAAATCACGGCTAACAGAAGTGTCATCTGCCGAAAAATCGAGTGCTGGGTATGAGAGCACTAATATCAAGAAATAAGAGAACTTCAGGAGAGACAGAAATGGCTCAAAATAGCAGAGGTGATCAAATTTAAAGATCACACTCACGTTTTCAAGGTCATTTGTGAATCTACCGAAATGGCTTCAAGGATCATAGAGCAGGGACTTCTCGCTTTCAACATGAGGATCCCATCCGCCCACATACAAAGAAAATTCTTCACAAGTATACAAATATGCTTCAGATGTTATGCGCTGGAAGAACATACGACGCAAAATTGCCCCCCAAAAGACCTTATAATCTGTTCTGAATGTGGAACTGAATGCCATTCTTGGCGATACTGCAACAATACAGTTAAAAGATGCATTAACTGCCAAGGGGGACACCAAACTATGGCCATGATCTGTCCCAAAATAAGAGAAATTATAAAGAGAAAAGAAACAGAGTCAAACAGAAATAATACGAACGTAAATAAAAACTCATACGCAGCAATGGCAAAAAGTGACCAACAAGGACCGGCCACTCAGATTAATTTAGATGGTACTCTCAACGTAAAAATACTTACTTGTATATTACATGCCCACGTGATGAACATAGCTAACCCTGGAAGTTATGCAAACAACAGTCAACAGCATGTTCCTTGGAAACGGGTTCGAACCGATGAAATTCCCCAAATAACTCGACTCATCTGCCATTTTCCGAATCAATGTCACAAAAAAAGACAAAACATGAGTTAATCGAAGAGGCGAAAGGAAATCAACAGGCAGAAGAATCAGAAGAGGACACAATCAGCGAAGACTCAGAGACTGAAAATTCCTCCGACAACACAGAGCAAGAGTGCACACGGGTTACTCGCAGGAAAGCCCAAAGAAAGGACAGATCTAAATCCGCAAGTAAAAGGGGTCCATCACCCAGAGATGAACTACCAGAAGGACCCTCGAATGCAGTCAGCAGAGGCAGAACCCAGGAGAAACGAAAGAAGAACCAGAAAAAGAAGAAACACCGATAACTTAACAGATAGGACAAACTAAACGGAAAACGAATAAACGAACGGAAATGGACAATTCGATTATGGATATTAAGAAATTAAAAATACTACAAATTAACACATGCGGAAGGAAAGACAAGGAAATTATGTACGGAAACTTATTCAGAAAGATTGACCCAGATGTTATACTAATATCAGAACATGGAAGAACACAGTAAACGATAAAATTAAAGATATGGAACTACAATGTTATTAACACAAATCCTTCAGGAGAAGCACAAGACAGAGCGGGGATAGTGGTCAAGCAAAGCTTGCAGTACAGTGAATACAATGATTGGTAGATGCATATTTAGCTATAGAAATTAAAATGCAATTATCAACATCATTTTCGCAACTGGATACCAGCCACCCAGGCGCCCCCAATTACTGGTACAAAACTTTACTAAACTCTTCAACTATAGGATGCCGGTCATTTTGATGGGCGATTTAAACGCCCATTGCGGAGCTTCTGGGTACAGGAATACAAACAGAGTCGGAAAACAACTTAACACGCTTATCAATAGACGTATACTGCAAAGACTGGGACCCAATTTCCCTACATACTTACGAGGAGAACGCGCAACAAAACCGGACATCTGCCTGGCTAACTTCAATCTGCCCTTTAACTATTCTATGGAACCAGTGGATGTTCCTTGCAGTGACCACACTCCGACTCTAATGTACATAAACAAGAATCCTATACAAATCCTTTCGAAGCAATAGAAGGCGTACCATAGAGCGGATTGGGATAAGTACAAAGAATCACTTCAAACGTACGTGCCCAGCCCGCTCGGGGAAGCCACTCTAGAGGAAATCGACGGGGAGTTGGATAAGATCACAGAAGAAATTAAAATGGCAGAGAAGGGGGCCGTCTCCATTAACTTGTTCCAAACCCTTAAACAATTTAGGTGGACACCAGAAATGGTGGCTTTGAGCGAGGAGATCGGCTGTGTGGCAGAAAATATAAGAAGTTTCGGAACATTAAGGGAAGCATACAACGCGCGCAAATTTATGAAAAACAGAAAGAGAAATGGGATCAGCACATCGAGAAAATAGATGTGGAAACATCACCAAGGGAATTTTGGAAACATATCAATAGATTAAAAACTCGGACAACAAGGGATAAAATTAAAATTAAGGATGCAGGGAACAACATTTTAGAAGATGAGGAAGAAATAGAGGCATTATTTAGAGAGCACTAGAGAAATGTATTCAAAATTAGCGAAGAAGAGAATGAGGACTATGACATTGATTTCAAACATCAGATCGTGGACAAACTCAATGGAGAGAGAGAGAGAGGACATATCCCTTCCACTTTGTCGAGGAAAGGAGAAACAACAACGATGGAATAGACTCAAACATTACATCTGAGGAATTAAAAGAAACCATAAAGAACTTCCGACAAAGAGCCTCAGGCAGATCGGGACTTATCAGATTAAATTACATCGAAGCACCCCCGAACTTACTGGAGGGAGTGAGAAACGTCTTCAATGCGTGCTTGAACACGGGATACCTTCCTGATGAACTGAAAGTGGCGAAGATAATTTCATACCCAAGGCGAGAAAACCCCCAGATCAAGTAGGTAACTAGCGCCACGTCTCGCTGTTAGATTTCATCGGTAAGTTATTGGAAAAAAATAATAGATAACATACTGTACAAATTCCTAGATGATAATGGCGGAAGAAACAGCTGCCAATTTGGCTTCAGGGAAAATAGAAGCATGTAGATGGCCCTTGTAGTCATCCTTGTAAAGCTAGCGAAAGCAAAGAGAAAAAATAGGCGTATATATCGTATGCCGGGACGTATCCAAGGCATTTGACAAAGTGTAGAAGAGGGGTATGCAACTCAAGATACTCAGATTAGGAATAAACAACAAGATCTAAAGGATTTTATGTGATTATATAATGGAGAGACGTGCTTATGTGGAAATAGGACGACATCGGGGTGATTTATTCGAGCTCGCTAGGGATTTGTCCCAAGGCGGATGTCTGAGTCCGTCTCTCTATTCAATCTACACAGCAGATATACCATCACCAAGAAATGAAGGCTGCTTAAACCTCCAATTTGCCGACGACGTCATTCAAATCATAGTTTGCCCCTACAGGAACGGCCCAATGCAAGCTAGGATGACTGCAGAAGAGATAAGAAGCATTAATAGATACGAAGTAAAATGGAATATTAAAACCAACAAGGATAAATTTAAAATGGTACCTGTGTACAGGAGTAGCATCTCAGATGTATATGTAAAAGGACAGCGCTACAGATACGACAAAAAAATGTAAGGTGCTTGGACTAACCATTACGAAATCAGGTTATAAAAAGCACGTAACTGGGAGGGTAAATCGAGGGAAGAGCGGCCTGGCATTACTGTACAAGATAGTTAACCTAAGCATGGTAAACAAGAGAAAAATTTATCAAGCCATAGTACAGTCCGCGAATATTTATTTAACCATCGTGATGTACACAATCTCGAGAAGTAACCTATTAAGGCTTCAAAAAGTCCAAAACAAAGCTATCTACTTAATAACAAACACTAGAATAGGAGAAAGAAGAAGACTACGAGACCTGCATAGGGAGGCAAGGATAAAGCCACTTAACAGAATAATTGCAAAAAGAGCAAGGAAAGTGGTATAAAAGACAAAGAATGAAGTAGGAGTTGAATTAACAAACCAAAATGCCCAAAGAGAAGAATGGAAATCACATAGATTATTCCCAAGTTTCCCAAGGATAGATGTGAGAGGAGAAGAAGACGAAAAAGAAATATACACCTAGAGAAAGAGATTAATATTCGACGACGACTAAGAGTAATTAATTAACCGAAGCAACACCAGAGAATAGCATATAGTCAATTATAAGTAGGATAGGAATAGGAAAGAATAGATATATAAATAGAAACCTACACCAACTTTTAGTGAGAATATTTACTAATAACGGTTTGAACACCTCATAAATACCAATACTACTTTCTAACTTTATTACGCTAGCTATACTACCTAAAATGGATAGAGATAAGCCTGACCTCCAGGCAATTAGCATCTCTTTACAAACCTCTTACTTCCTTCAGCCTTCAGCATCTATTCGTTTTTTACTATCATATTCGCACACGGGACTAACAGTGATACGTGAGACAGGGATCACGATAAACTGCAAGGTTATAGTTAGAGACAAGCGACACATTGTGGTTCGGATTCCACGTTAAGCTGTAGGTCCCATGACTAACTAAGTCCACTTTTGTCTCCTACTATTTTCTTCGCTGTCCTATCCTGAAACCTTCTTCTTTCTCTCCCTCTCACTCCTAACCGCCGTACTCACAATGCTTGGACCCTACATTGGCTCTAGACAGTGTGACTATTGGGGTCTATAAGGGTTTCCAGGCCTCCCCCCCCACTCTCTCCGTGGCCGCTCCATGAGCGCCAAGGGGGCGGGGGAAAGGTCGGAAGAGCTGTTCTTTGTCTCCCACCTCTCTTTTCATTTCATTTCCGAATTTTTAGACTTGAAAGAAATCTACAAGAAAGTTAAGCTCATCGAAAAGTTCACAGCCGGCAAAGGAGGAAAAGGTGAGGGAAAGTCAACTTAAGAAAACCTAATCGATTTTTACCTTTTTCCAAAGGGGACTTCACGAACAAGATCTATTCTGTACGGAGCCACGTATAGCCGACCCATGATATAGTACTGCATACTGGGGAGTTTAACTTCCTATTTACGAAATAGGAATACTAGAAAGCAGGAAGTTTATCTTCCTATTTACGAAAAAGAACTAATACAAAGCAGGAAATTTATGTTCCTATTTACGAAAGACAAATACTAAAGAGCGGGAAGTTTATCTTCCTATTTACGAAAAAGAAATACTAAAAAGTGGGAAGTTTGTCTTCCCATTTATAAGGTTCAATGAGTGAACCGTTTAAAATTTTCAAACGAATGTTTACTAGGTTCGACCTCCACAGTAGTACGACCCGAGAAAACGGAGTGTTTAATACATAATTAATATCTACGCTTTACAATTATAAACAAATATATATACATATAAATATATTTTAACATGCTATGGTTTACTGTGAACCAATTATAGAATTTCCTAAGATTTCAAAATGCTCATCTTTGAAGTATTTTTGAGTCATTTTGATTTTATAATGTGGTTCCAGCACCACAGGAGTTGGTCGCGAGAACGTGGAGTGCGTTTGATACATAAATAATATCTAGGCCTTACAATTATATATATATATATATATATATATATATATATATATATATATATATATATATATATATATATATATAAAACATATTTTAATATGCTATGACGTGCTAAAAAATAATGGTATGAAGGATTTCTCGCAAATTTTATACGCGTCTACCGGAACAAATATAAACGCTCGATTCACTACCATTATCCTGGGTATTTGGAACAGATTCCACGTAACCTGTAATTTCTGCCACTACTTTCCGATGATACTTCCTCATTTTACTGTGGAGTATCTAATTCTAAAGGACTATTTACAACGGGTTGATTGTTTGATGGTCGCGAACAGTTTATATTTCTCTCATTATATACATTAGGCAATACACCTGGTTTCACTCTGTCTATAGACACCGTGTTCTGATGGCCATCCGGGAATTCTAACTTTAAATTTTTTTCGTTGCGTTCGACAACACGGAACGGGCCTGCATAAGGCGCTTCTAGTGGCTTCCGAACGCGATCAACACGGACCCACACATGCGTGGCGTCATTTAATTCCTTGGGTACAAACGTTTTTGGTACCGAGTGCAGGTGGCTTTCAGAGGTTTGTGTGAAATCTATCTGCGATATGGTCTTCGCTAGTTCAGAGATGAATCTTGAATCGGCTTTGAATGAAGAAGAGACGACCAAGGGCTTTGGGCAAAGAATGGTCGTCCTTGTGACCGCTGTAAAAGGTGAAAAACCCAAATCATTAGGCAAGGACCAGATGCCCAGAAGAACGATGGGTAGGGCCATCAACCAACCTTTTCAGCCAGCCATTATAGAGCTCTTCAAAGTCCGATGCGACCTTTCCACGAATCCGTTAGTGGTAAGTATGTACGCCGTGGTTCACAAGCGATAGAAGCCAACGAGGGCCGATAATTTTTTGAAGAGTTCGGACTCAAATTGCGCTCCTCTGTCGGTGATCACGTATAAGGGAACGCCAAACCTTGATATCCAGCCGCCCAAGAAGGCTAAAGCAACCGTTGCAGCACTAATGTATGGAATCGGCATTGCTTCAATCCACCCGGTTGCTCTGTCTTTTCCTGGCAGCAGGTATCGGTTATCAGAGGGGTATGACTGCCCAGGCAGGGTACACGGCGAGAGTGGACCAACTATACCGTTGTCAACCGTCTCAAATCTCGAAATGGGCATACTAATAAGCAGGACTAGGAACTAAGTGTGGCGATTTACTTTAGCAGATTGGCAGGAGAGGCATTCACGCGTCCACAAACGTATATCTCTGTCCATATTGGGCCAGAAATATCTCGCTTTTACCAACCGAAGCGATGCCTTAATCCCTGGATATGAAATATTACGAAGTTGCTTGAAAATAGCTAATCTGCAGGGTGAAGGAACAAACGGTCGTGGGTATTTAGATGTTACCTCATACCAGAGTTGGGAATCACCGGGAAAGGGAAATGCCTTCAATCCAGATCGAGATGACTTGATTTCTTCGTCATGCTCTTGTGCTGCTGCCAAAGAACGGAGATCAAATGAGTCCAAGTGGACCGAATTGACATTCCGAGATAGGCAGTCAGCAACCACATTGTCTTCACCATGTACATAAACTATGTCATTGACATACTCCAAGATTGCGGTCCAGTTCCGTTGTTGCCTGTCCGTTTTTGCACGTAGTGGCGAGGAGAAGGCAGAGACTAATGGTTTGTAGTCCGTACATAAAGTCACTTGGCGACCTTTGATCATATGCCTAAAGTGAAGCACAGCAAGATACGCAGCCAGGAGTTCCCTGTCATAAGTAGAGTACGCTTGCTGTGTTTTACTCAACTTCCCGGAGAAAAATGCCACTGGCTGGGGAGATACATCCACCATCTGATGGAGCGCAGCACCAACTGCGAATTGGAAGCTGTCCGTCACCAATTGGTACGAAGAGTCTTTGGATAATGGGTGGAGTAACTTAACGGAGTTCCTCCTGAGCCTTCTTAGTAGCTTCAAATGCTTTCCGTGCAGCGTCATTCCAGATAAGTTGCAGCCGTGCGAGTTCAGTCAGAGGGGCAGCGATCGCAGCAAAATTAGGCATCATACGTCTGTAAAAACCTAACATGCCCAAATAGCGGCAAAGTTCTTTGAAATCAGTTGGTAAGGGCATTTCGGTGACCTCGGAGACCTTCCTAGCTGGAGGGCTCAGTCCTGCAGCTGAGACATGGTGGCCCAGGAAATCGATTTCTTCCTTCATGAACTCGCACTTTTCCATAGAAATTCGAAGGTTGTTTTCTGCCAATATTGTGAAAACTTGATCTATATGTTCCACATGCTCGTCTATATTTTCCGAAAATATTAAAATATCGTCGACATACATAAAAACGAACACCTAGCCTGGAAAAAATTGTCCATGTGGCGTTGGAAGGTGCAACTAGCATTCTTTAGAACAAACGGTAACCTTAAAAATTCGCACAGGTCAAAGGGAGTTGAGACAGCAGTCTTCTCAATGTCCGCTGGATTCATTGGAATCTGGTGGTAGGATCGGACTAAATCCAGGCGAGAGAAAATTTTATTGCCATGAAGATGGTCTACCATGCTCTGAATCCTTGGAAGGGGATATCTGTTCGGTTTGGTTATCGCATTGAAGGATTGAAAGTCACCCACAACTCTATACTCGCCTGGGGTCTTCTTCTGCACCATGTGAATGGGTGAAGACCAGGAAGATTTCGACGGCCGCACCACACTTTCTTTTAACAGAGTCTCCCAAATTGCTTTTGCAATTTGTAGTTTTTCCATTGGAAGTGGCCTTGGGTGGGCGAAAGTTGGTGGGGCGCTACCCGTCTCAATGGTGTGAACAACAGAATTAGCCGGTGGTGAACTAATGTCAACACACTTTGGGTTATATATAGTATCATATTTGCGGAGAACTTTCCTGCAATTAGTTGGGATATGCGAGAGGTCATTGATAATTAACGAGATCACTGGTTCGCTTGACTGCTTCACTTTAGAAACTAGGCTACTCTGGTTATCAATTAGGACACCACGAGCACAGTCTACTAAGAGGTTAAAATGAGCAAGAAAATCGGCTCCTAATAATGGTGACGTAATATCTGTGACTACAAACGTCCATCTAAATGAACGTCGTAGGGTAAGGATGCCTATTTCCAGTTGGACTTCTCCATGCACTCTTATCTTTCCTCCATTAGCCGTCGCGATGTTAACACACGATTTGCGCATTACACCTAATTGCTCTATATTAAATGGAATTAAGGACACGCTCGCGCCAGTGTCTATCAGAAATTCGCACTTCCTCTCATTAATTCGGGCAGCGACAGTGAGAAGAGTCGCCACGCCGGTCATCGCATTTACAGTAGCCTGCCGATCTCGTTTTCCGAGTGGGTTGGGAAAGACGGTTCTCACCTGGCTTTGGCCAACCACACCATGGTTTACAGTACTTCGCACTCGACCCAAAGTATAAGTGTTAACGGCACACCACTGGTTTTTGATTCCCAAACGGTACACCTTTTGAATAATTATTATCACTATTATAGTTATTATGGACAAACCGAGATTGATTACCTCTAGGATATACGCCGACGGGCGCGGAACGCGAATTTTTAAATTGCACATCATTTACCGGCTGATTGACACTAAGAGCACTTATATCGGGGAAAGCACAATTATTACTAGTTTCACTGTTATTTATATTATAGCACTGTGCCTCGTAAAACGGCATGAGTTCATGAGCGAATTTCCCCAATTGGGCAAGAGTTGAGTCCTTTTGCGTGGCGATGATATGGGCGATGTTTGGAGGTAGAGACTGGATGAACTTGTGTCTCACCAAGTCCTACCCCACTCCAACTTGCATTGCTGTCTTCCGTAGCTCTTCAAGATTCACTGAAGGTAGTCCGGTCTGCGGAGAAGACGTGATTAACTTGTCGAAGAGCTCGGGTTTCGTCCTCTCAAAAAGTCCCACGATTTCTGTTCGTAGGAGCGAGTAATTCTGCGACGAGAGAACTGCAGCTGGGAGACGATCGACCGTCTCAGGAGGCAACGCAGCCAGAATTTGGTAAAATTGCGTTTCTTCTCGTTGTATTCTTGAAATGTGAAATTGCGCCTCTATAATTTTGAACCATCCTGCGACTGCTACTTCATTAAAAACAGGAGGTTTGATGGAGATCGCGTTCGCGAGTTCCACTTCTTGGTGTGGAGGAAAATGTGCAGCTTGTTAATGTCTTGATGCGTCGCCTAGTAAATTCATTTTGTTGTATGATCACGTTATTCGTTCGACCCAGAGGGGTCCCTAGTTATAGGGTCTGGGTAATGTTTTCTCTTTCTGTTAGATTTGTAGGCTAGGTTAAGTGATTAACCGCTTCCTTATGGGATGAAGGAATATATATATATATATATATATATATATATATATATATATATATATATATATATATATATATATATATATATATATATGGATTCTTTATTCTTAGGTCCGTATATAGATGGAATAAGCTTCGAAATGGCGAACATGAAATATAATTTTCTTCTTGAATAATAATAATTTTTCTGACTATTTTAGACACAAAAATACACCTATATAAATAGTTATTTCATCTACTCATAGCACTATAAAAATTTAACCAATCAGGATTGATATACATTTAATAGTAATTCTTACGTTCATTTTTGGAATAACAGCCTTACCGTTGACAAATTGGCCAATCAGCTTTTAGACATAAGCACTGTAATAATTGTCCAATCATCCCCATGATAGATTTAAAATGTTACTAATGCTCCAACCGTTTGCATATAAACACGGCTGGAATCAATTTTCCGAATTTTTAACCACCGAATATTCGACTACTGCGCTCTGCAGACGACCTTCGGATAAAGCATTTTTACTTGCTTAGTAACGGACCTTGAGCACCGCCTACATAGAAAAGAGCCTATTCTGGAAGTCTTACGGTGAATTACACTTTACCCTTCATAACAGAATGAGGGCTTAAGCACCTCACTGCTCCCGTCCATCGCCCTGCGTGTGAACCCGCTCGGATTCTGCTATTCATTGATTTCATCTTAACTATGCCGGCCACTTGGACTGACATAATTAAGGGCTTATGTGAAAACTGGTTTGAGGACTAGCCCACAGCGGAAGTGTAAGTAAAAAATTATCTCAAAACTGCGGCATAACTGAGTGTTCCGGACGGAGGAGAGATCCTCATCACCCGGGGGACCCGGCCAGAATCATAAAGGCAAATGCACCCGTCTCTATATAGTTGGATGCAGTTATGGCGTAAGTACCCGAGAAGGGGTGGCTAAACTTTAGCGGTCGTTGATTCGGCCGCTATTGCATCAAGTCCACCATAATTCACCCCTCTTGAGGTTTCCACTCAAGAGCCATCCCATCCATCCACCATACATCATTCTGGCAGCAAACGAGCGGGGGAACAACAGGAAAGTGGATGGGGGCGTTTTTTCACTATTTTTTGGACTCGCATCCCAACTTACCTACACTCTCCGCTACCTCCTTTACCACTTCATAACTTTCTTTTTCACTCGAAAACACCATAATTACACTTTGGTTTCAAAAAAAATAAGGCGTCACAAGAGGACATAGTAAGGACACAAAAGACGATTTAGACCCTCACTAAGAGAGTCCTCCTAAGGACCATCCCTGGAAAAAAAGAACCCCGAAAAAAGGCACCTATGTGAAACCCTCTACCTCGAACTAAAAATGGCACTGGTGAAACTTATTGAAGTTTAATCTGGGTTAATCACCTTATGTGCCGAGACTAAGGACGTGAATCAGCTCCTATCGTAAGAGGGAGCGAGGATCCTGGCCTGGCCTGGAAGCGAAAACCCTTCTACAAGTGGCAGCAAACAGAAGCGTGATCTGCCGCCAAGTAAAGAGCTGGGTGGGTGAGCATACACCCGAGGAGCTCAAGGAGGAGATCACCAAGAGCAATCCCTGGGCCCAAGTTCGTGAAATAATCAAATTTCGCGAACACACCCAGGTATTTAAGATAACATTCGCTACCACTGAAATGGCTAAAAGGTCGACACAGAATGGAATAAAGGTATTTAATATGAGAATACCAGGCGAAAACATACAACAGGGAAAATTTAATAGCATACAAATGTGCTTTGTATGCTACAAACTCGAGGAACATACTACAACGACATGCCCGGACAAAAACAAACTGTGGTACAGTGAATGCGCCACAGAAGGGCATCGATTTGATAAATGCGAGAGCACCAAGAAGAGATGCCTAAACTGCAAAGGAAAACAGGACCATGGCCCTAAACTGCCCCAAAAAGAAAGGCAGAAGAAGAGAGGAAAGCCAAAGAAACGACATACGCGAACGCCGCCAAGAAGCATGTGGAAATAAAGCCTGCCCCTGCACTTGCACAGATGAACATGACGGGAGATCTAAGTCAATCATACTAATCTGCATTACCCACGCAAATGTGGCTAATGCAGTAAAGCCTGGCTGCTATAACCAGGTACTGAATGCTCTCCTGAAAGCGAACAATCTCCCTTCAGTAATTATGCCTGCAGACTCTGAATGGTCCAAGGTATTCAAGGACTAAGTGATAAAGAACAACACCGTCAAGTCTGGTTTGGAGGAGATCGTCGAAGCTCCCTCATCGGAGGAATCTGAAGATGACCCTAAACTGGCAACCAATGCCATCGAAGGGATGAGAAGAATATATAACGCCTGTCTGAATACGGGATACTTTCCAGATGCTTATAAAACGGCCAAGATGATTTCCTTACCTAAGCATGAAAAGGATCCAACGTTGAAGGAGAGCTACCGGCCAATTTCACTACTAGAATTTGTCGGGAAGCTCTTCAAGAAGATCCTTAACAGAAGACTGGTGTCTCACCTGGAGGAGAACTCCCTCTTCAAACCACATCAATTCGGGTTTAGGGGAAAGCGAAGTACGGAGATGGCGATTAATGTCATCACGGAAAAGCTAGCACAAGCAAAACAGGAAAGGAGTTACGTGGACATTGTTTGTCGGGATGTATCAAAGGCGTTTGATAAGGTGTGGCAACGGGGAATGCAGTACAAGATCTTACGACTCGGCCTAAGTGGAAACTTAGAAAGAACTCTCTGTGACTATGTCACGGAGAGAGCGGCGTATATCAGTTTAGGGTGCACGGACCGACTAAAGTTTCCGCTCCCTGCGGGGTCTCCCACAGAGGGGGGGGGATGCCTGTCCCCCACTCTCTACTTGATTTACACCGCTGATGTCCCAGCCCCTGTAAGCCCCACTTGCCTTAACATTTAATTCGCCGATGATTTCACCCAGATAATCACTTGTCCATGGAGGAATGCGCCTTGGCAAGCTCGTATGACAGCAGCAGAAATTGAAAATCTTAACACCTACGAGGCCCGGTGAAAGATCCGCACCAACCAGGAAAGGTTCAAAATAGTCTCTATAGGTAGGAAACTACTTTACGACGGCAGGATGGGGGATAGACGTTATCACTACACCACGGAGTGCAATGTACTCGGAATGAAGATTACCTCATCCGGGTACAAGAAGCACGTCCGAGAAAGAATCGCCAAGGCCACTGCTGCAGTCAGGACTCTATTCAGGTTCATAAATCTCGTCAAAGCAATAAGAAAAAGATCTACAGTACACTTGTAAGATCGACGCTGATATACCCCGCTTCCGCCCTCTCGTGTGTCTCGAAGACACAAAATAGGCAACTATAAGTGATGCAGAACAAATGTGTGTACTTGATTACAGGTACACTCAGGCGAGAAAGAAGACGCCAGGAAGAGCTGCACCGGGAGGCGGGGTTAAGTCTCGTTAACATTGTTATAGAAGAACGGACAAGGAATATGCAGGAAATGGTTAATCATGAATTGGTTGATGATATCGTCCAAATGATTGACCAGAACATAAGACGAATAGGTCGCGTCAGATTTCCAAGTTAGGCCGGGGTTTTACCTGGCGGAGTAGAAGTGCTGTTCTACACATGATAATAGAAATGTTTTTACCCTAAACCAATAAAAAAATCCGACTACGAAAAAGCTTACCTAACTATGAAAACTCACCGATATCTACAAATTCACCGATGAAGACCAAAATTTACCGAAGAAGTCATCCACGAAAAAACAAAAAAACACGAATTACACTCACTACAAGATATACGAAAAAACAAAGACACTAAGCACAACACTAAAGTAATTAATAAAGTAATTATTACCACAACAGCAAATGCGCATATCATATCCAAGGACATTAATTGTTTTTTGAAGACAAATGGCATGAACGCCATATTATATATATATATATCCAACTTCACCGCAGGAAAGAGAAAACGGAATAATTTTTCTTCGGAAATAATTATTTCTTACTTCGAAAAAATCCGAGCTGGGGTGGAATTCGAACTGTGCATATATATATATATATATATATATATATATATATATATATATATATATATATATATATATATATATATATATATGAACTAACTCAAAGACAACAAAGGAACTACAAAGCCAAAAATACTTAAAGTGATAGGCCTGATTACCAGGCTCTAGCATCTCTTTGCACCCTTCCACACTTCTTTCTCTCTTCACCACTGGTCTATTTTACGCTATTTGTGCACACACTCTTACTCAATCCCCTTCCCACACCTACTCTTACAACAATTCATAATTCACAATTTCCGAATTTTTAGACTTGGAAGAAATCTACAAGAAAATTAAGCTCACCGAAAAGTTCACAGCCGGCAAAGGAGGAAAAGGCGAGGGGAAATCACCTCATGAAAACGCCATCGATTTTTACCTTTTTCCCACGGGGACTTTGAGAACAAGATCTATTTTGTAAGGAGCCACGTATAGCCGACCTATGATATAATACTGCATACTGGGGAGTTTAACATCCTATTTACGAAAGAGAACTGCTACAAAGCGGGAAGTTTATCTTTCTATTTACGAAAGAGAAATACTACTAAGCGGGAAGTTTATCTTCCTATTTACGAAAGAGAAATACTAAAAAGCGGGAAGCTTGTCTTCCCATTTATAAGGTTCAATGTGTGAACTATTTAAAATTTTCAAAAGAATGTTTACTAGGTTCTCCCCCCACAAACCTATAGGGATACACTTCAACACAAAAAAATATAACTAAAAAATGACTCATGATTTCTAGATTTGCATTCTTGTAAAATGTAAGTTGACCAAAAGGTGTATACAAGTATTAACAGTTAAAAATGAAAATGTCAATATCAAAGAGCTTAGAAATGCCAGGGGTAAAATTATCTTACCTTTAAGTCACCACATATCTTTCAATTGTGGATAGAGTAATATATTGCATCCAGCAATTTTTTCATATTTTCATAACTTTCAGTAAGTTGGATTGCATGGCCTTTAGGAACGGAGGCTATCTTGTTACCAATATTCAGTAACACAGATTTTAAACTCCTACTGGAGGAAGCTATGAAAAGTCTCCATTCTAATTGGTTGTAGGGAATTCCAAAGGCCTCAACAAGTCCTTTAATATTGGCACAGTATACTAAAGAGCTGGAAGAATGCTGTAAAAAATAGCTTCGAAACTCTTGTTCTCTATTTCTGTACCAAGAAAATGTTGTATATTTAGCGAGAAGATTACTTTCACGAAGTCGAGAGCCAAGAAGTTGTGCATTCTCCTTTGAAAACCCCAGATCCCTGGTCAGGTCACTTAACTGAACTTGAGTGAATGGTCTTGCGACCATATCATGTGTGGAAACCTGATAAGACTCAGATGTGTCATAATCTTGATCAACTTCCACATTAATCTCTTCATGGACCTCTATATGTTCAGGGGAAGAAGGTATATAAATTCTTGGACCATAGGTTTGATGGCAGAAGGAACATCCGGATATGCCACACTATGTTTATTTTTCTTATTTATACCTGTGGAAAATATAATTGCATATTACATAAAGGAATTGATTTGGAGTTGCAGATAGCACATAAATATTTAGTAAAAGATATGTTCATGCTGAAGTGAACTATGTTAGTTTTTAATTTTATGCTAAGTCTATGCATAATAATGATATTTTCATGAGCCAGTATAATACAGAAAACTTAAATACTTCTCATGCAAAAATAGCAGTCCGTAGTGGTGTTTTACAGACCCCCTGCCCAACTCGTTGAAAAGGACAGGGATCTGTACCGGCTACTGGGAGAACTTGTTCAAGACAGTGTGTGTATCGCCATAGGTGACTTCAATATCCAAGTTGACTGGGAAACGAGAGAAACCTGTGGCGAGAACGCATTACTCCTGGAGTTCGCAAACAACGAGGTCCTGACTCAATGGGGGGGTGAGAGAGCCGACGAGAGGCAATAATACCCTCGACTTAGTTTTCACCTCTGAGGATGACATCGTTGAGGATCTCTCGGTAGGTGAAGAGCTCGGTGGCAGTGATCACCGACTTGTCAGATTTATAGTCAAGGTCCCCAAGGTAGAGTCTGCGACTAGTAAATCGAAGAAACTTGATTTGAGAAGAGCAGACTTTGCAAGTCTTCGTGCTGGCTTGACTGATGCGAGGCTAGAAGTGTGCGAGGATGTTAAAGATTCGTGGAATAGATTCAAAACTACGTTCATGAGTCTTCAATCACGTTTCATCCCTCTAAAAAGCCTTCGTCGGTCTTCCGTTCAACCAAAGTGGTTTAATCGAGAAATCGGTCAACTGCTGAGGGAGAAGAGAACGGTGTACTGGCAGTCAAAGATTTCTGGAGACTTTGAGAAGTACTGTAGGCTAGCTGGGAGGGTGAAGTCCAGCATAAGGGCGGCAAAGCGTGCCAACGAGCTCCGAGTGGCGAGACTCTGCAAAGAGAATCCCAAGGAGTTCTTTGGTTATGTAAATAGCCCTTTAGTGAATGAGGAGGGGGCATTAAAGCACTCAGATGCAGAAAATGCTAACCTCCTCAACGACTACTTCTCTTCAGTGTTTACGGAAGAATGTCGTCCCATCCCCCAGCTCACGGATTCTTACTTAGGGGAAAAACTGGAGGAAATGGACTTCACCCAAGGAGAAATAGAAAAAAAGATCACTGATCTAAAGACGAATAAGTACCCTGGTACGGACAGGTTACTACCTAAAGTGTTGAAAGAAGTGCGCGATGAACTGTCACGACATCTGAGCACAATCTTTAACATGTCAATCCGGACCGGATGCGTTCCTAGAGACTGGCGTGAAGCAGAAGTGATTCCTATCTTCAAGAAAGGAGACCCTAGTCAGCCGTCGAACTACCGACTATTAGCTTAACCTCAATAGTCGGTAAAATCATGGAAAGCATCTTGATGGACAAAATGACGTCATATTTAGAGTCCACTTTGCGATTGAGAAGTTCCCACCATGGGTTCCGAAGGCATCGGTTATGCCTAATGAATCTTGTGGAATTCTTCCACTTCGTTTTTCTGAGCACAACTGGGATAAGGCGATGGATGTTATGTACTTAGACTTTCAAAAAGCCTTCGAAAGTGCGTGCGCTGGGCGTAGACGGAAATGTAGCAAATTGGATAGAGAACTGGAACTGGAGACGGCAATGGGGGGCGTTGAATGGTCAGGCTTCTAAGTGGATGCCCGTCACCAGCGGTGTACCCCAAGGTTCTCTCTGGGATCACTATTTTTCATCATCTATGTTAACAACATGGATGGTGACATGGTTTCGAAGATTTCTAAATTTGCCGACGATACCAAACTTGGTATGAATGTTGCAAAGGAAGGAAACACTGCTCGCCTACAAGAAGATCTCCGGAAGATTGGGGAGTGGTCGGACACGTGGCAAATGCCTTTTAATGTGAACAAATGCAAAGTAATGCATATTGGCCACCGAAACCACCAATCACGGTATATCCTTAAGGGCACTGCTCTCGAACGCACTGATACCGAGAAGGACTTGGGTGTAACAATCACTACTGACCTTAAGTTCTCGAAACAGTGCATATAGGCGGAGAAAAAGGCCCAAAGGATGTTAGGATATATAAAGCGATAGTTTGGATATCGAAACAAAGAAATAGTACTCTATTTGTACAATTCATTTGTCTGACCGCACCTGGAGTATGCCGTACAATTTTGGAGTCCTTCGTTTCGAAAGGATATCGCGAGATTAAAACGTGTGCAAGCCCGGGCAACCAAACTAATTCCCTCTATCAGACACAAAAGTTACGATGATAGATTAAGGGAACTAGATCTGTTCTCGTTGGAGACCTGGAGACTGCGTGGTCAGCTTATCGAAGTTTTTAAAATACTTCGAGGCTTCGACAACGTAGACTACACTGATGTCTTCCAACTTAGTGAGGGCAGAACTAGAAATCACGGCTACAAACTTGAGCTGAAGCGTTACCACCGCGATTAGTGTGGGAAATTTTTCACATACAGCATCTGAGGTAGCTGGAACGCACTTCCAGTGGAAGTTGTCAACAGCAATTCTGTTGATCAGTTTAAGTCAAGACTGGACAAATTCTTGAAAGGTGGCCGTTTGGGCACGTAAGCCGTTGAACAGAACTGTGCCTGCTCGATGGCTGGTCCAAAGGTACCCTTTCTGAATGGACCGTAAGGTCTTCTAAGGTACTTTCCATCCTTGTAGCTCTACACAACATGGGGACACCAAAAGGGAGAGACTTCTGTTCGCCCTGACTCCAGCGTCTTAAACTTATGTAGCATCCCTTGCAGCAGATATGTGGTGCAAAATTTGTATGTTGATTTCCTAACCTTACTCCAAAATGTGCATGATACAAAGATTTAATTACAGGAGAGATTGTACATTGCTACTCGGAAAAAGTCACTTTGCCTCAAACATAGCAAAATCTGTCCCAGCTATTCTTACATTTTCTGTTCATTTTTAATTCAACCACTACTAATATTATTATTCTTATTATTATAATGCTAAGCAATTTCTAACCTGCAAAAATATAAACTTATTAACATAATTACTTAAAATGCACACGGAATTTACTGCGAATACAGTAGTGCAAAAATTAGTGAAATTTTTGATGTAATATAGGACATGCATAAACTATAAAATTATTATCACCCCCTGTATCGCAAAATCTGGATCTGATAGAGAAAAACGGATGCCAGATTCGAATTTAGGAGGTCAATTTTATTAAGAAACACCACAAAAAACCTAAGGTACATTTTTGACGCAGACCAATGTTATAGATCATCCTCTATTTTTTTACCAGTTCGTTTTTTAATTAATTAAGGTGAGTCGGGTATATACACTCTGACCCCGGTGCCTTCAATTGTTTCATTTCATTTATATATTCATTAATTTCGCATTCGTTTCCTCGCACGTCATAAAGAATCATATTTTCGATTAAAACGATTTCTTCACTTAATGTGGTTAGCTGCGTTATGTCCTCAACATTCAAAACACTTACGAAATGATCATTTAATATACTAACAGTTTCTTCCAGGTTATCTGATAGGCGTCCATATTTATTTCCTCTACTCTCTCTCGTAGGTTTTTTACTATTAAAATAGGCATAAAACGCTTGTTCTCTTTTTTTTTAATTATCCGCTGTCTTTCATAGCTTTTCTTTGCTTTTCTAATGGCTTTCTTTAAGAGCCTTCTATATATAATATAACTCGCTTGATTTGACTCCGCATCGTTGTTTATTTGTATTATATATCGTCGATTTCGCTCCCGTATAGTGTGTCTCTATTTAAAATTGAGCTATCCATGCCGTAGATCAGTATACGATCACAAAACAAATCAAAGATACATTTTCCAAACACGGAACAAGTTGGTAGCTGACATTTACAGTTACGTTTTCCTTTATTTCGAATCTAATCGTGTTACGAGTATGATCGCTATTTCACCAGCGGCTCCCTGACTTGAACGTTTTGCACTAAATTTTCATCCGCAATTAGAATTAAATCACATATATTATGAGCCCTCATTGCCTCCTCGATTTTTTGAAAACATTAATTATCCTGGTTAAAGTCCATTAGTCTTTCTCCCTCCTTGTCTGATGTGCTTGCTATAAAGTCGACGTTTGAAAAATTAAAATCACCGCATATGATTGTTGTTATTTTCTAATAATATAGAAGAGACAATCAAAATAATTCTTACCTTCTCCGTCGATTAGGGCTGGTGGGAAGTAAATGTTTACGATGTTAATCCCAGTGGAACTTGTCTCGAATTTTACTATTAAAACCTCTCTTAATATATCATCACTGTTAATGTCCACCATACTTGAATATATATCTCCCTTCGTATAAAGTAGAACCACACCGCTTCTTCATATCTCTATTGTAGAGTTTATAGGCTTCTATATTAAATTATATTATAAAATCCCTTTGATAGGTGTTTAGCTATGATTTGGCGATTAAAATAATATAAAAATTTTCAGATCTGACTAACGCTTTAAAATCGAGCAATTTTTTTCTTATGCTCCTGGCGTTTTGTAGAGGAAATTAAGTTTATTTCCTAAGTTGATGCGACGATCATTCGGGAGCTTTGATTGTTTCCTTAACTCCCGTTCTTATTCATATCAGTGGTTGTGGGGTTTATTATACTTGCATCATCTTGATCCACCACCAAGACGTGAGAACTAATCCTTTCCAAGCCATAGAGGGGCAGAATACACTTATTCAGGAGTCTTCCTAATCGGAAGTCACCAAATTTATCTTAGTAAATTCCATCTTTATGAAATAGGATTGGTTTATCTTGAAAATCATTCCAGAAGTTATATTTAATGCTCACTACCCCACACAAACGTTTTAGGCAATCGCTAGTATAAATTGACTTCGATTGCATTCTTAGATTCGCATTTAATCGGAAAATAATCCTAATTACCCCTACTTTATTCGCCTTAAGTTTTGCAGAGCTAATTAGTTCCCTGGTTGTATAGGCAATTTAATTTGGGGCTGTCTCAAATTGGTGAATATCATTTCTACCAACGAAGGTGGAGATTGCGCGATCCTTACTTTGCCCATTAAAATTGCTGATCTATCGTATTACGTTGTAGATTCGACTACCACGCAGGCAGATGTTCTTAAATTTACGCAGGTTACGGGTTTTAAATTTGTTATCCTCGAGTAAGATGTTTTCTGTTTCCTCATTGATTGAGATTGACAATGCGAAAGGGTTTGAGCAAGGAAAATCATAATGCTCTGTAGGGCTTGTTGGACGAGCTCCATTTCTGAAAAGGCTGAATTGCCATTCAGAGTGCGAACATGAGTCCATGATACGCCTTTGTTCTCTAATTACCTCGCGCATAGTATTTTTCTAAGGTCAGATTTCCTCCATTTAATGTGATTTTCCTTCCCGCGCAGCTCTCAACGGTTGCCACTAATTGGTTTGCTATCCCCCTTATCTCACGCTTTTGAGTGGCAAACTCCCTTACGATGCTGCGTATTTCAGCTCTTATTTCATCTATCAGGTTTGCAATTCTTACTTTGAAGGCCTGATTTAAAGAAAAATCTGTCATATTATTCTAAGGACTATTAGGGAAATGACTTTATTTGTTAAATGAAGCTCCACAATTAATACAGTTGAATTTGACGACCGTCAATGGTAATTTGCGAGATATTCGATGTCACCGAGGAAATGGGTCCTTTTGTGCGCAGTGAAGCCTATGTTAGTACCTGGATTGGAAAATTAGTTTCTCTAGCGCTAAGTGATTTGTTAATTTATACTGGTTACAATGATTAAAAACACATAAACACTAGTGATGTCAAAAAACTCAAAAACACTAGTGATGTCATTTTTTTTCAATTATGAAAAACGCGTTAATCAACTGTAATATTCTTTTGAGATGACCGTAGGAAAGGGTAAGTTCTGTACTCGTAGAAGTTGGTGTCAGTACACAAGTTATAGATTATATTTATCCAACTGTAGGCGATTTGTTCATTTGTACCACACAAGATATCAAAATGCACACACCAAAGTTACTTACACAGTTTGCAATCATGGAAAACACAAGTGTAAAATTCCTTTGGAGCGCAGGAGATGTAAACATCTTTGCAGGAGAGTGGTGGAATAGAGTACAAAGTAGAGAAAGAGAAATGCAAAGAGTGAGAAGCAGAGAAAGAACGAGAGAGAAAGAGAAAGCGAGAGAAAAACGAGAAAGAGGGAGGAGATGAAGAGAGAAAGGGGAGATAGGGAGAGAGAGAGGAGGAAAGGACGTAGAGATGGGAGAAAGAGTGGAAAAGAAAGAGGAAATAAATAGAGGGTAAAATATAGAGGAGAATTATAGAAGCCGATATAGTCAAAGAGGAAGAAATGGTGGGAAAGAAAGATGAAAATTACATGTGAAAGAGAGGGGAACTATCTATCTACATCTCTCTCTAGCTCACTCTCTTTCATAACCTCTCTTTCTACATCTCTTTCAACCTCTATCTGCCTTTCTACCTCTACCGTTCTCTATCTACCTCTCTCTCAACTATTCTGCCTATAATACTAGCTACATCTCTATCTTTACCTCTCTATTTAAATCTTTCTCTATCTCCCTCTGCCTCTCACTCTATTTCACTGTATCTAACTCTATCCCTCTATCTCTTTCTACCTCTAGGGAGAAAGTATAAAAGCCATAATTGTAGAAAAAGAGTTAGAGATAGAAAGGTAAAAAAAGGTAAATAGAGTTTGAAAGAGAGGTAAAAAGAGGTGTAGAGAAAGAGAGAGGGTTAGAGAGAGAAGTAGAGTTATAGGTATAGAAAGCGGTAGAGAGAAGTGAAGACAGTTATAGAGAGTTGTAGAGAGGTAGATAGATTACTAGATATAGAGTTAGAGAATGAGATGTAGAGAGATGTACAGAGAAATATTTAAATGCCAAGAGAGGTTTATAGAGACGTAGAAAGAAATAGGTAGATAGAAAGAGAAGTATAGAGTAGTAAAGATAGACAAAATTTGAGGAAAGAGGTAATGAGAAGTAGACAAGGAGAAGAAGGTAGACAAGTAGCTAAAATCTTAGATAGAGATATACAGGTAGAATGAGAGAAGTTGAGAGATTTAGACACAAAAATATTTAGTGTGTGTTAGAACGCGATTAGAGAGAGGGAGAGAGAGGAAGAGAGAGTGAAAGAAAGCAAGAAATTGAGTGTTGTGGCGACTTAAAGAGAGGAGGAGGGAGAGAGAGATATTGACAAAGGGAGAGATGTAAAGAGAGGTAGGTAGAGTTATAGAGATAAGGAGGTTAAAAAAGAAATAGAGAGATATAGAGCGGGAGAGAAAAAGCAAGAGTGTTAGAGTATGGGGCAGTTAAAATAAGAGGTATGAGAAAGGTAAAGAGTGGGAGAGAGAGTTAGAATGAGAGAGGTATGGACAGAGAGTTGCAGATAGATATTTTGATAGAGTTAGAGAGAAATGCAGAGAGCGAGAGATAGAATGGTAGAGAGAGATCAAGAGAGAGGTAGATAAAGAGATGTAAGGGGAAAGGGATATATATATATATATATATATATATATATATATATATATATATATATATATATATATATATATATATATATATGTATATATATATATATATATATATATATATATATATATATATATATATATATATATATATATATATATATATATATATTAGTGTAGATAGGTAGCAGTCCTCTTAAATGCAAATTTTGTTGAAGACCATGGTATATTTCGCCTTGATCAATTCCCCTTGGCAACTTTCTATTCTTCTACCTGTCTTTTTTAGTCCATCTTGTAGATGGTAGATAACTTGTCCTATATTGTTCTCTTTTAAATGAATGAGTTTGGTAAAAAAACAAACTAAATTTCTGAGCTTTCGATCTTATTCGATCATCTTCGGGGCGTCTTTAGGTATTCTTTCCTCTGAAGAGGAGGCCCGCGGCCGCCATGCTCCCGGAGAAAGTCCCCACACTTCTCACTCTCAGTTCAAGTGGACCGATAGTGAAGTGCTTAATGGGAAGTCCGGAACAAGCTTTACAAGAGGGTTTATAGCTGTGGGAGACGGAAAGTTTTGAGTTCAAAGAGGACAGATTGGTGAGGAGGCAGATTGAGCAACCTCGGTAGACAAAGGTGGAAAGGTTGGAATACCCTTGCCCGAGGGACTAGGGGGACCTGCTGATTAACGTGGATTCCGAACCACTGTCATGCATTTACTCGTCATTTTTACTTCCTTTCTCCCACTTTTCGCACCTATGTTACTCATACAGATGCGTGAGGACCACCTAATCTCTTTTTCCTTATTCTTTACATCTTTCATTCATGTGTTTATTGTAGCATTCATGCCGTTTTGAGTTATCGTAGCTCTGAACTTTGTTTATGTATTGTTATGTTACTTGTTTTTACTTTCCTTACTTTGTTTCACTTTCTCTTGTTATCACCTTTCACTTTAGTTTCACTTTGTTCACTTGTTTTACTATTAACTTTCACTTCACTATCATTTTGTTAAACTTTTTAATACTATAGTTCACTTATTACACTTTTAGTTTACTATGTTCGTTTTATTTCTGTTTTACTCTTAACCTTTCACTTCATTTTCATGTTTTGTTAAACTTTTTAATATAGTTCACTTATTACACTTTTAGTTCATTTTGTTCGTATTATTTCTGTTTACACTTTCTGCCTATTTTAGTTGTTTAAATTCGGTTGTCTTATTAGGGTATCAATCTGGCGTCTTGGTTGGTTATTTCGTTGGTTGGGTTTGTATAAAGTCGGGTAAATATCTTTATCGTTATGCTTATTCCTTCTCTCTTTTTGTATTTCTACTTAGGAAAACATGGGTACATCCTCGATTCTCAGATGTTGTCTGTCACTGGGAAATCGAGTGCTAAAGGGGACTCGAGCTCTGGTGTTCGTGTGCTCGGCAAATATTGGAGGTAATCCGTCTATCTTCTTCCATATTTTCTTCGCTCTGTTCCTGATGTTGATGTTGAGCGTTTCTAATCCTACTTCTTGGTGCAGATCCTGTAGTCTTCTCCTCTCTCTCCTACGGGTGTTGGTGATTAGGTAGAGAGCTTTATTTTGTATTCTCTGGAGTTCCAATTTTTTTGTCCTTGTTTCACCGTTGATAGGGGTTGGTGGGTATAGTAGTACCTCTCTTTCTAGTGCAGGATAGATTTTTCTTTTATTTTTCATGCCTAACCCTCTTAGATTGTGCAGTAGGTTAAGCATCGCAATCGCCCTGTTCCTCCACTCCGTTATATGTTGTGTGTAGCCTCTTTTGTTATTCTAAGTCCTAGCACTTTGCCCTCATTATAATATCTGTAGTTCTGATCTACAACTACAATTTCAGCTGTTTTGTTCCTTGAGATTGGGATTATTGAAAATTTCCTCCTGTTTGTCCTTATCTTCCAACCTCTTTCGTAGTTGTATAAAGTCGGGTAAATATCTTTATCGTTATGCTTATTCCTTCTCTCTTTTTGTATTTCTACTTAGGAAAACATGGGTACATCCTCGATTCTCAGATGTTGTCTGTCACTGGGAAATCGAGTGCTAAAGGGGACTCGAGCTCTGGTGTTCGTGTGCTCGGCAAATATTGGAGGTAATCCGTCTATCTTCTTCCATATTTTCTTCGCTCTGTTCCTGATGTTGATGTTGAGCGTTTCTAATCCTACTTCTTGGTGCAGATCCTGTAGTCTTCTCCTCTCTCTCCTACGGGTGTTGGTGATTAGGTAGAGAGCTTTATTTTGTATTCTCTGGAGTTCCAATTTTTTTGTCCTTGTTTCACCGTTGATAGGGGTTGGTGGGTATAGTAGTACCTCTCTTTCTAGTGCAGGATAGATTTTTCTTTTATTTTTCATGCCTAACCCTCTTAGATTGTGCAGTAGGTTAAGCATCCCAATCGCCCTGTTCCTCCTCTCCGTTATATGTTGTGTGTAGCCTCTTTTGTTATTCTAAGTCCTAGCACTTTGCCCTCATTATAATATCTGTAGTTCTGATCTACAACTACAATTTCAGCTGTTTTGTTCCTTGAGATTGGGATTATTGAAAATTTCCTCCTGTTTGTCCTTATCTTCCAACCTCTTTCGTAGTTGTATAAAGTCGGGTAAATATCTTTATCGTTATGCTTATTCCTTCTCTCTTTTTGTATTTCTACTTAGGAAAACATGGGTACATCCTCGATTCTCAGATGTTGTCTGTCACTGGGAAATCGAGTGCTAAAGGGGACTCGAGCTCTGGTGTTCGTGTGCTCGGCAAATATTGGAGGTAATCCGTCTATCTTCTTCCATATTTTCCTCGCTCTGTTCCTGATGTTGATGTTGAGCGTTTCTAATCCTACTTCTTGGTGCAGATCCTGTAGTCTTCTCCTCTCTCTCCTACGGGTGTTGGTGATTAGGTAGAGAGCTTTATTTTGTATTCTCTGGAGTTCCAATTTTTTTGTCCTTGTTTCACCGTTGATAGGGGTTGGTGGGTATAGTAGTACCTCTCTTTCTAGTGCAGGATAGATTTTTCTTTTATTTTTCATGCCTAACCCTCTTAGATTGTGCAGTAGGTTAAGCATCCCAATCGCCCTGTTCCTCCTCTCCGTTATATGTTGTGTGTAGCCTCTTTTGTTATTCTAAGTCCTAGCACTTTGCCCTCATTATAATATCTGTAGTTCTGATCTACAACTACAATTTCAGCTGTTTTGTTCCTTGAGATTGGGATTATTGAAAATTTCCTCCTGTTTGTCCTTATCTTCCAACCTCTTTCGTAGTTGTTGATGTTGCTGATTTCTAAAGCTGTTTTCCTTGCCTGAAGGCGTACGTTCCTGTACGGAGTGACGATGAGTTGACTTATGTCATCCGCGAACTGTATGTTTAGGCAACTCGGCATTATTGGTGGTGTCAGGTCTGCTGTGTATATTGAATACAGCGTGGGCCTGAAATAGCCCCTCTACGGGAGTCCAGCTTCCAATTCGAATTTTAGTCCTAAATAACCATTGATCTTCACATATTCTCTTCTGTCTGTAACACAATCACAGAGAATTCTTTCCAGATTGCTATTCATCTGGAGATTTAAGATCTTATATCGCATTCCTCTGACCCAGACTTTGTCAAATGCTTTTTCTACATCTCTTAGGACCAGATCGATGTAGTTATTCTCTACTTTGGCTTTTGCTATTTCCTCTGTTATTATGCCAAGTGCCATTATGGTGTCTCTGCCTCTTCTGAATCCGAACTGATAATCATTATAAAGGTCATTTTCTTCAAGATATTATTTTAGTCTTCTTTTAAGGATTTTCTCGAAGGTTTTTCCTATGAAGTTCAATAGCGATATTGGCCGGTAACTGCTGAGGTGGTTTGGTGGTTTTCCTGGCTTTGAGACGAATATCATTTCGTCTAGTTTATAGCTAGCAGGGAAGTAACCGTTGTTTAAGCACGCGTTAAAAAATTCTTTAATGTTCTGATGATTATGTTAGGTGCCTTAGTAAGATTAATTCTGGTTATTCCTGAGGGGCCTTGGCGCTTTTTGCTTGAATGATTGCATTACGCCTTTGATCTCTTTCGTTATTATGTAGGCCCCTGTACCCAAAATTTCCTTCCTTTCTCGTTCTACACTTAGTGATCTTATTTATGTTTGGTCGCAAGACTATGTGGACCATTTCGTCTATCTCTGGATTACAGTCTTCGTCCTCCTTTGGTGTTATAGAGAACACTGATTTCCAGTGATTACGAAAAAGTTGTTATGTGGTCCTCTCTTCTTGGATCTTTTATCCCCGTTCATTTTTAATAGTTATTTTTTCTCTCGGGGGTCTGCCTTTAAGTCTATTTATTAGTCTCCAGTTCTCTTTTGGTCTTCTTTCTTCGTCTATTTTCTCTATTAGGCTATCCCATATGTGGCTTTGCTGTTCTTCTATGAGATGCCTCAGTTCTTCCTTGTCTTCTGATTTCTTCGTATCGCTCTCTATTGGGTCCATGGAGAAGTATTTGGTCTAGTATTCCTCTTAGTTGCCTATTTTTCCTCTTTATTTCCTCTGTCCATCGAGGATGTGGAAGAGTACGGTATCTTGTCTTTGGCATATATCTTTCGTCCGGCCTCAATGATCGTTCTTATTAATCTTGAGTTCTCATCATCAATATCTTCCAGGTTAGCGTCAGTGAGATCCTTTGGGACGAAGTTACTAAGATCATGTGTGTAAACTGCCTAGTTTGCTCTCTTGTAATCCTTCCTCACCGGTACTGGTACCTGTATCGAGAATTGATTCATGAGCAAATGTGCTTCAACATGGTCGCTACATGCAAAGGTAACTGGTTGCATGTGGATGTTGTATGGCCCTATTCTCTTCAAAATGTTTCTTTCCAACATAATTTCTAAGTTGGCTCCTCTGTTGTTTCTGGAGCGGTATCCATTTGCACTGACCCGGCATTGAGGTCTCCCATAAAGATGGTTGGGAAACCTGTGCCAAAGATTTTAAATAGGTTGTGCAGGGAAAGGTAATTTTTTCTTGGTGCTTGGTATCCCGTGGCTACTATTATTGGCGTTAATTCCGTTTCAGTTTTTTACGGCCAATTATGCCTCATCCAAATTATTAACTTCATTGAACTTCAGCTCTCTTCTTATTGCTATGGCCGCGCCGTCATGACGTTCGCCTGAAGGGTTCGCATTTATGACGGTGTAATCAAACAATTTCATTATTTTTTCTTTAGGATTCACTCCGTGTTCTGATATTAATATTATGTCTGGATCTATCTCTCTCAAGTTATTTCCTAATGTCTATGTTTTATAATAACTCAAAATATATTGGCATGGCAACAACCACTCTTTCGAGGCGTTTAACCATGCATCTGAAAAGCGGAGGGCCTAAAAATCATATGGAGAGCGCGCACAACATCAACCTAACTAGATATATTCTAGTTGAAAACACCACAATTAAAAGAAAAGAGGGTAATAAAGCTAGGCTGAACATCTTAGAATCCATCTTAATAAACGAAGAAAAACGGCCCTCAACAGGCAGACCACTAGCTGGAATGAAACATTAAAGTTGTTCTAAAAATTTCACTCACCGGATTGACTCGTTTCCTTTGACGCTACGCTTAAGTGAGGAGGAATAAATATCCCCTAAAAACCGTTTTCTTTATTCTCAAGTTTTCCAAGGATATTAGAAGGAGGAGAAGAGAACGAAGAAGAAATCTACACCTAGAGAAAGACAATAATACTCGACGACGACTAAGAGTAATTAAATAACCGAAGCACCACCAGAGAATAGCATATCGTCAATTATAACTAGGATAGGAATACGAAAGAATAGATAGAGAGATAGAAACCTATACCAGTTTTTATGAAGAATAATTACTAATAACGGTTTGAACGCCTCATAAATACCAACGCTATTTAGACATATTAAAAATAGATACATAAAAAATAACACAGCAATGTGTTACACTCATGCTAATACAATTTTTTTAACTTTATCACACTAGCTATAACTACCTATAATGGACAGAGATAAGCCTGACCTCCAGGCAACTAGCATTTCTTTGCAAACCTCCTACTTCAACATCTATTATTTTTAACTATTACATTCGCACCCGGAACTCACAGAAGATAAGTGGGACAGGGGTCACGATAAACTGCAAAGTTATAGTTAGAGACAAGCGACACATCGTGGTTCGGATTCCACGTTAAGCTGTAGGTCCTATGACTAAGTCCACTTTTGTCTCCTACTATTTTCTTCGCTGTCCTATCCTAAAACTTTCTTCTTTCTCTCCCTCTCACTCCTATCCGCCGTACTCACAGTGCTTAGAGCCTACTTTGGCTCTAGACAGTGTGACTAAGGGCGTCTACAAAGGAGTACTGGGCCTCCCCCCCCCCTTCCTCCTTGGCCGCTCAATGAGGTTCAAGGGGGGTGGGGAGGGTCGCAAGAGCTGTCTTTGTTTCCCACTTCTCTTTACATCTCATTTCATTTCTTTTCATTCAGCCTGATTCTGACTCCGCCATACTTCATCGGTAAAGGAGGAAAGAATACCTAAAGACGCTCCGAAGATGATCGAATAAGATCGAAAGCTCAGCAATTTAGTTTGTTTTTTACCAAACGTATTTATTAAAAAGAGATATGAATATAGGACAAGTTATCTACCATCTACAAGATGGACTAAAAAGACAGTTAGAAGAATAGAAAGTTGCCAAAGGAAAATGATCAATGCAAAATATACCATGGTCTTCCACAAAATTTGCATTAGGCGTTTTGCGTAGCTGAACACTTTCTTTTATTGTCTTTGAAGCTTCTTGGATTAATAATAAGCTTCAGTGTATTGTTAATTTGTATCAAAATGAAACGTATCTCAGTTTTTTCAAATCCTTAAAAGTCATCGTGTCAATCATGTTTTTCTTTTGTTTCTCATTATAATAATTCATTTCAACATAATGGATATTTTCTTCCTTTGATTTTGTAAATCTTATTCATTGATGTCGCATTAATCCGATGTTTTTATCCTTATTTCATAGAGATGTCAGTTTGTTGACACACGAATAGCGTCTGGGTGCCCATCAAGACAACTATGATTAATACACTTTCCATTTTTGAACAGATCATTACTGAAAGAGTAAGCAAGATCAGTTACCGTAAGATCGCTCTCCATAGGCTGATTATAATACAACAGAACACAAGGAGGTGACGAAGAAGCTCAGAACGTCTTTATGGTAAATAGCCAGCGGCGACCAGTGGACCGACAAGAAAAGCTCCCGCAACGAATTAGCAGGAAAACAATGGCCATACTCCAAAGGATCATTGCTATTGTATGATTTAGTAGGATTCGACGACAATTCCAGTCTTTGGAATCCCAATCAATCATACTATAGGAATGATCCTATGGAGTGATCTTTTATGGAAAAGTCAGGTGTGTAAGATGGATTTTTCCCCGCCATGTATCATCCTCTCACTTCACAGACGGTGAAACGAGTGAATTTATGTGCATAGCTGAGGCAGGAAACAAAAGGCATGAAAATATAAAACAATGACTACGCCATAGTTCGGCTCATAGGAGTGTTAGAGTCAAAGGTATGAATAATATAAGTCACATTAAGTGTTAATATGATTAGTATTAATCTTGACAAATATTAATATTGATAAGTAATTTAAATTAATTAAGTCCTTCGATAGGAAAAATGGGTAAGGATCAAATAACGAATATAAGATAAATAAAAAGAGAGGGTAAGGTGAACAAGGTCTGCTGACCAAAAGTCGCGTGCTCTCAATTATTCTGATTTGTTACTTTACGACCTGCAAAACTTTCAATAATTCCCGGACTAACCTTGGGTGGACTTTCGAAGGAGAATGTAAAACAACATAAGGGTTTCAAATTTTGTTAGAATCTTCCTAATAGTTATGATGTTATTGCCAAAACAAAATAATTCTTGAGCTAACCTTAGGAGGACTTTGGCAATTATATCATTCGAAAGAGAATGTATATAAAATGAGGGTTTCAAGTTTTGTTAGAATCGGTCTAATAATTATGATTTTATTGCCGAAACGAAATAATTCCCGGGCTATCCTTGGTAGGACTTTGGCAATTATATCATTCAAAAGAGAATGTAAAACAACATTAGGGTTTCCATTTTCGTTAGAATTGGCCTAATAGTTATGATGCTATTACCAAAACAAAATCATTCCCGGGCTAACCTTGGGAGGACTTTGACAATTATATAATTCAAAAGAGAATGTAAAACAACATAAGGCTTTCATATCTCGTTAGAATCAGCCGAATAGTTACAATGTTATTACCAAAACAAAAAAAAAAGCAAAACGGGAACCGACCGACCGACATAGTAAGATGTAGAGTCGCCCGCGACTAAAAATAAATGACCTGGAGTTTGCTATCCTTGTTATTGTGAACGGGAGTACTTGTTTTAATCTACCGACAATAATGTCCGACAAAAGAGCGCAAATTCACGAATAAAAACAATTCCCTTGAGCCAAATATCAAAATTAAAAACAGACCCGAACGGCGAAAATCATTAGTAAATAAAATATGGGCTGAAAGTACTAAAGTATATTAATAACACAATTAAAAATAATAATAAGGATGTTTTCATGGCGTTTTTCAATGCTATGCGCCTTCACACAGCTACCGTCTATCGACTAATGAATATATAGAGAGTAGAGGCGAGTCTTCAAGGCAGTTCATACCACATTCTCATGACAAATAGAGAGAAACACGAACACCCATGGAACTACGTGGAACAATCGGTAGGAGTAGTGTCAGACGAAGGGTTCTGGGTGGTGGGGAGAAAGATCAGAAGGGAGCTGTTCCATTTAAGGTCTTATATGTAAGCAGAGGTGATTCTCCATTTGATTGGGTTGCTAGTCCAGATCTTGAAGTTGGGGAGTTGAATGAGAGGAACGTGCTTGGCGGAGAATAGCCCCCACGGGGTTGCAAAGGAGGGAACCAGTTAAAGGTGTCGAATAGTTGAGGTCTATTATCCATGTAGAGGGATCCACGACAAGAGTACTATTTCCCCACCTCCTAAGATATTACTTCGGGAGAGAAAGCGTGTAATCGCCCTTCCACCTTCGACTTCACCCTTTTTGGACCGAGGCATGACGCTGAAATTGAAGTCTACCTCCCCGCTGTCTTAATCTCCACCCCCTCACCCCCCGGGTCGGGAGATTACTCTTCTATTTTGTAGGGTTGCCTCGAACAGCTTTTATGGCTCCACCGCTGGTCGTTCCGTCTGATCCGCTGATCCCAGCCTCTTACATTTTCCCGTAAGAAGAAACTCGGTTGTCCTGGCCGATAATAAGGGTTCGAGAAGGTCTCTCTCTCTCTCTCTCTCGCCCTGTTTTGGAGAACTCTGGGTATATATGCACCCTCCCAAGGATTACGGACAGATTCGGTTAGACGACGCTTCCCCGAAAGAAGTTCGATTCAACGACGCCCTCTCCCGAGAAGTATTTAGTGACGGTCGCAGGCCACGAAAGAGCTTGACATCACACTCGTATCATCGGGTCAGGGAGAAGAGTCTCTTGAGGCAACGTCAGCCTTTCTCAACCGCCTTCGGATCAAGGATTGGAGAAGCCGTCCTCGAAAGTGCTTCTAGTGACCTCTTGAGGACAAGAGGCCCAATAGCTCGCTCAATCCGAGTTTTGAGAAGTCGCCTCCCCCCTTCGAAGGTTGACCGGTGACCTCTTGAGGACAAGAGGCCCGATAGCTCGCTCGATCCGAGTTTGGAGAAGTCGCCTTCCCCCTTCAAAGTTCGTCCTGTGACCTCTTGAGGACAAGAGGCCCGCATCTCGCTCGATCCGAGTTTGGAGAAAGTAGCACCACCCTCTTCGGGTTCTTGGCTACACCTGTGAGTAATCAAGGTTCAAATGAACTAAATCTCTCACTATCCCAAATCTCCCATTATAACCATTTAATAACCCTGGTTATCTAATTAATATTCGGAACCTAATTCTGTCTTATTCATATATATATATATATATATATATATATATATATATATATATATATATATCCATATTTATTTTGTGCCTTTTATTTAGTGCGTATTAAAATATATTTTTGTCGTTGTGTTTGGAATATTCCTTGGTCACGCAGCTACAGCTAACTATTCGAATCGCGCTCTAAGAACAATAACATTTGTTGCCTTGCTTAGCCCACCTTAGAGCCCGTGTGCGTATATTCCCCTACACTGGGCCATACTTCCACAGTCCAGCAAGAAGGTGGCTGCAGTAGTAAAGGCGAGAGATGAAGAAGGCATGAATTCAAATCTCAAAGCTGGTGTGGTCAAAGTGGGAGCGGATGCGGCTGAGATTACGGAGAAAGAGCGGATACAGCTGAGATTAAGGAAAAAGAGCGGATATGGCTGAGATTACCTAGAGAGTAGGGCCAGGATTTAAAAAAACGTTAGCACCATAACTATCAAACCTAATTTATAAATTTTTAACTGTATCAGAATAGGGGCCATGGGAGGTGCCCAGGTTAAAATAAGGGGCAATTGTTTTATAGTGAGCCACGTCTGCAACAATGGCTACCAGTAGTACCTCAGTTTTATCCTGGTTGAGTTTCAGGGAGTTGTCTGCGAGACATTTATTGATGCATGGAATCGCGATGCGATGGCAGGCCTCTCTACTTTCTGTCATCGCACCGCGATGGCAGAAAGTAGAGATAGATTTACCTGGCATCAGCATATAAATGAAATAATAGACCAAGACGACGCATACGAATACCAATAAGAAAATAAAGGCAACACATAAGCGAAGCAAGAATCGACCCTTGCAGAACGACAAAACACATCATTACCAATATGGATAGATTGATTACGATATGAAAGGTACTAGCAGAACTATTTGAGAGCAATACCAGAAAAACCGAGGAATTCATGGAAGGGGTGCAGATGAATAGTAAGAGTGTGGCAATTAGTGTCAAATGCCGCCGAGAGGGCCAGAAGTAACAGAATGAAAGGCTGGCCACCATCGCCTCCACCACAAAGGCGGTCCGTTGCATACAGAAGGAGAGCTGATTCAGCGCTGTGTCCTGCCTTGAAACCCGACTGAAGGATTTCATAGACGTTTGAGGAGGACTAATGATCTATGTTTTGACCTAACGCGGACATTTGAGGATCTTCGAGAGGAGGGTGAATTGAGGAAATGGGTGGTATCTTGCAGGGGCATTTGGGTCCAGGTTCGGTTTCTTTGGGATTTAGGCGTTGAAAATATCAGTAAGGTAAGAGCGAAGGAGAGGGATGAACTGGTGGCAAAGATTTTTGGAGGAAAGAGACTGGAATAACAGATTCTTTTGATGAGAGGAGGTAAGTCAATTCATCAGGGGGACACGGGCATGAGAAGGATTTTTTTAGGGGGGAGGTAGTTACTCAGTGGTGAGAAGTAGAGGTAGAGGGTATGCCAGAGCAGATATGCAATAACTTTTCAGAGAAGAAGGCTAAAAATTCAGCCTTCTGATCGTACATACAAATGCATAATGCACTTTGTATAGCACAGATCAAGTGGCGTCTTCCAGGAAACGACAAGTACGCTCTTAATAAGAGACATGCGGAAGGCATCAGCTTCGGGTGTGTGCAACTTACATCCGTAGTGAATCTGCGAACAGACAAAGGATCTGTGAAAAAGCAAGTCAGTAGCCCTATCAGCACCCCAAGTTCTGAACGTTACGGAACGAAGAATGTACATGGCGCGGTACAAGAGACCCTAAGGCTACGAATATGAGCCTTCCAGGTGAGCCGTCGGTCGAAGATTAGAGAAAGGAAACGGTGCGAATCCAAAACTTCATGACGAATCTCATTTAGGAACAAGTCTTGGCCAGGGAAAACAACAAAATGTTCACTTTGGCATAGAGAAAGAAACTGTTCAATTCCTATTGGAGTCTACGGTATTTTGCCATCAACTTGCACACATATGAGGTTAGAGAATTAAGGGAAAACAGGTTGGAGTAGACTGATCTCTCTCAGCTTTTCGAGAAGCGAGTACAGTAGCCATTCGCCAGGAGTTTGGGAGGATACCATCTGTCCAAATCCTATTAAAGAAATCTAGGAAAAATGCCATACCTTGCTCACCTATGTGTCAAAGTATGGCATAAGGGACATTATCCGGACCAGGGATGGTCCGTAACTCACTCAACGTAAACTTGTCGTTGAAGGGTTCTCTGCCTCTGGAGGAAAAGTCCAGTCGGCGGCTGAATGCCGCCGACTGGACTTAACCATGACGAAGTCTGCTGAAGGTTGAATGCACGCATAAATAACAGTATACTTCATATCCAAGGGTAGTTGCACTGCCAATGCCAGTGCTAAATCGCACATTCTCTTGCACGACTCTCATCTCGTTGCAATGGGGGCGCAAAAGCCTTATACCCTGGGAGCGTGTCTAGCGGCACACGCCCAGCATTGTCTCCTACAATCAAATAGCTAAAGGGAAACAAGAGGAGATGATCCTCAGTATCTCCTCCAAGTTAGCTCGGATTCCTCTGTAATTTCATTGGAAGAACATACATTCCAGGCCTATCTTAGAAGATATGCGGGTTCCCTCTTCATTCAGAAGATCCCTCACCGGAATGGCCATGCTCTTCCCGGAGACATAACTCCAGGGCCAGTTGGGCGTACAAGGCACTATCGCCTCCTAGGATTTTTTTTTTTGGGGGGGGGATGTTGGGTTGGCCATTCGAGTCTTTTTCTCTCTCCGCCAGAAAACCTTTGCTGGGAGGGGCAGCTTCGGAACAGGAGGCACTCTTTGGGAGGATCTTGCGTCTCCGAGTGTCCTGGTCGAGCCTAGGGTGACAACGTGGGAGCTGAAGCTCCTTTGGTGCTGTCCTCTTTTCGGGGACAGCTTTAGGAGTCACCAAAGAAGGCCTCACGGCCACCTTCTGCCTTTTTGTCTCCTGTGAGTCTAACGACTCGGTGGAGGCGTGCCGCCATTTTAGCATAGGTTAGGTGCGAATACTATGAGACGCTAACTCTACCAGGAGAGCGCTAGGGGGAATGAGTACAACAAGCAGGATGGTTCCGAATGAGAGCGTATGCAATCGTGACGCTATGCCTGGTGAGACTGGCTAGCGCTTGGCGCGAGAGAACCAAGTCCTTATTCTTGCGAAACGAGAGTCAGTCCGCAGCCTGAAAGACCAGAAGATATCCACCAGATTGATTCGAGGGAGTAGAGGTCGCCTCTCCGCAATTGATACACTTGGCCATACACGATGGGGATTTATCATGTACGGTCTTGAAGCAATTACAGAGAATTCAGGTAAACCCGAATTTGCACGTCTAAACGAGCGATTCCTTTAGCTTAAGCGGTAGCAGTAGGAGCACCTCCGCGTCAATGGCCCGCATTTCTTCACGCGGTTGCGATACTAACCGGAACACACCGATCTTGGCCTGGTCGCTTGCTGAAACCCTAAGCCCCTAAAGAGGAAGAGGAACTAATACTCCCCTTTGATTTCTTCTTACCTTTCTTTTTTGGAAAGAAAGTCGGGAGTGAACCCGCTTCTCCCCCATCTAGGTGTCGAAGATCTCTACCGGGGACTTATCGGGCTTATGGCCCTTACATATGTCACTGGGGCCTGAATGTAGAGTTGCATTGGGGGAAAAGGAGGAACAGCGATGCCGGCTCCCATCAAAGTGACAAACCTAGGGTTGACGAGAAGTCACGGCGAGACCCAGGACACGACGGCGTCTCTTACTCTCTAAGAGGCCTATCGTGGGTTGCCTGCTCCCAACGGAAGAGGCAGGAACCATGGCAGTGCTTTTTCTGTTCTACTGTGTTCTTGGCGGGCTCCAGAAAAAATGAAGATGGATCCGCCGAAAATGAAGATTTGCTTGGAGGCAACTGTAGAAAAGAGGGTAAGGGGAAAAAACCCAAACCCATCAGTAATGGAGAGAGAGAAACACCTTTTCCGTCAAAGATTCTTTGAGGGGACGCCTGAGAAAGCAGAGAGGAGGGAAGCACTTCCGTCAAAAAGTGAGAACTGCCAGGGGGGCTGCTTCGAAGATTGGTAAGAAGAAACCCCATTTAAATTGTTGGAGGGAAGCTCCCTACTGGTATTGCTCTCTTTAAGTACCTAGTCCCTCGTAAAACCGAGGTTCGGCGAGGATTTGTAAATTGAAATGTAGTCCGAAATGTTGTCAAACTTGGGAAATTTTCAAAAAACAAGAAAATACCTAAATTGGTGACCAGTGAAAGAAAAAACGGAGGTCAGTACGCTATATCCTGCGTTTAGCCGCTCCCGCCTATCTCGTCTTTGACGCGCGCTGAGGTGGTTGGTCAGGTCATTGCGTCTAGACAGAGGGTTAAGTACGAGTAGATAGTTCTAGATAAATAAGATTGCTGAGATGAAACGAGGGGGAAGCACAACAACTCCCCACAATCCCATCAGAGAGTTCACGTCAACCCAATGGCGGCGCTTCCTAAAGTTGTACTCAGGTCGGGAGAACGTGCGGCTCCGCCAGCTAGCAAATTCAATAGGTTACAAAAGGTACCACTCCTACGGTGAGGAAGATAAGAAGAGTTGGTACAGAAGTTGATGTTAGCGGAAGGAGGAGAGGCTAAGCTGAGGTGGCCAGGAAAACACATCGCCGTGGATATTTGAGTTTTTTACCCTTACGCGAAAAACATAAATGACCTCAGAGCTCCATTGCCCAAATAATGGTCGTTGCATAAAGCATCACGTTAAAATTAATAGGATTTTAGAAGAGTTGAAAAAAATGATGACAAAGGTAAAGGAGACGCCTAAACTCGATTCAGGGTCGGCCAATCCACTGCCCAATCCAAGGCCATTCAACCCATCCATGGAATTATTATACCAAAGAGCGAGTTCTCTTTCCAGAGTCTTCGAATATATCAATTGTGGATGTTGTCACAGAAAATGGCCTTCCATTTCGCACAGTTGAAATCGCTGTTGTGGCACTATTGCATCCACACCGCACCAGGAGACCACTACGTGGTAACATTTACAACTCGATTATGATTAGAAATTGGTTGTCTCAAGCATCAGTCGGCTGCCGATAAACAAGTAATTTAAGCTTCTGTGACGTTGAGATCCTAGAGACTTATTAGGTTGTTCGGGAATTAATCTCGTTTAAACATCATTTTTAGGTAATTAAACATTTCCCTTCCCTAATATTTCACTTCTCCAAAGATTCAAAAATATATTAAGTTGTGTTGAATGGTCAGAAAATTTAATATGAGAAATTAATATCATTGAAGATATTGTTTCGATGCTTGTGGTGGCAAGAAACTTAAGGGAATTAAATTTATTAAGAGTAATTTCCTTAGTGAATTCACTGTGAACTGATGATGGAGGTCAGGTACATCTGAAACAAGACTTCTGAATGAAGGCTCCACGCAAGAAGGCGTCGTTTTGACTCGTTAAGATGCTTTCTACTGAGTCAAGTTTCCTCATTGCAACAAATATCGATCTCGTTTAGATTATGCAGTATACTTTCGCCTTTTTAAGAGAGATGACGTAAGGAAATGCAAAATATTTGCCCTGCCATTAAATTTACACCCATTTGAGACATGCGATAAGAATTAATCACCATAAATATCCTCAACTAAGTGGTCGCCTCGTGTTGTCTGATCCCAGATGCCGGATTTGAGACTATAACTGGCGAGATGCAGCAAGGGCAGCGTCTCTCACAAGACCCATTCAGTTTCCTATATTAGTCGGGCTTCTTGAAAACATTCAAGTAGAAAATCACCCGAGAACTGACAGAGTGAATTTATGATGATCTTAAAGACGAGAGTTTGATTTCCAATTCCCATTAGAATTCATCCACATTTTACAATTTGTTATGATTAATGACCATGTGCAGATGAAAACTTATAATCAGTCGAGTTTCCCAGCATTAGAGTAATTATATGGATGATGGTAGCGGGTGTGCGCGCATGTAAGAATATAAATTTAATCGTGTGCGTACAATAGCTCAATTAAGAAATCAATTAAATTGTTTTCGTATATTAACCTTTGTCGCACTTCAAATGTATAAGAATATGAATTCATCACTGTCATTTGAGCATCGCCATTTCGGACTAAATGTACGAATGAAACACGGTTGAAATAGATTAGAACAAATGCTTGTGTGCGTGTGTGTGTATAATATCCTTGTACACGAGTGAACGTACTTGAAAATGATTAATTATAGTGCTGCCATACGGCATACGGAGCTGGTAATGAGGAGATGTGTTCTGTGGGCTTGTGAACCTGGCGTCTAAGTTGTGTTTTTATATTTAAAGGTATAAATCAAAGGAAATCATTTGTTTTGTTTTCTTTATAAATGCCAATAGGCGCTGGCTCGCCTCTTTGTTCCGAGTTCGTTCTTTTGTAAAGAAAAGGACAGTTTCTTTGTATTCAACCGACCATTAATTCTATGATTTTAATTACTCATTAATTATTTCTCCCCCACGAAAATCAAGCTTGTTTTCAAACTAGTAACGTGTTCCAGTATATAAATGGGACTTTAGTTTTTTTTTAAGAAAGGCTTGATATCAATGCCAATGAGAACAATTTTTTTGCTTTGTGTTCGTAAAAAAGGGCCGATTATTCCTTATTAGAGGACTTTTTATATGTTCTGCCCCGCTCAACAAAAGGAATCCCAGAGAGATGAGAAGAAAGGTTCAGTGACGAGAGCAGGGAGATAGAGTGACGGGGAGAGATAGTGAGGGGAGGGGATACAGTAACGGGATGAGATACAGTGACAGGATGATATACAGTGACGGGAGGAGATGGAGTGACGAGAGGAGATACATTGGCAGGAAGAGTGGTAGGAGATACAGTGATGGGGGGAGATAGAGTGACGGGAAGAGATACATTGAGGGGAGGATATACAATAACAGGATGAGATACAGTGACGGGAGGAGTTACAGTGATGGTTTAACTAAGGTGACGTGAGGAGATACAGGGACATTAGGATATATAGTGTCTGTAGAATATGGAGATGACTGAAGGAGATAGTGGCGGGATGAGATACAGTGAGGGGACAAGATACAGTGACGGGGGAGGTGCATTGAGGGGAAGAGAAAGAGATACAATGATGGGAGGATATGCAGTGAGGGGAAGAGACAGTGAGGATAGGAGATTGAGTGACAGGAGGATATACAGTGACGGGAGAATATACAGTGACGGGAGGAGATACAGTGACGATGGAGATACATTGGCAGGAAGAGATACATTGATGGTAGGAGATACAGTGATGGGGGAGATAGAGCGACGGGAGGAGATACATTGAAGGGATAGATTGAGTGACGGGAGGATATAGAGTGACGGGAGAATATAAAGTGGCGGGAGGAGATACAGTTACGGGGAGGATATAGTGCTCGGGAGGAGCTACAGTGACGGGAGGAGATGCATTGAGGGGACGAGATACAGTGAAGGGAGGTAAAACAGTAAGCGAGGAGATGCAGTGACGAGACCTGATACAGTGACTGGAAGAGAGAAAATGATGAGAGGAGATACAGTGACAGGAGGAGATACAGTAGCTGACCTAATACAGTGACGGGAGGAGATATAATGATGAGAGATATATAGTGAAGAGAGGAGAGAGTGAGGTGAGTATATGCAGAGAATGGAGAATATACATTGAAGAGGGGAGAAACAGGGAATGGAAGAGATACAGTGACGGGAGGAGATAGTGATTGGAGGAGATAGTAACGGGAGGAGATAGTGACTGGAGGAGATAGTAACGGGAGGAGATAGTGGCAGGAGGAGTTTGTGGCGTGAAGAGATGCAGTGAGGGGACGAGATATAGTGAAGGGAGGGGAAACAGTGAGCGAAGAGATACAGTGACGGGAGAAGATAGTAGCCTGGTGAAATAGTGGCGGGGGGAGTTACAGTGAAAGGAGGATATACAGTCACGGGAGGAGATAGTGACCTGATTAGATAGTTGCGGGAGGAGCTAGAGTGACGGGAGGATATACAGTGGCGGCAGGTGATAGTCACCTGAGGAGATAGTGGCAGGATGAGCTACAGTGACGGGAAGATATACAGTGACGGTAAGAGATAGTGACCTCAGAAGATAGTGGCGGGGGAGCTACAGTAATGACAAGATATACAATGACAGGAAGAGATAGTAACCTGATGAGATAGGGGCGGGAAGATCTACAGTGACGGGAGGATATACAGTGACACGAAAAATTACGCGCAAAATTCGATGGAAAATGAAATCTAAACTTTTCTTCATTCCAAAAAGAAATAAGAGAGATAGTCTGAAATAAACAACAACAGAAATAAATAAAAACAGAAATAAATGACAACAGAAATAAATAACAACAGAAATAAATAACAACAGAAATAAACAACAACAGAAATAAATAACAACACATGCGAAGAGACGTCCTAAAATGATTCCTCCCAAACGTTGGAGATTGAAATGCGGATAAGAATGTAGTGTATGACTTGTTTCAACATTGAGCAATATGGCGGGGAAATAAACACTGAATTGTGTGTAAGCAGAGTGACCCGGGGGATGACACCGGGCGGAGATGCAGATATAAACAGCCTGAGAGGCGTTTTATTTCAATTTAAAGCGAAAACCGACGAGGGAATCTCCTTTATAAAGTTTGTGAAGAAAGGGGAGATGAGTGAAGTGAAAATGCGTGAAAGATATACAGCCACGCAACCTACTACAACTATTTGGGCCAGGGGTGACGAGCAAACCTCAGCTGGATTTTCCGTGCTACCCCCATACGTCCCTTTGGGCCTCCCCAAAGGGGTAAGGGAGTTAAACTTTCAAGTGACCCTGACAAACGTGTGTGTGTTGAAAAAATTTAGAAAATGAGACTTGAGCCACCCGGGACAAAAGATACAACAGCTCCCCTACCCCCACCCCACCCCAGCGGGAAAAAGAAGAAAGGCACTCGGGGGGACCGAGAGACGAGCGCCACCTCGCGAACAACGAGCGATGGTAATAACATAAATTTCTAAGAGGAAATTAATGGTGCGAGGAAATGGGCATGAAATTTAATGTTTTAAATTGTGGTTTGTTTAAGAAATAAAATGATCCTAAATGCTCACCCAGTGGCGGATCCAGGATAAAATATTTGAGGAGACTAACCTAAATTCGTCCCTCTAAGTAGTCTGATAAAAGGGCATTGATGATTAATAATGGTTATCATAGACAGAATTGAGATGCTGTTAGCATCTCCTAAGAGTTATTATCAAACTCTTGCAACCATATGTCTCCTCAACTCAGGCCTGTTATCGTAGTCTTACTGGTATTGTTAATTTTGGAGGGCTTTATAAAGGGTACCAAAGTGCGTATCGAGTGAAATACCGAGTAATAAATTGTGCAAAAGGCCTTTTTCTGGCGTAAGAAGAGGAAATATGAAGAAGCAAAACCCAGACAAATGGACTGCTGCGCTCAGAGAAACTCGTGCGGGACGCCCAGACCAAAGTGTTACTCTTAAAGGCCTAGGAACAAGTGGAATTGACCCTTTTCAACCTGCTCATCCCCCTTCAGACAACGCTAGTGCCACAGATACCAAAATTTGTTATAGATACCGTGGTAAGAATACTTCTAATATGATGCAATGCGATTATTGCGATAGGTGGGCCCACGTTAAGTGTGAGGATATGTCTGCAGATGATATTGAGGTTTTTACCAAATTTGAAACATTACCATATGCATGCGTGGGGTGTCGGGGAGGTGTTGTTAAAGTGTTTAAAGCATGGAAAAACTTAGATGAAAAAGTTGAAGTATGTGATAGAACGGGTTGAGGCCGCGTTAATTTCAACCACTATCACATGTTATATAAAACCACGATGCTACCCACGTGCATCTTTGCTTTAAAGCCTGGGGCCTTATCGCAGCCACCTGAGTCAATGTTTAAACAAGGAGATTTATCTTCCCCCGTTCGCCCCCATACGCCGACCTCGCTAGATTGAGTTAGGCTTATGGGCAGATACGGCATTGTTCCCAGGCTTGGCTGTGCATTCCCTCGAAGCTCCCACTCCATTGTCCCCCACGCCAAGGGGATGTCCTGACTATTTATTTGAAAACTTTACCACTAAGATCAGATTGGAGATCCAGATTTTCGTCGCGAAACATCACTACGACCCACTCTCACCTTGTGCGCCAAGGGACCTCGACCTCGAGATTTACCATCACTTGTCCAGAAGGAGGACAATATCCCTTGAGTGCCAAGGTTCGAGCCTTTCATGACGCCAAGTCCACAAGGCTTCTTCTGTTGTTCAGAAAGAGAACAACATTAGAACAGCCATTGTTCTTGTGAGCCCGTTGACAAGAAACGGTTCTCACCCCTTCCCCCTGTTGTTCAGAAGAGAACAACGTAGAACTGTCATTGTTCGTTTGAGCCCGTTCGCCAAGAAACGGTTCTCACCCTTCCCCTGTTGTTCAGAAAGAGAACAACGTTAGAACAGCCATTTTTCGTTCGAGCCCGTTGACAAGAAACGGTTCTCACAACCCCTCCTCCCTGTTGTTCAGAAGAGAACAACGTAGAACAGCCATTGTTCGTTTGAGCCCGTTCGCCAAGAAACGGTTTTCACCCTTCCCCCTTGTTGTTCAGAAGAGAACAACATAAGCACAGCCATTGTTCTAGAGCCCGTAGACAAGAGACGGTTATCACCCCCCCCCTGTTGTTCAGAAGAGAACAACGTAGAACAGCCATTGTTCTTCAAGCCGTTCGTCAAGAAACGGTTCTCATTCCCAAAACGCCACGTCAAGATCATTTAATTCTATCTCCCCTTCGGCTGGAACTCGCCAGCGGACCGAAAATTTCTTCACGTCGCCTTCCTCTGCACAACAAGTAAAATTACGTAAGCCGAACGTTACCTTTGAGTATTTAACCCTTTTTTCAACTCTATCCTGTGCTTTAAAGGGTTTAGCGAACCATCCCCTCCCTTTGACTTTATATTTGTTTTACCTTTTTAAATCTTTTAATCCTCGGATTAGCTCGAGTCTCCACGACCCTTTCCATTCTCTGTTTATGTCAATATTTTCCGTTTTGTGTGTTGTTGATAGTTATTATTAATAAAACTCTATTTTATTAATGATAGCAATATTATTATCCTTGAGCTCAGTTCCACTTCTTAAGCATATCGAAGATACATAATATCGGCCAGCCTAGACATCCACGCACTCTAAGATAATTAAATAAGTTCCCTCAACGAATAGTTATATATGGTATATCGTCGAGAGTCCATTCTACGACATATATATATATACTATTTAAATTTGGTATCAAGTGTGTAAGGTTTAACTATATATCTTTGCAAACACTGGTCTCAGTCGAGTAAAGCATAGTGTTATTCGTTATAATAATAGAGTATAGTAGTTCCCTTTTGTTTTAACGATTGCTATCCCCTTTTTTGAAACTTAAAAAGCTGGAGTAGCTCAAGAAACTGTTATAATAATTTGTTTGTGTTTTTTTGTGTGATTTTAGTCAGTGGTTATTTAGATCGAGAAACCAAGTACGAATAGGTCAGTGCTCATATTTAGGTAGGCTAATTCTATTGAGGCATAATTCTTGTTGCAAGGAATTTCAGTTGGTTGACTATTGCGCCCCCAAGTGCAAAGATGACTCAGTTCGAAATCTTTAAAGCGCAAGGAGAATCCTTGGGACTTTCCGGAAAAGAACTAATTGAGTACGTTCAAGAGGAGCAAAGAACAGAAAGAGAAAGAGAATAAAAAGAAAAGAAAGAGAAATCTAACGAGAAGAAAGAGAAAGAGAATTTCAACGAGAAGAAAGAGAAATCCAACGAGAAGAAAGAGAAAGAGAGGAACGGAAAAGACAAGCTGAGCTTCACCATCAGATTGAATTAGCTCGTGTTGAAGCAGAGATACAGTCAGCAAGTTCCCGTTCGGAAGCCTCCCCCCCCCCAATCTCTCACTAAAGCTCCCCAATTTCAAGGACGGAGAGGATTTCGGAGCATTTTTAGCTCACTTCGAAAAGATCCTCGAAATCAATAACATGGATATGGAGGCTGAAGGTGTAGTCAGATTACTTCCTTTGTTAAATTGTAAATTGCGCGAAATTTTTATATCTTTACCATCTGAATGTACAATTAGCTACAGCACCTTGAAAGCTGAGTTATTGGCCGCCCATAATATGACTCCCGATTTCTACCGCCAAGAATTTTGAGGAGGTCGTATTAGACCCGGACAGACGTTCCGTCAATTCGGATACATTCTTCAGAGGAATTTTAAATTTTGGTTAGAATCCTCAAAGGTTGATCCTAACTACGAGTCCTTAACCGACTTCGTGTTGCGGGATCAATTTTTGGCGTCTCTCCCGACGGAGATCCGCGCATTCGTCAAGGATCGTCGGTGCCAGACCTTTAAAGAATGTACCGAAGAAGCGGATGTCTATGCCGCAAGCCATAATTTATACCCAAAGGAGAATCGAACTTCTCACCAACCCCCCAACCAGGAAAGAAGGAAGGATTCGCGCCCCTTCCCAGGAAAGCTGACGAAGTTTCCGGGCCCAGTAAAACCCCAAAACTTCATTCCCCAAAACCAACAACGGGACTCCAAACCTCCCGTTAAGATTTCTCCTCCATCTCTCTTCCCGAAGCGACCCATCATATGCTTCACCTGTGGTGTAGAAAACCACATGAGCTGGAATTGCCCCCCAAATTCTAGGCTTAAGAGCAGACCAGCCCACCAAGTTCACCAGATTAATGCCACCTCGGCTTCCCCGGTGGTGCAGACCCAAGCAGAAACTTCTCCCCATCCCTCAGGCCACCAGGTAAATTTTATTTTTGATAAAAGTTCATCGGGAACTTTGAAATTTAAGGAGGGCAGCGTGAATGGCTGCCGAGTATCGACTCTCGTCAGGGACACAGGATGTACGTGTTTCATCGTGTCCGACGAGCTCCTCCCCCCAATGGACCCTAACCATGAAAATTTGCGGTGGTACATGACTACCTTGGGCGGGCGAACCGATTCCCCGTCGTTAAATGTTACCTGCAGTGTCAATATTATGATGACTGGGCTGAAGTCATTTCAGCATCTATACAATTCTGTTCCGTACTTATAGGACAGAGCTCCCAAGTAAGTTATGACCCTGTGTCTCAGGCTGCCCTTCCTCGAGGCCGAGCTAAGAAAGAAGCCCAGGAGCCCGTCCCCATCAGAACCCTGAAACCGTCCGATTTCTCGGATACCCTTAACCAGGACTTGAGGACGGCACAAAAGGAGTGTGAATTACTATCACCCTTAGGTGATAAGGCCAAAGACAAGGACACGGGGACTGTCCGTGGACACAAAGAAAAAAGTACCCCCAACGCGCCCATGGAGATACCTTCGTAGCACTGGACGAAACATCGGCGCTTGAAGAAGATTACCCCGCGAAGTCCCTTAATGTAATACAGACAGTGTGCATCCAACCTGATGCCGATTACCCTCCTCCTTCCCTACCAGGCGAGTCTTTTGAACCCTCTGACCTGGATATTGACGCGCAGCTGACACCACATCAAAAGGGTCAGCTACAGGAACTATTTGAATGGAGTCACCATTTAACCACCCTATTAGCTCTCTTCGAGCGACTGCGCGAAAATGGCCTCACCATTGGCCCTAGCAAATGCCATTTTGCCCACGAAACCATAAAATATTTGGGTTTCAAAATAGGACAAAGCCAGTTAGGTCCCCAAGAGAACAAGATTAAGGCAATCGCCGACATGCCCCTCCCGATTACAAAGAAGCAATTAAAATCGTTCCTAGGATCAGCTTCTCACTATCAGCGATTTGTTCCGAATTTCGCTGCAAATTCGGCGCCCCTCGGCCCCCTTTTAATTAAGAATTTCCCCGATTGTCTACGTTGGAATGATGTCGCTGTTTCCCATTTTAATCAGCTCAAGAGTAAGTTCATTTCTGCCCCCATTTTAAAGTTGCCAAACCCGGAAAAATCCTTTGGGATTAAGACCGACGCGTCCAACGAGGGCATTGAAGGTGTACTCCTTCAAGACGAGGATGACGGAACAAGTCATCCAGTTGCATATGCTAGTCGTCAATTATTACCACGCGAAAAGAGATATGCCACTATAGAAAAGGAAGCTCTATCAATTATCTGGGTTATAGAAAAATTCAAAATGTACTTGATAGGAAAAGAATTTCAGAAGGAACCGACCACCGTCGGTTAGCCTATATTAGCAATGTGCGACACTCCAACGGCCGAATCATGCGCTGGAGTTTACTCTTGCAAGAGTATCAATTTAAAATAAATTATATAAAAAGTTCCGATAACCAGGTCGCTGACGCACTCAGTAGGAATGCGTGACCGAATAGCGTAGAGTAATTGTATTCATAGGATTAGTATCTACAGGTAGGTATATACCGTCTTGTACGACTTAAATTAGATTCTCTTTTAATATAATTAGTTAATGTATATGTCTGAATTTTGTAACGCTCAATGTCTTTTTTTTTTGTATGTATATATATTTGTACCCATTAATTTACGTATAAATTATTTTGTCCCGTATGTACTAATTTTATATCATTTCATTGTTCCATGCCCCTTTTTTGGATTAAGTTGTATTAAAAGTTATTTTCCCCTGTAATCAAAAGATAAAAATAATCATATGTATTGAGGTAATACTAGTTAGAGGCATGAAGGTACGGTTGGTACAAGAAAACAAGCTCCCCACAACGGAGCTCTATCGTTGTCCCTTCTCTTTTTTTTTTCGAAGTGACAACTTCCCCCGGAATGGAGGGGTGTGATAGAACGGGTTGAGGCCGCGTAAATTTCAACTACTATCACATGTTATTTAAAACCACGATGCTTCCCACCTGCATCTTCGCTTTTTAGCCTGGGGCCTGATCGCAGCCACCTGAGTCAATGTTTAAACAAAGAGGTTTATCTTCCCCCATTTCGCCCCATGCGTCGACCTCGCTAGATTGAGTTAGGCTTATGGGCAGATACGGCATTGTTCCCAGGCTCGGCTGTGCATTCCCTCGAAGCTCCCACTCCATTGTCCCCGACGCCAAGGGGATTTCCTGACTATTTATTTGGAAACTTTACCACTAAGATCAGATTGGAGATCCAGATTTTCGTCGCGAAACATCACTACGACCCACTCTCACCTTGTGCGCCAAGGGACCTCGACCTCGAGATTTACCATCACTTGTCCAGAAGGAGGACAATATCCCTTGAGTGCCAAGGTTCGAGCCTTTCATGACGCCAAGTCCACAAGGCTTCTTCTGTTGTTCAAAAAGAGAACAACATTAGAACAGCCATTGTTCTTGTGATCCCGTTGACAAGAAACGTTTCTTACCTTCCCCCCCCCCCTGTTGTTCAGAAGAGAACAACGTAGAACAGTCATTGTTCGTTTGAGCCCGTTCGCCAAGAAACGGTTCTCACCCTTCCCCTGTTGTTCAAAAAGAGAACAACGTTAGAACAGCCATTGTTCGTTCGAGCCCGTTGACAAGAAACGGTTCTTACCCCCCCTTCCCTTGTTATTCAGAAGAGAACAACGTAGAACAGCCATTGTTCGTTTGAGCCCGTTCGCCAAGAAACGGTTTTCACCCTTCCCCCTTGTTGTTCAGAAGAGAACAACATAAGCACAGCCATTGTTCTCGAGCCCGTAGACAAGAGACGGTTATCACCCCCCCCCCTGTTGTTTAGAAGAGAACAACGTAGAACAGCCATTGTTCTTCAAGCCGTTCGTCAAGAAACGGTTCTCATTCCCAAGACGCCACGTCAGGTTCATTTAATTCCCTCCCCTTCGGCTGGAACTCGCCAGCGGACCGAAAATTTCTTCACGTCACCTTCCTCTGCACAACAAGTATAATTACGTAAGCCGAACGTTACCTTTGAGTATTTAACCCTTTTTTCAACTCTATCCTGTGCTTTAAAGGGTTTAGCGAACCATCCCCTCCCTTTGACTTTATATTTGTTTTACCTTTTTAAATCTTTTAATCCTCGGATTAGCTCGAGTCTCCACGACCCTTTCCATTCTCTGTTTATGTGAATATTTTCCGTTTTGTGTGTTGTTGATAGTTATTATTAATAAAACTCTATTTTATTAATGATAGCAATATTATTATCCTTGAGCTCAGTTCCACTTCTTAAGCATATCGAAGATACATAATATCGGCCAGCCTAGACATCCACGCACTCTAAGATGATTGAATAAGTTTCCTCAACGAATAGTTATATATGGTATATCGTCGAGAATCCATTCTACGACAAAGTAAATACAAACAACATAAAGGAAAACAGAACAGACTTGGATGATGTAATCACAAGAATTTGTTTTTTGGAAAATAAAATGATTTTCCAAAATAGGGAAGAATTTGATGAAGCAGTAAATCAGGCAGGTGAAATTCAGGCTATAGGTATTAAAGCTGACGCAATAGAATCATACAAAAGAAGGAATAGACTTATTGCCCAAGGTCTTAAAGAATCTACTGAAGAGACGGACGAGGAACTAATGAAAAGACTAATCCAAGAGGTTTGCTTAACTGGTTTCAAAATAGTAGATCATTTTAGATTAAAAAAAACCGTTACCACCAATACCAACACTGGTCAAATTCCCCTATTAAACATTGAATTGGAGTTAAATGCCGACAAAGCAAAGTTTGCACAAAAAGACACTTGAGATAAGATTGATAGACTAACAGGTGAATTTACAGGAATCAAAATATATCAGGATCGCACTTATAAAGAATGTATGGAATACAGATTTTTAAGATCAGGAAAAGATAAAAAAAAACCGCCGAATAACGTATGAAAGGAGTGTTAGACCAAAAATACATCATAAAAGGAATGCGACTGACCCTCAAAACCATACAACAGTGGGACTGCGAAAAAGACAAATTAATCTTGTAAATAATGTAAATAAGTTATCACATATCAAAGTGGTTTACACCAATATCGATGGCATTAGAAATAAGATTTTTTTAGTTGAGTGATTTAATAAGTAATGAAAAACCCTATGTTATATTTGTAACTAAAACTAAACTTTGTCCCAATGATTTATCGGCCAAATAGTTCCAAATAAAAGATTATATATCCTATAGAAGAGACCAAAAAATAATCGACGGGGGAGGAGGGGTAGTAATTTTAGTGCACCAAGAATTTCATTTTGATTTAGTTTCAAATGATTATTTGCTTAACACAGAATCAATTGCATGCAAAATTCAATACAGGAATCAAATTGTTTTACTAGGCTGTATCTACCGCCCACCCCTCTTTCCTTGGCTGACTATAATAGGGATAAACAAAGTTATTGATATATTGTGTCAAAATGAGGTTAATCAATTACTGATATGTGGTGATTTTAATTACCCAAAGATTGATTGGAACAATAATCTTGTCAATGCAGCAATAGATAGCAAAGAACAAAAATTCTATGATATTAGCCAAAATAATTTCCTCTTCCAACATGTTAATGAATTTACCAGACAAAGAGGTAGTGATGAGCTATCAATGTTAGATTTATTTTTTTCGAAAAATAACCTTGAAATTGAAAACATCTTCTACAAGACGCCACTAGGTCTTAGTGACCATTCAGTATTAATTTTTTATTTCACCCTTGAGGGTATTTTTGAAACAGACGATGTAGCATTAAAAAAGAAAAAATATTTCCAAGCTAACTACCTACAAATAAATGCTTTCTATCTGGAAATAGATTAAATGATGGAACTATCGGATAAAAGTCTGCAGGGTAAATAGGAATTTTGGTAAACAAATATAACTATATTGTTGATGAAATAGTTCCTGTGGGCCTTGAGTCTGGAGGGGATGCCGTCAAGCCTAAATGGCTAACTAGACATGCAAAGGAGTCTATTAAGATTAAAACTGATCCATGGAATCACCATAAGAAAAGACACAACAGGAGTTACCAGAATTATGGCATGGCTACGAATAAGTCAGTAGATGCAATAAGAAAAGTCAAATACAGCTTTGAAAAATCAGTTGCTAGAGAGGTTAGAAAGGGTGATAAAGCAGTCTTTTACGCATATGCTAGGAGTCAGACATCTATTAAAGAGGGAGTATCGAAGATTTTAAAAGAATATGGCACTGTCACTCAAACTAATAAAGAAACGGCCGATGTTATGAACAAATATTTCCAATCAGTGTTTGTTAAAGAAGGTGACGCACCTATACCAAGACCAAACTTTTATTTTAATGAAGAACCTTTAGATGATATTATCTTTAAAGCTAATGAAATTAAAAACATTTTAAGTCACTTAAGGAATCGTCTGCTCCTGGTCCAGAAGGTATCTACCCTAAGGCATTAAGGGAATGGGCTGAAAATTTAACTATACGACTTCATATGATTTTTAGACAGTTCCTTGATGAGAGCATATTACCTTTGGACTGGGAATCAGCTAATGTTATACCTATATATAAAAGAGGTAAATAATCAAACCCTCTTAACTATCGTCCAATAAGCTTGACCGCTGTTCCTTGCAAAATAATGGAAAAAATAATTAGAAATAAGATTGTTGTGATGACTTGGAAAACAATAACCTTTTGAGTAGGCACCAAGCATGGTTTTAGATCAAGAAGGTCGTGTCTAACCCAGCTATTGGAATATTTTACAGAAATACATAACACAATAGACAATGGTGACTCAGTTGATGCAATATACTTGGATTGTAAAAAGGTTTTTGATACTCTTCCCCATAAAAGACGTATTGAAAAATTGAAATCTTATGGTATTGTCGGGAAAGTGTTGAAATGGATAAAAATCTTCTTAAATGGTAGATCCCAAAGAGTTATCGTTAAGGGTGTCCTATCAGACACACCCCATAGTGTGGAGTGATGTTCCCCAAGGTAGTGTTTTAGGCCCTGTCCTTTTTCTGATATATATTAACGATCTATTGGAAGGTGTTAAATCTTGAGGCAAGCTTTTTGCAGATGACTCAAAGTTATTCAAAATGATAAGAGTCCACATTAGATAGAGACATTCGGCAAGAAGGTTTATTGAAACTCTAAGAGTGGAGTAGGAAGTAGTTAGTGGAATTGAATGAAAATAAATATAAGGTAATGCACATTGGAAGATCCAAACACGGATATGAATACCAGTTGAATGACACTATTCTTGAGGTAACCTTGGAGGAAAAAGACTTGGGTATCTACGAGTATGTTACTCCTGACTGGAAATATACTACTTATGCGGCTGAAGCTGCAGCAAAGGCAAATTCTAGGGTGGGATGGATTTACAGGACTTTTACCTACATGGATTGTGAAATGTTCAAATGCTTATACCCTGGCCTAGTACGATCACACATGGAATTTTATGTTCATGCCTGTTCCCCCCATTATAGAAAAAAAAGATATTGCGACTCTCGAGAAAGTTCAACAAAGAGCCACAAAACTTATACCTGAACTTCAGGACAAACCATATGAGGAAAGATTGAGAATTTTGAATCTGACTACGTTGGAGGATAGAAGAATTAGAGGCGACCTTATTGAAGTTTTCAAAATTATGCACGGATATGAAAATATCGATAGAAATCATTTTTTTAAGCTATCTGCAGAAATCTCCCCACATGATACTAGGGGCCATAATTTGAAGAAAGTTCTTTGATATCATAATTGTAGATATATAGATTCAGCTGCCACCTGGGCTGGTTGACAGCAATAGTATTTTAAGTTTCAAAATTAGTCTCGATGTACACTTTAAGAGAAGAGCTACAAGGAGCTACAAGGAAAATAAGTACCCTAGAAGACTTTGCGGTCCATTCAATGAGGGAACCTTTGGATAGCTGTCGAAAGGGCACATCCCCGCTCAATTGCCTTACGTCCTCCTTAAACGGCCACTTTTCAAGACTTTGTCTAGTCTTGACTTGAAATGGTCAACAGAATTGCTGTTGACAACCTACACCGGAGGTGCGTTCCAGCTACCACAGATACTGTATGTGAAAAATTTCCCACACAGATCACGGTTGTAACGCTTTAGCTCAATTTTGAAGCCATGATTTCTTGTTCTGCTCTCATTAAGGCTGAAAATATTCCTGTAGTCAACATTGTCAAGCCCTCGAAGTATTTTGAAAACTTCGATGAGCTGACCACGCAGTCTACGGGTTTCCAGCGAGAACAGATCTAATTCCCTTAATCTATCTTCATAACTTTTAGCTATGAAGGCTACCTGCCTTTTGAATTTTAATACCAAGGTAAGATAAAGGATTGAGCACTAACTCACAGATCTGAATTCTTTTGCACACATCATAAAATATAATGAATTGTGGTTTATTGGAGTTTTGGGACTTCAGCTGAGATTTTTGATATTTTTTTAGATTTACCTGTATTTTAGACATGTATCATATAAGGTAAATTCGATCGGAACGGTTTAAAAAACTGTTCTTATATATATTCTATATTTTTACATAACTGTTTCTGAATAGCAGAATACAAGTGTAGCTTTAAAAAGAAATATAAACATAAGCGGGTCTGAAATTGCAGGCAAGGGGAACTTCAGGCTACTAGCCCTTCCCGCTTGGCTCCACCCAAGTTACCAAACTCAAAAAAGTAAATGAACAGTTAGATTTGGGAGGTAAAAGAGAACAATTATTTTTTTAGCAATTGTATTGGAGTACGAAACAAAGCGGTCTTTCTTAACAGGAAGACTATATATATGCTATGCTAAAACCATACACTTCACTAGTTTGACTTATCCTAGATTATGTCACTCCTTTTTGGTTAACATAGTAATGGATGAGAAAAACATACCCGATTTTGCAGAAATTTGATTTAATCTTGAAAGCACGACATGAAAATCCCACACAAAATACTGTAGAAAAATTAGCCATTTTCTTTAGTCTCCCATACTTTGGTAGAAAATCGATATTGGTAAAGATTATGCAAATTTAGATGAATAAAATTAAAGTTATCAACAGTTAAATAATTGACCTGAAAAATAGAAGTGACCAAAATGATCCGAACGATTATGCTTCTTTTAGAGAGCTGAAATCATTTGCATAGCAACTAACTTTATTTCAATCACGTAAAAGTCAGGTCATTCATTCTCTTGCCAGCTCTTGTCCAGGTAACATGCTTAAGAAATCTGCCCCGTCTTTCTCTGTCTGCCAGCTGTTCGTAAAGCTCCACCACTAAGATTGCCTTTTAATTGGGGCGATTTCATAGACTGTCAATCACTCCAAAAGTGTAGTCCATTATAGTCTGTTAACCTATGAAAAAAATAGGTTTATGTAAGGTTGTTAAATCAACCGGTATGCCAAGGAAGACCTTAAAAAGTGAAGACCAAGCCATTACCAAATTTTTTAAGGAGGGGGGTTTTAAGACGGCTAGAGAAGTTTCTGGAGATATTAGTGAGGTCTGGCCTTCATTGTCTCCAGCCAGACTGTCTCACGCCAACTGAAAGAAGAGAATTTTCACGCTCTCACACCCGGGGTCAAGCCATTGGTCGGTCCGATGAACAAAGGTCTCACTTTCATTTTCCACTGAGAACGTTACATGGACTTATGAGCATTGGGCAAAGTCCATATCAATGACGAATCTAACTTTAATTTGTTCAAATCCGTTTGCAAGAGGTTCGTTCATCGCAGAGAAGGCGAAAAATTGTCAATTGCACCAAAAAGAACGTGAAGTTTGACGCAGGAAATTTCATGGTCTAGACAAGCCCACCAATATGAAGGCCTATCGGATAGATTATTACGTCATCACTGTTGTGGCTTTCGTCAGAATTGCAGCAAAGCGATTTTGTGATTTTCCTTAATTAAGGAATTTAATTGTTATTTATTTTTTTCTACAAAACCCGGAAATAAGGGTACGTTAGATACTTGAAATTGGCAAGAACCTCTATTACCCTCAAAACTTTCTTGACATGTGCCTAGATTCGGCTATAAAGACCTTTTATAGAACTGAAATCCCTCCCGCCTTTAATTTTAAGAATTCCCTTGTTTTGCTGTTTTCTAAGGCCTTTCTTTTCAGTCGTGTTTAACTATGAGTCTAATATGTACAAAATATTGGTTCACAATAATACCAAGAATAGAGGAATTTATTCTGTCGATTGTGCAGTTTGCCCTAAACATTATTTTGGGCAAACTAGAAAATAATTAACTGTTCGGTTGTCGCAACACAACTATAATATTAGAAGAGGTGAACGCAATAGTGCTTTTTTTGTTCACTTATCTGAACATGGTCATCTTATCAATTGGAGTTCTGCCAAGTTAATTTAACACTCGGAAGACTATATTACAAGAAATATTGTTGAATTCTCCCTCATAACTCCTCTCCTAACTTCAATATACCCCCGGTCTCTTTAAACTTGACCCTGTAATTAAAATGTTTATTTTCAATGAAATTATCCATGTTAATTCTTAGCCTTTTGATTTATTTACCTTGTTATATTTCTTTTGTTTACTGAATAATGTATTTGCGTAGGTATGTATTGATAGTTATGTCACTTATATTTCTACATTTCACGCACACTCTTTCACACTTTAGTATTTTGGTAGAGATTTTATCTGTATGTCTTTACCCTTTCTGTACCTGCTTTTAATCCCTCTTTTCTGATGTTATTTCTATTTTTTCACGACCACTGTGTTTTGTATCCTTTAGTTGTATATAGGCAGAGCGTTGCTTATATTTCTCCTATACATATGATTCTTTTAATATAATTCTTTATGTATTCTTTGAGAATGAACTGAATAAAGTTAGAAAGTACTTGAATTCCGCTTTTCATCTTTCCCCTTGATTTTTTTGCAATATATATAAGGGATGAAAGTCTATGATTGCGCTAATGTATACTTAGATAAAGCCGTTACTTCAAACCCTTCCCTACCGAAGCAATCTGAGGCCATTATCTTAAGAGCTGGTGTGTTATGCATCGCTAACACCTGATTAAGCCGCAAAACTTTGTGTTCACACGTCATCCCGGTGGAGATAAGATATAAGCCAATATATATCCCGTATTTGTTTTTTTCAGGAACGATCGTAATAAGGGTTTAATTATCTTCAAAGATGAAGGGCGAATTCGACTCCTTCATTTCAATTTTCGTCTCTCTCATTGATCTGTACTGACTCTATTTCATAATATGAATTGTTTGTTCACTTCAAAATGGAATTCGAAATTGCGGTCCAGATCATGTGAATAGATTAAATGGAATTCGGATGCCGATCAATTGTGGATGAATGAAAGGTCCCCCTTCTTAATTATGCTGGCGAATGAATGGTTTCACTCTATCAGTATGGTACTAGGTGTTATTGACTCCTTTTAAAGTATATTTGCAAATATGGACATTGCTTGAATTATCTTTTATGTTGAAGGGTTCAAAAGGCTGATCTTTCGAGAAACCCTTTATTGGATTATAATCACCACCATTTCTTCCTACTCTTTTGTTTAAGTGTTAAGAATAAATATAACCGAATTATGCGATTACGTGAGTAATTTCTCCTTTTATGAGTCTGTATTTCGTGCTGTTCTTCCGTTGGTGCCAAGGAGAGGCCAGCTACTATCAAAGTATCGACAATACTATAGTCAAATACAACAATTGGTAATAGACCACGTCATTACAATTGGTTCTACGCGAAACTAAAAATAATTATCAAACTAATCAGAAATACTGTGTTTGTCATCATACTTTATTTTTTTACTCACCTCCTACATGGAGATTAAGTTTCTGAGTTCAAACTCTCATTTTTGTGTGTCATTTGGTCTTGGAAAGGTTTTTAAATTCTCTCTTTTATAGATATAAACCTCGCGCTTTTATTGCTCGTTTTTTTAATTATTTTCATCGCTACTACGCTTTCCTACCAGTCCACAAGTCAGTCTCAATTACCCTGGACATCTAGAGGATTGAGTGCTTTCCAGGCTCAAACACCTGCAGTGTGGAGCACTTTCTTTACAAATCTCTCGTTACAAACTTTCTGATCCTATGAAGAAAGCTACCCTAACATTTCGTGAGGTGGCCTATCTTTGAGTCTATGTTTCGGGGTAGCTTATCTCGATGATTTAGCTTGATTGATTTTGTGAGATATCGACTCTTAGATAAGCCTTTTGGGGACACCTAAAATATCAAGGGCTAACTATGAAGTTGAATCAAAGACAAAATGAAAATTCCATTGGGTCATCCCACAAGTAATTAGGGAATTTTTCATGTTTATCATTATTTTACGGAAAGAAATAAACGGGAGCAGGTTTGTTTTTATACGAGCCTAGTCTACTAAACTCGAAGCCTAAGTCTATGTGTCTTATTCTCGGTTAAGGCTTACATTTTGTATCATTATTAATATTTTTGCCCGTGCCTTATGGTTAAATAATTAATATTTTAGAAGTGTCAAAAGAGCATATTCGCAACGATTTGCTTTGGGAGTTTAGAAAAGGTAGCAATGCCTATGGTAGAAAGTTTGTGTCAAGTATACGGTGAAAGAACAATTAATGTGAGCCAGTGCTAAAGATGGTTTCAGAGTTTTCACTCGGGAAACGTTAGTCTCAAAGATGAAACCCGTTTTTGAAGACCATTGGAATTTGAGCGTGATCTTTTAAAAATAACAGTGGAAGAAAACCAATTGTATATGTTTAACAATTCTCTGAAGAACTCCATTCAACTCATTCCACTGTACATCGTCATTTAGAGGAGATAAGCAAGATTTCACCATTTGGGTAATGAATTCCTCATGAACTGTAAGAGGTAGACCTACATAAAACAAACAATATTTGTTCATCTCTCCTTCATCAACTAAAAAGTGAAGCATTTTCCACTAAATATGTCACGGGAGAAGAAAGCTGGGTTATGTACAACATTATTAATAGGAGCCTTATCCACCATTAACCAATAGGTTCTTTTATCAAGATACCTTACAAGAAATACCATACAAAGTTTGACAATTACTAGCTTTGTAGGAGTGTAGAGAATAACATAAAGAGGTGAAAGTTTCAGGGTGGCTTACCTTAAGGTGTAAGTTTGGGGTAACTTATCTTATAGTGTAAGTTTCGGGCGAATTACTTTTAAGGTGTAAGTTTGAGCGTGGTTTACCATAAGGTGTAAGTTTGAGGGTAGCTTATTTTAATGTGTAAGTTTGAGGGTGGTTTACTTTAAGGTGTAAGTGTCAGGCTGGCTTACCTTATGGTGTAGTTTCAGGCTGGCTCATCTTAAGGTGAAAGTTTGAGGGTGGTTTCCTTTAAGGTGTAAGGTTAAGGGTAGCTTATTTTAAAGTGTAAGTTTGAGGGGGGTTTACTTTAAGGTGTAAGTGTCAGGCTGGCTTAGATTATGGTGTAGTTTCAGAACGGCTCATCTTAAGGTGAACGTTTGAGGTCTGGTGTAACTTAAGGTGTAAGTTTAAGGATAACTTATTTTAAGGTGTAAGTTGAGGGTAACTTATTTTAAAGTGTAAGTTTGAGGCTAACTTATTTTAAAATGTAAGTTTGAGGGTGGTTTACCTTAAAGTATAAGTTCCAGACTGGCTTACCTTATGGTGTAGTTTCAGGCTGGCTCATCTTAAAGTGCAAGTTTGAGGATGACTTACTTTAAGGTGTAAGTTTCATGTGAAATTACGACGATTAATTATATTATTATCATGCAACTTAAATAAACTCTCATCCAACCACATAATTTTGTTAGCAAATTGTTCCTCTTCCCATTTTTTTTTTACTCGAAACCTCTCGAAAAACTGGATTCTGCTATCCGGATCATCCTCTCTCAAGGCCTGTAATAATTTCGGGAAATAGGATTTGAATTTAGCATTCCTTAGAACTCTGTGAACAATTAATTGTCTTACTGTTCCCGGTTTCGCGAGGAAATTCTTTCTCATATTTCCTCGATGCTCCTATAAATACCTGTAGCATTTCTGTAGAAATGTTAGCATCTGTTGATGCCTTTAGAGGCCTAATTGCGTGTTTGTACCATATACTTAAAATTTCTCACAGATACATGAAATGGAAAGTTGATTTGGAGGATTGATTCCAAAATTGCCTCTGCACTGTTGTTATGCCTTTGATATCTTCTCAACTTTAAAATACCACCTCAGTATCCATATTCGTTGCTCAACGTGTAACAAACAGGCCCATTTTCCATGTTTACTTAGGACAGGAAAGGCTATTATTAATTTCGATTATGTATCTCCTTAGACTAGGTTGTTGACAATTCCGCTGTTGTATCTCCTTAGGCTATAAAAAAAAATAAATAATATGAATGTGTTAGTAGTTTCGTTGGTTTTATAAGAATATTTAAATGCATACATGGTATAAGAGACTCACATACTCAAACAGACTCTCTCTCTCTCTCTCATACACACACGCTCTCTTGCACTTTTTCTCTTACTCCAAGTTCAATAATATCCAGAGATGAGATTTTGTTGTCAGCTTCAGTTTCCAATAAAAACTTGATATTACGGTATTGTTGTTTAATGTAGTTTAATAATGAATAGGCATGATTACAGTGCTTAGAGATAAGGAAAAATCATCGACATTCCTCCTCAAGACCTACCTTATCGAATTGCCGTGCACCTGCAGATGTTGCAGACCATGGAATGCCACGCCTCTCTGTCTCTTCTCAAGACATCGGGTTTATATTCGGTGGAGCAATTTTACAACCATATCTCCTAGTTATGGCATAAAATCTATCTGCAATATCTTAAGGGAGAGCCTATTGACACTTTCATGTTGTAAATAAAGGTTTTTATTAAAAAATAAATATCTTATCCCCTACAGAAAGATTTTAAAAGTTCTATAAATAAACTTGTAGTTAGAACTAAAATATCCGTGTTGTTTTGATAGGGAGAATCTGTAATTATAGTGCACGTTTCATTAGCGAAGATGAACTATGTCACTTTTAGTCCTTTTTAGTGTCTTGAGTTTAATCAAATATTTGTCAAACTCGAAGTAATCTTGAATAATACATTCATGGTGGATGAAGAGATCAAGGATAGGAACTAAAAACTTTGCTAAATTGTGACTATCTTAATGAATGGCTGATAAAATAGAATGAAGGTTCTTCCCGTTTTGTGGGGTTTCGGTACCCCGCAAATAATTTGAAGCGCTGAACCGGAGACGAAAAGTTAACTGCAACAATCATTTAAAATGGTTATTTTTTTCTTCCGTGAGGGCAGATTATTATTTATCTTCTCTTTAAACACTAAAATATATTTAAAGGAGGCTGTTTTGAGTCTGGTGAATTTAGTATTATCTATTGGTAATGTTAATTTCAGCGATTTAGCAAACTACACCTTTTTATTTGCTTTAAAAATCACGATTTACTGATCTTTACATTGGGTACAAAAATCTTCAAAGGAAAACTGAAAACACGGTTCGAACCCTTAGAACTATCGAACCGATCAAAATTGCTAGCGAAGGATTTTACCTCATCACTTAGTGGATGTTTTAATGCTACAAAGGAATGGAGTTGTTGACGAGGCTTTTAAAACAGGAAATATCGACGGAACTTTGGTCTAAAAAATGGAAAGTCTAAAAATTTAAACCTAAAGATAAAATTCGCCGTTCTTTTTAGTCGCGTACTATGTCGGTTCGTAAGTCGGCGGTCGGATGGTAACCATTTTACATTTCAACGAGTTTCTTAGCAATAAAATCGTAACTATTAGGCCGATTTTAACTAAATTTGAAACCCTTATGTTGCTTTGTATTCTCTTTGGTATGATATAATTGTTAAAGTCCTCCCAAGGTTACACCGGGAATTATTAAAATAAAACTAACTATGGTTCGGATTGCCCCACCTGTTGAAAGTTTTGAAGGTCATAAGATCATAAGTCAGAATAATTGAGATCACGCGATTTAGGTCTGTTGACCTTGTTCAGTCAAAGTTTTGTCGGAAACCTACTTTTCGCCCTCCCTACCTCTTTTTTGCGAGTAGGGTCGCCCCTAGGAATGCTACCACGGTCCCACGGTAGCAGGAGGTACATAAGAGAAGAGATATTGTGTGTAGTGCGTGCTTATATGCGGCCTTGGCAGTCTATGACTAGGTGTTCTATGTTGTCTATGTGCAGCCTTGGCAGTCTATGAGTTGGTGTTCTATGTTGTCTATGTGGGGCCTTGGCAGTCTATGACTAGGTGTTCTATGTTGTCTATGTGCGGCCTTGGCATTCTATGAATAGGTGTTCTATGTTGTTTATGTGCGGCCTTGGCAGTCTATAGGTAGGTGTTCTAAGTTGGCTACGTGCAGCCTTGGCAGTATATGAGTAGGTGTTCTATGTTGCCTATGTGCAGCCTTGGCAATCTATGAGTAGGTGTTCTATGTTGTCTATGTGCGGCCTTGGCAGTCTATGAGTAGGTGTTCTATGTTGTCTATGTGTGACCTTGGCAGTCTATAAGTAGGTGTTCTATGTTGTCTATGTGCGGCCTTGGCAGTCTATGAGTAGGTGTTCTATGTTGTGTAGGCTTTGTTTGTATCTGGTGTTTGTTGGTATCATATCAATGGTTTATTCTCTTTATTTTGTTTGGTTGAATTATAGTAGAGTAGCCAGTGGATTATTGTGGAGTAGGCAGTGGAGTATAGTGGTGTAGCCAGTAGATTATAATGGAGTAGCCAATTGATTATAGTCGAGTAGCGAGTGGATTATTGTTGATTAGCCAGTGGAGTTTAGTAGAGTAGTCAGTGGAGTATAGTGAAGTATCCAGTGGATTATAATGGAGTAACCAGTGGATTATTGTAGAGTAGCCAGTTGATCATAGTGGAGTAGCCAATGGATTATTGTGGAGCAGCCAAAGGATTATAGTGGAGTAGCCAGTTGATTATTGTGGAGTTGCAAGTGGAGTATAGTGGAGTAGCCAATGGATTATAGTGGAGTAGCTAGTTGAGTATAGCGGAATCGACAGTGGAGTCTAGTGGAGTAGCCAGTGGAGTATAGTGTAGTAGCCATTGGATTATAGTGGAGTAGCTAGTGAATTATTGTGGAGTAGCTAGTGGATTATTGTGGAGTAGCCAGTGGAGTAGATAGGGGATTATTGTGTAGTAGCCAATGAATTATAGTGGAGTAGCCAGTGGATTATAGTGGAGTAGCCAGTGAATTATTGTTGAGTAGCCAGTGAATTATTGTGGAATAGCCAGTGGAGTATAGTGGAGTAGCCAGTGGATTATTATGGAGTAGCCAGTGGATTATTGTGGAGTAGCCAGTGGCGTATAGTGGAGTAGCCAATGGATTATTGTGGAGTAGCCAGTGGATTATAGTGGACTAGCGAGTGCATTATTGTGGAGTAGCCAGTGGAGTATAGTGGAGTAGCCAGTAGATTATGTGGAGTATCCAGTGAATTATTGTGGAGTAGCCATTGGATTATTGTGTAGTAGCAATTGGAGTATAGTGGAGTAGCCAGTGGATTATTGTGTAGTAGCAATTGGAGTATATTGGAGTAGCAAGTGGGTATAGTGGAGTACCCAGGGGATTATTGTGGAGTAGCCAGTGGATTATTGTGGAGTAGCCAGTGGATTATTGTGTAGTAGCAATTGGAGTATAGTGGAGTAGCCAGTGGAGTATAGTAGAGTAGCCAGTGGATTGTTGTAGAGTAGCCAGTGGCGTATAGTGGAGTAGCCAGTGGATTATTGCGTAGTAGCAATTGGAGTATAGTGGAGTAGCTAGTGGAGTAGCCAGTGGATTATTGCGTAGTAGCAATTGGAGTATAGTGGAGTAGCCAGTGGATTATAGTGGATTAGCCAGTAGATTATTGTGGAGTAGCTAGTAGATTATAGTGGAGTAGCCAGTAGAGTTGCCAATGGATTATAGTAGAGTAGCTATTGCATTATTGTGGAGTAGCCAGTGGAGTATAGTAGAGTAGCCAGTGGAGTATATTAGAGTAGCCAGTGGAGTATAGTGGAGTAGCCAGTGGAGTTTAGTAGAGTAGCCAGTGGCGTATAGAGAGTAGCCAGTGGAGTGTAGTGGAATAGCCAGTGGAGTATAGTAGAGTAGCCAGTGGCGTATAGAGAGTAGCCAGTGGAGTATAGTGGAGTAGCCATTGGAGTATATTAGAGTAGCCAGTGGAGTATAGTGGAGTAGCCAGTGGAGTATAGTGGACTGGCTGTAGGTGAGTTGAGAAAGGGTTACTCTGTGTTCTATGGAGTCATTTCTTTGATTGATTTATTAAGGGGGGTGGGGGCGTTTAGGACGTTTGATGGTAGTGTGTTCAAGTATATTTGGGTGAAGGCTGTGTTGATGTGTTTGATTAAGTTGTGGTTTGGCGGTGGAAGCTCTAGGTTATTGTAGAGGTGTCGGAAAAATTGAATACAAAGTCAACAGGCCTAAGTCACGTGCTCTCAATTATTCGGACTTATGACCTTACGACCTTTAAAACTTTCAACAAGTTTGGCAATCCGACCCATAGTTAGTGTTATTTTAATAATTCCCGCACTAACCTGGGGAGGATCTTGGCAATTATACCCTTCGAAAGGGAATGTAAAACAACATCAAGGTTTCAGATTTCGTTAGAATCAGCCGAATAGTTACGACGTTATTACAAAAACTCATTGTAAAGTAAAATGGTGACTATCCGACCGACGACCTACGGACCGACATGGCGACTTATAGAGTCGCGTCCACGCGACTAATAACTATCTCTAAATTGTTAAAATTAAAATTTAATCCTAAATTGAATTGTTAAGTTTGCGATCATGACTGATGGTGGCACACAAATCTATACATAGCAACCCCTTTCGATATCCACCATTTTATCTACTAAAATTCAGATTGCGAAATGCTAGTTTTGATGAAGGATGAGAAACTAGGGAATTTCAATGTGAGGTTTGTCACAAGTACCTGTTTAAAACGGCCTCACAAGCGCTATCTTGATGACACAAGTTCGAATTCCCACCATTCTATTCACGAATGCATGTTTTCTTTAAAATATTTTCACCCTTATTGTAAATCATCATCACCATCATCACTAACTCTATAATTTAAGAAGGGGACTTTTTTAATAATAATTTCATCTTAGTTTGGTTATGAGTTATGTTTTTTTTATTAAAGTTCAGATATAAATATAAGTATCAAAATTTTGTAAATTTTAGCAACGTGATATTTTGAAAGGGGGGAAAATTAGTTTCGAGTTCCTTTTTAAAATTATTATAATTGGCGAAGTTCATAAAATTTATAAAAATTTTACCATGGCTGCTTTTTTTTAGATTTTAATCTTAGTAGCGAAGCGCAAGCAACCCTCGGCGAAGTCATTGCCTGGTTCTTTGTATTATCCCGTTTGTTCTCCATATTTCCTCCTTTCCCAAATTTATATGGGGCTAACCCTCAATGTTTGGCTTAAAACCTATTTCAAAGCATCGTATTTTTAGCTCTTGGTACGAAAACGAGGTCGCTAGATCTTTTGGTGCCGGTTTAGTATGTGACCTATCTGCTAGAAGTAAGTAGCCTACCACACGAGTTCACTGGTTTAGTATTTGTCCTACCCGCATACTAAACCAGTGAACTGTGGTTTAGATTGTGTTCATATGCAAACTCACATTTCAAAGCTTTCCTTTTGCTTGTAATAGTTTAAATAACATCAGTTTACATACACTTTTCTAAGATGCTGCTGCGTGAGTTTTACTGTACTGTTGCTACCAGTGAAAAAAGTGTTAGGTCCTGTTTTTAAGGAAGAGGGGACTTTTACAGGATACAGATTTGTGCCCGAAGTTTGATGGACCCATGGCACTGACGAACAAGAAATCTCGTGGCCACGACAGGATGGTTTGGTGATGCAGGAGAAAAGGATGTTCAGCAAGTAAATACACTCACACTAGTAACAAATCCTTTTACATAGACTGATTTGAATAGAAAATTAACCTGCAGGCTGTAGTTGTGAGAAATATTAGAATTAGTGTACCTGTGGAACATTAGATTGGGAGTAGAGGAAGTGTCCTCTTTAACTGGAAGGTTGAAAACAACATTAATGGATTGGTATAACTATTGCCGCGAAGTATGTTCAGCAATAGTTTCGGTAGAAAAGAGGGGTCAGATGAAAGGGGATGAATGTGCACCAGTGCAAACAGATGAAGCTCTCTTCGCAAGACAGAAAATATAACAGAGTCCACATGTTAAATGGAGACCATGCAGCCGCAGAAGAAGATGAAAATGTTGTTGAAAATAATCGCAATCATAGGCGAATAATCTACGGGCGATGGATGTTCGGTTTGATTCGAGGACGAGATGTGCGCTACTTCTGTGTGGAAAAGCGCAATGCTGAGACACTTATTCCAATCATTTAAAGGGAGGTCGAAGCAGGTTCAAGCATTTATTCAGACGAGTGGGCCTCTTATCGCCAACTCCAGCGACTGGGATTTCACCATAAAACCGTAAATCATCAACAGCACTACGTCGATCCTGATAGTGGTGTTCACACTCAGTCAATTGAGCGATCTTGGCTAGAGAGCAAAATGAACATTCTAAAGAAGAAACGAGGAGTCCCCAGTCATCGCGTCCAAGGGCATCTCGATGAATACTGCTGGCGTGTGTCAAAGGGAGCTGATGCTGATTTATTTTTATATATGCTTTAAAATATTCGAAAGATTTTTACTAAATAAAGTTATTTTTTTATTGATTATAAATGGTAAAAAAAAATGGTAATACAGCAATACCCCGATTACTGCGGGTTCGATTACTGCGGTTTTCGATTTAGTGCGATTGGTAGTTTGACACCAAAAGTTCAAATACAGCGTGTAGAATTCGATTTAATGCGGTACCCGAGAATTTTGCTTGTTTGTTCGTCGAAAAATATTGCAAGTCCATTAATGTAGACTTTAAAATTCTATTAATTTTGGACAATGCTCCGGGTCACCCAACGGCACTTAGTGACTTATGCGAAAATGTTAAAGTTGTATTTTTACCACCCAACACAACATCTCTGTTGCAACCGATGGATCGGGGGGTGATAGCAACTTTCAAGGCCTATTATTTGCGAAAAACATTTGCCCAGGCAATTGAAAAAACAACGGGAGAAAATGCTATGAACCTTACGGAATTTTGGAAAAACTTTAACATAAAGAACGCTGTGGAAAACATTAATGATGCATGGCGTGAGGTCACAGCTAGCAATATGAGGGCAGTGTGTAAAAATATAATTCCTCACTGTGCAAATGATTTTGCAAGCTTCGAGGCGGAAGTTACAGGGGCTGTAACGGAAATTATGCAACTTGGGCTAGAAATGGGAATGGCGGATATGGACGATGGCAACGTTAGGGAATTGCTCGACTCGCATAATGGAGATCTCAATGACGACGAACTTCTCGATTTAGAGCAAGAGCGTGCATACGATGACGAAGACAATGACGAAACGGAAGAAATGGCAAAAACGAAGGAATTCATGATAAAAGAACTCGATTCTATTTTTCGGACATTTGAAGATGGAAAGCAAATGATAATGGATGCAGACCCGAATGTAGAAAGGGCAATACAAGTAAGAAGACAGATAGAAAATGCGCTAAGTTGTTATCGGGTGATGTACAAAGAGAAGAAGAAGGCATCGAGAACGCAAACAACCCTTTTACAATATTTTCATAAAAAATGACATTTACTGTATCTTTTTTTCATATGCTCATGAAACTTAATAAACAGTAATACTGTACATTATATGGTGTCCAATTCATTTGTTTCCTTATTTATTTACGTCGCATCTATATCGCATTTACACGCATTTTTCAAAAGTCTAGACATCAATCTACGATTTTACATGTATTTATATCTTCGATTAATGCGGTTTCGCTTACTGCGGTGTTTTTACCGCACGAATTAACCGCAGTAACCGGGGTATTGCTGTATAATTTTGTATATCTTATTTTACCCTTCGAATGTAGAAGGAGAGCACTACAGATACGACGAAGATTGTAAGGTGTTTGGACTAACCATTACGAAATCAGGTTATTAAAAGCACATAACTGAGAGGGTAAATCGGGGGCAAAGCAGCCTGGTATTATTGTAAAAATTAATAAACCTAAGCATGAAAAACAAGAGGAAAATTTACCAGGCCATATTACAGTCCGCGATTATTTATCCAACCATGGCAATGTACACGATCTCGAGAGGTAACCTACTAAGACTCCAGAAAGTCCAGAACAAAGCCATATACTTAATAACAAACACTAGAAGAGGAGAAAGAAGAAGACAACGAGACCTGCACAGAAAGGCAAAGATAAAGCCACTGAACAGAATAATTGCTAAAAGAGCAAAGAAAGTCATAGAAACGACACATAACGAAATGGGAGTTGAATTAACCAAACAAATTGCCCAAAGAGAAGGATGAAAATCACACAGTTTATCTCCAAGTTAACAAAGGATTGTAGAAGGAGGAGAAGAGGAAGAAGAAGAAATATACACATAGAGAAGGAGAATAATGCTCGACGACGACTGAGATTAGTTAGATAAATGAAGCATCACCAGAGAATAGCATATAGTCAATTATAACTAGGAGAGGAAAACGAAAGAATAGATAGAGAGATAGAATCCTACACCAGTTTTTAGTAAGAATAATTACTAATAACGGTTTGAATGCCTCATAAATAAAAACGCTACATAGATAAATTAAAAATAGACACATATACAAAAAACAGAAATGCGTGATACTCACGTGAATCAAATTGTCTAACTTTATCACGCTAGCTACGAGGGGCGTTCAATAAGTTTTGCGAATTGGTAGGGCAAAACGGAGGAAGAGGGATGGCTGTTTATGGGGGTGTTAGGACAAGTTATTACAAGTCAAGACCTGCAGCCGCACGCTCCTGCCTCGTCTATTTAAGAAGCAGTAGCTGATCGCAGATCGTCAGTCACAAATTTTTCAACAATGGAGAAGGTTGAGCACCGCGCAGTGATCAAATTTTTGACCAAGGAAGGCAAGAATGCAAAAGAGATCCATGAACACATGGTTGCAGTGTACACCGACACCGCCCCTTCCTATGCAACCATTGCTCGCTGGAATAGGGAGTTCCGCCATGGTCGTGAGTCCCTTGAAGATGACCCCCTCCAGGACGCCCGTCAGACGTGACTAACGAGGACAATGTGGCCCGTATGGAGAGGATGATCCTCGAAAGTCGACGGGTGAAGGTCGAAGAAATCGAGCGAGAACTTGGAATATCACACGGAAGTGTTATCAACATCATCCACGACAATTTGGCCATGACCAAGGTCTCTGCCCGTTGAGTCCCTAGAAACCTCCCGAAACCTCACGCCCCATGATCAACTTCAACGTCGTCAAAGTCCACAAGGCCAGAGTTGCACAAGCTACTCTGCGCGAGTGTGGATTCGAGGAGCTCAACCATCCCCCCCTTCAGTCCAGATCTGGCCCCTAGCGACTACTTTTCATTCTGCCAGCTCAAGGCTGCACTGCGTGGACGCCGGTTTGGGGACGATAAAGATGTCCAGCTCGCCGTCCAGGAGTGGATTGAACAGTAGTCGGGAGATTTCTGGTTGTCGGGAATTCGAAGCCTCAGGGACAAGTGGCGCAAATGCATTGAAGTCGAGGGTAGTTATATTGAAAAATAATAAAACACTTTTCCTCACATCTCGTTTCTTTATTTCCGAATTGCAAAACTTATTGACCGCCCCTCGTATAACTATCTATAATGTACAGAGATAAGCCTGATCTCCAAGCAACTTGCATCTCTTTGCAAACCCCTTTTTTCCTTCAGCTTTCAGCATCTATTCTTTTTTACTATCACAGATGGTGGTTCGGATTCCACGTTAAGCTTTAGGTTACGATCTAATCTTGAAGATGAAGGTTGTGCCTATCTCTTCTTGGAGGCCCTCGCCAAGAAAGCCTCCCTAAAAACATACTTAATTTTAGTAACTTTGCTTTAGTATCTTACACAATAAAATAAATGCTGAAGGACAACGTTTATAACCTCAAAATATTGATTAAACTCTAAACTAAACAATATGTTCAAAAATTGCCACATTTGAATGGAGCTCTTGAACATATACGCCCTTTAGATCAACCGAAAGGGTATCTGTCCTCCATCTTTTACTCACGTTTTACTGCACGTTTACTCATGGCACCTTTGACCCAAGAAAATATTATTGCATTAGATTGGGAAGTTGTTCCTGATCCTCTATATTCATCGGTCCTCGTATATTACCATTTATATAAGGCATTACCACATCACTTAAATGGTAAAATTGACTCTGATATGGAGGTAGAAAAGGATATAGATTTATATATTTACGTCAAATCCTAATTGGAGTCAAGAGAAACTACTTTTCTGGACATTTTTTTTATGTATATTAAAATACTTTTAGTTTCGTTTAAAGAAATAAAATTCTTATTTCTTCACGTCTCCATCGAAAGCTGGTCAATTCAGGGGCGACAAATAAAAAGACTTATTGCAATGTGGCAACAACTAAGACCAAGGTGATTATACCTATACCAGTCTTTATTTACAACAGCGACCGCGAGCTTACCTAGTTGCTCGGTGTCAGTGGCATGTGTTTTTGGTGGTTCTGCTACGAGTATGGATACATCTGCTCCTAGAAAGTGCTGCCCAGCACACACACACACACACACACCTGCTTTACCCTTGCAGCTTTCCTGCCATGTTTCTAAATTATGCGGAAAAACTTTCTACCACACAGTCATTCCCTCGTTCATTATCAGAATTCTCTCGTTATACCTTTTTTCTGTTACATTTTCCTTTCTTCCTCAGCCTCTTAAAACTATTTGGATATTTCAGCTGCGTTCAAATATAAGTCAACTATGTATAAAATGCTAACCATTAATAATAATATAGGAGGCGTCTATTCTATTAGCGCTAAAAGCTAATATGGACAACAGAAAATGTTTAATATTAGTCTAAAAACGCACAATTACGATGTGAAAAGAGGTAAATGCAACAGTATTACTTCAGTCCACTTGGCTGAAAATGATCGTGTTATCAATTGAAATTGGACAAATTTATTAACAATTCGCAAGACTTTGTTGTGCAACATACACCGAACTGACAAAGGTTATGGGATAGCTGGCTAGTATCGTGTAGGACCTCTTTGAACCAGCGTAGTGCATCAACTCGACGTGACATCGATTTTACAAGTGGACGGAAGAGCTCTGGGGAGACGTTGACCCAGTCTGTCTCGATAACTGGCCACAGTTCCCTGGTAATTTTCGGTTTTGGATCTTGAGTATGAATTAACCTGACCACAGCGTCTCATAAATGCTCAATTGGATTCATATCAGGTGAACTGAGTGGCTACACCATTCGCTGGAATACCCCAGAATACTTCTCGAACCACTACTGGGTAAATTAGACCCGATGACACAGGGCATTATCCTGCTGGAATATCCCCCTTCGTTCTAGACATACATGAAGTTGATGAGTGGATGGAAATGGTCACCAAGCATCTGTCACCATCAGAATGCACGATAACTTGTTGACAACTGTGGTCTATGACTTCATGTAGTCTGCGCAACACCCGGATGCTACAATTTACCAGAAACAACTAGAGCCGTGGCTCATCGGACCACGTTATATATTGCCAATCCTTCAGAGTCAAATTAGCGATGTCACCAGGCCAGATCTGACGTTATGCCCTTGCCCTATGACGTGGTTTTAACAGGGGTACTACTTGGGTAGGTCTTCTGCTCCCATATTATATGGTAGGTAAAGAACTGACTTGATGGATTTGCGTCTAGTACCTCCTGTAAGGCAGGCGGATGCAATTTTAGCCCGTGTTGCTTTTCGGTTACTCTAAGCAATTCTAGCCAGTCCCCGCTGGTCAACCTTTCATTTTTAGTCCAAACTGTGATACTGTCTTGTGAACAATTGTATTATCATTACCTCTAATTCTTCTGAATTCGAGGTAAATTATACTATAGCATCAGCGAAGGGAATTTAAATATCTCATCTTTTTTTCTGGTTCCTTTTTAATTCTTGTTAAACAAAGCTAAGAGAAATTTCACCCAAGTGTCGAAGCTTGGCGTATGGGATATCGTCTGACCCAAGGGAAGTATCCTCTCATAATGAGTGAAATGTAACTGTCTCAATGGAAACAGTTCAGTGAAGTGTTATCAACTCCTTGGAGTAAAGTCCAGTTGGGGGCAAAAGCTTTAATCCTGCTAAACAGCATTACAGCTAAAGAATAAGGAGAAAGCGTCCACGAATAATTCCGACATGGACACGGCGGCTATGATGATTGTCCCATCTTCCTAAGGAACGGAACCGAAATCATTGGGTAACATTCGATAAAATCCTTACGTCGTGCTTCCACACTTTAGAAAGAAACTGCTTCTCATTGTGTGGAGAAACGTATGTCCGTCAAAAGAACGACGAGCCAGCTTCAAAATAAAACAAATTCGATCCCTCATTCGGGAAGATAAATTGCAGCCGTCTCACAATCACTGACCACTACGCAAGCGGTCTTTGTGAAAAATGGTCAGATCTCGAGGAATGGAAGCCAAGCCAGCAGAGATAAGGGTGTCGAAGATGAATTCAACGACCTTGTCTACCAAACTAAATTCCTGAAATGAGATAGAAAATCATTGCGTTTCCTTGAATGTGAACCACCTTGCCCGATTTAAGCACTATCAAGTTGGCCTCTTGAGCCACGGTGTCTAGTAAAAAGTAGTCGAATGGGAGTGTGATCGGTTCCATAGAGCTCGTCAATCACCTCACTTTTAAAGTCCGTTCGTCCATCGGAAGGGCACAGGCTGAAATCAAGAGAGGAAGTGACACCAGTTCCTGTAAATAGGTGAGTGAACTCCTGCCCGTTAAAGAATTTTAAAATAAGCTCGTCAAACAGATCAAGAAGGACACGCCCTCCTGTATTGATCGTGCAGTGACCCTAAAGTAAGCATATTCCATTAATATTGTAGGTCAGAAAGATGACCTCGCTAACTAACATACGATTCGGTGGAACTGATCGGATTGAAGTCAGGTCACGGTGTATCTGGTGTGGCTGGACGGCCACCGCATAGAAAAAGAGGCAAAATGTAGTCACCACGCTGGACGAAAATCTCCCACCCAACAGCCATTCCTTTATCCTTAGCTACCGGGAGAGAAGGCAATAGAGACTTACATAGTTTTTTTTATTCTGAAACTAAACAGCTAACGGGGAACGGGACGAAACAAGCCTCTGGAGTAGCATCACATTAGTGTGGATTCTCCGGCAGTTCCAGCTATTAAGAATAAGATGATTGGACCCTCATGAAAGAGGGCTCTATAGACTATCGTATTCTATCTCTATTCGAAGCAGAACTCTAACAGCTGTTACCAAAAAATGCATCGAAGACGCTGTTGCCTACGAGGATTTAGAATAGATTAATGTCATTATGGGACATTTAGTTTCTTGCCAGAAGTCTAGCTCCGGATAGGCACGTCTTATCATGAGAAGGCTCTTAGTTCTAGGCTGATCTTTGCGGGGTTTGGGCCAGAGACGAGAGTGCTGAAATGTCATTGATGCTAAACTCTTAGCGTATTATATACTTCGGACAACCAACATGGGCTGATTCTTCTCCGAATCGAGTGAATTTGTGAATGAACGCGGCCGTTTCGATGTTCGTAATGCACTCTGAGGCGGCTGTGGAAAGGAGAGCATTGCGTTGCTCGCGACATAGCGCAAGCTCACTGGAGGCGCATACCGCCTCAAGACTTTCCTTTGAGCCTTTATATGAAACACGGTCCGAGGAATGATGGGTTAGGAACACTTTTTTCCTGATACTGTAAATTCCACCTTCACTGATATTTTCAGCTTCCTAATTGTTGTTTTCTTCTGAGTTGGCTTATTCCTTTCTAGAGGGGTAGATGCAGGAAGATTAGCACTTTGTAGTAATGGTGCAATAGAGAATGAAAGATCGGGATAGAAAATAGCAGGTGAGCTTTTGCTACTTCGACGTTTGGAACGGTCCACCATGCAGAAGTAGCAGTTGTTTGAGTGATCAGTATGTTCACGCCAATTCCTGGGAACGGCATTTCTTTCCCCTCTATACCATCAGGTAGAAGTAAAGTAATATACTTTGTTACCTTTTCGATTACAAACATAATAGCTTAAATACTTGTGGCATTTAATATTGTACTCTTTGCAACAAACAATTTTCTTACCTTCGAAAGTTTTCTTGCAATGTACAAAAGCAAAATTAGGCCCCTAGGGTTTGTCTTGGCCCCCAACTGGCATGCTAAAGTATGCTTTTTAATCTTTACATTTTCTCATAGATGCTGTCACACCGAAAGTTTTGCTCTTGTTCTGATGCAATGTCTGCAGATATGACAGAAGGCATCTGGAGAATGATTGCAGCCTCTTGATGTAATCTTGCTTTTGAAGTGTTCACTATGGTAAAAAGAGTTGAAATGATAGCAAATCTGTGAATCCAGTTATAAATATTTCTTAAGTAATATTATAGAAGGTTCTATAAGTTTGCAGGGGTAACCTGGTTAGTTCTGTAACGCTCTTGAAACTTCATAAAATTCTGCTTAATTATATAAAATTACTAATTAAATCTAGAACGTTTTACAAAGTTTACTTAAAACAAAGATTATTTACAATATTCCAATGCTTTTTCCAAATGACATTTACAATTTTGTACCATAAATTAAAACAAATTATTCTCATTTTTTCCCGAAAGTAAAAATGACCTGGTATTATTTTCCAAATGGGAAAATTTAGAAATTCAGTTCTCTAATTAAACAGGCAAAGTTTGGGGATAAAAATAGACTCTTTCAGTGTAACAACTGACAAATAACACTTTTAACGCAAGAACAAGAAAAAAGTGTAATTTTGTTACATAGTGTTATCATTCACTTACTTCCAAAATATCCATGTTCAAATCCGGCTCGTCATTCATTCCCTTCCATAATATCCAAGTTCCAATCCAGCTCATCATTCACTCCCCTCCATAATATCCAGCATCTAATCCAGCTCATCATTCACTCCCTTCCATAATATCAACGTTCCAATTTAGCTCATATTTCACTCCCTTCCATAATATTCATTTCCAATCCAGCTCATTTTTCAATCCCTTCCATAATATCCAGGTTCCAATCCAGTTAGGGCATTCATTTACTTCCATAATATCAATGTTTCAATCCAGCTCATCATTTACTCCCTTCCATAATATCCAGGTTCTAATCCAGCTCATCGTTCACTCCCTTCCATAATATCCAGGTCACAATCCAGTTAATCATTCACTCTTTTCTATAATATCCAGGTTTCAATCCAGATCATCATTCACTACTCACTTCCATAATATCCAGGTTCCATTTCAGCTCATCAACCACTTCCTTTCATAATATTCATGTTCCAATCCACCTCATCATCCACTCCTTTCCATCATATCCAGGTTCCAATCCAGCTCATCATTCACTCCCTTCCATAATATCCAGGTTCCAATCCACCTCATTATTCACTACCTTGCATAATATCCAGGTTCCAATCCACCTCATCATTCACTTCCTTCTAAAATATCCATGTTCCACTTCGGATAATAATTGATTTTTTTAATTCTTAATTTGCTTCCTTCTTACTTTTACTAATCGCTCATTTTTTTCTTCCTTTCTTTTCCTTGTATGTATTCATGCACTTTTCTGACCTACCCATCTGCACTATTAAGCGTTTGCAGTTACTCCTCACTCTCCCGTTTTACTGCTGTTTCACTTCATCTCATCAAGCGCATCTTAACAGTCCTTTTTAGGTTCTATCACATCCACACACAATTTTATCATTAGCCACTAGTATAATAGTCCTAAACTTTGATCTTTCTCACTTTCACGCTCAAAGATACCAACCAAAGTAGATTATCAGTCGAGCTCGGACAGGGGATTCTAAATCTTTCTTCGTTCTTCGTTACTCTTCATTCTTATCATTCGCTTTCTCAGTCGTCATTTTTACCATCATCAGCCATGCTTTGCAACTCACTGCCACTGTCTGAAGATCACGTTTTAGATTTTTCTCCTGTCAGAAAAAAATATCCTGTTATCGCTTACAGACGAGGGTGCAGGCCATAAACAAGCGAATCGAATTACAGGTCGATGGGAATTGAATCAAGAATCGTGTAGTAAAAGCGCATGAATGAAGCAAGAATAGATGACAATTTAGAACATAAAGTGACGCGAATATTTTTGGTTGCTCGTCAACGCGTCACGAATGCATCGAATATACCGTAAATTTGACGCTTCCGTATTATTAATATGCATTTCGAGTGTATTTCTAGCGTCAAACACTTGATCTCACGTTTTGATCAGTAACTTTGAGCGTGAGTGAGGTAAAAGAGGAAGAGTAAAGATGATCACAACTGAGTCTGCCATAGCGTTCATTCTCATTCACAAATTTATAATAGGTAGGAAAAAGGAGCCTGCATTATAGTCCCTCCTAAACATTTTTTAAACAAGGCAGTCAGCTAAATGAACAGATGTCAACTCTTTCAGAAGAGATAAAGAGGGTATTTTAATGTCTCCAAATTCTTTCCCACGAGTATGACATTTTCATTATTATATTTTCAACCCCGATGAGTGTTTTGTACTGAGGAAGTTATCCCGATTAATTGAAAACTCCTTTTTTTTAGATTTTGATCACATGAGCAGGGCCAAGGACTAACTAATCCAATTTTTAAAGTCATTTGATAGTCTACCTTTTCCTGTTCATTTTTGTTTTATATCGACAAACTCTTTCTTCAACTGTTCAAGTAGGGTTTTTTTTTATCCTCTTCAGCCATTCATTTACTAAAATCCTGTATTTTATCATTAAGAATAGTTCATGGATCTCTTGATTCTATATTCTACAGTGGCGTAAGTTTCCTTTGGAAATTTTAGGACGAACGCGGCTTCACCTGTAGTGTTCATAAGCGGCAAGTTCCGAGAACTCGGAGCGTCGCTGAACCAGCCTCATCTCAACGGGAGATTTTTCTTCCATGACAACTTAGGGCGAAGAGCGAGAAAAGAAGTTGATACTCATTTGCAAGGATTTAATTAGAATAATATAAAGGGACAAGAGGAATATCGATGAAAATTTTAGATCTAATGAAATTAAAAAGTTACTTACGTACACATGTATTCATGTTTTCCTGTGCAAGAACATAAAGAAAATCCGACTGAAAAACGTTGGTGGTAAAAAGCTTTTTCTTCGCATTACCATCACGAGGTCTTCGATAAAGAAATGGCTTGAAATTGAAAAAAAAGAAATGGTCGCAATTGAGAATCTCCAATTTAGTATGGAGTGGAGAAGGACGATCTCTTTATCATCAATTATTGTAAGCGAATTGAATTGAGTTGAAGCAAAGGAAATCACTAAACTGAAACGCAGACATGTGTGTGAGACCCCAAGGTCAGAAAGGTTATATCCTTGAGGATTGGAGTTCAAACGGGGAAATAATGATGAAGTGAAATGATATGAAGCGAAAAGGGTAAAAGTATAGGATACACACGGGTCGATCATCGAGGTAAAAGTATAGGATACACACGGGTCGATCATCGAGGTAAAAGTATAGGATACACACGGGTCGATCATCGAGGTAAAAGTATAGGATACACACGGGTCGATCATCGAGGTAAAAGTATAGGATACACACGGGTCGATCATCGAAGTAAAAGTATAGGATACACACGGGTCGATCATCGAGGTAAAAGTATAGGATACACACGGGTCGATCATCGAAGTAAAAGTATAGGATACACACGGGTCGATCATCGAGGTAAAAGTATAGGATACACACGGGTCGATCATCGAAGTAAAAGTATAGGATACACACGGGTCGATCATCGAGGTAAAAGTATAGGATACACAAGGGGCGATCATCAATTGGATCCTAAATTGGTCAGTGGCCCGACGCGGCACATAATCCAAGGAGGTAATCTGCGCGTCAATAAATGGCGGATATGAAAAGAGAAAGAGGCTAAAAATAAATGAATGGAAGAGAGTCTGAAAGCAAATTTGTGGTATAGAGTGTCGATTTTGCAGTTTCTCCTTGATGTTATGATGCTGATGCGAGTCGCTGCTTTTCAGTGTTTATTTTGGAGTTATTCTAAAGATTTGATCCTAAAGAGATGGATCACCGTTTGCCAACCAAAACCTGAGCCACCAGAATAGCTACCCTTAATTCATTACCCATTACAAATTACTTCTATCACCCTTCACCTATGGGAGGGGGGGAGGGGTATTAAACTTACGAAAGCTAGCCACGAAATTAATAATCCCATACTTATTTTCCCCCCTGAAATTTGAAGCGCAATAGCAACGAGGCGCGTCGCGCGGGCCTTTAGTAAGGAGAGAGCTGTAAAGTGGTGAAATTAGAGGAAGGCAAAAGTGTGCAAAACAATAAAATGAGTGAAAGACAAATAACCGCAGATCTTCCTGCAAGCATTGAGGCCGGGAAGACCAACTGCCGGTGTTGGCGCCGGAAGGGCACATAAACTTTCATATGTCACCTGACATGTGTTGTGGTTGCGTAAATTAGATAAGGAGAAGAAAAATAGGGTTAAGTATGAGGAGAAAAGGAGGGAAAGAATGCAGACATTTTAAAACCCATCCCCTGGACCAAGTAGAATAGACAAACGCGAGTCGGCGACTAGCCTGCAAAATTAACCACCCGCCACGAAGATAAGAAACTTGTAAAAAACGTGCTGGGGAGAGAGTTAGGTGGAAATATCTAGAAGCGAAGGCAGTGTCAATCTAGTTTGATACTGGCGGTACTGCTGGTGCTGGGGGAGGAGCCGATACTCCAGGTATCAGTATACAAGCATGCCCCCCCCCTTCGGGTTTTTTTAGAATACACTGAAACGTCTTTATAAGTGCCAGTAAAGTACTGTGTACGGATTCTAGTATCAGCGGAGGTGGAATTATAAAGGTGAGTGCTCCCCCTAAATTTTGGTTCCTGTTGAGGTCCCATTTGGATATGCAAATACAGTGATTAAAGTTGCTTTGGGGCCGCGAATCCCTCTTTTGATTATAATATAATTACTGAAGAGGAATTTGGAATTCAGTCCGATCAAAACAGAAACCGAGCAAATGCACAATAATTGGTTGTATAAAGGGAGGAGCGCCGAAGGGTAAAAGAGCAGAGTCCTTAGGGAGTATAAGAGTAGAGTACCGATGGCGTAAAAGAGTGGAATACAGACGGCGTAAAAGAGCGGAGTACCGACAGCGAAAAAAAACAGAGTGCCGATGTTGTAAAAGAGAGGAGTGCTTGCGGCATAAAAGAGTGGAATACAGACGGCGTAAAAGAGCGGAGTACCGACAGCGAAAAAAAACAGAGTGCCGATGTTGTAAAAGAGAGGAGTGCTTGCGGCATAAAAGAGTGGAGTGCCGATATCGTAAAGGAGCAGAGTACAGACGGCGTAAAAGAGAGGAGTGCCGTCGGCCGTAAAGAACGAAATGCCGATGGAGTAAAAGAGCGGAGTACCTAAGATGTAAAATAGCGGAGTAGCAATGGAGTAAAAGAGAAGATTGTCGACGGCGTACAAGAATGGAGTACCGACCGTCTAAAAGAGCGGAATGCCGAAGGCGTAAAAGAGCGGAATGTCGACAGCATAAAAGAGCGGAATGCCGGTAGCGTAAAAAATCAGAATGCCGATGGCGTAAATGAGCGGAGTAGCAACGGTATAAAAGAGCGGAGAACAGACGACGTAAAAGAACGGAGTGTCGAAGGCCTAAAAGAGGGAACTGCCAACAGCATAAAAGACCGGAGTATAGACTGCATAAAATAGCAGAGTGCCGACGGCGTAAAAGAGCGAATTACAGACGTCGTAAATGAGCAAAGTACCTAAGGCGTAAAAGAACGGAGTGCCGATGGAGTAAACGAGAGGATTGCCGACAGCGTAAAAGAGCTGAGTACCCACGGCCGAAAAAAGAGGAATGCCGTCGACTTTAAAGAGCGGCGTGCTGACGGTGTAAAGAGCGGATTACAGATGTCGTAAAGGAGCAGAGTACCTAAAGCATAAAAGAGCGGAGTGGGATGGAGGAAACGAGAGGATTGCCGATGTCGTAAAAGAGCGGAATAGCTAAGGCGTATAAGACCAGATTACTGGCGGCGAAAAAGATATGTGTGGCGAAGGTGAAAAAGAGCGGACTGCCGAAGGCGTAAAAGAGGGCAGTTGCGACAATGTAAAAGAGCGGAGTACAGACGGTGTAGAAGAGAGGAGTGTCGACGGCGTAAAGGAGCGGAGTATAAACGGCATAAAAGAACGATGTATCTAAGGCGTAAACGAGAAGAGTGCCCATGGAATGCAGACGCCGTAAAAGAGCGCAGTTGCAACAGTGTAAAAAAGTGGAGTACAGACGGTTTAAAAGAGTGGAGTGTCGACAGCCTATACGAGCGAACTGCCGACGGCGTAAAAGAGAGGATTATAGACGCCGTACAGGAGCAGAGTGCCGATGGCATAAGGAAGCAGCTTATCGACATCGTAAAAGAGAGGAGTACCGACTTTGTAAAAGAGCAAAGTGCAGACTTCGTAAAAGAGAGCATTGACGACGACGTACAAGAGTGCAGTGCCGAGGGCGTAAAAGAGCGAGATAACGACAGCGTAAAAGAGTGGAGTGACGACGGCGTAACAGAATGGAGTGCCGACAGCGTAAAATAGAGTATATACTGCGTAAAAGAGCGGATTACAAACATCGTAAAAGAAAGGAGTACCTAAGGCGTAGAAGACCAGATTACTGGAGGCGTAAGAGAGCGGCGTGGCGACGGCGAAAAAGAGCGGACTTCCGAAGACGTAAAAGAACGGAGTGCCGAAGGCGTAAAAGAGCAAACTACCGAAGGCGTAAAAGAGCGCAGTTGCAACAGCGTAAAAGAGCGGAGTACAGAAGGTGTAAAAGAGCGGAGTATCAACGGTCCAAAAGAGAAGACTGTCGACGGCGCAAAAGAGGGGAGTATAAACGGCATAAAAGATCAGAGTGGCGACAGAGTAAACGAGAGGAGTACGCATGAATTAAAAGAGCATAGTAGGGCCGGCCAAAGTGAGCGGAATGCAGACGGCGTTAAAGAGCGGAATGCTAAAGGCATAAAAGAGTAGAGTGACGAGGGTATAAGAGAGAAGAATGCCGACGGTGTGAAAGAGTGGAATATCTAAAGCGGAAAAGCTCAGAGCACCAGCGACGTAAAAGTGAGGCCTGCCCATGGCGAAAAAGAGCCGGCTGCCGATGGTGTAAAAGAGCAGATTACAGATATTATAGAAGAGCGAAGTTCCGACTGTGTAAAAGAGCAGATTACGAGACATCGTAAATGAGCGGAGTACCGACTTCGTAAAAGAGTGGAGTACCAACGGAGTAAAAGATAGGATTGTCGAGAGCGTAAACGAGCGAAGTACCTACGGCAAAAAAGAGCGGAATCTCGACGGCGTAAAAGAGCGCAGTTGTGACGGCGTAGCGGAGTGGAGTGCCGACAGCGTAAGAGAGCGGAATATAAACTGCGTAAAAGAGCGGATTACAGACATCGTAAAAGAACGCAGTACCTAAGGCGTAAAAGAGCGGAGTACCTAAGGCGTAGAAAACAGATTACTGGCGGCGTAAAAGAGCGGTGTGGTGACAGCGAAAAAGAGCGGACTGCGGAAGGCGTAAAAGAGCGGAGTGGAGTAAAGAAGGTGTAAAAGAGCAGAGCGTCAACGGCCCGAAAGAGCGGAATGTCGACGGCGTAAAAGAGCGGAGTATAAACGGCATAAAAGAGCGATGTATCTAAGCCGTAAAAGAGCGGAGTGCCGACAGAGTAAACGAGAGGAGTGCCCATGGAGTAAAATAGCATAGTAGGGACGTCCAAAATGAGCGGAATGCAGACGGCGTAAAAGAGTGGAATGCCCAATGCGTAAAAGAGTGGAGCGACGAGGGCCTAAGAGAGAAGAAATCCAAGGGTGTAAAAGAGTGGAGTACCTAAGGCGGAAAAGATCAGAGTACCAGTGACGTAAAAGCGAGGCCTGCACACGGGGAAAAAGAGCGGACAGCCAACCGCCTAAAAGAGTAAATTACAGACACCGTAGAAGATCGGAGTTCCGACGGCGTAAAAGAGCAGATTACAGATATCGTAAATGAGCGGACTATCGACTTCGTAAAAGAGTGGAGTACTAACGGAGTAAAATATAGGATTGTCGAGGGCATAAAAGAGCGGAGTACCGAATGCAAAAAAGAGCGGAATCTCGACGGCGTAAAAGTTTGGAGTACAGATGGCGCAAAAGAGTAGAGTGTCGACTGTCTATACGAGCGGACTGCCGACGGCGTATAAAAGGGGATTATAGATGCCGTACAGGAGCAGAGTGACGACGGTGTAAAAAAGCAACTTACAGACATCGTAAAATAGCGGAGTACCGATTTCGTAAAGGAGCAGAGTACAGACTTCGTAAAAGAGAGCATTGTCGACGACATACAAGAGTCCAGTACCGAGGGCGGATTGTCGACGGCGTAAAAGAGTAGAGTACCAGAGATGTAAAAGAGCTGAAGGCCAACGGGGTATAAGAGCAGAATGCCGAAAGCGTATATGAGTGGAGCGTCGAAGGCCTCAAAGATCGCAATGCCGACGGCTTAAAAGAGTAGAAAATAAACAGCATAAAAGGGTATAGTACCGACGGAAAAAAAGAGTGGAGTGCTAACGGTGTAAAAGAGCGGACTGCCGAAGGCGAAAGAAAGCTGAGTGGACACGGAGTAAAAAAAACAGAGTACGGAGGGCGTAAAAGAGCACAGTGACGACGACATGAGAGAGCGGACTCTTAACAGTGTAATAAAATGGAGTATAGACCGCGTAAAAGAGCAGAGCGCCGACGGAGTAAAAGATAGGAGTGCCCACGGCGTAAAAGAGCGGAGTACCAACGGCTTAAAAGAGCAGAATTCTGACGGCGTAAATGAGCGGAGTACCAACGGCTTAAAAGAGCAGAATGACGACGACGTAAAAGAGCTGAATGACGAGTGCGTAAAAGAGCGGAGTGCCGACTGCTTAAAAGAGAGGAGTTGCGACGGTGTAAAAGAGCGGACTGCCGAGAGCAAAAAAGAGCGGAGTACTGACAGCGTAAATGAGTGGAGTATTTAAGGCGTAAAAGAGCCAAGGACCGACCTCTTCGTAAAAGAGCGTAGTACCAACTTACTTCTTAAAAGAGTGCAGTGCCGTCAGCGTGAAAAAGCGCAGTGCTAAAGGCGTAAAAGAGCGGAGCACAGCCGGTGGAAAAAAGTGGAGTGCCGACGTCGTAAAAGAGCGCAATGTCGATGGCGTAAAAGAGCGGAGTTCCGACGGCGTAAAAGATCCCGGTGCTGACGGCGTAAAAGAGCGCAGTGCCGTCGGCGAAAAAAAGCCTAGCACTGACGAAGTAAAAGAGCGGTGTACCGACGACGTAATAGAGCAGAGTACCACCGCTCAAAAAGAGCGGAGTGCCGACGGCGTAAAGGAGCGGAGTACAGCCGGTGAGAAAAAGCGGAGTGCCGAGGTCGTAAAAGAGCGCAATCCTGACGGCGTAAAAGAAGGGGGTTCCGCCGGCGTAAAAGAGCGCGTTGCCGTCAGTGAAAAAGAGCCCATTTCTGAAGGAGTAAAAGAGCGCAGTACCGACGACGTAAACGAGCAGAGTACCACCGGTCAACAAGAGTGTAGTGCCGACGCGTAAAAGAGCGCATTGCCGATCGCGTAAAAGTGCAGAGTACTGACGGCGTAAAAGAGTGGAGTACCGAAAGCGAAAAAGAGAGGACTGCCACAGGCGTATTACAACGAAGTGTTGACGTCGTAGAAGAGTGAAGTAGCGACCTCATAAATGAGCGAAGTGCCGACGTCGTAAAAGAACGGAGTACCGACGGCGAGCAAAAGAGCGGAAGGCGACGTCGTAAAAGAAAAGAGCGGAGCAGTGACGGCGTAAAAGAGCGCAATACCAAATTGGTTAGAGAGCAGAGTACCGACAGCAAAAAAGAGCGCAGTGCCGACGTCGTAAAAGAGCAGAGTGCGACGTCGTCAAAGAGGGGAGTAGCGACGTCGAAAAAGAGCGGAGTTGCGACGGCATAAAAGAGCGCAGTTTCAACGGCGTAAAAGAGTGCAGTACTGACAGCGCGAAAGAGCGGAGGGTAGACGCTGTAAAAGAGGGGAGTACCCACGGCGAAAAAGAGCTCATTGACGACGGCGCAAACGAGCGCAGTGACGATTGCCTAAAATAGAAGTGCCGATGGTGCGATGGAAAAAAAGAGGAGATTGATTTATCTGAAAATATTCCATTTAAGATCTCCAAGGGGTTGGGAGGGAGGCTCAAGGCTACAAAACGGATGGTTCTGCATCATGATGGCTCAAGGCCACAAAACGTAAGGTCCTGCTTCATTATGGCTGAACGATACAACTCAGAAAGTCCTGCTTCATTATTGCTGAAGGATACAAAATGGAAGGTCCTGTTTCATGATGGCTGCAGGCCACAAAGACGTTCTATTCGTAGTGTAAGTTGTATAAAGCGTTGAAGTTGAGGAAGATTGCATAGTAGAACATCAACTATGCCGGTTGACAAAACATTAGAACAGCACCGACGTTCTATCCTGGTTTGGCGAAACAAAGGTAAAAACCACGTTTGCGCCGCTCAGAATTCGGGCCTTCGTTAGATTGCAATCCCCATTTCATCCCCACAGATTGTGAGAGAAAATAAGAGTTAATTAAGAGCCGATCTGGCGACTGCCAACTAGGGGATAGCCCGCTGAAGATGTCGGTTCTGTGGTCGCCCTTTGACTGAACATGTGCGTGCGTTCGCTTTCATACGGATACGTACATGTAGTCACCACTACTGATAACGTTCCTCGCAATTTTAATTTTAAAAGTCCATCTGGCCACTGCCTACTGGGGGATAGCCCGCTAAAGACGTCGGTTCTGTGGTCACCCTTTGACTGAACATGTGCGTGCGATCGCACTCACAGGGATACGTACATGTAGTCACCACTACTGATAACGTTCCTCGCAATTTTAATTTTAAGAACGCGTCATAGTGGTAACCCTTGAGGCTATTTCCGAAATCATTTGACGTGCTAATGCGTTAACCACATCGGGAATGTGATCCTGAGAAACAAAAACAGCGGGTCATCTTCGAGGTCATGGAAATAGTGAATTTCGTCTTTATGAGCAAAATTTGGTTGGGGATTTTTTAAAATCTTGTTTTTTGTGTGTTTTTTTAAGTGTTATTTTTTTAGTGTTTGGTTTTTGAACTTAGTTTTTGGCGTTTGTTTTTTTTAAACTTGTCAGTTTTTTAAAAACGGTGTCTTTGTTTTTTATATATTTTTTTAACTTAGTTTATTTTTAAAAGTTTTTGTTGGTTTATTGTTATTGAGGGTTTGTTTTAAACTTGTTTTTGTTTTAGGTTTTTTACTCTCTTTTTTTAAAGTTCCTTTTGTTTTTTAAACTTGTTTCTGTTTTTTTAAAGTTTTTTTATAATCAAAAATCTAATGTGAAAAGCAACTGCAAATGGCTTAGGAAAGATGGTCGAAAGAAAATAGGTGAAGTTAGAGGAAGTGTAAAAATCGGAATAACTAAAAAGGAAATCTACTTTGGCACTACCCCGCTAGGGAACAGCCCTTTGTAGATTGGTACGCCTGGCTCCTGGATGAGTGCCACGCTCTCATGCCCTCAGTTATCCGGGTATTCTCAAACTAGATTAAAACTACCTGAGCTTTACGCCATCAAACAACTCCCCTTTACCGTTTTTTCACCCCTCTCTTTACAAGCCCCATCTTACGAATTTTGTAGGCTAGTCGGTGACTAGCCTACATCCATTCATTCCCCGGCAAATGCGTGATCTGTTTAGACTGTTACAATTAGTATCTGACAAAGTGACGTGCCCTTCCAGCCCCAGTATACAAGACATTTTCCCTTTAACCTTCTTTCACCCCTTTCCGAACCACTTCTCGCAAATTTCCTTGTCCGGTGGTTCTTAGCTCCGATTGGGGGGATAAAAAGCCTCCATTTCCTCCCCTATGTTCTCCAACTACTCCCAAACCCGGTAGGGGAAAATTATATAACCACTGAATAAACGGGTGGTTGTAAACCTAAATAACCACTGAATTAACGGCGCCTGTTAAATGGTGAGATTTGGCCCAGCATTTGTTTTGATTTCACGCCCCACTCTTGCTTGCAGGCATTTATGACTTGGAGGACTTCATGTTTGGACCCCCAGCAGAAGATATGCGATCGGTGAAGATTGTGCTCTTGAATCTTTGTAATTTACTCTGCCCTTGATCTATAAAGTTTTTGACTGCCCCCTCCTGAGTGGCTCTAAGACCTGACGAACATGCTGTCTTTGATGTCATTGTTTTCGCTGTTCTGATCTCGCTATTCTTTGATTTCTATTCAATACTCTCTTATTTCCTTCCTTCTTCATTGGCGCTTTTTCTCCTATTCTAAACAATTAGTCATCTTTCCCCAAGCGATAGACTCCCCCCGTGCGACGGCGCATCGTCTAGTGAGTCCCTTTTCCTCTCCCTAGTGGACATATGAACTCTGCTGATGCTGAAAGAGAGGCTCAATTAGGGCGGCAGGTGAAATCAAAAAGGTGGAAACGTCGGCGAGGCTTATCGAACGCTGACTTCTGCCATACGGCAGTGAGGAATCGAAGGAGAGACAGGAAGAGTGAAATAAACGAGAACGAGAATAGCAGTGGAAAACCATAGAGATAAGACTACTATAGTCATCCTTCTTAACCATACTTACTGAAGCCAGGAGACATAAAAGACTTAGAAGTGTGGCAAATAGGGAGGCAAAAAAGCTAATATTTGGTCGTAAGCGCTCTACCACTCACCCGTCCTAATGCAATAATTTATCTTTGCTTCTGCTCACCTCCACCCGAGCTTCGAAATATCACAATCTACCATTTAGCGAGCCAAATAAGCTTACTCCCTTTCAATAAAGAATATACATTTCCGTTACAATACAATATGTATTATAACGGAGTTTAAGATTCACCCAGGTCGAGGCACTCCGCCGTTAAAAGATCCCGACTCGCTCGTTGTTCGCTTCGAGGACGCCCGGGGAGGGAATCTCCATCTCTCGGTGATCCCCTTTTCCGCTCAGATTCCCGTTTTCACTCAACTCCCCTCCGACGAATGGCTCGCAGGGCTCGCCGACGGTCACTCTCACGACAGATATTCGTCTCCGACAAATAAATAGCGAGTAAAAGTGATAATGAGGGGAATCTAACGATGTCCAGGGTTTAGCATAAGGGATAAATGTGTCCGTGAACAAGCTAGGATACAATTTACGACAGAGGGATTGGTTATACCAAGGAGGATACATCTCGCTGCGCCTTTGATTACTCGGTGTGTGGCGTCTCAAAAAATCTTCAGAACACTGTGGCTGCTCTATGGTGGGGAGAGCGACCGAATTACCCATTAAGTGGGTATAAAAAAAAAAACTGCAAGAAAGCATATCAATCATACTTTCGAGCATACACATTTACACTAAAAGGCGGTCAATTTTTTAAAGTAAAGATAGGGTCTAGGAATCGAGGAATAAACTAGGAAGGATAGAAAATTTGAAGTTTCAACCAAATCTTGATCAAGTGTACAGAAAAGATCATCAGGGTGTATCCTCAGGTGTCGCGAAATAAGAGTTCTTTCGTGAGCACCCAGACACTAGGGGAACACCACCTCCGATTCAAAATTGTCAGGCCAAGACTAAATAAACAATAAAAATTTAGAGAGATTATATATGTATATATCCTTATGTGGTCGTAATTAACTTGAGTGTATAAGAAAACTTGACTCTCTACCACATCAAGCTTGGGGTGAGGGGTTAAAATGGCCGCGCCTGGTAGTTAAAGTTATAAGTATGAACCATAGTGAAACCTTTGTCATGTTTGGTTAACCTAACCTGACTCTAATAATAAAGATTTGGTGGACTGCCAAAATATAGGACATCTCAAGGATGACTAGTAAAGATAAGAAATGTCAGAGAGGAATAGTAATGATGAACCCACTCGTGGATAACTAGTGAAGATAAGCCATGCCAAGGAGGACTAGTAATGATAAGCAATTTTAGGGATTACTAGTAAAGATAAGCAATGTTAGGAATGGCTAGTAAAGATAAACAATCTAAGGGATGACTAGTAAATATACGCAATGTCAGAAATGACTAGTAATGATAATCCATCTCAGGCAGGGATGACTAGTAAAGATAAACAATCTCAGTGATGACTAGCAAAGATAAGCCATATCAAAGATAACTAGTAAAGATAAAGACTGTCATATATTTATTAGTAAAGATAATCAAAGTAAAAGATGACTAGTAAATATAAACAATCTCTTGGATGACTAGTCGAGATAAGCCATCTCAGGAATAACTAGTAGTGATAAACAATTTAAGGGCTAACTAGCAAATGTAAGCAGTGCAAGGGATAACTAGTAAAGATAAGCAATACCAAAGACGAGTAGTAAAGAGAAGCAATGTAAGGGATGACTAGTAGATATAAGCAAACTCAAAGATGACTAGTAAAGATAAACAATATCAGGGATGACTAGTAAAGATAAGCTGTATCAGGGATGATTAGTAAAGATAAACAATCTCAAGGATGACTAATAAATATAAGCAATCTCATGGACGATTATTAGTAAAGATAAGCAATGTCAGGAATGAGAGGTAAAGATAAACACTCATGAATAACTAATGAAGATAAGCCATGTCAAGGAGGACTGGTAATGATAAGCAATTTCAGTGGTTACTAGTAAAGATAGGCAATGTTAGGGAGGCCAGGTAAAGATAAGCCATATCAAGGATGACTAGTAAAGATAAGCAATCTCAGAAATGTTTACTAAAGATAAGCAGACTCAGAGATGACTAGTAAAGATAAACAATCTCAGGAATTAAAAGTAAAGATAAGCCCTCTCACAATGAGTCGTAAAGATGTAGAATACCAAAGATTACTAGTAAAGATAACCAATCTCAGCGATGGATTTTAATGATTAGTAATACCAGATATTAATAGTAAAGATAAACAATCCCATGGATAAGTAGTAAATATAGACAATGTTTAGGATAACTATTAAATATAAGCAATATAAATGATGAATAGTAAATATAAGCAATCTCATGGATTACTAGTAAAGATAAGCAATGTTAGGGATGACTAGTAAAGATAAACGACCACAGGTATGATTAGTAAAGATATGCAATGTCAGAGATGAATAATGCATGTCAGGCAGGGATGACTGGTAAAGCCAAGCCATCGCTAAATTAAACAAGTCAAGATAGGCTATTTCTAAGATGACCTAGAAAAATAAGTCAGCTATAAACTGATGTGAGTAAAGATTTACATGAAGATTTACACGTAAATTCGGGAAAATAAAATAAATCACCCGCTAAGGTTTTATCTTCCTAATTTTCAAGAAAATCTTTAGTCCTTCACTAAATAGACGTCTTATCTTTCTTGGGTAAACTTAGAGGTGACTTATCTTTCATGACCTAATTCTCTAAAGTTAAAGTAAATAAGTATAATATTATAAGGTAACTGAAATACAAAAACAACCAGTTTCACTTGACCACTATTATAGCATTAACCTAGTAAACGAGAGCCATCTTTTTCATTTTAGCTGGTTTATCTTTATCTGATTCGATTTTTTTTTATTTTACTAAATTAAGGCATTTTATTTATATCTTCATAAATTTCGATTTATTATTTAATTTACAATTTAGCATCCCCCTCCCCCTTTTTCCTTAGAAGAAGGATATTAAAGTGCTGAAACCTTAGGAGATGAGGATGTATAATTGAAAACATAGGGGGTAGGATGTTCACGAATGAAAACATAGGGAGTTGGTGGAAGGATGTTAAAATGGCAACTCTGGGAAGGTCGAGGCTCAAATTTTATGCAGTATATAAGCGTATATATTCTCTCGGGTGTAATCTGTGAGGTTTTGAATAAGAGGGGCGCAAGCGTTTTATGTTACTACATCATGGTATACTTAGCCGTGTCGCTGTAACCGTGTCGTAGGAATGATATTTTGATGGCGGAGATGGGGTATCACCTCTTATAAAGTCAGGAAATGTCAATATTTCAACCCGATTCTGTAACGCAAGAATCCTTTAACGACACCATCTTTAACTGCCATGAGAAAGATCTCTGTCATTCGAAGAAAATATGTTTTTCTTTCTTAGGGGGGGGGCAAAAAACGATTGTGCTCGTTTTATTCAAATTTACCCATATCTGGATGCTATATTGATTTTAAATAAATAAAAAAATATGCAAAAAATTGAAAGGAGAGAAGAATAACCACGGTAATCCAAGGGGCTTCGTGTGACGTTAATGACCCTCCTCTATTGTAGTAATGATATTATTGCATAGGGTGATCCGAAAGTTTTGTCACCCCCTACCGAAAAGTAATAAGAACAATAAACAATATAATAAACTATATTCACTTTCATTGACACTGTCACACATCGAGAAAGTCTGTAGGAACACTAGAATGTACAGGATCATGTGCCTATACAGTTGCAATTAGCCTCTCTCCCAAACTATAGGAGCTCCTGTCAGCCATCTGAAATGGAAAATTAAAACAATATTCACAGGGGGTGACAAGATTTTCGGACCACCCTGTGTATTGCAGTTGCGGTTGCAGGGGAGAGCTTTTGACAAGCCTTGAATGCGATAACTTCAAGGCGATGTGATAGACACTACTTTGGATGTAGTTTATGGAGGGATTTTGGAGTAGGGATCACTCGGATGTCATTTGATAGGCCCTTGTGGCTTTTTTCATTCATTAATGTTATGTTATGTTAAGAGGGAAAACTCTTCGAAAGTGAACGAAAGCAAAAAATGTCAATCTAACTGAATATTATTTTAACAAATCTAATTTAAATCTACCTGGGTTTTTGTTTTTAATTTATAATTCTTTGAAAATTTTGAAATTTCATCTATAGAAATGAATTTTCTTCACCTAAGATTAACTTCTTTAATTTTAAGTAAACTTATTGCCTGAAGGCAATATACAACATAGGGTTTTTGACGACTGTAAAAACGGGACAGAATTACGAACGACAATGGAGAGCAGAACTGAATTTTAGGTTTTTAAATCCTTCCAACCCCAAACGGTTCGAGTAGGAAATAAAAAACACCTTAATAGGAATTTCCACTCGAGAACGTTTTAATGGAAGCAGCATCAGTTCAAATGACTAGACTAAACCACACTGAACACAATATACTATTCACGACTACCCAGGGAACTCGCATACAAAATTGGGGAGCCACAATTGGTTACCCGAACCCCAGCAATTTGGTCCAATTGCCTTAGAATTCTCGCTCGTTAGACAAACATCGATAAACTAGAGAGAATTCGTCAATTCCAAATGAAATATTCAAGAAACAAATGGAAGAAAACTGGAATCGAAATGATGAGAATATATTAAAACAATGCGAATGGCTAAGCTAAATATAAACATTAATAATTAACCTTTGTTCACATAATGAATAGCAAATAGAAAATCAAGTTAGTACAATACCTATACACTCAAAACTGCTATTTTATGTATAAATTTGGAAACACTTTGCCTGGATAGACCTAACATCCTGACACCTAAGTAAATTTCAACTGCAAATTCTTCTTTATATTCAGAAGGCAGGAAACACTTAAGGAACAAGGCGATTTTTTTCGGTTAAGATTACCAGTCGGTTCAACTAAATCATAGGTGGGCAAACTGCGGCCCGCGAACGCTTTTCATATTTTGGCCCGCCTTTGATTTCAAAATTCCATAAAATATTGAAAATTAATTATTGAACATTTTGCCAAAATCTAATTTCATTAATTTTTTATGTAAGTACTAGATTCTTAAATCAGTCATTTTCAAGTATATTTCATTCGTTGATAGAATGTACTTGGATGGGAGATGCTTGGGCCCTGGATAAGGATCACATGATGTAGAATTGTAAATCGTGGTACGGATTCCACGTTAAGCTCTAGGTCCCTACTCTGATATAAGTATGGAAACAGTTTTAAAGGGGGTGGTGAAACTGCAAATAAAATACCCTTAGTTATTTAATGTGTAGCTACATCTACGAGTATGACTATGTATTATATGCGAACAAATGCACAAAGTTAATTGAAATTAACTTAATTGTATTCGAAATTTGCATCTAACTTTAATTAGGGCCCGCGAAGCTTTACATAAGCTTCAATGTGGCCCGCGAAGCTTTACATAGGCTTCAATGTGGCCCGCTGCTTTAAATTATTGCCCATACCTAGATAGATTTCCTAGAAAGCAAAAAAATCCCTAATATATTAAGTTGTTTCACATGATATGTCGGGGGGGGGGGGGGGTTATATCATGAAGGAAAATGTTTAAGTGATGAATTAGTAGCGTCCTTTTCCTTCGGCAGAAGCAATTGTATCTACCTTAGAAAATAAAGTAATTTTATACTATGAATTCAAATTGGGACATATTGCTGTTCAAGCTACTAATTACATCTAAAAAGGATTTATAGTGAATAGCGCTGAAGTGAGAGTTGCTCAGGGTTGGTTGAATAAGTTTATGTTTGGCGGATACCAATGATGAACCTCGAGGGAATCCCAAACCTGTTCTTAATGGTGAAAACATATCGCAATTTCTGAAATGAATCTGCGACGTTTTGAACTCTAATTATCGCATGTTGTGAAACAGAACACGGCTCCATCTTTGAAGAGAATTGCGACTTGGGATGAAAAGTGGGTCCTATACAATATCAGGTGAATGGGTAGATAAGAATAAAAAGCTAAGTCATATACCAAAGCCATCGTTGCACTCCAAAAGATTTCTGGGGAGTTTGGTAGATTAGTGAAGGAATCTTTGATTATTTTGAAGTTGGGGAAATAATAAGAACCGAATCGTATTATTGACAGATTACTGAAATACTTTCAAGATTGATCATCAAACACCCTACCTTGATCAATAGACCAGGCACGGATCTTCAGGGGAGGCGGACCTAGAGGGCTGAAGCCCCCCAAAAATTTCAAACCAGTTTATGTTTATATTTCTTTTAAAGCCCTACTAGTATTCTGCTATTCAGAAAGTTATGTAATAATATAGAATATATATATATATATATATATATATATATATATATATATATATATATATATATATATATATATAAATTAAACCGTTGCGATCGAATGTATCTTATATGATACATGTCTAAAATACAGGTAAATTTAAAAGAAATATTATTAATTTCAGTATTATACCTTAGTTGACGTCCCAAAGCTACAATTCATAATTTTCTGATCTGTGGAAAAAAATCGGATCTGAGAGAGTTGATGCTTACTCATTTATGAAATGCTGTTATTTATTATCAATGTTGTGTAAGATATAACCATTATTATTGTCTAATATGCCCTTTTCTAAGACTACTCAAAGGGAGGGATTCAGGTTAGACCCCCCTTTTTTATCCTGGATCCGCCACTGCAATAGACATAGACCAATACTACTTCATGGCAGGCCCCACACCAATTACCTGGCTGGGAAATGGGACATCAACATTAGGTATTTGTTGACAAAAGGCTATTGATTCTAAATGAATCATATTTTGATTAAATATTCACTACTTTTTTTCTGCCATCTTCAGCTTAATATTTAAAAAATGGACACTTCATTTGAGACATTAGAATTAATGCATTTAATGAATGAGGAATCTTAGGTTTAAGGTACAAATTTTAATGTACGCAATGCTTAAAAATTCAAACTTTTCAAGGTCACAAACGATCCTGTCACAATTATTGGCGATATTTTTACCTCTTGGCAGCGAAAATTATCCTAATTTTACCTTTTACCATCCCCGGCTCTCTTTTTTTATGACTTTTCCCAGTAAGTATAAACAAACCTCGGTTAGTGGTTGCTATAGTAACGAATATCCATCTTCACGCAGCATCGCGCACGCATGGGAGACGTTTATCCAAGCTTAGGTAGTCATGTATCCAATAAACCAATTTAACAACCCTAATTTAACAGTGATGGCAAACATTAAGGTTAGAATTTCCAAATGATACAGTTTAGGGCTGTTAAATTGATGTATTAGAGGCACCTGCTTGGTGTGGATTAAGGGCGTATCCCAAGCGTGCCCGGTGTGAAATGGGTATTCATTGTCATAGTGCATACAGTGCAGTTTATCTTACCCCGGTTAGTTGCAGCGCGTTAAAAGCATCCCCTACCCCTCCTCAAATCTGACGAACACTGTCTAAAATACCTTGACTGTATCAAGGCTCGAGAAGAAAACTGCCATCCAGTATAGAACATAACCCAAAGGATACCCTACGCTCGAGACCGGACAAAATGTCAACGGTACACAAAAACTTGGGAAAGAGACTGACGAAGAGAACAAACTGTTTGTTTTTATTTTGCATGGGGTTGGGGGAAGACTGTTTTGTTATTCTGCCGAAAATTATTACATGTAACATTATTTACTTTAAAATAATCCGATATAAAATCATTATTTCATTTAAAATAATCTGATATCAAAGCATTATACGATTCTTAAATAGAGCAATCGCTACCGATGCAGAGAGTCAATCTTTCAATCACCCCTATCTTCGAATCATTTCTTCGACGTCCACACAAACATCACATTCAGTCCAAAACTTCTAAACAGACCCGATGCGATGGTAGCTGAATCGACTCCTTCACAGCATCTCCACGACAGCTACGCGCACCCTATCATTAATTAACAATCATTTTAAAACCCATTAATGATCCAACGGCAAATAAGAAGAAGACGGCAATTTAATACGCAGCAAAGGCGCCGCTCTCGCTATTTCGAAATGATTTTAGTGTGGCATCTCTCTTCTAGCGCCCTCAAAATGACCGTTTCTCATCTCCGTCTAATGTAAAAAACGATCTTAATTCTTTCTTTACCTCGATTGTATCGCTTCCTTCTCTATCAATGGCGCGCGCGTCCTCTAATCCCCCCTTCCCCCGCGTTCTCCCGTCTCATCTCAACTCCATCATCAACCATCCAAATAACAAGAGAGACATCATTGACTCCGGTTCAGAATCTCTGAGGAGATACGGTGAAAATACAGGAATTAGTTCACTTTATTCTAGGTTACAGACTTCACTCCATTATCCATTCAGTTCATTATCGGCCGTCGTAGGGTTCAGACGCACGTTTGCGTTTCTCGTTTCACTAACACGCGATGACATTTTTCCGTTTTGTATTTTTCGTGTATAACCAGGAACAAGAAAATGTCTTAATCTCTGCTTTTGACATTGAGATTCCCTCATTGTAATCTCGATTATGACCATTTAATGACCTTACAAACTTAATTTCATTCAATGGTGTGTGACATAGAATAACAATTATACGCGTTAAGTGTGCTAATTCCGATCTTAAGAACAGTGTTTTTTTCGCTCTTTGTGAGAATCTGAACTAAAATTATAATACAAACGCATAGAATTGAAAAGGTAAACAGACCATTTCGAAAAATGTTATCTCCCGTTAAATAGACTTAGCAAGTAAGTGGCCGCTTTTTTTGCGATTGATTTTAGTTTCGTAAAATTTAAGGGAATTATGAATTTTTTACGGGCACTAAATCATAAATTAATTTCTTTATTTTGAATTTAAAGAGCAATACCAACGACTCGCAAAAAGTTTGCCAAAATAGAGTAAATGAAAATGTAGGTTAGATAATAAATGAGTCATAGCCTCCTCTAATTATCCGGGAGGGCAAATGGCGGATGTTAGGGCCTGGAAAGCTCAAAGTCTCCAAATGTCAGCTGTAGCACTTGTTCACGTTACATCTGACACCCTTTTGCAGGTAATAAAATTACAAACGATAAAAGATGTGCTACGGTACTCTTCAAAAACAACCAGAACCATAAGTTTTAAGCTGACACTATTTACTAAGGGAAATTGCCGTCGACTGAGCATCCCGGTGGGGAGTTGGGGCTTGCCCTGGCTGATGTCCGCCTGAGAAGCAACATAGTTTGAGAGGACGGAAACTAGCAAACTTTCTTTCATCGATGCGTGGTTTTTTTATGGTTCCTCCTCAAATGATTCAGTCTTCATTTCAACGTCTTTTCTTCCCCATTTTGCGGAAATCCTAATTCGCCTAATTTGTAGTTGTTTTTGCTTTTAATCAAGGAGAGATCACCTCTGGCGACCGTAAACAAGGGCACAGTCGCAATTGGTAGTTTATACAGTGCAAACACCGTACGTGTATATGGGACGCAATAACGAGATAGCAACACAGCAAGTAAAAAAATAAAAAATAAATAACTACCTTTACATTCGACGTTCGAAATCACTCTTATGGTGCGACTCATGACCCGGCCGACATTTAACCAGCGGCTACATTCCGCCACCTTGACTAATGAAAACCATAGAAAAACGTGGAATTGGTTTTGGTAGTTAATAAAAGCCTCGCACGCTATTTGCTAGTTTTTTTTTCTCAAACTAGACAGGCTAAATACCGATTTAGCAACGCAAGAATTCTTTAACCTTGCCAAGTTCCGATTCGGTTTTATTATTATTAGCGTAATTGAATTATTGGACGTGTTAGGGAGGGTAATTTGGGTTTGTTAGCTTATTATTATAAGTTGGGTAAATGTTGCGAGTATGGGCGGATGCGATTCTAGCTTATTTTGAGGGTCGGCTCATTGTTGGGGGATGGCTCGTTGGGGTGATTGGCCTACGATGATCGTGAGATTTCAATCATTTGGGCAGTCTGAGGGGCACAGCCCCCAGGATATAATCGGAAATAGCCATAAACTTCGTCCACATAGATTTCAGCTCAGAAAAAGTAACTAGGAAAAATAGCCCAAAATATGCTAGGACGCGGATCCGGCCATACTCTACACAAGTACCATAAATTGTTTAGATTTTCTTAATTACGCAGAAAGTTTATAAAAATAATCTTAAAATGGAAATTTTGGTTAAGGACAGCTCCTGAACAGGCCTAAGTTAGTCTCCCTCGTTTGAAGATGGCAGACAAAGGGAGCTTTTTAAGGTTACTATTAGTTATTTTTTATCTAATTATGTTAGCGCCATCTCTAATCTATCTAAATAAGAGATATTAAGTGTTTGGCTTGGACAAAAACTATAAAATAGTGCGCGCGACTCTTATTAACTACTCTACCAGGGCGAAGACTGGTAGAGTGTGTTGACTGGAACAGGAGCTGCCAAGTGTAGGCCATGAATGGTCTTTTGCAGTCTCCTTCTTTTCTTATGTTCTTAATTTAGGCCAAGCCAAAGAAAGGAGTGCTCGATATTCGTAGTATTAGCGTAGTGTCAATCTTGATTATTTAATGCAAATGAAGGGTGTTTTTTTTAAGAGAACGACTTTTTAATTTGTTATCACTAGTATTAATTTTGTACTTATGATAATACAAATGTCGTTCTCTTAAAAAAACAACCTCAGCTTTCATTTGTATAGTATTTGATATACCATTTTGTTTTTTCGAACTGAACTCGAATCTGTGACAGTTGAATTAAAAGTCAAGCCCGTTGCCACTATGTTACAATAGTGTTGTTCCCTGCCTAGCCCCTCCGCCCCGGTCGCTAAAATTGAATTGGAATAAATAAAGTCGTTGAACTGAGCAGTGAGCAGAAGTCTCACTCCTCTTGAGTTGGGGGGGTTTAATTAATGCCCGCTACCTGTTCCATCTCCGGTAAAGGAATGGTAAAAAAAACCTCCGCCATTAAACAGATGGTTAATTACAGAGACGAAGTTTGGCCTCCATTCCAGAGGTATTCGATGTATGGTCGATTAATCTGCTCGTGAGTTTCAGATTCATCGCCGATGGAATCTGAGCCTCTCGTTTTAATTAGAAACCAAGAACAGGTGAAGCCTGGATGCCGGTGACGTAATCAATATAACGCGGGTCTTCATAAATGCTTCTCGACAAGTGGAAGAAAGAGAACGCCATGACCAATCCACCCTTAATTGAACGGAGCAGAACGAAAATAGAACTTGAGAGAAATAATTACTTTCTCCCCCTTCTCAATATTTCCCTTCTTTTTTGTATTTTCATATCTGAGACCCCATCACTAAATGATTTCGCCTTGACGTTTAACCGATTCATTTCGACTCAGTCGTCGCTATTCAGAAGCACGAGTGAATGAATCAATGCGCAAAGGATCGCTCAGTTAGGGCTGCTTTCTATCATCATAGAACAGGGCGGGATGCAATCAAAGACGGATTTTCAAAGCCGACAGCAGCATCGAGGAGAGCCACCCCCATCGAACAGTCTATATTGTACACAACAGGATGGGGAGTTTCGAGGCGTGGGGTAGTAGGGTTTTGTTTTACGCACACGATTCGGGGAACCAGCAGAAATACACGCCATTTCGAGTGGAAACATCTACATATTTCGAATCTTTCATCGAGCGCATGCTTCGGGCGAAATCCTCATTGGAGGGGTCTTTGGGATGTAAATAGTATAATGAGAAGTTTTCCCTCTTCGAGTCTTAATCGAGAGCCATTTTTACGTGTCGAAGGAATCGGAGGAAGTAGATAGAAAAGCGACAATCGACGATTAAGGTTCAATGGGGAAGAATATTCGCCGATTAGAAGACCGACTCTCCCCATAGAATCGACCATAATGGGCTATAAAAGAACCGAGGCCAAAATGAGTCTATAAAAGCGGTTTCTGTTATTTCTGTTCTCGTTTTCACCATCTTCATCATAGCAAACTTTGACGCAAAAAAACGCTGAAATGAAATAAAGAACCGCTTATCCAAACACGAATATTGATTTTATTTTTTGGCGCTGCGGCGGGTCTCGAGAGCACCTAAATAACTCGCTTTGCTCCGACAAAAAGAATCGTAATCTTTTAGTTAAAGGAGTTTACTAATATCAGAAGTTTGGTTGACTGCTTATGAACGCGAGGGTGGAGCACCTTCTACAAATAAACGAATATACAAAAAATAAAAACATTTAACGGCTAATTCTGCACTTTTGGGTGGCTAATTCGAAAACGGGTCTCGTTTATTTTTGTGGTTTGGTTGACCAGTTGACAGACTTTAAGTTGAGAGCCGGTTTATGTACGTCTGGATATGTCTGTCTTCTCCACGGGAGCACGTTAATCATCTGCCGGAGGCTGTTCGTATCACTACACTGTGCTTTCAAATGCATTATCAAAAACCATTAAACATGTCAACATATTAGTGGGGGTAGACAAATGTAAATTTGGTTTATTGTAATGCAGTGGAGATGGTTTAAAGCCTGTTTATTAGATGCACAAGTGGAATAATTCCGAAGAACGCCCTCTTATGATGAAATCCCACGCCTACACCGAATCGCGTAAAGTCGCAAAGCCTGATGCAAGCAAAATTGATGAAAATGCGGAAATAAACATCGAGAGTACTTGAAAATTTACAACAATTAGCAAATACAATATAAAATTCTTTGTATGTCCCACATAGGGGTTATGTAAACAAGATTCGCTTTATATTTTGAATATGAGTGAGCGACTAGTTTGCCAGCTTGTATACACCACCAATCAAGGTAGCGACAATTTTGATGTTTTTAAAGTAATTCTTCACAAACAGCGCTTCGAAAGCCAATGAACCTGTATACCTTTCGTTCGTTTCTTATTGATGGGGGAGTAATGCTAAAACGACAAAACTATCTGTTTTATCGTACCCTAATTGCCACTAGGACTATTTTTCCTGGTCGTAATAAAGCAACTCAGATTCGCTGTGACAATCATTAAAAAAACTCCTCCTTTCGGACTGCGAACTATCAGTTTTATAGCTCTGCTAGCCTAGGCGCCTAATTAGTGAGGCAGCGAGCGCCATCTGTCTCTAATCGAGGGAATTAACCTCTTAATGAGGTAACTTGAGAAATTTGGCAACTCTTTCAACATTTGGTTCATCCATTATCACCCCCCTCCCTTCATTCAAGTCCTGTTTTTACTTTCTCATCTCCCGCAGACTTAAGCTTTCTTTAGGAGCTGACCCCCCACGCCCCCAACCCTAAGGGTTACCTAGCCAACTTCCTCTCTTCATTTTGAGTAACGCTTAAGAGAGGGTTATTAAGAGTATTAACAGCTCCTCGGCCTAAGCGTTAGCGGGAGGGAAACTTTTTTTTTTATGTCTTCATTTCGCATGTCCCCTCCTGCAAGGATTATACAGCGTCATTGAGGAGTATCGCTCGTTTTGATTGTTGTCGACATGACATGGCACGCGATTGCCTTTAAAGCAACCTTACCACGCGCAAGACTGCCATTACAAACGATCGAACAATAATTAGAACTAAACTTTGCGCCGCTGATCTTCCCCTAACCGTGTTATCACATTCACCTAGCTCAAATAAACAAATAATTTGCATTCTTTGTGGTTAATCGCAAAAAAAAGTCAATTAGATTAGCGATAATAATGGATAATGGCCAGTTCATAAGTGAACGCTCATACGGTCCCAACTATAAACGTTCTGACTTCAAATAAAACTCCCATTAGATGCCCGCATTTCGGCCCATCACCATTTTTCATTGCACGTCCGATCATTATTCACTGTGATCATTATCTCGTCAATCACGAGTAGACCAAGACTCCTTAATATCTCGCAACCTCGTCTACGTTCACACGCAATCCATACACGTCTGCATTAAATTACGCACCAGAATGTTAAGGGAAATCATTCACCAAGTTTCTTCTTTTGACTGTATGGGTATAATATTTTAAATGAATAAAGGAAGTATCACTGATTATTACTAGACGTATAAAATGAAGTTACAGAAGCTCCAAATTGCAAAGAAGTTGAATAGTCTAAAAATTCTGTTCCCAATTCCTCGTCAACAACCTCGTTCAAATATGGATGAACAAGGAAAATGAACACAAATTATTTCGTACGAGCTTTAATTGCTTTGTGACGCTGAGGGTAGAAAGAAGACAAATAAAAGATTGGAGAGAGGACGGGGGTGAGGCAGGATGTTAGATTAAGACCGAGAGATTTCCACGCTGCTATTAAGAGTTCCTCCCATCCTTCGTTATGGGAAAGATGTCCAGAGACATTTGCGTATTAATGTATACATATTGCTTGAGAGGCAAGCCAAAGGAAACTATATCAGTAGTCAAAATACTAACGATATAGGATATCTTTTGTTTATTGTAAAATTCAATAATAAACATTGTATTAATTGTAGGTTACGAAAAAAGGGTATTTTTTTCTCTTTTGAAGCTGAATAACACTTTAAAAACAATCTAAGAGACAGTTTGATTATACGTTTTAAGTGAATACCATTTTACCAACCAAGAAATATTGCTGTTGTTTTTTTTTCGGATATCTCACAAAGCCTATCTCAGATGGTTTGGGAGCTATAACACGGTCAAATTTAATCTTTATTAGACCTCCGACAAATACCAAGGAGAATTTTATAGACTTTCGCGTGACTTCTACATTATGACTCACTTAAGGCATAAAGTTTGAAAGGGGGAAATATATTAACCTAGCGTATTTTGTGGCAAATAAAAAGACTGCTAATGATAGTGTTAGAGCAACAGGTTCCCACCAATCAGAACATCGTATTAACTCAATTGACCAATGACAGCGAGGCGATAAAGATTCGTCTTCATAGCGATGAGAGGTCGGGAAGATTACCGGTTGGAAAACTTATTCAAGGCGATAAATCGACTCTTCTCCTTGTTTATTTTATGTTAGGAGGATGATCATTAAGTTTCTTTAGAATTCTACTTTGGGATTTGATACACTCGCTGCACGGTAATTAGGAGAAGCTTTATAGGCCCTTGTGGGAGACAATTAAGGTCTCCAAGAACTCATTTAATGAGGCTATTAAGAAAATCTACATCAGTGTTTTACTATTTTGAATACACACACACAAACCAGCGATGCCCTTCGCTCTGGGTCTTTCGTAAATACCATATTGCTAACAATCCGCGAATTAAAAACAAAATACCAATGAGTACAAATCCAACTAAAAGATTGTAAAGAAATATATAAAAGTGAAGCCTGAGAAAACTGTGTGGAAGACAACCACAGATCAATCTGTATGTAATGGAGACCGGAGGCCACACGATAATCCAGATGTTAGCTGCAGTTCGGTTGTCCATGTTACACTTGGTACACCTTTGCGGGTATATAAAGGTATCGATTATTTTTAAAATTATGGTTGAAAACCATTTCACGTCATTTGCTTCCTTCTTGAAATGCATAGCGGATGATAGGCGGCCGTCAGGTTAATTATAAACCCCGTTCAAAAATTTATATTAACGGTTTAGGAGCAGATTTACATAACATAATTTAACGGATGAGAAAAGCCACAAGGGCCTATAAATTCATCCAGGTCAACCACAACCCATAAACTGCATCTACAAGATTTTGTCTGAACTGATTAAAGAGGAGTCACCATCATGGTCTGTCGAAAACTAAATCATGCAGCTACTACTTAAAAAGGCATCCAACTCATGGCTTGTCGAAAATTAAATCATTCAGCTACTACTTAAAAAGGCATCCAACTCATGGCTTGTCGAAAATTAAATCATGCAGCTACTACTTAAAAAGGCATCCAACTCATGGCTTGTCGAAAATTAAATCATGCAGCTACTACTTAAAAAGGCATCCAACTCATGGCTTATATCGAAAATTAAATCATGCAACTACTACTTAAAAAGGCATCACCATCATGGCCTGTAGAAAACTAAATCATGCAGCTACTACATGAAAAGCCATCACCCTCATGGCTTGTCGAAAACTAAATCATTCAGTTACTACTTAAAAAGGCATCCAACTCATGGCTTATCGAAAACTAAATCATTCAGCTACTACTTAAAAAGGCATCACCATCATGCCCTGTAGAAAACTAAATCATGCAGCTACTGCTTAAGAAGGCATCATTATCATGGTTTGTTGAAAATTAAATCATGCAACTACTACTTAAAAAGGCATCACCATCATGGCCTGTAGAAAACTAAATCATGCAGCTACTACATGAAAAGCCATCACCATCATGGCTTGTCGAAAACTAAATCATTCAGCTACTACTTAAAAAGGCATCACCATCATGCCCTGTAGAAAACTAAATCATGCAGCTACTGCTTAAGAAGGCATCACTATCATGGTTTGTTGAAAATTAAATCATGCAGCTACTACTTAAAAAGGCATCACCATCATGGCCTGTCTAAAACTAAATCGTTCTGCCACTAGTTAAAAAGGCATCACCAGCATGGCCTGTCGAAAATTAAATCATGCAGCTACTACTTAAAAATGTATCCTATAGGTTATAAGTTTATATATATATATATATATATATATATATATATATATATATATATATATAATAAAGAGGATCTATTGAAATGTATATTTTTAGGCGCATTAGAGGGGTTCCTTGAGGTTGCCTAACTGATGAGGACGAGGGTCGGCCCTCAGGATCTGAAGAAATGTGTGTCGGTTGTGATTTCATTATGAAAATATTCTCTACTGCAACAATTGCTGATAATTCACCTTAACTGTGGATTGATTACTGATTGAGATTGAGAATAATTGTGTCAATTGATATAAGACAAACTCATGTGACATGGCTTGATGGTACAATTGAGTGCGATTGCATTTCGAATCAGCAGGAGGTTCCTCTTTATTCGATGCGAGAGGATTACCGGAGATTGGCGAGAACGGAGACGTGAATTAGAACGATTCGATTATCTCTTATAAAGTCTGAGGGTCTGAGGATTCATCTAGTTTCATACAATGGTATAAAATTGACTCTTTGGTTACTGTATTCTACAATTCATCAATTGTGGTTCGAGACGTATTAAAGAGCGTTATCTATGGGAGGAGGCGCGTCTTTCTTGTTTGGGCTATGTAGATGGCGAAAGGACAAGTTCACGTGAGAGGCGAGCCTTTGATGAATTCAATGAAGTAGTCTCCATGTTCGCTGGTGTGGTGCCTTTTGATCGAGGAGAGAGAGTTAATGTCTTTGAGACGACTATGACCGACGCCTGCGATAGTGATATCCTTAAGAAGGTGCAGAAGAGACAAGAGCTGTCAAATTGTATATAATGGCGGGGCAATCTTTGTTTAGTAGTTTATTGGGGAGTACGTTAACAGAATTATAGTTGAATTCAAAGTGTAAAACATCACCCAAGTCACGCCTTCATCGTACTGGGCCTTCGAAAAGATGTCTTCATGCTGCTCGAATGTCCTTTGAGAACAACCATTGGTTATAAGCTTCTGAAGAGACAAAGAGGCCAAATCACCCCAAGCACAGCAGTAAATTTCACTCTTGGATGTGTTATGGACGTGAAAGCAGGAGGCAGCCTCTTTTAATTATGGCAACTATTAGGAATCGGAATCAGCGGGCTGAAGAAATCAGTGACGAGCCTGGCCAATTTTAGCACAGCTTAATTATTTTCTGACCAATTAAAGTTTGCTAAATTTTCAGACAGTGGAGATTACCCCGTCAAGAGTTTTATATAAACAGGATACAATCAACGGTGAAAATGGTGGCTTTTCTGCTATGTTTGTTGACAATATCAACCCGGAAGAAAACTTTTCCATTCTAAAAAACCGACTTAAACCAGCGCTTTGAAACGGTCAGCTTGAAAATAAAATTTGCTTATCCATGGAAGATGAAGCTTCCTGTCATACCGCAAAAATAATAGAAAAAATGGGACGACCAAAGCGACATCAAACGATTTCCTTAGCAGAGTTAGTCCCCTCACAGGATACCCAGTAGAACATGCGTGTGGAATACAAGACAAGACTTAGGGAAACAGTGCAAAAGGTCAGGAACACTGTCGCAAATGCTGAATGTCAATACGCCCATATTGTTCGGAAACAGCAACAAGCTGTAATCTCAGATCTTATTGAATCTATGCCAAGGTGAATTGTAACTAAAAACTGCTAAAGTGAAGTCGTTAATAAAGTATTCCTAATATATCTCCATTGTTAAAAATGTATGTCATTAAATTTACAAATGTATTTCAGTAATTGGTGTCTATTTTACTTCTTGCATATCTCTGTATATATATAACATTGCTCTTTAAAAAAAAATGGAATATATTATTAATGATAACTACTTGTTTAAACATATTAATTAACTGAATTTAAGCCGCCTCGAAGCCTCCTCATTCCATTAATGACTATATTAAAGCTGAACTTAATTTAATTTTTTGTTCCTCGAGTTTATTTATTAAAAATAGCCGACCACCAGCTGCGACTTGCGAATTTGATACGCATTGAGACTCCTCTCTTCTATTTCTTTCTTTATTTAATTATATTATAAATACAGTGATAATTATCTCACTCGGATGGATCTGCAGTTAATCCTTTAATCTGGGAGAGAAATTATATTCTCTCGAAAAAGTTGGTCAATTTGAATTTCCACTGTCTCTTAAAATATTAATGATTAGCAATTCGAATATTTTATCCATTGAATTATCTAACTTGCTAGCCAGATTGCAGTTTGTTGGTGATTCTGAACCAAACCACTTTTTTTCTCATGAGAGGAGTACAGCAATTTTGCACCTAAGGTGAGACAGCATAAATCGAAAATATTAGGACATAGATTAAAAATGTTCCTAAAATATTATACTAATGTGCGTCAATTTTAATGTCGAGGGTTTTGTGCGCGATACTTAGTGTTTTTTCCTGCTGATTTTGAATCTGAAATCTTTTTCTCAACCGGATCTTGTTATCCGGCTGTGGTCCTTTAAATAAATACATTTATTACAAATATCTGACATCCCTGAACTTTCTTCCCAAATTGTTTCAGTTTCATTATAAAATCTTGAACTTTTTAGTCATATACATAATTTGTTTCATATAATGAACAGAGCTTGTAGAAGTGATCCTAATCGATTTTTTCATATCAGTGGGACGGTTACCATGCCAAATCCCATTTCCCAAATTTTGTGAAGGCAATGTATATAGCATACTTTAGGAATAAGTTAAGAGAAATATTTGCCCCTCATATCTGTTGCAAGCCTTGCATCGAAAATTTGAGATGGATCAAAAGTAGCCTCAAATCGTTGCCGTTTGGAATTGTCACGATTTTGAAAGGAGCGGATAACGTGACATTGTTATTTCTGCACGACGAACCTCCAAAGTGGGCTTATATATTTATTTTTCTTAAATATTTTGAAATTCTCGTGTGAAACTTGACATAATCTTCACCATATCATCTGAAATGATTAAGCATTTATTATTATACTTTATTAAGATGTTTTACTGTGAATGATATAACGTATTTGAATGCATTGAGGGCTTGTGAGGGAATGCTGCGGTCTGAAAGATATGAAATTTTTCGATGGAGTCTATATTTCCTTTCTCATTCCTAAAACCCTGAATGGACAATGTGAATAAGAAAATACCCAGACTCCATTGATTTATTTTTTTCCCTTAATTTGATGAAAGATGCCTACTTCGAAAACACAATGCTTCCAAATGAGAAGAATGCTTGGCAAGCATTCAAAACTTGTCACTGATTTTCTTGGCAAGCGTGGAAGTCCAGAATAACAGTCCGTGGTCGAAAAGTTGATGGAAGGTTTCAAAAGGTCATGTCCACAAAAATACACCTTTTGTGGTCCTACCTAGACTATTTTGCTATAAATTGTAGGGATTATACAGAGGAACAGGGTGAATGAGCTCACTAAGATATCAAAATAATTGAAGACAAGTATCAAGGAAACTGGTATATCAATGGGTTGTTTGCGTGTTTGAAGCGAGACGTGCCCGAAGAAAAAAACGACACGAACAGACGGAAAGACAAAAAAAAAAACAACTTCCTTCTTTCCCCAATAAACTTTTTTCATATTCATTGTGTGGCTAAAATTATAGTCCTTTTTTTTCATTTTTTCACGAGGTTTCTTAAAAATATCAGTCGTATCTAAAGTGAAAACTCAAATGTCACTTTCGAATTCATCATGGTTGATTTATCAGTTGAAAAAAACCTTTACAGCAGTTAAATAAATTGCATTTGCATAAGTGTTATATTGGAAATAATAGAGAATTTTCGTTTTCACTTGAATGTTCGATAGAAAATGACAGAGACAATTAAGTCCTCATGAACAGCAACTCAGAAGAGTAGCAAATATGCCAACTTAAACTCTCGCGCAGGGATTGGTGAAAGGTGTTATTTTCTACGCTGAAGACTAGACTGCAACTTTAAAAGTAGCCTGCAAAATATTCCAGCTAATTAGCCAGAGATTCATTATATATAAATGTTTTGGGACGGTTGCATTAACCTAGTAGTTTAAAAAACAGCTTTATCATATGCCAGTTTAATGTTAGTCCATATTAGGAAGGGGACCGTTATCCATTTGAGGGTAAAAAAATCAATTTCCCCCTGTCTTGATCTAGATCCCGCGTCCTTCCTTAAAGTACCATTCCAGCACTTTGCACCCCTTCCATTACGCTTTTTCTTCTTCAACTAACCATGACATGCTTGACATTATTATTATCTCTTTTTATACATTTCTTTCCTTGCGTTATTCCTCACTTTTTTACCTCCATTATTATGTCACGGTGGGCGAAAGACGGCTTCTTCTAATGGAATGAGAAGAGCTTGAGCCCAAATCCTCGATTTGCTTCAGTCGATTCAAAGAACTTTTTGATTGGGTTGATTTACGAAGCGTCTTCGGATTGATTGCTATAATCTCCTCTTATGAAGGATTAGGAAACCTTTGGGAGAGGGGAATGTTAGCAATCCCTATACCCAATCTGATAAAACGTGAATACCCCTGATGGTCGTCTAATGGAACCAATCTCTCTTCTTATGGCCTGTGTCATACAGGGGTTCGGAGAATTAGTAGATCTTAAAATTTCATAGGTGATTCAGAATCTCCCCCAAATCATCGTTTGTTTCGCTTTAAAAATAATATGTTGGTAGGAGGAATTTTTGATGCAAACATACACGAATGGATAGAATACAGACCCATGAGAATACAGACTTTAATCGAAATCAAGAAGTACCATTGCAGGAGGTGATTAGAAAGATTAATTAGAAGGGAGCGAGCGGAAAAGTCGAAGATAGGTTCCCGAATTAAATTTCAGCTTACTTCCCATTATTTCACCCTTAATTTCATTTTAATTTTGTCACCCGCCCCAGTACACTCCACTTCCCCCATTTTCAACCTTTATCTGTGGCTGGTATTTCGGTATTTTATTTAATTACACTTCTATGGATATAATGAGTATTTAATTGCATAATGAATACTTGGTGGTTTAGAAAAAAAAAACCAAACCGAGCGTCCTGTTTCCCCTATTAATTTACGTGTGTGCTTTGAGTATCTCCTGAGTGCTCTAGCGCGTTTGGCTACGCTCGAAATTTGTACGCACATAAACTCATTATTTTTTTTTAATGTGCTTCAGCCTATAAACGTCTTGGACACAGAGAAATGACCAGCATGAGATCTTTTAGTATAAGTGCGTGTTGGAATAATATCTTTGTTTGGTTACGGAATCTGCGGATTTCGTTTGTATGTGATCGCATAATAGAATTTGGTTTCGTCTTACCGGTACTCCACGCTTTTCAAACCCCCTTAATTCCACTCATTGTGAGTGAGTGGAAGTAAGGGTATGTCATTCTTGCGAAGATGGAGATGAATGTAACCATTGAACGAAGCTTCTTAGGGGTAAACTTATAGGACCTTACGATAGTATGGGTTTAACAGGATGGGCGCAGAAGAATTTTATATTCTGAATGAGTCACATTTGGTAAAGTTCTACGTGAAAATTATTTACCTAAATTAATAAATTCTTAATATTGAAAACAAAAAAAATGGCAGAGGACACGAAAGTGGACGAGGCCGAGAGATTTAGTATAAATAGCATCCGCGGGTCCTATCTTTTGTTTCCGTCATTAAAATACTGCTTGCCTACTTTGGCATCACTCCCTCAGGTCTTTTAGACTTCAGAGTGAGGGCTGTTCGAAGCGTTCGCTTCACCCTCGTGAGTGACTCTGTATCGTCTGCCTCCCTTTCCCATGTCCCTTCAAACGATTTGTTTAGTGATTAATTGGAATCTTTTCTAATGGAGCCGTGTTCATTTCCGAATGAGGTTCATCCTAGCACAAAGGGAAGATCCTTCATTGCAGAAATGTGACAGGTATATGAGGGTTACGTCCTTCTTTTCAATGCTAGGTCCATACGAAATCGGTTTCATGATTTGTATCGATTATGAACTCAGAACATGTCGTCGACATAAGGAATATGGCTCCATAGCGAATGAAGAGATTACTCTTCAGATGTTTTACAAAGATAGGATGGGGAATGTGGAGGGGTAATTATAAATGGAAAAGATAGTTCGTTTCCGAAGTACAAGTCATAGCAAAAGTTCGGATAATAAAAACCTGCTTCCTGATTTTTTTGAGTATTTGAATAATAATTTCATCTTAGTTTGGTTATGACTTATGTTTTTTATCAAAGTTATTTCTAATAATTATTTTATAATATCAGAGAACAAAATGGTGAAGTTCAGAAATATATATATATCGAAATTTTGTGAATTTTTTAAAACCCAAAGAATTACAAATGGTGAAGTTCAGAATTTTTTTTTTATATATCTTCTTCTATAACTATTTTAGCAACGTGATATTTTGAAAGGGGGGTAAATTTATTTTAGAGTTCCTTTTTAAAATTATTATAATTGGCGAAGTTTGGAAAATTGATAAAAATTTAACCATGGCTGCTTTTTTTTAGATTTTGAATTTTAATCTTAGTAGCGAAGCGCAAGCTCCCCCCGTAGGGAGGAGTGGCGAAGCCATTTCCTGGTCGTTCCAATATTTTCATTATCTCCCTTTTTTAGAACGAAGACACCCAAAAATGATTAATCTCATTTATTATTTGAAAAACTAAAACATATTTCCCATTCCCTAATATTAACTTAAAAGCCCTACATTTTTATAATTTGAATATTACCACCTATGCCCCTTCCAATTTCCCATATAATTAATTTATAAATATCTGATAACTATTCTTAAAATGTTTTATGTTTTATATATTCCTAAAGTCATATCCTTGAAAGTGGGTTCCTACCCGAAACGTCGGTATGAAGTTAAAATACAATAATGAACTTCCTAAATGCAGCCTGCTTATTTATCATATATATATATATATATATATATATATATATATATATATATATATATATATATATATATATATATATATATATCGAACAAAAATTTAAATGATCATAATTGTAAAGATTTTCGTAATTTTGTCATTATGTAAAGGATTTTTTTTATTAAATAGCTATTCATAAATAGTAAATTTTCAGCAAGTTTGCCTTAATAATGGTGAAATTGCATTGCTGTTAGTGAAGCTAACCAAAATTACTTTGGCGCAATATAAGGGAATAAATTAAAACTTTGTACCTAATATTCGATTAGTTTGTTACTTTTATTAGGCATTATTTGGATAACTACTCCCTCCTACGTTACCTCCGTGTGTTTCCAACTTATTACCCCGGTACACCGCCTCCGCCGGCTGGTTAAACCACGTGAGGGGATGATGTTTACACTGCAACACCAAGCTAGGCAGCGGAACTGCCTCTAGCAACCAACTGCTATCCGGGCTGAGATCCTCGACTGATCCAACGGCCAAGTGTAACGGAGTAAGCCTTCCAAATCGGGAGTGGAGTCCCGAAGGCATCCCAGTGCGCCGTGTTCACTGACTCCGGCAGCTACTGCAGCCAACCTGGTGCCAAAAGTACTGCTCTGCATTCTTTTGGATGACACTGACAAGCTCGAGAGGAGAACTTGACGACTGGGCAACCCAGGATTTCCATACACATCGCCCAGGCCTCCGCCCTGGAGAGATATGGCAGACGACAGAGATCAGAGTCAGCGTCCTCGAACGACACCGTCTTCACATGCAGCAACTGCAACAGGACCTTCCGTTCAAGGATCGGGCTGTTCAGTCACAGCCGGCGCTGCAGTTCCACCACAGACTGACTTCTATGGCGTAATCTCCATTGTCTTCCGAGGCAGAAGGATGCCAACTTATGGTAACTATGATGCCAAGTTTACTACATAGAGAATTAAAGTCTACTGTCATGGAAGAACCCACCATGCAATTACCAAAAGAATAAAGAATATTCGTGGTCACAAGTTGAATGGAGACTGAAAGCAATAAACATGTAGAAAATTAGTTTAGGCTACGTTTTCATAATAGGCAGACTCCAAAAGAGCCACCATTTGGAACAATGTTCAGAGGCACAAAACACAGGGTACTGGTCTAAATTGAAACAAAGGTCATTCTGGCCCACGCAAGATAGTAAAAACAGGAGAAATTATTGGAAATGTTAGATAACTTATTTTTAAAATTACAAATGTCTCTGCCAGAAAGAATGGTATGTAAATGGCAAAACCATCATTTTATCTTATTGTTAAACTTGCTCTAAAATGACATCCTTATAAAACAGGTGTTCTTAAAGTAGTGCCTCAATACCTTCAGGGGTATCGAAACCGGTTCTTGGGGGTATCCAAAAAGGCATCCTGGGCCGAATGCGCCCTAGAATTGAGTCTTTGGTTGCTTTCAAAAAAGAGGAGCACAAGGCCCATGCAGCTCACAGTCGAAAAAAACATCCTAAATGAGCACAAAGAGTGTTGTGGAACAATAATGTAATGTGAAAAAATGTACAATGGTGTAATGAGTACAATAATGTAATGTGTACTGCTTTATTTATTTACTGAAATAAAAAACAGTCCATAAAATTAAAAGTTAAAAGTTGGGAGTAGAATGCTAATATTGGAGAAGGGGTATCTGGTTGACTTGGAGTTGAACTTTGGGGTATCGAGTTCACTTGGAGTGGAACTTTGGGGTTTGGAGTTGAACTTTGGAGTATTGGGGCTGAAAAACTTTAAGAACCATCAGCTTATCCAGACTGATTTTCATCACTGAATTTGATTTGTCGTATGGCTTTTCCATCAACTCGCTCTTTTTGGGGACAGTGTTGTAATTGGTGACGAAGCAGCTTTTTTATGAATGGAAAAGGGAATAACCAAAATGTTCGACAGTATGTACAATTGAACAAGCCCACCCCTCCTTAAATTCAACTTTGAGTGTCTTGTTTGCAAGGAGACGGTGTCTCTGTTGGATCAGATTATGCGAGAATGACTGTCTTATCGGTCCGTTTCTGTACGACAATAACATGGTGTCTACTGCCCTTGAAGTCCTTGAAAAGCCCTTGATTTTTTGCCCTTGAATTCCTTGAAAAGTCCTTGTATTTGATGAAAAAGGTAGATGGTCCTTGAATTTAAAAAATAAATCATTGAGTGATTGTTCAAATGATTTTTCAAATTCACTATTTATATACTTTTTAATGTCTATTAGGAAAATAGTAATATTTAAGTTAATCTACTCACTAATGTGAGTGAACATCTGTATGCTTTGGATGCATTGTATTTAATGATGGATGCTCGCTATACTTCTGTGACTGTCACTTGGATACCTTGTTCTTGTTTTTTTGCACTGGTGAGTTGGTCTTGGTTATGCTTTGCTTATAACCCATTTTTCCCTTAAATACCTCACCTTCATCAATGTCCCATAATGTTTACTGCACTTTTTTAATTTAAAGAAAAAAAATGGCTAAAACCCGTCCTCGATTATTTTTTAAAAGTCCTTGAATTCAAAATCACCAAACAAGTAGACACCCTGAATAACATCACTGGAGCTATCTACCTAAACATGATTAAGGCACAAATAATTCTGGAACTTCGCCTCAAATTCCACAATAGAATAATACAATTTGGTGGATTCAGGATGGCGCTCCACCACATAGACGCTGTTGTAACAGAAATTTTCCACGATCGCATAGTTTTACTGAATCATTTAATTGAAAAACACTATCCTCCACCAAGATGACGGGATTTAACACCTTCAGAAGGCAGGGTATTCTGTAGCGACTCTCGACCGCTCTCGAGGGGTGGGATAGGAAAAGGAATCAAAAGAAATCTATTCTAAAATCTCAATCTCTATAATAGTTATCAAGCCTAAATATACGGAAACACTGTTTCACATAAACAAACCAACTGTATTTAAGGGGACGGGAAAAAGATAACTCTCCGCCATTCACCAGATCCCTGTGTCATAACCCTAACCTACTAATTGGATTAAAAGAGATCACTTCCGAGCTACTCCCCCCATGGATTATATTCTGCTTTAGTATAAATGAGTTGAGGTCAACATGATTAATTATTATTGTCATTCAATCGAATGTAAGTCGTTGCTATCCCCTCTCATTCGCCATGTTCCTAGTTATTGGGTCTGGTTCGTGGAATCAAGGATCTCATCTCAACCTGACTAAATCTGTGTATTCAATCTTATTCTAAAATCCTGCTCTAATTGATACGCTTACAAATTACTATTGCTAAGTAATACTGCTGAGACTTGTCAACTGTATGTTATCGTAGTGAAATAGCTTGTTGCAGGCATAAAACTTATTGAATTTGTTCAAGGGTGGAATAAAAAAATTGTTACCTGAATGCTGGAAGCAAAAGTGTTGTCTGATTTTGTCTGAGGGCGTATTGTGAGTCAATCTGAGGGTAGGTTTAGTATCGCCTCTTAGACAAGAAATCACCAATGAAAAGTAATGGAGGAAGGGAAGAAGCACATCAAGAGCAGGTAGCAAGGTCAAACGAAGTGGTAGCAGAGGTAAAGAACAAAGCCAGAAGCAATAAAAAGATTAAAGGAAAAAGAGATAGCCTTAAAATTAAAGACTAAGGGCAATATGAGAGGCAGCAAACTGGAGGGGTAAGGAGATAAAAGGAGATAGAAAAAGTAAGGAAAAATGTTTAAATACAAATACAATGAAATAATTAAAATAACCAAACTGGGTACCCATAAATCTGAATAATAGTCACAGAATTAAGAATATCAATAAGAGGATCAGGATCAATTTTAAAAAGGTTAAGGGAATGTGAAAATTATTGAATTGGCTTATAAAAGAGCATTTAACAATGTTTTTTGTTATAACCTCATTTGAATAAATAAATTTAGTTGAATTTCAGTTAATTAAATGGTCATTACCAGACATACATATGAACAAAAAACGCACTTTTATTTTCACCTCTCCGTACAATGCAGTTATGTTGATTGATACGAGTTACTTGCCTGTTTGTTCAAAATATTTCCTACGACAGCCAAAATTCTACCGAATAAACCCTATCTATATTTTTATATGAATTGTGAACAAGTATATTATTGATATTCAACTTCTACTTGAAAGCAACGGAAATTTTAGTTCTATAAAAGACGGGGAAGGTCTGTAAAGCAAATAGAAAAGGGTAAAACCAGAACGTTTTTAACATGAGATAATAGGATCCGTATTATAGAACGTCTTTATAGCAGAGGACAGACAATTTAAGATAAAATGATAAGGTTAACACAATTTATGCCCGATCTCAAAGATATTGAAAAATTCCTGAGCCATTTATTCAGGGCTCACAACACGTAAAGCGCATAGAAACATGGAAAGAACAGAGCTTATAACTTTGGGACTATGTGCAGAGTAAAAATGAAAATAGAAGTATAAATTAGTAGGTTTGTGAAAGATGGAAAATTTTAAAACGAGCCTATGTTCTATGAATAAGAAGATCGAGAAAGGGAAAGGTTATATTATTTTTAGCCTCATGGGTACTGAATAAAGTTCGAAAGTACTCGGAGACACCTTTTTCTGGGGGAAGTAGAGCAATGGGCTTGGTCGATTTAAGTCCGTGAGATCATGTTTTATTTACCAGCATGGCGTGGAGTAGAGAGCATCGTTTTTTGTTGTCGAATAGTATGTCAAGAATGATAACGCTGTCCGGATACGCTTTGCGCTTGGCGTCATGATCTCGTTCCAAATGGAAAAACAACTTGTCGTTGGGTTTCGAATTTTAAGATGACAGGGTCAGCTTTAAAAGGTAAAAGTCCTGGCCGAACTAGGACCGCAACAGGGCTGGAAAATGTGGCAGTTGTGAGAGCTTCGATACAGTAGTCTCCCAAGCGTTCTGCACGGAATTTTACCTGCGTCACTTCACATTCATCCCTACAAAATGATTCTCGTGCAGGAGTTGAGTGAGGGAGATTATGAAACCCGTACAAATTTATGTGGAGACATTCTCCAAGCGTTACCACAACAGCTATTTTGCTCTTCAGTGACGAAGCTCATTTACATTTTTCGGGGATAGTCAACATATAGAACTTTAAATACTCCTCTTAACACTAATGGTCCAGAGCTCCACTGGCGACCGCTCCACAATCTGAAATTTACTGTCTGGTGTGCCGTAGTTATTTGAGTGTGTGGGGTCCTTATTTTATAAGAGGACGGCGTTATATTGGCGGTAACGTTAGATCGTTATGGTGAACTGATCGTAAATTTTCTCTGTCCAAAAGTCGAATTACTCAATGATCATGATCCGGAAGATGTACGGTTCCAGCAAGATGGTGACACATTGCATACGTCTCGACGTTCACTCAGGATTCTCAGAGAATTGTTTCGGCGTCATCTTGTCTCTTTACCGGGTAATATCTGGTGTTCCCCACGTTCTCCGGATTTGTCCCCTTGTCATTTTATTCTGTGGAGGGACCTGAAATCCCGAATGTACCAGGCCCGGCCAGGAAATTTTCAAGACCTCAAGACAGCAATAACGTAAGATAGTGCTGCGATTCCACGCAACATGGTCCGCAGGTCAATGGTAAACTTCCGTGGGAGACTTAAATACTGCACCGACATTCGCGGCCGCTATTCAACATATGTTATTTAAAAAAAAAGAATCGTAATGGATTCGGGATGTCTCATATATATATATATATATATATATATATAGTATAAGAGAGAGAAAAAATTAGACGCGAATGAGCAATGAGACAAGAAACAGGAGTTTTTAGAGGCAAGAGAAAGGGACATTAGAAGAACATTAGAATCAAAGAGAGTAAAGGGCAGGCAATCCTTTATCCTTTACCGAGAAGACAGAGATAACGCCAGGGAAAAAAGTTTTTGAAAATTCCTGGCCGGGACTCGAACCCGGGTCTGCTGATTGCCGGTCTGATGCTCTACCGCTAAGCTACTAGGCACAGTGACTCCACCTCGCCCAAAGCGTTATCCCATCTAACCCAGTATCTCCCTAAGCTAGGAACGTCCAAGGAATTCCTTTACCACATCCTCTTACCCGCTCACAATTTATATATATATATATATATATATATATATATATATATATATATATATATATATATATATTTATTTATATATATATATATATATATATATATATATATATATATATATATATATATATATATATATATATATATATATATAATAATAAGGGAGCTATAAGGACCGAATACCATTCCCTTACCGCCCCTCTGTAATTTATAAATATAGTTGTGAATCTTGCGATTCACCTTATATTGGTTCGACCATTATTAGGTCAATCCCTTGTCGCATCGAGCAGCATCGGGTAAGGTCGACCCGCATGGGGCTGATTCTAAACAAACCAGACCCCCCTCCTCCATACGAGATCACATAAAAATATGCAAGTCTGAAATTAATCTGAATAACTTTAAAATACTTAGAATATTAGAATCACTTTACATCCTAAAACCTAAACCTAATTTAAATATAAATAAAATTGCATCCAATCTTTGTATTGTATCATGAATTATTGAAAATTTTATTCTTGTATTTAGCAGCTTATCCTAAATTACACTATTCAATTTTAGTATTTTAGGAAAACTAGAAATTTTAACCCTTTACTATCTTCATTTCTTAGTGCCGATGATGAGGCTAGGTCCTCGAAACGTACAAACTCAGATAAATAAAGATGCTTGAAATCAATAGGATGCTTGGTTTTCACCTCCATATACATATATATATATATATATATATATATATATATATATATATATATATATAGAGAGAGAGAGAGAGAGAGAGAGATTATAATTATTAGAATTTCAATAAGCAACAACTTATATTACTTTATTCCGTTCCGTTTGCCGCCTTTCTACCTTCTTTATTAATCTGTTTGATCTATAGGGTGTGTGTTTTAGTTACAAATTTATGGGGGTACCCAACTTATATGAAGGTGAATTATGTATCTGATGACTCCAAAAATGATTTCTTCACTGTGTTCTTATTTTGGCTGGGCTTACCGAAGGTTTCAGGGTAAATCGAGGTAAAGAAGGACGTTGAAAAATATATACTTTATTCTAATATTGGCCTATTAACGGGGCAATTGGCACGTCACAAAGTTACTTTGCGGGCGACTAGCAGTCCATATATATAGTAAACGCGAAATATTAAATTCTGGAGTGACGAGACTTGGTGAATTTAAAAGGGGGGAACGTGAACGAGATAATCTTCTTAACGGCATTATTCTAATAATCTTAATAATGCAATAATCATTCTAATTGAACTGCTCTGGCTATATATATATATATATATGCTTATTTTCTAGAGGGCGTGGACTAGAATCGTTCTTGGGATGAGCTTCAGTTGTCAAGTTCATTGTTCTCCACCCCTAAGGCGGAGCTACCGAAAGCTGTAGAAGTTTCTCTCCAACGTCCACCTCCATTCAATTCATAATAAATTTATTTTTCTTAAAAAATATTTTATAAATAATTTATTTCCTTCTGACCCGTATGATAGAGTTTTTAAAATGTTGCTTGATTAAACTCATTGACCCCCCTCAACCCTCCATAAAAGTTCCTAAAATGCCAATATATTTGGTAATTTCAGAGATGGGTTTTTTCAAACGATAGTTTTAGAAGAAAAATCTTATTTCATTTGTAAAAGATATTTTCCCTAAATTACCCCCAAATAGTTTTTATAAACAAATTATCAGTAAGGAGTTTCTTCAGCACTCAAGATCCTATCTCTTTAGAGTTCTGCAGTGATGCTGTTTATTTATTTAAATAGGTCTCTTGGAGCTAGGTTCTCTTCTCATATGGGGATTAGTTGGCGCACAGGCAAAATATTAAGTATGAAGAAGTCTTCCATTAGGAAACACGCCATAAATTATTAAACTGACATTTCTATTGCTAATTTTAAAGTATTAGCCTTTAATAACAACCAAAAATGCCTAAGAACTCTTGAAAATTATATATCAAACACTGCAAACCTACACTCAATGAAGATTGAAGTGCAATATCTTTATTAATTAACTTAATTTTAACTACTGCTTGGTTAGTTGTTTTTTTAACTAAATTTTAACTACTGTTTGGCTAGTTGTTGTTTTTTTCCTCTCTCTCAAGCGTTACTGTAACCTAGAAATATTAGCCCCTTATTAACTCCACCATTCACTCTCTAGGATGGATCCACTTTAGTAAGTACCAAAAGCAACCCATTTTTCTGTTAAATGCCTTTTTATTCTTACAGTTTTTAATTAATTAATTTTTACAAATTTTAAAACAAAGTTTAAATTTATTCTTGTTATTATAGTTGTTTATCTTAACTACTTTTTTAGTCAGTTTTAAAGCAAATTTAACTATTCCCAATTCACATTTTAAATTGTAAAATTTGTAGTTTTACATTATTATACATATTGATATTTTACAATTGGTCACCTTTTAAAGCAATTTAATATCTTATTGACCTTTTCATGTTTTGTCAAATGTATTAATTTTAGTACCTTTGTATTTTAGACTGAAGATGAAAACTTGTAGTTTTCGAATGGTAGTAAAATATTAAAAGATGTTACATCCGTTTCTGGTGGCTCTAGGATTTATCCTCAATTTATATATATATATATATATATATATATATATATATATATATATATATATATATATATATATATATATATATATATGTGTGTGTATGTGTGTGTGTATGCATGTTCTATTGAAGTCCACAGCTGTGGCAACGTTATTAATTTTAACTTGTATTTTCTTAATATTTCTTATAAGTTTTTTAACGGGGTCTTCGAGGCGAGAAAAAATATCCGTGAACGACATTCTTTATTCCTAGACGTCTTCCGACCATGCTAGGTTATCTTCAGGGAAAGAAATGGAATTATATATATATATATATATATATATATATATACTGGGATAGTTGGTAGCATTACTAAGATTCTGGTTGTTCAATTCTGTAGATATGGCCAAACTCCAATTAGATTAGTAATAATAGTTAAATGTTTTGAGGCATAGCAAATGACGTGTGAGGTAGAAAAGTCCTAAGTAATGCATGTAGGGTACAACACTCCGAGAAAGGACTATACATTACAACACTATCGATTAGTAACATCACAGAATGAAGTAAGATTTAGTTCATGTTACGAGTTAGTTACTTTAATATTTCGAAACAATGTATAGAGGTTAAAGAAATAAATAAAGGAGGAATGAAATAGAGAGAACATCATTTTATTGCATAAGGTCATAGTTGGATGTGCGTATATGTAGTCACCTTCCTTCCTGAAAGACCTACATAAATGGTTGGAAGTTTGTCTAAAAGATAATTATCCACCCTTGCATGTGGCAATTACTTCTCGAATGAGAGAGTCAACGCGAAAAATAGACTTCCACACTAGAGAAAAATACTGGTGCATGTTGAAAAATAGGTTGGGCAAAGTTATACACACCATTAGCTTTACGGTGCTGCGGGGCAGTGATTAACGATCAGAAGAATGAAAAACGGTTTGGAATATGCACGCAAACTTACTAACCCTCCTAGAGTGGTCCTTAAAATCTTTAGCGTTTCCTTCTTTTGTTACTTAGTCCACCCAAGTAATGTCGTCTTTCGACTACTCGGGTTTGGACTTATTTTTGGCTTACCTTGCCTTTACTGCGTGGAATCGAGTGCGTTTGAGTACATATTCAAAACATTTTACGTTATTATTATCGTTAATCGCTGTACCGTTTTGATAGCAGTAGATTCTCGCGTTGGTTTTAATTAAAGATAAATGACAGCTAAATGCCTAAAGAAAACCTAATATAACTACCTACACACATTCCTACCTCAATCGATCACAGGCAGAGCATTCCTACACTTAGAAATGAACGTCTTCAATTCTATCCTCTCGTGGGAAGAGGAAGGATTCCAATACAGATTCGTCTAGCCTCTAGTGGGAAGAGGAATGAGTCCAAGACAGCTTCGTCTAGTCTCTCGTGGGAAGAGCAATGAGTCCAAGACAGCTTCGTCTAGTCTCTCGTGGGAAGAGGAAGGATTCCAATACAGATTCGTCTAGTTTCTCGTGGGAAAAGGAAGGAGTCCAAGACAGATTCGTCAAGCCTCTCTTGTGAAGAGAAAAGTTTCCAAGACAGCTTTATCTCGCCTCCCGTGGAAATAGAAAAGATTCCAAGACAGCTTCGTCTAGCCTCTCGTGGCAAGTGGAAAGATTCCAAGACAGCTTCGTCTAGCCTCTCGTGAGAAGCGCAAAGATTCAAAGATAGCTTCTTCTAGACTTTCGTGGAAAGTGGAAAGATTCTATAATACAGCTTCTTCTAGCCTCTAGTGGGAAGAGGAAAGATTCAAAGACAGCTTCTTCTGGACTCTCGTTGGAAGAGGAAGGATGCTATTAGACAGCTTCGTCTAGTTTCTCGTTTGAACAGGGAAGATACCAACACAGCTTCGTCTTGCTTTCTTGTCCAAAAAGCCAACCCAATTTGCAAATGATTTAGTAATAATAATGAAGTAATATAAATAGGCTTTGTATACGGTTCTTTTAAACGCCACCGGTATTCACAGAACGCCTCTCCTACCAACTAAGAATAGCCTCGAGAGAAGAGGTGAGTCTTCAAAGCACGCTCGAAGGCACCGATTTAGGGGAGGGGGTTGGGGGAGTAGCAGAAGCCAGATCATTTCGCCATTTCCATTTTCACTCGAGTGTTCCCACTAATATATTACAAGCTTTTTATCTGCCATTAAGACATGTACACAGCGCCCCTTTCCGCCTCCTTCCCCACAGTCCCGACATGACGATTTCACCCAACTCGTCCCTTCGTCTTCCACCGACTCTACCCTGGGGGCGCTACTTTACGAGTGGTCCTAATGAGGCGTCGTTCTCATAATCCCGGTCGTTGAATAATCGTCGTTGACATCTCACTCGCGAATCCCGCCAAGATTCCGTCTGAGTGGGGCCAACGGCTCTTCTCAAAGAAGCGGCCGTTTATGCGCGCCCCGCGTTCAACTTAATGCCTGCGCCCGTGTGTGTACGTATGTGCGGTTATCGACACGCGTACTTGCATGTTAGTTTTACTCGCCAATAAGGTGGTAAAAAGCTTGGGAGTATTTTTAATGAGGCGTTTTACCCGTTCATTTTTAGTTTTACGACCTCCAAATACACCTGAAGGTTTTATTTTGTTAGGTTTTTCTTTGCTTCAGCGGCTTCATTCCCGATGCAGGTGCATGTAGGCCTTCTTGGAAGGCGAGCGACATCTTCCGGTCGACTATGACGCGATGAGGTGATTCAGAGAAGGCTGTTACAGATTGGAGGAATATCCTGTTACCCACTTTAATGACACAGTTGCCTGACGACCTGTCAAAGTTATGGAGTGGGAATAGGCTGATGAAGATGAAAAGGTGTGAATTAAAATTACTGTTCATCCTTGACGATTTGTACCCCTAAAGCCGAGATTGAGATACCCCTGCGAAACCAGCAGACGCCTTATGGTGGGGGGGGGGGGGGGGGTAGTACCAACCTTTTGATATACCCCCCTTAGAATATGGAGATGGTGAGTATGAACGAGAAAATACCAATCATAAGCCGTTTAATCAAGCCTAACCCCCCTGTACATTTGCCTTGAAGTTTGTACTTCCCAAAAAAGCGTTTTTTACTCAAAATCGCCTCACAATATTTGTAAAAACCTGGAATACCGTAAGGAAACTCAATATTATTGACATTAAATTTACTTGAGACAAGTAATGATGTACATCAAGCACAGCAAGACCAGAATGTGTGTCCATACTAGTGTTCAATTTGAGTGCCCAAAGTGTGTTGGTGTTCAACAACACTGTCAACGGATAGTCAGTGATGTAGAATTGTGTCTATGGCCTCATTAAAATCTTCTCTTGTCACCTCTGCTTTGGAGGTAATGTTATTCAGGTACAGTTTCAGGTTCACTGCATAACTGTTGATTGGAAGCTTCTTGTGGTCTTTCATGAGGCGAAATAGGTCGCTTGATTTCGGCAGGAAATGTGATGTGTCTTGAGCATAGCGAACCTCCAGATACAGGCGTTCTACCTTTGTGTACTGGTTATTGTCAATGTCTGCCACATACTCATCTACTGCAGCAGCTGAGGTGAATGGTCCTCCCATTCTTTTCAGCTTGTCCAGGTCCTTGTTTTTTCGCTGATCTACTGTCATCACGATTTCTGGTAGCTTTCCTCCTTATTTGACCACATTGCCATATGCCCTCAATGACCCTGATTGCCTTCTGTCGATAAGATCCGTCGACTTTGCTTTCACCTGTGCTACTGATACACTGCTAAGTTGCTTGGCACCTCTTTTAGACAGCTCAAAGTTAACAAATCCAACACTGCGGTCTGCATTCAGGTTGTGAATTGGTACCTCATCCAACTTCTGTGGGTCCATCTGAGTGACAGCATGCTTTGCAGACTCATCATAGTCTCCAAAGGCAAAGATGTCGCCCTTCTACCTCTGAAAGCCCGCTGGTAACTTGGGAAGGATCATCTTCAGAAGCTTAATGACCTGTGGTTGGAATGAGTTTGCTACTTTGAGTATGACATCACAAACGTCCTCATCATACTTTGTATACTGGAACCTTTCCTGGGACACAAACTTGAAGGTTGGTTCCTGAACCTGCAGTAAGGTGGCCATATCTAACTCCTCCAGTTCCTGGTACAGCTGCTAAAATGCTGGAATGATCTTGCTGTAGATTGTTTCAGCTGACGTCGTTAAAGACAGGTATGGCTCGACTAGATGAAGTCCAAGAAGGGCACCTGCACAGTACATCACCTTCAGAAAGTCCAAGTCCAAGAAGAAACACCTCACAATGCAAACCAACTGATTGGTAACATGTTCGTATTTCTGCAGAAAGGATGCCACACCTTCCAAATGGTTTTGACACATGACGCAGATCAGTGTCAGGCGATTGAAACGCTCGTGCTAGAGGCTGACAGACTTATTTGGACGAAGCGATATGTGGATATCAAATTCATGTATCTGGTTCCATGGCTTGTGATCAACTCATGGTTGATGAGTCGAGTCATACAATCGAGGACTTGTTCACTCACACATGTTGCGTTTGTTGTTGCATTGACGAGGAAGTTTGAGTAGATTTTGTCTCTACCCAGCGTGTTCTCTATTTAAGCCAACTGTTTGGTGATGACTCGATTAAACATTAGAGTTGGGTGTACATTGCAGAGCAGGTGATCTGGGATATGTTTAGACTTTAGACCTTTTGCCAATAGCTCACCCACTTTTAAATTCTGAGCTGTCTGGTCTGTAATTACAGTCTATCTTCTCGAACAGAGCTTTAGATGTAACACCACTTGCCGCCTCCAGGATTTCAAGAACTGCCACCTTGAGATCAGCCAAGTTATTCCTGGACTCAGAAGCAATGCTCATGGTCATTAAGGACCGGTATGTTCCATTGACAGTGATACCATGAACGAAACAAGAGCCAGCGCCCTGCTTCTTTGAACTGTCATGCTAATAAGTCTCAACTACTTGTTCATCAGAGTTCATGATCTCTTGGACGATCCCATCCAGCACCATGAATTCACTGCTCTTGCCTGCATCCCTGACACTCTTGGATTCTGGCAGGGTGTCCAGGTCAATATTTTCTCGCTCATCATGTGCTTTCCAGTTTCGCCCAAACATCTTGTTACCTTGTTGCCAACTACGATCACAGCTGATTCTGCTTGGCATTCAACAGCTCTTCAGTTTGTCAACAGTTTCGTAGAATTCTGGTCGGACTTTTCGTATGCTTTCACGGATGTGCTGATATCGGCGTGGCAATTCATCATGCTGCTGAGTGGCTGTCTGTCGCCTTCCGCCGCTTCTTAACACTTGGATCCTTACCTTCTTCAGTAGAACTGACTTTCAACATCAGAGTAGGTATTATCTGTGTGCATACCAGCATCTTCAGAATCAGGCTGTTCGCTGTCCTCAAAGGATGCAACTGAGGCAGAGATCTCTTTCTCCTTTTCACACTCAGCTCTCATTATCACTAGTCTCTACATATCCCTGCTCCGACGCTCCATCATTTTCATCCATTTCCTGTTTACCAAGTCTTCACAGTACATTTTCTTATGTGTTCTTTGGTCTTCAAGGAAGGCCCATTCCATTTCACCCCATGTTTCAGTTCCATCGTCTTGCATATTTCAGAGTCCTGGCAGAACACGTCCATCAACTGTTTCATCCTTTCATTGAAGCCTGCTGCTCTCACTTGAAAACTGTCACTTTGTCGCTGTTTCCCTGTCTGTATCAGAGTGATAAATTCACTGTACAGCTTCCGAATGTGTTTCTTTATGTGCCTGGTGTGGATAGTGTACAGATTGAAGAATAGCCAGTGTTCCTGAACCATCTCTGCCAGTAGCTGAGCTGCTGCATCCTTGGAGGGCCGAGCTTGGCCTGCTCGCTTTGGCCGCAGCAAGTAGAGCATATTCTGTACGACATCTTTGCCAGATGGGAGAATCCCATTTGGGAATTCTGCTCATTCTATATAGACCACACCACTCTGAGTCTTCCTGGAATGAGATCTCGTGTCTACGCTAGCCATATCTATTCAGCCTGAAAAAAGAGAAATAGTATTATATTCCTGTAAGCAATTATAATATAATTATATATATTCTGTTATATATTATATATAAATTATATTATACATATAATTTATATATACTCTGTTTCACTCATTAGTTGACCTGAAAGCACCCAAAAAAAGAATCGATTATCATGCAAAATCACACAAACGTCATATTTTGCGGTGATTTTGAGGGTGACAACTTCCAAACACTATGTACAGGGAGGTTATGATGATGCCATGGACGAAATGTTGGTACTTCCCGATTCAGGTAAGCCTAGACAATAATATTAGCAGAGGGGGGTTACCACATCGAAAGGATGACTTTTGCAAAATACCCTCCCCCCACACTGAACTTCTATTCCGCACTTATTTGTTTCATATAACCCGCAATTCCCTTTCTGCACTTTTCTATTGTAAACTCGGCGACTTTTGCCCTTGTAAGCAGTCGCCTTATGGGTCTAAACAAGGTCAACAGACCTAAGTCGCGTGCTCTCAATTACTCTAACTTATGACCATATGGGCTTACGACCGCAGGTGGGAACCGTTATTCAAAAATTTAACTTCGTTAACCGTAAATCCGTTAACCAAAAAATTAACTTCGATAACTATTAATCAGTTAATTCTTTAAAAAGTAACGGAAGTTATCGATAAATCGTTAACGTTAATTTTTATTATAGAAAAAAAAATCAGTTCTTGCTCTATAAAGTCAGCCTTTTGAGGGTCTTTTTAAGGGCTTTAGAACCCTAAACTATGGTTTTCTTTTGCTTTAGAGTTATAAAAGGCTGATTTGATAGTTTTAACTTTTAAAAGCCCTAGAGAAGGCTGATTTCATAGTTTTAGACTTTTAAAAACTTTTGAAAGGCTTTTAGAGCCAGAAAAGGCTAAAAAAACTTAAATGAAACACAATATTAGTAATAAACTAAAAATAATTATTGAGAAAGTGGCCAAAAAAGGAAAAGGAAAAAGAAACACCCTATATACATAATTTAATTTTTCCTCTTCTTCTCGTTCTTCATTTTGTTCATGAGGTGCATGTTGCCCGCGATGAAAATTAGCAGGTCAAAGTTTTCATCATCAGACAAGGATGATCTCTTGGCCCTCAAGATGTCCTTGCCCATAGAGAACAAACGCTCCACTGCAGCACTGGGGGGCATGGCTGTGTTGAACTTGATGAACAAGTCCAGCAACACTTGATCACCCAAGAAGGCAGCATCTGTCAGCAAGTCCTTGGAGTTGGTCTCCAACCAGATCTTGACCAAGTTCTGGGCGTTGTTCTTAAGTGATCTGTGGCTCCTGCTGTTCTCTTTTGGCTGGGTTACACCTCTGAAGATTCCTCCTCCTCCTCCTCCTCGTTGTTGCTGCTCACTTCGTAAGACTGCTGCCTCAGGGCCTCGTCGACCTTACCCTCCATGCTTTTCCTCACCTTGGCGACCTCGGTGTTGTCATACTTATTCAACCAGATGAGGCGAAACCTGAGGTGGAAGGCAGCATCCTCATCCTCCAGGAGGGGCGTAAAGCTTTTGTCGATGCCTGCCAAAAGTGCGTCGACCAAAGGGCTGCATTAGACGAGGCCCTTGGACTTCAAGGCCTTGAGCCTGAAGATTGTCGCAGCAACTGTTGGTAGCAGAGTCCGAAGGTAGCCTTGATCCTCCCCCTGGATCTTGTTGAGCGCTTTGGCCACTGGTGACATGACCTGGAAATAAAACAATGGAGAATTAGTACATTTTATAAATTAAAAAAATAATAATATATAATATTATTTTATTATTTATTTATTTATTACCTTGCATACTCCATTAAGTTGACATCCTGGTCGTTTAAGCTGTTGACTTTCAACTGGGTCATGACTGTGGAGAACAGGCCTATTAGTCTCCAGGATGGTGTTGAGGACCACCACAGAGTCATAGGTGGAGTACCACCTCGTCGTGTAGGAAACAGCCATTCCCCACCTCAGCGTAGACGCTGTCTGCTGCCACAGTGCTGCGATCCTGGCGGTTCCAGAGGGCACGTGCCTTGGCAATGGCAGCCCTGAAGGACCTCTTGAGCACTGCATTCGGGAATGCAGCATCTGCATTCTTGCTGGCCACTAGGTTGAAGGTGTGGGCTGGCTGGTTGATGGGATTGCCAAGGACATCGTCAGGCACAGCCAGGGAATCTTCCAGGGAGACATACTCCAACTCCTGCTCGTTCGCGGATCCAGCCAACAGGGTAGCCTCAGTAGCATCATCCGGGTCGGTGTCCACATTCTGAACCACTGGCAGCTCTGTCAGTGTGTCATCCTCTGCCCCAAACTGGACAAAGGCCTTTTCAAAGTTGCCAGCCTGCGGACAATAGTAGCAATATAATATTTGTTGCGCAATACGCAATAATAATAATAAATTAATAATAATAATATAGATAAGCACTGTATTTTAATTTTAAAGGTATACCCGCGCCAATATATATTTTATTGAATCATTAATCAACATGCATTTTATATGGATATTAATTAAGCTATATCATCAATTAAAGTCTAAAATCTTAAACAATATAAATATTTGAAACTATTATATAACATTTTGCTAATTATTAATTAACAAACCGGATCTAACAATATAGAAAATATAATTTGGCTATCCAGATACTAGAATATCAAATGAATTTATGGAAATGTTTAATATATTATAATAATGAAACTTGACTTATTTATTTTCTTTCAATTCACAATAATGGTATCGCCATAATAACAGATAGTCACGTTGTAACCGTAATAGCTCTCCAGAGTGAAGTGAAGCCTCTTTCTCGCGGCACTTCCTTTTATTTATAACGCTGCGTTGCGTGCTATGGTGCAATACCTTTTTTATATAGCGCTGCGTTGCGTGCTATGGTGCCATAACTAATTCGTTTATTAAAGAAACTCTATATGATCTATTAACAGATAATAATTGCTTAAATATCGAATACATAAATTATCATTTTGAACTCACAATTCGAAGTTTGATTGAAAAGTTATTTATAATAATAAGTGGTGCTATATCGGGGTTGAAAGAATGACGCATACATTATTAAATATGCTAAGACTTCTACATCTGTATTTAAAATCTGAAAATAATAGAAACCTTTTAACATTTACCGGTTTTCATGAATTTTGGGGGTTAGCGGACTTGAGTTAACGGAAGTTAGTTAGTCCGATAATGATTTCCAAAGTTAACTTAAAAGTTAAATCGTTAACGAAAATGTTAACTTCGTTAATTAACGGATTAACGGTTTAGTGCCCAGGTTTGCCGTTACGCCATGACTAATGCGAGCTGGACGCCGAGATTGCCTTTTCTGGATTCCTGGCTAGGTAGAGATTGCGGGAAATGAGCGCGCTAACGACGGCGCCAGGCTATTCTCAGAGACTGAGCGACCGAACTGACCGTTTGCTTTTCCCCTCATAGCTAGAATCAGGACAGTCCATTCGGGCTGGATAGCAAAGAATATGATAGACTGCGCGTGGGAATTCAAAGTTGCGCTTCATTGCCACAGTAGTGGGGAGCTCATAATGAAGAACTCCTTTCACATCCCAGCAAATGCAAGCGCATGTAGGAAATTTTTTTTCCCACTACACAAACGCACCCCCTTCTTGGACTGATATTAGAAGCCTATGCGGGAGAAGGAGGTGCTTGATAAAATCTAACTTAATATTTACACTTTATGTATTTACACTCAATATCTTTGACCTCGTATGTAAACGTAAAACACTATGTACATCCTTCAATGCTAGTGTTATAACCTTATATTTACACTTGTGCAACACCGAATGGAAATTGCTCCCAACACAATTAAACAACGGGATAGTCACCATTAAAAGTGTTTAGTTTTGAATCGCGACTATTTAACCGATAAAGGTAGAATGAGTAGATTCAACTTAATATATCAGATATAGAATAAACCGCTAACCCTAGAGCATAGAAAACCAAATGATACTAAGAATAACAATAGAGTGGAGGGTCCTTTTAAAACTTTGTTGCTCGTCCTGTTTTTATTCGTTGGACCTTGATCCTCTGTCTTCGTGAACAGAGATCAGTTGATTTGTATTCACAGCCATATCGCTTAGGGGTCAAAGTTGAGCATTTACTAGATGGAAAATAGAGGGGTTTATCATTTTCAGCCAGGGAAAATATTTTTAATTGGGTGAACGAAATCACTTTAAGGACATTGATGGCCTGAAAAACAGTTTAAGGCTAATTGTGAGAACCAAAATTATCTCCTAATCCCTCCCTATCAAGAAAAAAAAAATAACTGTTAACAAATTATGTAGGAACATATTTGTTAAAGTCTATTTTAAAACAATTAAAATTTTTAAACTTTGTAGAACTCTAGAAATTAAATTTTAATAACAATTAAAACTGTATTGGCTGGAAATCGTATCGCAAAAATCATTGAAAACGTATTTATGTGTTTCAAGCCACATAAATTCCTCTAGATAAGAGTTTAGCATTTCTCTCTTACATCCTCGCATGTGTTTAATTCTTAGTTTATTCTTATTCCAGTAGCTTTAAAATGACCATGTCATAACGATCTCCCATTTTACCAAGTAAAGGTCATCCCTTCCCCAATTAACCGAGTAAAGTTAATCCCTCCTTTTTGTCTTAGGAGGGACTATCTTTACTTGATCCTAAAATGGGGATCCTTCCCCTTGACTCTTCGGAATGTAGGTGTGGGAAGGGTATGGAGTAGATGTGTGAGGGAAAGAAAACCTTATTATATAGGAATCATTTAAAGTTTTTACCCAACCTCGCAATCTTTGTTCTGTTCCAACTTGGGTTTGTTTGGAACCTAGCCTAACATTAGGCTGTAGCGTGCGACATTTGCCCTAATAGGTAGACGCCAGATGGGAATATCGTCGCTGGAACCAGAACACCGTGGAAAGGTGATAAATGATATAATAAAAAAAAAAACTATATATAGTCACGAGTAGATGACTGACACGAAACTCATTTAATATTTAAGTGAAAGCGAGCAGTAGGAGCCTACTGTCGGTGGATCAGCCCCTAATCTTGACGGCTTCTAAAAGAATTACGTTCGGCTTGGGGATGTGAAAAGAGGTCGACGCCTAACTTGGTATTTGAAGAAAGGTCTTCGTGTCGTGCCACACGTGAGATGAAAGAATGCGTCTTACTTTTAGACTCATTTAATAGCTCATAAAAAGGAATAATAACTCGAATCCTCGGTTTCATCGCCAAATATTCGGTTAATAAGGCACATTCACGACTTGCAAACTGAGCTATTTAATTATCGTTGTGTGAAGACATTCGACTAATTGCATCGAGATTCTTGGAATACTAAATGATCGCCGAGAAGACCAAACTACTTCGGTGTCGAACATTTCAATTTTGTAATTATAAACATTAAAATGTTCTAATTATAAAACATTTAAATTTTGCAATTAGTAAAATTTAGATGTTGTAATTCTCAAAATTTCAATGTTGCAACTAGAAACATTTGAATGTTGTAATTAGAAACATTTAAATGCTGCAATTATTAATATTTCACCAAGGCAACTACAAAAGGTTCAATGTACCAAGTATCAACATTTCAATGTTGCACTTATAAATATTGCAATTGTCGTCAATGTGTCTGTTTTAATTGTAAAAATTTCAATTTTGCAATAATTATAAACATTTCAATGTTGCGAGCATAAACGTTTCGGTATTGTAATTATAAAAATAAAAATTGGGAATGTTTGCATAGCACTTTTAACGACCGTAGACATTCACAAAGCGCCTATATATCAACTTCAAGAGGGCGTGGCTGTTTCACCCTTTTTTCTTGGCCTTGGTTGGAGTAATGACTTGTATTTAACATGTCTGTATTCTTCCAACCCCTGTCTCCTTCTTTACCCCCCCCTCCCCTCCCGACTTTTTAATTTCTCTGCATTTTACCATTACCTCCACTAACAAGGAAAAAGCACTTCTGCTATCTGGCTTGTATGGGATTGTCATTCTGATCATTATGTGAATTTCATTATCCGGGCGGAGAGGAAATAGTTCCCGGTTTAAAACTCTTCATCTTTTTTATTGCTTTCCTTCTCTTCCATTCATCCCTCTACGCGACGCCATAATACCAGAGTCCAACAGCCCTGATTGATCAGGTGGCTGCTCGCTGGAAAAATGAAACGTAAACTTCCTCGACGAGGGCAGAAACGATCGAGTGACAAGACGGCGGAAGTAAATAAATAAATGGAAGTAAAGGCAAAAATATAAAGAGAGAGAATAACCAGAATTTTAACAGCAAATTTTGTCGAACCTGAATTAATGATTGTAGGAATAGGCTCTTTCAGAACATTGTATATAACTTACCCTTTTGGCCGGAGGTGTAATCATATTTTGATGTAAAGCGAAAGGCCATCAATTAAAAGTTGGAATTCAACCTTTAACCAGAACCAAAAAAATGTGCGTACGCTGTCTAGTGGAGTTGTAAGATCTAGGAATAAGTGAAGATCATTACGCGACAACAACTCCAACGTGAAGGAGCTACTTTTTAGAGGGTGAATAATATAAGCGGAAATGACCAACTCTCCGAGCTGGGCTTGAAAGCGCTCAAATTGGGTAGCAAATCTTATGAATGTCAATATCATCTTCCAAAGGCTGCTGTTAAAAAACATCTCCCGAAATAATCGCTGTCGTAAAGATGAACACTTTAACATTTTATTTTTTTTGCCATTTGCTAGGTAGAGAAGCGATAAAAGTTAAATAAACAAGTAAATAAAGAATATTCATCAGGCAAAATTGATGGAATGACAAATTTACTTCACCTCTGTTGTATTTTCCAAATTTACAGTTGACTTTTTTTGACAGATGACCGCTTAAAGCAAGCAAGGACTAGTTCTTAAATCAGGGTGGGTGGGACCCTCGCTCGCGAGCCCAATTTTTATCGCCCTCTGAGTGATATATTTGTATGCACAAATTTCCAATCCTAAAATTTAAATAATATTTGCATGTCTAATTTCCATGGTGGCAGTCATCAAAAATGTTGCGTATTATTTTTTTTAGCTATTAATGCATGAGTTTATCGCGCCATGTAATAAATATAAACAACATTTACAAGGATACAAAGAGTCAAATTTTATTTATTGCCCGCTGACTTCTTTCATTAGAAATTTTCGCCCACGGCGCAAAAGGTTTTCCCACCCATGTCTTAAATAGAACCCATATATTATGTTCCTCCATTCAAAATTATTCATGACTCAAAATGTCATATTGAATATTAAGCGATGAGCTTAGTTCATTGTATGCCAACCAAAACTTTCAGCATATTATTACACAATCATTTGGAAAAGTTTTTTTTTAGCTGTAAAATTATGTAAGTTTTCTCAGCGCTGACGATGATAAAGAAGTTTAAAATTTAGTAACAATTATCTCATAAATTCTTGGCGCCATTTGTGTAGCATTTAGAATTTTTGGCTTATCCCGTCTATAGTGCATCAAATTAGTTCAGCAGGGGCACGCCCTCCCGACCAAAGTTGGGAAGACCCCACTCAAGGGGTTGATTTGAATCCCTTGATGGACCCTTGGGAAGTTGGGGTACTTCCTACTGGTCCATATCAGCACCTGCTTTTCTCCTCGACACTTTATCTATCCTCCGAATGGTGCATGGTGTAGTCTTGGCTCCCACCTCTGGTATAACTGAAACGTTGGGCGCAAGCGCGGCTTCCCGATTCGAGTGTCTGCACTTGGGGGCCCTGTGGAGAATGATAACCCCCGGTATCCAGAGGATTTGCGCGGTCACTGGGTTGAATTGAACTCCTTGGGGAGGGGGGACTGAGGAAGCGGTGCGCTTTCTCCTCGTCCCTCTAGGAACCCATTTCTCTATACGCCTTTGCCTTTCTATTTTCTCTAGACTTAAGGACCTGACCAGCTACATCATACCGTGTCAGAAGAGAGGCTTTGGAACCTCTATAAACACCACCCTGTAACGCCCGCAGGTCGCAAGAGACCAGGACTTGAGGGGGTCTTGAGCATTGGTGCGTGATTAATGGGAAGATTGGTTTGCCTCATCAACCCATTACCTGCGTGCAATGGGCTGTACACCTCTCTGCGGCCATTTACAGGTGCATAAGGCTGTAATGATCATGGCAGGTGGGCTTTAATGTCTTGGTTTATGCCAGGCCAAATAAAAGTCCTGGGTCCCATCTCTAGGTTTGCTACAACCAGTGGCGTGCAGTCAATGGAAACAATGCTTTCCCTATTTAAGAAGAAAAGAAAAAAAAATTACACTCCAACAATTAATATGACAATAGAATCAATTTTATTCTCACATTTATGCCTGCTTAACTTGTATATGCCATACGGTACCGTTCACTTTCAATCGAATTGGCGTTAGACTCTGATGAGTTCGACTGTAATTGAAGAAATGCATCCTTTTCGTCAAGATTTCTACTTTTTTTTTCTCTTAATTTGATTAATAGTTCTGCTTTTTGGTGCTTTGGAATCAAGAGTTTAAAAGATCTTTTGCTTTTCATAGCAATAATATATAGTCATTAGAGTTTCATGATTCTTATCTAGATATTTCAACGCCGTATTAGAATTAAGAAAAAAATAACCTATATGTATACGGAAAAGGAAGCAAATTTAGCTTTGCAGTCATCTGCTTGCATCTGGCAACTTTACCGGGTTGCCAGGATCTAGAAAAAAGCCAAAAAATTTCTAAGACACAATGACGTAATCATTATTATGCTCTGAAGCTTAAACAATTTTTATGTTATATTTAAATACTGATTCTGAGAATGAAAGCAGCTACATAGCATAAACTCTGTATGGTTACGCTCTTGTATCTTAAGAATTTTATTAATACTTCCTCGAATTTGGCAGGCCTACTGGAGTCATCCCTCGTATCTTTGAGATCAGTTAGTAGCTGCGATTCAGTGGCGTATTGTTTGTTCATGTTTTTAAGTGTTAACCCCCTTTTAATTAAACAAAATAAAGTTTTGAGAAAATGCGATTGCATTATTGAAAAAAATAATATAAAGGAAGTTCATTGCGATTTCTTATAATGAAACGAAGCTATTATTAAAACAGGTAGGCCTACGCCAACTACGTCATCCAAAACAGTGTTGCACTCGAAAATACAATGTAGGCTAATATGATAGAACATCTTGGCTAGCTAGTTGTGCATACTTACAGAAGTTATTTTAAAATTTAAATAAAACCAGGCAATGGCTTCGTCATTTGTAATTCTTTGGGTTTTAAAAAATTCACAAAATTTCGATACTTATATTTATTTCTGAACTTCGCCATTTTGTTTTTTGATATTATAAAAGAATTATTAGAAATAACTTTGATAAAAAACATAAGTCAAAACCAAACTAAGATGCAATTTTTATTCAACTACTCAAAAAAATCCCCTTCTTAAATTATAGAGTTAGTGATGATGATGATGATGATGATAAAATTAAAAAAATAAAATTTTAAAAATTAACATTTAAATAAAGTGAGTAGCTTACAATTTTATAGTTAATTTTAATAAACAACATATTTACCTCAATTAAAATTTATTTTTGTAAAACTTTAATTGCTTCCTTATCTTCAAAAGTCCCCGCACGCCACTGGCCACAACAGATCTTGGTCGTCTTTTCGACGATTTGTACGACCTATTAAGGAGATCTGCCCTCTCGCCCTTCGCCTCTGTTTGCTCACTTGTGAGCTGGTGGGTTTTGGGGATCGACCGTCCAGTGTATAATTGGTCGCTGTGCGTCGTTGCATATGTGCGAACACCACTCCTTAACGCATCTAGGGGGGGAGACATAAAAGTCCAAAACCCCGAGATGGAATAGGAGGGAGAGGATGGACCTGGCGATATAGCCCCTAGCCCCCTTTCTCAATCATTTGGCGCAAGCTTCGGAATTTTCCTGTTAGTTCACTTTACAAAATTTCGGATTACGTTCACATAATTGAAACCTCGCCCAACCTTGGTGTTGGGCTAGTGGAGGAATTCGACAGCACCACTCTGACTGATGGAGGGGCACCCCTCCAACCATTTGTCCGCGGCAAAGGGGCTTTCGTCTTTCCCGTCCTTGGTAGCTCTAATCCTGTACCTCCCCTCCCCTTCTGTGCCCACCATCTGTTCTTTATTATGCGCTCTCCTATATCTACGGGTTAGGCGGATTTCCGCTCACCCCCTTCCTTGGAGTCCTTGGATACTCCTCTTCTGCACCCACAGAGCCCAGTCTTTTCCTTTCACAGGGCCTCGCCAAGAAAGGAGAGACCAGGCGGCCTAAGATTGACGGGGGAGCAGATCGATAGGGCCAATTGCCTTAGAAGGTTCAGGGTTAGCGGAGCTTGTCGGACCTGCACCCCGGCGTTTTAGATACTATGTTGACGCTGTTGGTAGCCGGCGTGGTTGCCCCCCTTTTTTCACCTGATGGATGTCGGCTCACCGACCCCAATGACGTTGACTACAGGCCATAGGCTTTGAGATTCGACGGTCCGTCCAGCCACAGAGAAGTGTCCTTATTGTCACACTCTTTATTATGGGTATCAACAGTATCACCTCGGTACTGCCGGAAGATGTTCTCGCCACGCTCTACGTGAACGACCTTTCGATCTCCTTGGCGCGGTCCAGATGCCAACTCTGGAGTGTCGATTCCAACAGGCATTGAATCGCATCTCTCGCTATGCCTAAGTGCACAGGTTTCAGTTTTCCTTCTGTCGCCATCCACGGTGACAGACTAGGCGACCAGACTAGCGTTTCGCGGGCTGTCTGGCAAATGAGATGGAAGACGGCCGTTGCGAACTTAAAGTTGCGTGTCATTCGGCCAGATTATTCCCATTGACTTACCCCTCTGATGCTGCTGTGACATCAGATCGCTTTCTCTCCTCTTCGACTTATTTGAAACTTTGTTGTTGGTCGCATGCTCCATCGTAGAACGTTGGCGGGTCTCCCTTCGACGCCTGAGCGTGCTTCTTTTTTTTTTTGCTTTTTTGTTTATTTTTTCGGTTGGCTTTGGTTTTTGTTTTTGTTTTTTTGTTTAAATGATATTGATTTTTTTTTAATGTAGTCTAGTATTAGGTAGAAAGGTGATTGCAGTGACTTGTCATATTGGTTGCACTCGCCATATGGGCGCTATAAATAGGAGAAAACAAATCAGGTCTCTTTCTCTCGCCTTCGAATTAAGTACACTGACTGGACGCACCGCCACTTGATGGAACGTTCCCCTGCGCCTTACTGCGATGACTGCGTTGTCCCCTAGACTGTTCGGCACATTCTTGTTGAATGTCTTAGGCTGGGTGTTCTCCGCGCACGTTAGCTGTCCTGGTACCGGGACTGGCGCGATCACTATCGGTTGTCTCTTGTACTCGGGACGGTTTCGTGCACACAGAATCGTGAACTCTTTGATTTCTTGGAGGCGACTGACCTCTTCCATATTATTTTACCTGTCATCTTGGTAATGCGTGCATTTTCGGGCGTCGGAGTAAGGTGGGCCGGCCTTGGTAGTTGGATCATGCCTTCTGCTCCCTTTTAGTTTGCTCTTTGTTTCCGGGGGGTGGGGGTAATGTTTTTTTTTGTTAACATAACATAATAATAAGTTAAATTGATTACGGCAACCTTGGTGGCAGTTTCCAATAAAAAATTGCGGCCTTTACGACTTTCTGGAGGTGATCGCCCCCTCCCCCTTTCCATTTCCCCTGACATTTTTGGGGTGTTTGGTGCACATTCAGGCGCCGGGAGAATGCGGGCCTACTTCTGACGCTGGACGTTGCCCATTCTTTTGGTTTTGTTATTTTTAGTTGCTTGTTTAGCGTTTTCTTTTTGTTTTCATGTTTTTTTCGTTGTTCTTTTTTAAATAAATGCCCTAAAATGACGCTATTTTTTTCTGGTGACTCCTGCCATTAGTATCTGTCTCCTCTTAAAAAAATACCCTCCATCAAATTAGTTCCCTGGCTGCGAAGGAAGGATTAATAGGCTTCTCTTGCCTCGGCAATGCCGTTCTTCCCTGTTCGCGACTGCCAAGGCCCACATGAATAAAATATTCCTCCACTCCTTTACATCCTACGGAAGATCGTATGTTTATGGTGTATAAATATTGCCTATAGCTTTTACCATAGGGAGTTGAGCACAGTTCGCTGATGTTTTGGAGCTAGGGAAATGGGATGAAGCCTTCCAAGAAATTCTCCTTTGCCGCGATCAAATTAATTTTACGCCAAGCAATTACCTCACTCCATCTATCTAATTGAAAAATCTAATTAACCGTATTAGTGGAGAAATGCCGGTCACACTTCCATGCTTAATAAGGTCCGACTTTAAATTGATATAATTTTCATGTTATAATATTAGAAGTAGTAAAAAAGAAGGTCAACGGACATAAGTCACGTGCTATCAATTATTCTCACCTATGACCTTACGACCTTCAAAACTTTCAGTAATTCCCGGACTAACCTTGGGAGGACCTTGGCAATTATATCATTCGAAAGGGAATGTAAAACAACATAAGGCTTTCAAATTTCGTTAGAATCGGCCGAATTGTTACGGTGTTATTGCCAAATAATTCCAGGACTAACGTTGGGAAGACCTTGGCAATCATATCATTCAAAATAGAATGTAAAACCACATAAGGCTTTCAAATTTCGTTAGAATCGGTCGAATTGTTACGGTGTTATTGCCAAATAATTCCAGGACTAACCTTGGGAGGAGCTTGGCAATCATATCATTCAAAAGAGAATGTAAAACAACACAAGGGTTTCAAATTTCATTAGAATCGGCCGAATTGTTACGGTGTTATTGCCAGATAATTCCCGGACTAACCTTGGGAGGACCCTGTCAATTATATCACTCGAAACAGAATGTAAAACAACATAGTTACGATGTTCTTGCCAAAACACTGATCGAAGACTAAAATTCGTAACCATCCGACCGACCGACCTACGGACCGACATAGCAACTTATAAGAGTCCTGCGCATGCGACTATAAAAGGACATTGGGAATAAGGTTCTTCAAAATCTGCTCTTACCTGCATACACAAGTATATATATACGGTTTTTTTTTTTCTTTTCCAGAGTTGAAACCCAATCAGTTTCGAAGAAAGACGGAAGTGATCGGTGTAGTTTCGTCTCAACACTCTTGTGTAACGTCATAGCAATTGCCCGGTGGTCGCCCATATGGTTTATGGTAGTTTAGTGTCAGTTACTTGTTTGAGGTCTTTTTCGTGCTCCCATTTTTATCCTGGACTCAAAATGAGTTAGGTCGAGTTTCTACCTCGTCTTATTTTGGCTCTCTTAATTTTTTTATTATTCAACTCTTTGTTTAGTAATTATTTATTAACCGACCCCAATTACCACATAATTTTATTGTAGTCAACTGAGAAAAGTTGAATTCAACTTAACTTTGTTCATTATACGAAAATTGCTATTCTAAACGGAAGAACAATTAGAAAGAAGACCATATGCAAATAATTTCTTCAGAACAAAGGGATAAAAACCTGTTATATGTATAACTATAAAACCCCGTTTTTTTTAAGCTTTTTTGTTAATGGGTTTTTCATGCTCGTCTAAATTAGCTCGATTTTTGATTGTCTTAAAAGAAAGCAATTAGTTGTCCATTTCTTTTCATACAAATGCATCAATTGGTGATTTTTATGACCTTAATTGTCCAGTTTGCATTGACAATCGTTCGTCGATTAAGAGTGAGTGAGTTGCGCATTGTCTATTGAAGCTTTAAATAAGTCTATTTCTCCATTGGGCGAGTCGAGTGTAGTTTTAGTTTCAAAGAAGCCCTCATGACCCCATCATTATAATTTTGCGATCAGCGAATGGGAGATTCCTGCAACTGGGAAGAACCCCCCTTTTTTCCGTTCGTAAGCTACGTGCTCGGTACGTCATCCGCATCCTCTAATGTGCCAAGTGATGTCCCAATCGTTGGACTCCGCGTTGGAGGGCAAAATATCTCCGACGACCAACAACAATAGCCTGACGCCGTCGTTCAACATGAACGAACGGTTCGCCTTCCTGAACGGATCGGTGGGCGGGTTCGGGCGGGCGATAGGGCCACCACTCCACCTGCAGGAGACGGACTCCACAAGTGAGAGTGAGGCCATGATGGTGGACGTGGACGGAGAAGAGGACTTTACGGGTGATCCGTCTTTGTCCCCGGTGACCTCTCTAACGACGTCGGAGGTCGCCGGAAGGAAGTCTAGGGATAAGCTCTCTTCATCTCAGTCCATTAACCAGTCAATCACGATGGATCAGCTTCATCACTCCTGGCACCCCCACGTCTATTCTCCATCACCCAAGGCCCCCACTCCTCACACCATAGCCGATATACTGGGCTGGAATTGCAACCGTTTCGAAGAACCGCTCAATCTGACCACCAAACCTCTGGCCACGGATCACAAATTCGCACTCATCAACAACAAAGGTAAGACAGCTCGGGTCTCTTCTCTTCCATTCCACCCACATCACGTTTTTTTTTTTGCTCCTTTTAAGGGTCGTCACCTCCTCGGTTCACCTCATTCCAACATTCAGGGTATCAGCTTTCAAACTTCGTCGATAAAATTGCATACCCACATCTTCTGTGAGAAATAATAAACCACAATATTTGAATCAGATTTATTCACGAACAGAACTAGTTTCGGCTTTCGCCATTATCAACTCTATAATGAAAGGTAGTTGAAGTTTAAGTTGATGTAAGAAGTAGGAAAATGTGTAGTAGGTATATAAAGATAAAAAAGAGAATTAGTTTTGCCCTGGTGTAGAGGGCTCCTCACAGGTTTGTCTTGTATTTGTCTCTTATTTTTCTTCCCTTTGTTTGTTATTATTATTTCTATTTATCAATTTATATATATATATATATATATATATATATATATATATATATATATATATATATATATATTATTTTATTTTTATTATATTTGTTTTTATTGTTTTTTTGTTTTTTTAAACTAACTCTAAGTAAATAAATATATTTGATATTTCCTCCATTGTGGCTTTCGAGCCTTTCAAGTTTCTTACTTGCTATATGTTTCTTATTTTATATTTCTATTTTATAGTTACTATATGTTTTGCCCGGGTTTAGGTTTAAATTTTCGGTTGTCTAGATTGGTATTGTAATGGGCACTACGCCTCTTTCACTCTTCGCCATTATCTCTTCATTCTTTTTATTTTTGTTGTTCTTACATCTTGTGGTTAGGTAAATATACCGACTTGTTGTTCTCTGGAGCAGTTCCTTCCACTCGGGAAGAGGGATTTCCTGGTGACACGACCCTTGACTGCTCTCGGTATGTCTAGGTTGTGGTTGGTATTCGGGAGTATATCTTCTTCTATTTTGTCCCAGGTCTTTCTCCCTAGCCTTTGGAGTTCTATATTCAGAGGGGTTAGTCCTGCTCTTGCGTGCAGTACTGTCTGCTGAATATAGTCCGTCCTTTTCGCTCCAGCTATAAGCAGGGCTGCTTTGTTCTGCACTCTCTGCATTTGTGATTTGCGACTCTGGTATATAAAGGCGGAAAAATCAAAGTAAACAAAATGAAAACAATCGAAATATAATGAAAGATATAAATATATGTATGGTTCGGGAGGTAACTTTTAATCCGGGAAATGACCGATTCTGGTTGTTTATAAATGGATTGGGCGACACACATCTACATATATACACACACTAGATGCATGCCCACAAACAAGAATTTGATTAAATACCAATAATTTTAACTTTGAGAGCAAGAGTCAAATGGCTCCATAAGAGGCTTAGTTACATTTTGACTGAATTGAACTGAATTAAAGTTTTATCATCACTTGCTAATGATTTTTCTTTATCCAAAATAATTTAATGATGATCCTTAAAAGTTAATGGGTTTTGTAAAGGTAAAATAAAAATAGGAGTGTTTAGTTAAATAAATCAAACCTCAAAACACTTTTTCTTTCACCAAAAAACCTAAACATCAAATTTCAGGCCTTTTCCGCAAGATTCCTTCCCTCCCTTATTGGTCTGCAGCCATCATATATTTATGGAATCACCTTTACTTTGCTACTTTACCACCGCAACTGATTGCGCGGGGAGACGTGTAGGATAGCTCCTGTGAGATTCGTGTGGTAATGCAGTCGACGAGTAGAAAATAAGATGGGAAATTTGATATTTTGACAATGATATTCAGTGTCCAATTTGTATTGGATGACACCCAAGTTTTAGTGGATGTTACCCAAGTTGTATTGGATTACACCCATCAACTGATGAGTAAAATAATTTATACTGTGATGAGTAGAAACTTATTATTGGTACGTCGCAAGAATTCAACCTTTTTCTATTTCCGGTTGTCCATTTTTTGTCCTTTTCTTGGCGACCTTTTCATTCACCAATTACTCTTCATGCCTTTATTCATCTTTGCAATTGAGATCATTTATTATTCCTAATCACTCATCTCTATCAGTCACTCGTTTAGTCGTCCATCTTTTATGTTCCACGGGTGGATAGATACGAGTATGTCTGTTTGTTTGCCACAAAGATTATGCCAACACTTAGAGGCGGGTCGTTATGAAGTGTTTGTGAGCGGCATTTTAAGCACGAAATTAGTTTTCTGCATTGGATGATTTTCCATCTTGGCGACGGTATGCAGTACGGATACCGGTATTGAAATACCGATATTTTACCGGTATAAAATAAAATATATCAGTATCATTACCTAAGAGAATACCGGTATTGGAAGTGGGCTCACATGTGTACATTTTTAATGAACACACACACACACACACATATATATATATATATATATATATATATATATATATATATATATATATATATATATATATATATATATGGTTGTACCACGTAGGGAAAAAAGAAAGATTAATTGGAGCTAGTACTTTCGATGGCTTAATAAAATTTTCAAACTCACAATGGTTTATGAAATAAAGAGACACTGTATTTATACAAAGCAATGTTTTCCCTATAAAATCAGATGGTTAGATTTTTTATGACCTTTGATAAGTTTGATTTTATGAAGAAAGATAGGACTGGATGTAAAGAAAACAAACCGAGGCTAATATTTACATTTCTCTCCTTTGTGCTGGAGATTAGGAACGATTCAAAGATATTTCTGCTAATAAAATCATTTATATGCATTATGTTATCTGCTTTTGACCAGTCAATCTGGTGACCCATCTTAAGCCTGTGGACGGCCAAAGTATTATTTGTATATCCCTTAGGTACTGCATTTTAATGTTGCTTAATTCTTAGAGATATTTTTAGAAGTTTGACCTACAGAAAATAAATTACAATCCAAACAAGGTATACAATATATTACATTATTATCGTTCCTTGGGCTGTGTTTTATTAACATATTTTTTAATGTCTAATTGTATTTAAAAATTACATTCATAGCAAGTTGTTTTAACATTGGTACTGCATGCAAGAAATTATCATGGTAAGGTAACAGTAATATGTTGTGTAAAGGTTCTGTTTTCTTTAACTTGCGGTTATAGAATGTTTTTTAGCTTTATACATTCAGTTTTCTAAAGAATATTTCGAGTAACATAGATTGAAGGCAATCTCTTCCATTTTTGTAAATTCTTGATCTATATAGTCAGGACTACATATTCTGAGTGCCCTAAGATACATGGAAGAAAATACTAATGTTTTAATATTTTTAGAATGACTTGAATAAAAATGGACATAGGATAAATTATTTGTCGGTTTCCTGAAAATAGAAAACTTAAACCAGCCTGGTTGTCTAGTTATTAGAACATCTAGGAAAGGAAAGCTATTATTTTCTTCTTTTTCAAAGTAAATTTAATTGGCGGAACTAATTAATTAATAAATAAAGGAGATAAGGGAGATAAGGGATTATCCATAGCCATGCGAAACACTCGTTCGTAGAACTTGCCATTGGACGGTAAAGGCAAAACATAAGAATACCAGCTACGAAATCCAATAGGGCATCAACGGGCACTTTAGTGAATAATGAGGTAACATCAAAACTGACTAATTTCAGGTCTGATGGTACATTCATATTGTCTAACATTGCGAAGATCAACTGAATTTTTTATATGTGAAGGTGAGATGTTCTTAAGATCTGAGAAAGTAAATTTACTAAATATTTTGATAGCTTATATTGGATTGACCCAGTTGCACTGATGATTGGTCTTATTGGATTGCCTGGTTTATGGGTTTTTATTAGGCAATACAAATAAGGTAATGATGAACCACTAAAAGAGACTGAGTCAATAATTGACGTGTTTTTTAAAATATTTTATAGGGAAAACATTGCTTTGTATAAATACAGTCTTTCTATTTCATAAACCATTGTGAGTTTGAAAATATTATTAAGATAGTGAAAATACTAGCGCCAATCTATCTTTCTTTTTCCTCGTGATTTTTACCCATATATATATATATATATATATATATATATATATATATCAGAGGCGACTCCAGGTCATCAGCGTCACTCGGGCTCATCACAGATTTCGCAATAGATACACGTATAAAAGAAGGTAAGGGACGTAATGCACACCGCTGACTTATATGTGCACTAATAATTTAACAATAAGAGATAAATATAATTTTAATATAAAACTTACTTCATTTATAGATTAACTCAGGTCGTCTTGGTTTTAAGGCTGTTACTTCCTTCATCATGTCCATGCAAAGGCAACTCTTGTTTACATAGGTATAACACAGCATTTATTAACTACTTTGAATATTATCTATTTTCTTCAGCTGCTTTGTTATGCCGTTCTGCAAGTTTAGCAGACTCATTAATAGCTGTCACAATATCGTACAGTCCGAAAGTTTTCAAGCTTTAATAACTACTTAAATGACTCACTGATTTACTGTGATGATTACAATCACTTATAAGGTTTTGATAATTATTATAGCCTCCATCTGTCCACGACTGATTAGCTTTTGGTTGAAACCACAAACATGGCCATCAGTCGTTTCTCCGTGACGCTACTTGCACAAAGCCAATCAATCTGTTTATACCATCTTATCTGAAATGTTCGAGTTCCAACTTTAGTTTTCAATGAAGGAGTCGGCCTGCCTGCTCGAGAAATTTCACGTTTATCCGTAATATTTCTAGCCTCCAAATGGCTTATTTTTTATATTTAGCACTATGTCTTTCTCCATTTCTAGGTTAAGGTTAAACATAAAGCAACCCTGCGAAACACAACTGATCTTTACACACAGACGCACAGAATAACGACAATCAAATAACGACAGCGGCGTGCACAACAAACATTAGCCAGAGACCGATCTGACTGTTGCCTGTACTGAACTCTTGACAAGAGTTGTCAGTTAGTCTTTTAGACTTACCAGGCTCGTTCGTATTAGCCCGAGTTGCTGGATAATATTTCGTTCCTTTAAGAATATTGTAGAACGGAAACCTTTGATAGATTGGAATTTAAATCCTAATCTGTATAAAAATCTATTGTTTCAAGAAAACATTAAATTTTTATTACTTTTAATTTTTACGATTATAGATATCAACTCGGGCTGTAACTTATGAGCCCAAGTCAAGCGCGTGTGAACGATGTCAAGAGAACGTCTGCTACGAATGATATTTTTTGACACAGGGCACCTCTAAGACGACCGCTAGACGCTGAACGAAAATATATGAACTGCGACCAGGCTCAATAAAAAGAGCCCGAGTTATTGGCTGCAATTAATTCCTTTAAGTCAGTGTTGGCAGAAATTAAATCAGCTTGCAAATACACGTTCACTTTACTAAATTTATATTCGGGCTAAGCCCGAACAGCCCAAGTGCTGGAGTCACCATTGATATATATATATATATATATATATATATATATATATATATATATATATATATATATTGCAGTAATTATCCTTGTAGTAAATGGTTAAATATACAATAAAGCAATAATTATGCAATATAAAATTTTAATATCAAAGTACAGTTTTTTGTCAAAAGATATCTGAAGAAAAACAATTTCTTACGAATAAAAACGTTATAGTACAACTGTGAGCTGCTAGACAGCGCGCAACACGACTTTCAGTAACGTCGTGTCCTGTTCCTGTATAACATGCAAACGTTTTTGCTCGCGCTGCTCGATAAACACAGATTATTTTGCAGTTGACTGGCCTCCACCAGCGCGCAGCACAATCTTAATTTTGTAAAGATATTATTTTTTGTTTTAAAGTAATTAGCATTGTGCCCCCTTACATAAAATGTCGAAAAAAATCAGATTCTTGTAATTATCTCAGGAGAAAATGTAATAACGAAGCCAAGGGCTTAAAGTGTAAAAAAAGTGCTAAACTGCACTGAAGGTTCAACAACAGGGTTGTTTGTTCACTTGAAATTCGTACATAGAACCCGCAAGGTGAAACAGTTACAACACAAAAGATATTAACATCATTTCTCACTTCCAATTCTATTGAAGAAGAAATCGCAAAACTCGCCACCCTCGATGACTTTAGCTTGAATTCTATTGCTTCAAGTAAGTTTATTCAATAGAGTTTGGCTAAAATCAAATATGATAAATTACCTCCAACTACAAGACAGTCTGTGAGTAAAATAGTGAACAGTTTCTGTGATAAGGAAAAGAGTGAGCTGGTAAATCATTTCAAAACTCTAATTAGTGAAAGTGTCCGATTCTGTGCTACTCTTGATGAATATATACTGTACATCCATAAAAAAATGCGAGATACATGAGTATTAATGTGCATTATAAAGACAAGTATTTGTCCTTGGCCTTAGTTAAAATTCTTGGAAGCTTTAATAATGTCAAAATCATCGAGATTGTAAAAAAGGTTAGCTAATTTTGGCCTTTGTTTTGAAAAGCACACAGTAGAGTGTACAACTGGCAGTGCCTCAGTCATGGTAAAGTTTGGAAAAGAAATCTTACCCGAGGCGCCATTTCTTCAGTTTTGTAAAAAAAGAGATTGGAAAGTGACCTGTGTAAAAAGGATATCAATGACGAAACGGAAGAATTAGTAGAAGACGGTGAAAGTGAAGAAATGGGAAAGGAGAAGGATACATCTACTATCACACCTAATAAAATTTCAATTGAAAATGAAAAGGATGCAGATAAAGAATTAAAAAGTCCTTTTTCTAATATTTTACTTATAAAACTGCAAAAATAATCTCGGAGTTCCATTTCTTCAAGTCAGCTTTTTTTCTATATTAAATAAAGTTAGAAGAATATGACGAATTTTCCTGAAATCTCCACTAAAAAACGAGAAGAACCAAGATTTTGTAAAAGATCAATTTAATGGAAAAGAACTCGAGCTAATCCTAGACTACAGGACGAGATAGAATAGTCTTTTAAGCATGATAGAAAGATTTCTTACGCTGAAACAATGCATCCCCAAAGCATTGAGAGTAGTTCGTTCCACTGAGAATATCACTTCAAAAGAGTGGGAAATTTTGGAAGACATCAGTAATATGCTTCGTCCCTTTGAGATAGCGCTTAAAGGCCTGTGTTCAAGAGATGCAACATTTTTGACTGCTGAAGTCTCCTTCAAATTCACTATAAAGAAACTTTCAGAGGAGAATAACCAACTAGGTAAGTTATTAAAAGAAAGTATGATTAAATACTATTTCTCAAGAAGACAGACAGAAATTGTAGGCTTGCTTAAATACCTTTATAACCCTAGAACTTTGAAAACCCAGGATGATAAGCTTCTTTCGCCTCCTAAAGTTTTACTCAAGAAAACTGCAGATAGACTTTTTAAAAGGCTTTTCTCTAAAAACAATGTACAGTTAGATCAGCACAAAAAAGAAAGTGCAAGCCACCAGGAACCTTGTTGCTCTAAAGATGCAGTGGGAATAGAAGCTGGAAAAAGGGCAAAGGATGACTCATTGCTAGCTGAATATTTTAAGAAATAGAAGATTTAGAGACAATTCCAGTGAGGAAGGAACCTTTAGCACATTTAGATATCAACATGGAATATTAGAGATATTACAGTAAGTATCCTTAAAAAGAACAGAAAACCTAGACAAGCTCTATAATGCATCCCTTTTGTCAAGTCTACAAGTGTAGAATCTGAAAGGACGATCTCGGCAGTGGGGTTGTACCTTACGAAACTGAGATCAAATTGTCAGAAAATTCTCTAAATAGTCTCTGTTTTCTCAAATCTCTATTTCAAAATGAAAAAATAGTTTGATTTTCATTAAAATGTTATTTTCTGTTTGTATTAGGGCGGTATTGAATTTCTTTTCAATAAATCTTTATCTTCATTACTTATTATTGCATTGAATTAGGGAATTCACATTTTCTTATCATAATATAATAATTTTTTAGTTTGAAAAAGTTTTTTTTTTTAATTTAGAGTCATGCACTGAACAAAAAACCCCACTATATACTTTTTGGCTCGAGAAAGTTTTATTTTCATTAGAGATATAATTATTTTACTGAATTGAAAAAGTTAGGGATTTTTTTTCAGTTATTTCTTTCTTCATTGAGACTTATGACTAAAGTAAGGAAAGTTATAACTAAGTCTTTAAACAATAAAGTATATCACTATAATTTTTGTCTTATTTTTTACCTTTGAATCAGTGAATAAATGCATAATTTTCTTAATACCGATATTAAAAAAATCATCGGTATTGATACCGGTATTGCAAAGTTCGATATTTTACCATCAATAGTCCCTTCCTACATGACCGAATCTATATTGTTCTTTTGCATTTAAGAGGTTTTATTTAAGCAACATTATTTCTTCAACATGGAGCCAGGTTGCTTTACTTTGCAAGTCACCTCATATGTTTATGTGCCCATGATTTCTTCTAATCCAATCTGGCTCAGTGGTTACGTCAGTGGTTTTCAACCGGACTGCCAACTAAGGGGGCTGCGAGAGCGACCAAGAAATTATTTTAAAAATTACTAAATTGCAAAGAAATATTTCAAACATTTAAAAAAAAATCTAACGACATTTGAAAGTATGTTGAAACTAGCTTCTCTTCGATGTGCAACATAAAAACAAGCACAAGAAAAAGATTACAGACAGTGGATGAAGAAATGAGAGTTGTCTTCTCAACTCTTACGTCCCATCATTAAATAATTATATGATACTCTTCAATCTCAAATTTCCCATTAAACCTTTAAAGGTAAGATTTATTTAATTTCAAAATTTTATGTCTTATTTCAATTAAATTAGGTTAAATGTCATCGTGGTTAATTTTGAAGTGCTTTCCACTTAATTGAGTATTTATACTTAAATTATTTTATATTGGAGTGCCACGGCTGCTTCTAGATAGCAATTAGGGTGCCTCCATCCTAAAAAGGTTGAAAACCACTTGGTTACGTGTTTCCCGGTCCACCCTCATATAGTGGTTATCACATAAATTAAAAGAATCCAATGTATCAATGAGAAATATTGATGGAATATCTAACTCTTTCTATTAGTTTCTCCTACAATTCTCCATCTTTCATATTTTCAACTTTCTTTAATGGCATGTAAAAAAGAAACTGGTTTTATTGCATTTCTCACCAAATTGCTAATACACTTTTTGTCTCTTGACTCGAATGTTTTGCCCACTAAAAATTCTCTGAACAAAAAAGGCGATAACGATTTTGAGCAAAATGTAAATAAAGGCAACGAGGCTTAAGCCCGCTTAAGCCTTGAATTTGCTGTAGTGTTGTGCGTGGTCTGGCATTCTCCTTCTCTTAATAGAACTTGGTTTTGTTTTAGTTCTGTATTGGAGTCTGGTGGGTTGTTGTAAAAAAAAAATCGCAGTTTATTCTTTGATTGCGTTCAAACATTCCAAAATGTCACCTAACGAAACCCACCAAACAGTTTAGTTCTTGCGCATTGTCGCGACCATCCTCCAGTGAGGTACGGATGAAGGCGATCGAGACTATCAGGTTTTAAATGGTAGGAAAGTCTCAGGGACTTGACCGTTAGTGAATTCTAACGGTTTGAGAGTGGGATGTGAAAGGGAGCTGTGTGAGAGTTCGCTAGTGCCAATGTTTTTAAGCATGGGCGTGAGACTATGTCAGGGGGAAGGAGGACATATCGAGAGTGAGATAGGGGAGTGATGCTTGCTGTGCTAATGGAAGATAGAGTGAAGAACGACTGGTTTAAGAGATGTTTAAGGTGTAAAGAAGGAAGCGACTGTGTCCTGAGGTGGTGTGACCCTGCAAAGAGACTATTATGGAGTGAGTGCGATGGTGTATGATAGAGTTTAATGAGGAGGGCGTCCTTAAAGCGTATGCTCAGGGCTGAACCTTCGAAGGTTGAGATGCTACCCTACATCGCCAGTCCTTCTTTGTGAAGTACCACTCGAGGACAAGGTGACTCGGAAGAGTAAATAGTGTTAGGGGGATTGATGCACGCCAACCCTACTTTGTGGATTTAAGGTAGATGTTGTCGGTTGTTGCCTGACTGATATCCGTCATTTGGCCCTTCCTTTGCTAGTATTCATAGCCTACCATTCTCCTCCCTTGTCATTCTGGGGCGGGAGGTTCACCGCCTCAGCTAAAATGATTCACCCCTAAACTAAAACAAAGGCTCGCACGCCATAATATAAAAAAAGGAAACGTAATAATAAAGATAAAAAAACGAATTGCAAACGAAACAAATCTAGTAAATTAAATCTAAAATCGAAAAAAAGAGCGATGCCCTCAACAATAGGTCAAACTCTCGGCTCTCGACCACTATAAATTATCTATTTTCCAAACTTCATTTATCTATTTTTTATCTAATACACCGTGAACTCCGTTTGCCCCGACCAATTTGATGCAGTGAGTATCAGATTACGTCTTCCTGCTTTCGGATCAAACAAAAGGCGTGGTTCTGCCTCCATAAGATCATTTATAACGTTCGTTTTTGTATTGTTCGTTAAGATTCATTGTATTACTAGTTCAACTTTTATGAAGGACGTAGGTATACTGTTAAGTTTAAAGTATTAACCAACAAATGTCACTCATTAACTCATTATTGTGGTGTATGTTGTTTATGAGTATAAGCCAGAATCCCCCCCTTGTATTGCAACTGGTCAATATTTTGTGGGGGGAAAGAATTTAAAGACATCTGTGATTTATCTAATCAAACCTCCCTTCTCCCATCTCCGATATCTCAGCCCCACAGTGATCGCGATAATGAATAGTGGGGCCGGAATATTAAAACCCACACTCGGTGGGGGTGCCAAACTGTGCTTAGCATTTTGAATTTTTTCTTGGAATAATGATAATTTTAAATATTTTAGGGTCCTGGGACCTTTTAGATACTTGGTTTCAGTGTGAGAAAAGTACGAACTTCCGAAGTGTTAATTCGCTAGCCCTAAAGTGAGGGCTGTAACCAACGTATTAGTTAAGTGTTTGATGATGGTCAATGGGGAAAAATGAAACTATCGGAAATGAATTAATTTCCCTTCGAAAAAGATTGCCTTTTCCAGAAGCGGCGAACACGGATTAGTTCCCGGATTTTCTCATTAGTTAAAATAAGATTTCGGTTAAAGTTTTAAATATTGGATATTTGAATTTAAATAAAGTCTGTGATTAAATAGTGTCAAGTATATCTTTGAGGAGTGAAAGGGATGATAAGGACACCCTCCCACCCCCTCCACACGAGGTACCCCTCTCTCTCCTTTGAAAGGGGCTTTGAAACAGGTTGGAAAGAATGAGATTTGAGCAAGGCATTGGTAGCTGATTTGAAATGCTATGAACTATGAACGATGTAAGTGGGTAGGTGTGGGTAGGGGATAAATAAAGGGTGTGGGGACAAATAGCTGAAAATAGACAAGTGGTGAAAAGAGAAAGAAGTGTGGTAGGGTGCAAAGAGATGATAAGGGCCTGGTGATCACGCCTATCGCTTGATTTGAAATGCACATTTCAAAGGTTCTTTAAGAGCCGTTTTTGAGGCGTTGATGGTATGGTTAGAGTTATCGGGCAAGTGATTTCTCCGTTCCTTAAAAGAGCTTTCGGTTTGATTTTGACTTCAAACTCGTAGGCAATTTTAGAAGATAATTCTTCTTCGAGCAAAGATTCATTCACTTCATCCATATTGAATGAGAGATATTTGATTTATTTGCTTATCAAATTGCCTCACATAACCAAGAAGGGATTGTACTGCAGTTACTCTGCCACCCAATTCATATTTAGAGGTGGATACAGCTTCGATCTCTGTACTGGCCTTATTAAAGTTTAGGGTAATCCATCGTTTAATTGTCCCTCCACGTTTAACCATATCTGCGTGCAAATGAATCCTCGAATTCGACTAAGAGAAAGAGAGACGGAGTTCTCGCATATCATTTTGTCACTAACAATGTTCCGGTCATTACTAGTGGCCCAGCAGATACTATAAACCAAAATAACCACTAGAACAATCAGGGTCAGCCAGGCGGGATAGTAGAAAGATGAATTGGGGTAACTATATAATTTTAAATAGAATGTAAAACAACATAAGGTTTTCAAATGTCGTTAGAATCGGCCGAATAGTTACGAGGTTATTGCCAAAAAACTCATTGAAAAGTAAAATGGTTACCAACCGACCGACGACCTACGGACCGACATAATAACTCATAGAGTCGCGTACACGCGACTGTATATGTACTCCATAAAGACACAATGTAAGCTTTTTGAACATAGTACTCAGGGATTTCTAAATATAAAAACAAAATGTATTTGAACAAAAATAGAGTAAAGAGCACTGAAAGTACTCATATCTTTCTCTGGTCTGGTATTTGGCACTAGAGCCCTTAGTTAGAAGACTTAACAACCTTTCTATATACAATTGATTGATTACGATAAGAATTTGCGGTCAATTTTGAATTGCTCCGCTGGCATTCTTAACTACCTCTGCCCCTAGTTGGTGCCATGTCTCATGGAAACAATAATGGGAGGGGCTTTGTGGAAAGGGGAGTTGGGAAACAATATTGGGAGGGGCTTTGTAGAAAGGGGAGGTGAGAAACAATATTGGGATTGGCTTTGTGTTTAGGGGAGGTGGGAAACAATAATGGCAGGGGGCTTTGTGTTTAGGGGAGGTAGGAAACAACAATGGAAAGGGGAGGTGGGAAACAATAATGGAAGTGGGCTTTGTGGAAAGGGGAGGTGGCAAACAATAATGGCACGGGGCTTTGTGTTTAGGGGAGGTGGGAAGCAATGATGGGAGGGGGCTTTGTGTTTAGGGGAGGTGGGAAACAATAATGCCAGGGGCTTTGTTGAAAGGGAAGGTGGGAAACAATAATGGCAGGGGGCTTTGTGGAAAGGGTAGGTGGGAAACAATAATGGGAGGGGCCTTGTGGAAAAGGGAGGTGGGAAACAATAATGGGAAGGGGCTTTGCGAAAAGGGTAGGTGGGAAACAATAATGACAGGGGGCTTTGTGGAAAGGGGAGGTGAGAAACAATAATGGGAAGGGGCTTTGTGGAAAAGGGAGGTGGGAATAATTTTATTGGTGTTGGTTTGCGTCCACCAGCTCCTTATGGGGGAAGAAGCTGTTACATTCGAAGGGTTGAAGTTTCGTTTTGATTATGGTGCATTTCGGATGAAATGATGAGTGAACCAGGATGGGAATAAATACATACATGCATAGATACATGAATAAATGAATGAATAAATAAATGAATGAATGAGTGTATGAATACATTAATAAATGAATAAATAAATGGATGAAAGAATGAATTAAGGAATACATTAATAATTAAATCAGTGAAAGAATGAATGAATGATTAAATAAATGAATAAGGAGAGGAGTGGGTGTGATAAAGGCAACAGGGACAAGTGAAACCGTCAAAGGTCGCACCGCCATGAAGATCTTCCCAGCAGGGGGTTACCATGTGCTGCCTGGTATACTTGGTACCTGAAGGAGTTGCACCTCCTCCCAGTCTGAGTGCCAAGTTGGGAAGCCCTGATGTCACCGGGTTGACGTGCAGTCTCTGATGGGGCCTGGGAAAGTTGTTGGTGCGCTTTTCCCTCGCTCCCTCACTGTGCTAATTTACCTTTTTATTATAGTATTGTTTTTACTATTATTATTTATTATTATTCATTACTGCTATTATTTTTATTAATACTAATATTATTTTGTATTATCATTTATTAGTAGTATTTATTATTTATTATTAGAATTTTGTAGTATTATTTATTATTATTGTTACAGCTATCCCCTCAACGTGTTCTACCCGCACTGTATACCAGAAGGACCTTTCCCACCTGCACAGAGTTCGATCCGTTAGCCATGGTACCTCGGTGGACTGCATGCCATCTGGGGATCACCTAGCACCAGAGTATGATAATAATAGGTGATCACCTCACCCTACTCGTTAGTGGACCCTCCTACCTCTACTTTTCTTTATTGCATACCTGCCTACCCCTTTCCACACGTGCTCTTCTACCCACAGAGGTTGTGGTTGCCCGACGCACTTTCGTCCTCTTATGAGCATTAGCTGAGTGGCAGTGTTATACCATGAGGTCCCTACCTACTGAGGGGGCCGAAAGCCCTCTGGCTAAGGCAAGTATTAGGTACGGGTACGGGGGATGCTGGACCGTCGACTCTGCTCACCTTCTTCCAGTACACATAGAAGGTGGCTACTCTCCGGCACCATCATTTGTGGTTAAAGCTTCAGGACAGTTTCGCGTGAATGGCGGGCGGGTTGTTAAAACCCGTCATCGCTCGACCTGTGGACCGAGTCTATGTAAATGATCACATTCTGGAATTTTCTGATCCGATGGAGACTTCTTTTAACCTCCCAAGTCATTGGGGAGGGGGGGATCACATTATCTACTATCCTTGTTCTTTTTTTCTTTTTTTACAAATATAGTGACATTTCTTCCAAATAAAGGTGGGATTGCGCATAGGAGGGCGCTTCTTCGCCCTCTCTAGGTGACTCGAAGGACGAGGTAACACGAGCCACCCCTTCGACCGATGGAGTGGCTCCCCTCTCACTATCCGCATGCGGCAAAGGGGCTTCCTCTTTGCCATCATTAGAGCTGCTCTCGTGGACCTCCAACTCTGAAAAGGAGGCTTCTCCCCTTGTACTTTTTCAGGGCCCTCTCCAACCCTCTTCTGCCGGAGAGGAAGCTTACTCCTCTGCTAGGCTTACGGGTGCAGTGGACACCCCCTTACCCTCTTCGATGGAGGCGACTCCATCTCTTTACAGCGGCAGTCCCTCCTTTACTTTCACAGGGAACTGCCAAAGGGAAGCAGGCAGGCGGCCAAAAACTGACCGCTATCGATAGGGTCACCCCCTTTACGGGTGGGAATAGCAGGGCCCGTCAGTCCGTGCACCCTAACGTTATGCATTCGTGTATCATCGATACAGGGGGCCGGCGTATAGCTCCTCTCCTCTCTCACAGGACAAAAGGAACATTAAATCGGATCGGTGATATGGTGGGGAAGGGGATCACATGGAGACCCCCCTGAAATTGACATGGTCACGGAGGTGACAATGGCCTGACGACAGGGTCTTCCATGGGGTCGATAGCGTGATTGGTAGAGAGCCGAAGGTGACCGTTTCTTGGACGGGAGCTTTCTGGCGAATGTGTCAGATTCCTCCAAGGAGGCCATGATTAGTATCCTTCGGACACTTGATAGTACGCTTGTGAGTGTGACGCCACTCTCTACTATGAACTTAGTGAAAAGAGTAGTTTACGCGAAGGAACTCATGGACTGCACCATGGATGACATCACTTTAGAAATGGCCGACCAAGTAGCGGTCAAGATCGGGCGTGTGATGAGAAAACAGAGAGAGGACTCTAGACCCACCTCCCCCAAGCTCTTTATAACGTTCGACTGTGATAAGCTCCCTGAGTCGGTGCGTGCCGGTTGGTACCGCTACCGCGTGAAGGCATTCGTGCCACTGGCGCGGAGGTGCTACTACTGCCACCGCTTCGGCCATACTAATCGATCCTGTCGACGGGGTAACCCGAAGTCTGTGTATATTGCTCCACGACCCTACACGATAAACCCTTATCGTGTATGGCCAAATGTTCAATTGCGGAGAGCCGCACTACCTTTCTCTTAAGCAATATGGTGCGTATCTCCTTGAGAAGGAAATCCTGGTCATTCCCGCCCAGGATCGTCTCTCATTTCGTGAGGCTAAGGACTTGGTCCTTGTGCCAGAGGCTGCCTGAGACGTCTTATGCCTCAATGTTAAGGACAACCTCAGCTCCGGACCCCTTCAGAACAACATACGAGCACGGTCGTTCCCGCGCCCATTCGGAACCCTTCTGCGGGTTTTACCCACCCAGGCCGCTGCCCTGGTAGAGCTGGCGGCATGAAAAGGGTTCACACCTAGCCCAGGCTAAAACCAGGGCTCCCCGTTCTTCTCCCAGCGTGACCGTTTATCGTAATGCGAAACGTTCGCGCGCATACACAGAGTAGTTAGACTCACAGGAGGCAAAACTTCTGAATTGGTCGTGAGGCCATCTTCCGGGGTTTTTAAAGCTACCTCCTGAAAGGAGGACTGTACTAATGGAGCTTCGGCTCCCACACTCGAAGTCGGCGGATCCTACCACAGAGGGACCCCTGCTTCCGGAGCCGCCTTGCCTACCTAAGGTTTCGAGACAGAAAGAGTAAAAGACTTGCATTGCCAGCCCAACCTCTCCTGATAAGTCCTCGGAGGCGACAGCACATTGTTGGCCAACTGGGCCCGGAGTTCTGCCTCCAGGAAACAGACGGTCATTCTCGTATCTCCTCCGAGCTAGGCCTGGGGGGGCATATTCCTTCAATTGGATTGCTGCGGACTGCCGAGCTGTAGAGACTCGTCTCCGCCCGCTCCCCGTTAGCCCCCTTTTTACAGGAGACCATGCTGGGCGCGTGCCCCCTGCCCACCCTCCCGGGTATAAGGTTTTAGGTGACCCTACCACCACCCGAGACTGGTAGAGGCGGATGAGCAGGGGACCAACCAGGATGCGGAATTTACACCTGGCATGATGTGCCCGTTCTTATTTTTGCTTTAAATACCCCCCTTTCAGGCAGTAGCAGTGCAGCTGCACCTGGGTAGCAGGTATACTGTTATTTCTGTGTACATTCCATCGTCAGCTGACTTCGACACAGGAGACTTACACCGCGTCGTGGCACAGTTTCCTAGGTCCTTTCTCTTGCTGGGGGATTTGAACGGTAGACACTTCCTCTGGGGAGATTACTCAATTAATCCCAGGGGTCAGGTACTTGCCGACCTGATCGACGAGCTGGAGATAGGTGTACTAAATGTGAGTTTACTCATCACTGCCAGAGATCCGCATAATTTTCCTGTCTTGATCTATCTTTGTGTTCTCTGCTCTCCGGGTGCAAAGCCTGATTTGGGGTGGGAGGTGGTCGATGACCTTCATGGTAGTGATCACTTTCCCATTCAAATATCATTTTCTGGGCCCATCCCGCCTGAGAGCCCGCCCCGGTGGTGATTTGCGCTGGTGCGGTGGTCCGCATTTCAGCAAATGACTAATTTATCTGTTTCAGTCGAGGAGTTTAGGTCGGTAGATGAGGCCGTTAAGTTCTTCTCCGGAAACCTCATCACCGTGGCCCTAACTACTATTCCTGGCCCTTTCGCACGCCGACCGCTCCCGTGGTGATCAGCCGAGTGTGAAGTGGCTCTCAAACAGAAGTGTTATGCCTATATGCCCTATTAGCACCGCCCGTGCGATTTCATTCTCGGGGAATTTCGTCGAGCTAGTTATTATCGACGATAATCAACGTTAGGGTCCGCGGGGAGCAAGGGAGCAGTGCAATCGAGAGTGCAAGTATCATCAATAAAACATGCTGGTCGTTCTGTAACGGTATGGGGCTTCATGTCAGGTTCAGGCGTCGGTTTTACCATGAATTCAGAGAAGTATCAAGCTGTCCTGGGAGATACATATTGCCCCTCAGTCCAATACCCTGTAGAAATGCCCAGAGTGTGATTTTCCAGCAGGAACTGCCCCATGATCCAATTCTGCGGCCACCATACAGCGGTTCCGTGACAATAATATAACGGTAATGGACTGTCCAACTCAGTCTCTAGCAGGACCTCAAAAAAAGTTGTAAGATGTCGTCATCCAACCTCCAAAAATCAATTGAAGGCAGCCATCACCGAAAAGTGGCCAGCATTGCACTCCTCAAGTGTCGACAGGCTCGTGGAGAGTAGACCTAGAAGAAAATGTGCTCTCATCACCTCCAAGGGAATCTCGACACGTTAATGAGCTTCCACTATCAGGTTGGTGTTGCTTTAATTTTCACAGAGCTTCATTTGCCTGTGTTATATGTTTCTGATGTTACATGTTTTAGCATTTTTTATTTTGTTAATTATTGTTCTTTTGACATATATTCATCACTAACTCTATAATTTAAAAACGGGATTTTGAGGAGTATTTGAATAATAATTTCATCTTAGTTTGGTTATGACTTAAGTATATTTTAAATTTTTAGCAAAGGTAATTTCTGAAAATTTCTTTAAGAGTTTGAAGAAACAAAATAGTTTAGATCAGAAAAAATAAATATGATTATCCAATGCTTTAAAATGGTTTAAAAGAAAATGAAATTCAATTGGTGAAGTTCAAAAAAATTTATTAAAATTTAAGTGGGGCTACTTTTTTATTTTATCTATAACTATATTTTAGCAACGTGATTTTTTGAAAGGGGCGAAATAATTTAGAGTTCATTTTTAAAATTATTATAATTGGCTGCCTTTTTTTAAAGATTTTAAATTTTAATCTTTGTAGCGAAGTGCAGGGGGGGAGGGGGGAGTGGCGAAGCCATTGCCTGATAGCTTATTAGTATTTAGGTATCCATCTTTTTTTCACTGTTATATTCTTATTGCTAAAAATTTTAAGACCCTCTATTTATCTAATTTCATATAATTTCCGTTTTAAGACCCTCTATTTATCTAATTTCATAAAATTTCCGAGGTGAACAAAAAGTTTTGGCTGCGACTGGACTTCGACAGACCACGGAATGAGTGGGGAGAACCTCAACAAACCACAGGCTGAAATGATTGCGTAGACTTAATAAACATGATGGTTGGACAATACTTCGAAAAACTACGTGATGATGGGGAAGGACTTCGACACCTACGAAATAATTTGGAGGACCTCGACAAATCACGAGATGACTGGGGAGGACCTTGTAAAACCACGAGATGATGGGATGATTAAAGAAGACCTAAACAAATCATGTATTGATTGGCGAAGATCTCCATAAATCATAAACCCAGTTTATGTCCATTTATTAGTTTTAGTACCACTTATGTACAGGGATGGCTGGACAGAAACGAGAAAGACGTATTAACCTTGTTTAATCTCATCATGCGTAGCTGGTTCTTGTTGACACAGCTTGCGACCTCCCACAACCACATGGTGGTGACAAATGGTAACCTCCACGCCATATGGGCCTATTTAGTAGCACTGGGAAGAGATGCGAATGATATTGTATTGTCATCGCCTTATCACTAGATCAACTGACTCGCTCGTGCCAGCCTCGCACGCCAACCTCCAAGCTAACCTTGGACGCGAACTGCAGCCACTTGACTTGAACATTCAAGAAGAATTCTTACCTCACCTGGTAAATAAAGATAAATAAACGTGTTTACATAAACAACCGATCCATTGTTCTGTTTTTCATTAAATCTTTATCATATGAGCTGATAATTAGTCTTGTCCCTAAAGCTTGTTTCGGCCATTGAAGTCAAATAAAAAACTTTAAGTAATAATTTTAATACGACTACAAAGACCTTAATTATTCGAGTGCTTTCTTAATTGGTCTCTTTTAATGATCTACGACTTGTTCGTTAAAAATAATATGATTTAGATGAGTAAAAATTACTCAAGAGACAAAAGCGAGCCTTCATTTTATTTTCTCTCCATTTTGACCTATTCTTTTTTCTGCTGTAATTAATTCGCCTCGTTTGTGTCGCGTAGTTGATTGTGCTTTGCTTTTATTTCTGCAGATGCTTTGTTTGGCTCTTTTACGTCGACATGATTTGTGGCATTTGTTTAGGTGACCATTATTACCGATTTTTTTTTTTTTTTTTTGCTATGTCCCTAACGGTCTTTCTCCATTCTTTGGTGGCGTTTTGAGACCGCGTTTGAGTGGTTCTTCCAAAACGCCACTAAATATGGAACTCCAGTTTTCCCGATGCTCTTTCCATTGCCTTAATTTCGGAGGAATTGTATGTGTTTGTTTGTGTCAAGTCTGTTTACTTGAAACTGTTTCTATGTGCTTTCCATTTTTCTCTCTCGCGTCTGAAATCCAGATAAGTCTCTATCATCCGAGCCAATCAATAAAAATTGTCTTGTCGATCTCTTAAAAAAAAGAAAATAAAATACTTCGACAAAGTCATACGATATTAGTAGTCTTGTAATGGCAAAGAGGCGTAACGAACATGGCTTAAACTTTGTTTTTAACCACTAAATATCGACTGCAATTGATTTGGCCCTTAAATAACGAGTACATAAGGACTGTTAGTTCATTCAATGTATCCCCGAATATATAACAAATTCAATTATGACCCGTATTGTTTCCCCGCTGTCGTCGGGATTATTTTTCAAAATTATCCATCCGGAACTTTATCGGCTGCGATAACCAACTCAATTTATTAGAATCCTAATGGCGAGTTTCATTGGAGAGGTTTGAAGCCTTTTAGCTTTAACTCAAAGCCTTGGATAATGGATGAAAACTCGTTTATTATATATTTATGGTTTAGAAACAAGAACGCTGCTGAAGAGAGGACAAGTTCTCGTATCTTTCAATTCTATTAAATGTTACCAGTTCAGTTTTTTTATTTATTTAAAATTTGCATCGAAAAGGCATTTGATTGTTATTAATTAGTGTCCCAATTGGTCTCTCTTCAATCTATCTGGGAGTTTATAGCAAATACATAGACAGTATGTTAAGATAATTCGGAAAAAAAGGATGGGAACTAATTCCACGTAGTGGTAATTTGATGGACAAAAGCATAGTTTGTGATATCGTTGCTTTGTTTTGTGTTTTAATTGAATAAATCCCCTGGAAATAATTTCCGATGAGTTTTTTTTTCTTTCGAAGTTGAAGCACAATAGGAATGAGGCTGTGTCAGAAGAAAGTGAAGGTAAATAAAGGAAAGATAGGGAAAGTACAAATGTGTGGAAGAGAGCTCAATGATCTTCCGGACCGGGGAGGTACACAATCCCCTAGATGTTAGCTGCAACACGGTTGCCCACCTGGCATTCCCTTGCGAGTGCGAAAGTGATAATAGATTAGGGAGAAGGAAGATAGGAGGGGGGAGGGTAAAGGGGAAAGGGTGCGAAGAATGCGAGCATACCCCCCCGACACACGGATCGGAGACAAGGAAGGTGTGATCCTCGACGCTCACGGATGAGTGGACGAAAGCTGGTCGGCGATTAGCGTGCTAAATTAGCTGCAGTGGAGAACATAGGGGATTAGGGGCTAGTTTGCTATTGTATCAAGAAGACTGGGGGTGAGGGGAGCTGCCTCTCCTTCAGGTACTAGGTGTAACAGTGTGCGCGGAGCTCCCCCCAACTCCACCTCCTCATTACAGTGGTTAAAATTAATGAAGCGATGAAGGTGAATGAATGACGAAGTTATGAATGAATGTATGATGACGGTATAAATGAGTAATGAAGGTACAAATGAATGAAGAATATACGAATGATGAAGGTACAAATGAATGATGAAGGTACGAATGAATGAGGAATATACGAATGATGAAGGTACGAATGAATGAGAAATATAAGAATGATGAAAGTACGAATGAATGAGGAATATAAGAATGATGAAAGTACGAATGAATGATGAAGGTACGAAAGAATGAGGAATATAAGAATGAGGAAGGTATGAATGAATGATGAAGGTACGAAAGAATGAGGAATATAAGAATGATGAAGGTACGAATGAATGAGGAATATAAGAATGATGAAAGTACGAATGAATGAGGAATATAGGAATGAGGAAGGTATGACTGAATGATGAAGGTACGAATGAATGAGGAATATAAGAATGAATGAGGAATATAAGAATGAATGAGGGATATAAGAATGAGGAAGGTATGACTGAATGATGAAGGTACGAATGAATGAGGAATATAAGAATGATGAAGGTACGAATGAATAAGGAATATAAGAATGATGAAAGTACGAATGAATGAGGAATATAAGAATGATGAAAGTACGAATGAATGAGGAAGGTACGAATGAATGAGGAATATAAGAATGATGAAAGTACGAATGAATGAGGAATATAAGAATGATGAAAGTACGAATGAATGAGAAATATAAGAATGAGGAAGGTATGACTGAATGATGAAGGTACGAATGAATGAGGAATATAAGAATGATGAAGGTACGAATGAATGAGGAATATAAGAATGAATGAGGAATATAAGAATGAGGAAGGTATGACTGAATGATGAAGGTACGAATGAATGAGGAATATAAGAATGATGAAGGTACGAATGATTGAGGAATATAAGAATGAATGAGGAATATAAGAATGGATGAGGAATATAAGAATGAGGAAGGTATGACTGAATGATGAAGGTACGAATGAATGAGGAATATAAGAATGATGAAAGTACGAATGAATGAGGAATATAAGAATGATGAAAGTACGAATGAATGAGGAATATAAGAATGAGGAAGGTATGACTGAATGATGAAGGTACGAATGAATGAGGAATATAAGAATGATGAAGGTATAAATGAATGAGGAATATAAGAATGATGAAAGTACGAATGAATGAGGAATATGAGAATGATGAAAGTACGAATGAATGAGGAATATAAGAATGAGGAAGGTATGACTGAATGATGAAGGTACGAATGAATGAGGAATATAAGAATGATGAAGGTACGAATGAATGAGGAATATAAGAATGATGAAAGTACGAATGAATGAGGAATATAAGAATGATGAAAGTACGAATGAATGAGGAATATAAGAATTAGGAAGGTATGACTGAATGATGAAGGTACGAATGAATGAGGAATATAAGAATGATGAAGGTACGAATGAATGAGGAATATAAGAATGATGAAAGTACGAATGAATGAGGAATATAAGAATGATGAAAGTACGAATGAATGAGGAATATAAGAAGGATGAAGGTACGAATGAATGAGGAATATAAGAATGATGAAAGTACGAATGAATGAGGAATATAAGAATGAGGAAGGTATGACTGAATGATGAAGGTACGAATAAATGAGGAATATAAGAATGATGAAGGTACGAATGAATGAGGAATATAAGAATGAATGAGGAATATAAGAATTAATGAGGAATATAAGAATGAGGAAGGTATGACTGAATGATGAAGGTACGAATGAATGAGGAATATAAGAATGATGAAGGTACGAATGAATGAGGAATATAAGAATGAATGAGGAATATAAGAATGAGGAAGGTATGACTGAATGATGAAGGTACGAATGAATGAGGAATATAAGAATGATGAAGGTACGAATGAATGAGGAATATAAGAATGAATGAGGAATATAAGAATGAATGAGGAATATAAGAATGAGGAAGGTATGACTGAATGATGAAGGTACGAATGAATGAGGAATATAAGAATGATGAAAGTACGAATGAATGAGGAATATAAGAATGATGAAAGTACGAATGAATGAGGAATATAAGAATGATGAAAGTACGAATGAATGAGGAATATAAGAATGAGGAAGGTATGACTGAATGATGAAGGTACGAATGAATGAGGAATATAAGAATGATGAAGGTACGAATGAATGAGGAATATAAGAATGATGAAAGTAAGAATGAATGAGGAATATAAGAATGAGGAAAGTACGAATGAATGAGGAATATAAGAATGAGGAAGGCATGACTGAATGATGAAGGTACGAATGAATGAGGAATATAAGAATGATGAAGGTACGAATGAATGAGGAATATAAGAATGATGAAAGTACGAATGAATGAGGAATATAAGAATGATGAAAGTACGAATGAATGAGGAATATAAGAATGATGAAGGTACGAATGAATGAGGAATATAAGAATGATGAAAGTACGAATGAATGAGGAGTATAAGAATGATGAAGGTACAAATGAATGAGGAATATAAGAATGAGGAAGGTATGAATGAAGGATGAAGGTACGAATGAATGAGGAATATAAGAATGATGAAGGTACGAATGAATGAGGAATATAAGAATGATGAAGGTACGAATGAATGAGGAATATAAGAATGATGAAGATACGAATGAATGATGAAGATACGAATGAATGATGAAGGTACGAATAAATTGATGAAGGCATGAATGAATGACAAATATATGAATAAATTTTATTCACTACATGAGTGAGAGTCAAATTGAGCTCAATTCTCTTTGGGTTGAATGAATCATACGACGACGATTCAGGCTTCGCTTCTTCATCGGTCGGCAGCTTCCCTCGTGGCCCTCTCCTCCTCTTCGGATGAACATACGTCGTCTGAATACCTAGTTTCCCTGGTTCCGTGTAATTGGTTCCCTGGTACATTTCTAATTGCTCCACATCGGGGAGGGGGGTTACTTGGATGTAACCTTGTACTCTATTGGCCACTCAGAGGGGTCAACACAATTCGATCACCCGAAAGAGGACCACATCGCGTGCGAGGTAACGGACGATAGTGGGAATAGAATAGGACCCCTTGAGACTGGATTGGGGCCAGAGGGGTTAGAAAAATGCCGGGGGTGGTTAAGGGGGTTAAAGGCACTAAAAAGGTTTGGTAGTGACTTGATTTACTTGACTTACACAGGAAGATTAAAATTTATCGCTCTGTGAAAGCAGAATGGCAAAGCAAAGTAAAGATAGAAGGAAAGGGCTCCTTTAATGATGAGGGAAATGATGATGGGAGCGAATGTCATTAACTTCATGGACAGGGAGACGATTTGTCCCACAAGATGGGAGGGGGAGATCAATTTATCCCTTGGGAACTTTTCGACGGTCTTCTAATCGCCAAGAGAGAGAGAGAGAGATAGATAGATAGATAGATAGATACATAGATACAGAGAGATTTAGAGATAGATAGATAGTCAGAGAGATAGAGAGAGAGATGGATAGATACAGAGAGAGATAGATAGATACAGAGAGAGAGGGGGGGGGGTGTTTATGTCATTCTCATTGCGAGCAACTCTTTTAAGGGATGCAAGTTCGAACTTCGAGGTTCAGAGGTTCATCTGCCTTCTTTTACAGACCTTTTCCTGATTGTTTAAAGGAGCCGATTGTTCCCATTGATTCAAGTTGATATTCTGACTCCGCCGTCCTTGTTCAACCTCGATCTTTGTTAGTTCTTTTCCTTCGTTTTTCTTTAGTTTGTTCCATCCTCCGTTTGTTCCAACCAATTTGTATTCATTGGATTAAACAAGTTTCTTATCTGACTTAAATGACTTTTAAACTACTTTCTAAATACATGGTAAACTATTCCATGGATTGGACAGAGGGTATGCCATTTGCTCCCGTTGAGGGAATCTCGGTCAGATTCGATCGATCTACTTTAAGTCATCCAAATTCGACAATTTAGACGACCGTCCGCGTCTTTACCAATCGTATCAGGTCGACTCCTTCCTCCAATCTGGGCAAGAAACATATTCGGTCACAAGGAGTCACAAGGAATAGTAGTACCTCAAAGGACATTGCTGACCATACCGTGGAGGTACTATCTTGGGAAGCCCCTGGCCTATAGTACAAAAGAAAGCGTCGCGCAGATGGAGGCTCTCCTCAACCGCTTTTGCGGGCCAGAAAGCGGAAAAGATACCTGATTATACTGTGAAGAAGGAACAATCATGAAATTTTGATGGAAAAACTCAAACCTATCTACTCTCTTCCAAACTATATTGGATACTACGTTCTATACCAAGGTGGTACTATCGAGGTCAAGTCGTGGATTATCTCATCCAGTCGGGAGTTGAACTGTTCGACGGACGAGCTGTTCATCACCCTCTGGCGGTAGACGGGTTCCACGTTCCGCAGATCTTGCATCCAAATTTCATCTTTAATAATTAAGTGTGTGTGTGTGTGAAGGAGGGGAAGTCCATTCTTCCCTCTTAGATCAGGTTGGGGGTATTTTTTTTACATTCTTTCCCCTCCCCTTCTACTACCCCAGGTCTTTCTTTTCCTTCTATCTCCTCTTATGCAGCCTCAAGGTGAGGTCAGTGACATATGTAGGCTTGCGTGCCATCCAGGCCCCAGCACCCCGGAGCGTTCCCACCCGTCCCCAATGCTCACCAAAGGATATTCGGCATGTCTTCCACACATTTTCGCCCTCCTTAACTTTACCGCTTGTACAGATCTCTCCTTGCACCCTTTTTTGAGGGAGATTCCCACGTTGGGTTTCCTCTCGATTCTTTTGACGCACCTTAGTGTGTCCAAGAGGCAAGAAGTTTGCTGCTACACTTCTAAACAATCTTTGAACGAAACGGCGCCCTTTAGGTCATCTTTCCACCAATGTACAGCAGTTAACTGCAATTGGGGAGGGCCTTCTTATCTGCCGTCCCCCGGGGGCGTCGTTTTCGCCTCGATAGAGCAGAAATCAATGGAGCCGCAACTGTCAAAAACAACCCTGTCGAATCATGGAAGTCCCTCCTCCTCTTACACCATGAGAAACCCTTTAAGAGATCTTTGTTCGTGATAAGAACCCCCCAACCTTTAATTCCCGAGACCCCATTTGCCCAACAATGAAAACAGTATATCACTGAAATTCTATTAAATACAAAAAAAAAGATCTCGTTGAGAAGAGTGGAATAATTTACTTCATAACCCCCCCCCCTCCACACTTATTCATTCAAGGGAATGATTAGATACTGCTAATCAAGGGGCTGTATTTTGTAGAGCGCTTTTGTACCTATTTTGTAGGACGCTTTTGTAGGTATGAAAGGCGGCACCTTAGCCAATGGAACAACTTAAGTTGTAATGCGCCAAATTCGGACAATCGTCTCTTATCTGTCCAAGGATCAAACGTTCCGATTTGACGGCACGCAGTTAATCTGTTCACATTGATAATATGGATAATATCCATGATATTCTACCGCATATGTGAGTATTTTTCATATCTATCAGTATTTTTAACCTTATTATTTGACTCTTATCTTATTTGTTAATAGAATTGTGCCAATCTTAAGAATAGGTATCTGTATCACCGCCCACTTGTAACAAAAAGTGTCGGCCTATTATTTTGCAACTAATACTCTTCTTTGTTGGCCTATTATTGTCCAATGTATCACCTAAGTGTAACAAAAAGGGTTGTCCTATTATTGTGCAACCAATACTCCTCAATCGCGTTTCATCCCTCTGAAATGCCCCCCTCTGTCTTCTGTTCAACCTAAGTGGTTTAATCGAGAAATCGGCCAACTGCTTAGGGAGAAGAGAAATGTGTACCGGCAATCGAAGATCTCGGGTGACTTTGACGAATACCGGAGGCTAGCCAGGAGAGTGAAGTCCAGCATAAGGGCGGCTAAGCGGTCTGAGGAACTCCGAGTGGCGAGACTCTGTAAAGAGAATCCCAAGGAGTTTTTTGGATATGTGAACAGCCGTAAACCAATCCGTCGAACGATTGGCCCTTTGAGGAATGAGGAGGGGACATTAAAGCATTCAGATGCAGAAAATGCTAACCTCCTCAACGACTACTTCTCTTCAGTGTTTACTGAAGAGTGTGGACCCATTCCCCAGCCCACGGATTCCTACTCGGGGGAAAAGCTGGAGGCAATGGACTTCACCGAAGGAGAAATAAAGAAAAAGATCGCTGACCTAAAGACGAATGAGTCCCCTGGACCGGACGGGTTTCTACCTAAAGTGTTGAAGGAAGTGTGCGATGAAGTATCACGACATCTGTGCGCTATCTTTAACATGTCAATCAGGACCGGATGCGTTCCTAGAGACTGGCGTGAGGCGGAGGTGACTCCTATCTTCAAGAAAGGGGACCGAGACCAACCGTCGAACTACCGACCTATCAGTCTGACTTCGATAGTCGGTAAACTCATGGAAAGCATTTGGTGGACAAAGTGACGTCGTATTTAGAGTCAAACCTGCTACTGAGGAGTTCCCAGCACGGCTTCCGAAGGCAACGGTCATGCCTGACGAACCTTGTGGAATTCTTCCACTTCGTTTTCAGTGAGCACGATCGGGACAAGGCGGTGGATGTGGTGTACCTAGACTTTCAGAAAGCCTTTGATAATGTACCACACCGCCGCCTTCTCCGGAAAGTGCGAGCGCTTGGCATAGACGGAAAGGTAGCCGGCTGGATCGAGAACTGGCTAAGTGGCAGACGGCAACGGGTGGTGGTAAATGGACAGTCTTCTGAGTGGGTGCCCGTTACTAGCGGGGTGCCTCAAGGTTCTGTCCTGGGACCACTACTATTCATCATCTACGTCAACGACATGGACGGTGACATGGTTGCCAAAATTTCCAAATTTGCCGATGATACCAAGCTTGGTATGAACGTTGCAAAGGATGGAAATACTGCCCGCCTGCAGGAAGATCTTGGGAAGATTGGGGAGTGGTCGGACACGTAACAAATGCCTTTTAACGTGGGGAAATGCAAAGTGATGCATATCGGCCACAGAAACCCCCAATCTCAGTATATCCTTAAGGGCACTGCTCTTGAATCGAGTGACACTGAGAAGGACTTGGGTGTAACAATCACTAGTGACCTCAAGTTCTCGAAACAGTGCATTGAGGCGGAGAAAAAGGCCCAAAGGATGCTAGGCTATATTAAGCGCCAGTTTGGTTATCGGAACCAGGAGATTGTACTGTGCCTGTACAACTCACTTGTCCGACCGCACCTGGAGTATGCCGTACAATTTTGGAGTCCTTCATTGCGAAAGGACATCGCGAGATTGGAACGCGTACAAGCCAGGGCAACCAAGCTGATTCCCTCTATCAGACATAAAAGTTATGAGGATAGACTAAGGGAATTAGATCTGTTCTCGCTGGAAACCCGTAGACTGCGTGGTCAGCTCATCGAAGTTTTCAAAATACTTCGAGGGTTCGACAATGTTGACTACCGGGATATTTTCACACTGAGTGAGAACAGAACGCACAATCACGGCTTCAAACTTGAACTGAAGCGTTACAACCGCAATCTGTGTGGAAATTTGTTCACGTACAGTATCTGCGGTAAGTGGAACGCACTTCCAGTGGAAGTTGTCAACAGTGAATCTGTTGACCAGTTCAAGTCAAGACTAGACAAGGTCTTGAAAAGTGGCCGTTTAGGGACGCAAAACAATTGAGCAGCCTTGTGCCCGCTCGATTGCAAGTCCAATGGTACCCTCTTTGAATGGACCGTAAGGTCTCCTAGGGTACCTTTTTTTCTTGTTGTTACTCCCTTGTTGTTACTATGTTGGCCTATTATTGTTCAATGTATCGCCTACTTGTAACAAAAAGGGTTGTCCTATTATTGTGCAACCATTACTCCTCTATGTTGGCCTATTATTGGTTAATGTATCGCCTACTTGTAACAAAAAGGGTTGTCCTATTATTGTGCAACCATTACTCCTCTGTGTTGGCCTATTATTGTTCACCGTATCGCCCACTTGTAACAAGAAGTGCGTTGTCCTATTATTGTGCAACCAATAATAGCAAAATCTGAATCGGAAAAATTCTAATGAAAATTGTTATATTCATTTGAAATAATATTTTCTGAAAACTATAATGATTAAATTCATCAATCAAATAATAAAAAGAAATTAAAAGAAACAAGTTTTCATATAATTTTTCGGTTACAGTTCGGAATCGCGTTCCACTTCATGATACAGTTCTGTTGTATTTGTTCTTGTAGTGCTTCCTATTGCTTTTCTAAGCACTCACCACAAGTGTTCGATTGAATTTAAGTCTGGGCTCTCTGGTGGCCACTGCACAGGTGTGATCTCCATTTCTCCAAACCAATTCTTGGTGTGATTGGATGTGTGGCATTTCTCAGTGTTGTGCCATGCAATTTCTGGGTATATGTCTCGAAAATTTGTGAAATCATGGTAAAATAAGTTGTTAAGTTCATTATTCCTTGGCATAAAAACATCTCCCTTGTTCCTGATGAAGACATGCAGCCACATACCATGATAAGACCTCCATGCTTCACAGTTGGTACCACACAAGCAAGGTGAAATCCCTCTCCAACTAAATTTTTAAATAACTTTATTTCAATATATATTCAAATGGAATTACACAAATTATATGTAAAACAATAATGAAATAGTTTTTTTTTACGTACCTGATAATTACTTTCATTTGACCAGGTAACTTTAGACCATTGTTCATTCGTCCAATTTTGTGATCTTTGACCCAATGAAGTTTTATTCTGTTGACCTCAGATATCCATTACCCCATTAAACAACGTCCTTCTTCTATCCTTCCCCCTTCCAATTAAACGTCCGACTCTGTACAATACCTCAACAAACAACGTCTTGCCTCCTCGCCCTCTCCAATTATTACACGTCCGTCTCTGTACAATAACCCAATAAATAGGTATCGTTCCATTTCAAGAATACCGCTAGTTTTGTGATCAAATTCGTATTCAAAATAGGCGCACAATACATAGCTACTTTGGTAGTGTTTGGGGAGGGATTGTATTGTACAGCTAAAAAAATAAATAGCCCGATCATCTAGTTAATTATAGATGCTTATTTATCTAAAAAAAAATATAACAAACTTAAATTGGGTGCCGCGTGTAGACTTACACCCGGCTACTTGAGGAGGGGCTCACCTCACCGGACCCAGTACCTCCCGCAGTATCGAAGTCGATTGAGACTACCTGGGCTTTATTTCTATATACATTTCAATTGACTTCTTTTTTGACACTTTCTTTACTAGTTGTTTCTCACCTATTTTATTGGTAGACGGCTAATATCGTAGGCTAGTCGCCGATTAGCTTTCGTCAACTCATCCATGGTCGGTTTGGGGAAAGTGTGTGTGTTGGGTAGGGTGGTCCAAAAAAAACGGGGGGGGGGTAAAATTTCGAAGTGCACTGATCCTTTCTCCACACCACTGGTTTTTTCTTCGTGTTGCATTCTTCTTCTTGTGTGCGAAATTTCATCACAATACAATGATATTTAGACGTCGCCCCACTTTTAATCTTTTCTCTTTTCTTCTTATTATTACTCGTAGGTTATGGCAATCAGTACTCGTTCGAGCCCCGAGTATTGGCTTCTCGGGAAGCCTATTGATTCCCCACGCTGACGAAGGATGAGGATCAGAAGCAATCCATCTTCCGTCTCATTCACGAACACCGAATGGCCATCCCGACACCCTCAAAGACCGACCTGACCAAGAAAAAATCAAAAGTGGGGCGACCCCTAAATAATGAGATAGGGAGACGAAATTTTACGTGTAATTCCTTTTCGTGAAGTGTAATAAAATTAGCCGTGTGGAGAGAAAGAAATATAATTTTCAGATTTGGGGACAGACTGGGACAGAATCCAACACTGTAGGATTCTTTTGACCCTTTTCTCACCATACCACTCCCCAACCCCTTTCTCCTTTCCTCATTTATCATTTTACTCACCTGTAAAAGGATGTCAGATGACATCTGCAAAATTGTGTGCCCCCCCGCCCTCATTCGTAGTTTGCCTCCCCTCCTCCCAATATTCTCTGCTAGAGGATCTACGGTTATTTTTGTCTATTTTTCACTTTCTTTACAATTCTCAACGTACAAACTTTTGGCGTTGTTCTACCTCGTTGTTATTGCGCCTTCAAATGATAGGCCTACCAGTATTGCTCAAAAGCTACACAGACTCTATGAAAGAATTGGTATTTTTTATATATAAAAAAATACTCAGGGGTAGCACTATGTATACAAGATGTAGGCTTATGTAAGAGTATATACGGGAAATGTTATACACAGGTAAGTGGGAACGCTTTCAAGATGTGGCTTCACCATATTGTGATTCGTGTTTTGAAAGAGAGCGGACAAAGCGAATTTAATCCACTCAACTCAGTCGAGACCTATTTCATCTTTTCCCCGTCAACGAAAACAGGGTTTGGTCAGACTCTTCCTTTAGCCTACCCTCCATTCTTCCATCTGTGTAGGCCACTCATGTAAATCCATCCCATTATCACGAATAGGTAAGGATTTTGAGACAAGACTTTCTTTGTGATTACTCGCCCTATCCTCCGTCCAGATAAGATATGACATTCAGATGTGTTAATTTTTTATGCATGAAATCATAGAGAGAATAACCGAGGGAATGCATATTTAAGTCAGGGGCTTCTCTTTTATGCGTCCTATGATCGTAGTCGTATTCTTTCACTGTTTAATCAAAGCCGATGCTATTCTGATATATTAATGGCGTGAAAAGCTATCGCTATGGTGCTGGGAAGGACGGAATTCCCAGTTGGGTGTTGTTTTAGATTAACCGTTTCACTCTTTGTTTTTCTTCAACTAGAGACATCAATTATTCGTTTAATGGTTTGGTATAAAATTTAACACGCCCGCGTGATAGTATAGCATGGCGATGTGTTTTTTTGGCCGCCGTGCTGACGGGACTCAGCGCCCTGTCCGGCCCCAGCTTAGCCTGTCTCTTCTTCCACGTCTTACCTCGTCTTCTGTACCAACTCTTTCACCCTGTATCGGCCTTCTTCCACCCTTTTTACTCTGACACTTTCTCTATCCTTTCGTCGGCTCCTTCTTCTACTGCCCAGGGTATGATAATACAAGGGTATCACTCTCCCTACTCGTTTGTGTACTCGCTTATCTCTACTTCTCTTTATCACACACCCGTCTACCCCTTTTCAAACCCTCTCCTCTATGCCCCGCATAGCAACCTATATGTTCCAAGCTCGTGGACAATCTCGCCTAAATGGTGCGCCAGGTTGGGAAAGCCCATCATGGCAGGACGACCTGGACCGAGTATGTGCAAATGATCACATTCTGGTATATCTTCTCCTTTGGAGATTTTTCTCTTACCCTCCCAAGGCAGGGGGGAGGGGTCATAGTATCTACTTTTCAGGTGTCATTTTTTGTCTTTTTTTATACAAATAGGGTGACAATGGAAGGAAATAGTGGGACTGTGCATGGAGAGCCGCCTCCAAGGGTGGCCTCGCCCTCCCTAGGTGTCGGGAAGGACCAAGTATCACGAGATACCCCTTCGACCGGTAGAGGGTCTTCCCTCTAACCATGCATATGCGCAAGGCGCTTCCCCTTTGCTATATTTGCAACTGCTCTCGGGCAACTCCACCTCTGAAAAGTAGGTGCTCCCCCCCCCCTGTGCTTTATCAGGCTTCCCTACAACCCTCTTCTACGGGAGAGCAGGCTTACTCCCCTCGTAGACCTACGGGTGCGGTGGTTTCCTCCTCACCACCTTCTGCGGAGTCGCCCATGGACGACTCGCTCTTCCAACCAATAACAGTCCTCCCCCCCTCCCACCCTTAAGGCGGCACAAAATTAACCGCTCTCGGTGGGAGCGACTAGATAAGGCCAACCCCCTTAGGGTGTCAAGGGAAAGCGGGGCCCGTCGGGCCGTGCCCCATGCTCAGAATTTGCGGGGGGGGGGGCGATGTGCCTGCCTCCCTCTCTTCACCGATGGAGGTCGGTTCGCCGTTCAGAGACTTTACTCCGACTGAAAGTACTTCGAATGGGATCCGAGAAGCGTTTGAAGGTGGAAATGGCCACATATGGATCTCCCCCCCCCCCACCCTGAAATATACATGATCCCGAAGGTGACTCAACCACATATGGCAAGATGTTCCATTGCGGTGAACCCGGGCTCGGTGTTAAACACCAAAACTGAATCCACGTCTGTACAAATTCCCTTCACGTGGTTCGGGCCCCCGAAAAGTCAAAGAAAGAAGTAACTTCTCCCCTGGCTGTTGCCAATTTGACGGCCAAGACCATATCCATCTCCGATATGGTCGGTGGAGAGAAGTGGGTTCATTTCCCAACCTCCTCTCTCCAAAAAGAAAAGCAGCAAAAAGAATAATAAAGTTTGCTCTCACTCCGCTGGGGTTCCGGGGAAGAACAGGTCCGCCGCCGTTTCGATAAGCAACCAGGCCAAGATAGGCTCCTCTGGCCTCGATGCGACCTCGGGTGGGGAGCCCAGACCAAGACTAAAGTAAGTGCACTGAGCGGAACCTCGATTAAGTCGGGGCCCCTATTGAGAGACTACCTGGTCTTTCGAGCCCGCTGTCTTCAAACACTTTCGATTTATTCGCTCCACTGATGGTAACATGTTGGCCAAGGGCAAGATAATCCATCAGAGGAGAGCATTAGCTAGCCTGATTTATAGAAAACCGAAGATGTTCCGTTTCTCGGAGGGGAGCCTTCTGGCGAATGCGTCAGATCTCTCTGATGCGGCCATGGTTAGTAAGTACCCTTCGGAAACTTGATGGCACGCTGGTAAGTGTGACACCTACGAGCACTTTCATTTCGCGCCCCTTCGAACACTTCTGCGGGTTCTACTCACCCCTTGCGCTCCCTTGGAAGTGCTAGCAGCACAAAGGGCTCACTCACAGCTTCGGATAAAACTATGGGTGACTCGAAGACGGTATATCTTTCAAAGGAGGAAAAGACTTGCATGGTGAGTCCAACATCACCCGATAAGTTATCGAAGGCGACAGCGCATTGTTGGGCCAACAGCGCCCGACGTTCGGCCTCTGGGAAGCGTAAGGCCATTCTTCCGAGGGTCTTCCCTTCGAAGAGGGCTAAAAAGACTCCACCGAGCTAGGCCTGGACGGTATATTCCATTATTGGAATTCCCGCGGACTCCGGGCCATCTAGGAGTTGCTGTGGAAGCTCGTCTCCTACAATTCTCCGTTAGCTACCTTATAGCAGGAGACCATGCTGGGTAGGTGCCTTCTGCCCACTCTCTGGGGGTATGAGTTTTGCGACCCCACCACCACGAGATTGGGGCCGGCCAGTCGAATGCGTGATTTATACCAGGCATGATGTTTCCGTTATCTTTGCTTTGAATATCTCCTTTCAGGCAATAACAGTGTAGCTGCACCTTAGGAGGTATAATGTTATCTCTGCGTACATTCGAACGTCAGCCGACTTCGACTTGCGGGACTTCCGCCGCATCGTGGCATGGTTGCCGAGGCCCTTTTCCTCTGTTCGGAGATTTGAATGGTAGACACTCCCCCTTGAGAAAGTACTCGATTAATCTCAAGAGTCAGGTCCTTGCTGACCTGATCGACGAGCTGGAGATAGGTGTACTAAATGTAAGTGTGTTTACTCATCACTGCCAGAGATCCGTTTCATTTTTCTGTCTTGATCTATCCCTGGGTCTCCGTCTGAACACCCTGCTTTTGGGTAGGCGGTGCTCGATGACCATGGTAGTGATCACTTTCCCATTCAAATATCATTTTCTGGACTGCTACCGTCTGAGAGAATCCGGTGGTGCGTGTCGCGGGTGCAGTTGTCCACATTTCATTAAGTGACTGATTTATCTGTCGATAGATTTAGGGTGGTGAATGAGGCCGTTGAGTTCTCCGGTGACCTGATCTCCCTTGGCCTAACTACTATTCCTAGAATGTCTGGCCGTTTTGCACACCGTTCCGCTTCCATGGTGCTCAGCCGACTGTAAGACTGCTATCAAACAAAAGAGGTAAGCCTACAGGCGTTTAAGGGCCGCCCGAACGAATTCACTCTAGGGGAAATTGGTCGAGCTAGGGCTATGTTCCGGTATGTTTCGAAGCACGACCGCCACTCTTCCTGGCGAGTATACGTCTCTTTATTTAACGGGAAGACCTGTCTAGCAGAAGTGTGTGAGTAAAAATGATTCGAGGCAATTTCTGGCAGGACCTCCTCCCATTCTCAAAGAGGATGGGCCGCAATCTTTGACCCCGCATCTATGGTGGAGTCCTTTGCGACCGTTTTCTCAGCATTTTCCAGCCAGTGCCGTCCCACCAGCATTCAATGCATTCTGTGATGTCTCCGAAGGCTGCCGACTGGACTTTTCATTCAGAGGCATAGAACCCTTCAACGACCGGTTTACATTGAGTGAGTTGCGTTCTGCTCTGGGTTCGTGCGTGGTTACCGTTCATGGTCAAGAAGATGTCCTGTAAGCCATGCCTCACTCAACTAGGTGCTTCCGCATCTAGTTAAGTGAGGCATGGCTTTTCTGTTACAGTTGTTCAACAGGATCTAGAGAGAATGTATCCTCACAGACTCCGGGCTAGCGTCTACTGCGCTCGCTTGTCGCAAACAGGGGAGAGATTACTCCGGCTGGTTTCCGCCCAATCTCTCTAACCTACTGCGTGTGCAAGTTGATGGAGAAATTGGAAATGTAAGAAAGGCCATAGTTCCTGTACAGTGGAGGCCACCTATGTTTTTTTTACTGTGCTACGCGGCCTTCCTTCGTAGACAGCCACGGTGTTTTTCGATCTAGATAAGGCCAATTGTACTGCTTAGCGATACGGTATCATGGAGACTCTCCGCATGATGGGGTGAGGGGACTCCTCCTATGCTATTTTTCTGAGTTTTTGCAAAATCGTTGATTACTCGAAAGGGTGGGGGAGCCCCCTCCAGCCAAATGTAGCAGGAAGAAAATGTCCCGCAGGAAACTGTCCTCAGTGTCACACTCTTTGCCCTGAGCATCGACAGTATCACCTCGGTGCTGCCGGAAGATGTTCTCGTCACGCTCAATTTACGTCGATGGCCTCTCCATCTCCATTGGTGCGGCTCTGATGTCAACCCTGTATCGTCGACTTTAACATTCATTGAACCGCATCTTTCGCTATGCCGAAGCGCACAGGTTAGATTTTCCTTTGTCTAGACCAGGGGTCTCCAAACTACGGCTAGCGGGCCATATCCGGCCGCGAGGTTAGTTCATCCGGCCCGCCGCTGCACCATGGATGCAGCAATTACAAAGCAAATATTGATGATATCTTAAAAGCTAAACGCTAGTTTCACGAATCTCACGAACCTTTTTTGCTGCTTAGTTTGTGAGACTCGGATATGTTCGCTCTGGGTGTGATAATACTATCTTATTGCTAACGACGCCTTCTTTGATAACTTTTTGATACATAAATATGTTTGTTGTCTTTATTTTTTGTGCATTTTGTATTTTGTGTATTGGTAAATAAATATATTGGTTGTCTTTATTTTTTGTGTATTCATTATATTGTATTGAACAAAATAGTTATGCGGCACGAGTACATTATTATCTGTTATCTGGCCCGCTGTGAAAAAAGTTTCGCGACCCCTGGTCTCGACTAAGGTGCTCCACGGCTCCACAATGACCGAGACTTGTTCTTAAACATTGTTCGCCTGGAATTGGTGGACTTGACCTTTTCCTCGGACTTTTTTCTAACGACGCTTCACCTAGGTGGATCATATTCGCAGCCTTGGGGGTATCTTGTACCCGCCCAATGGAAATTCATCGTTTTGTGACGTTCAGAAACCGGGTTGTTGATAAGGCTACTACTGCCTTGCTTTTCTTTCTATCCTTTGTGCGTTCAAAACTTGAATTCAAATGCTAGTTTTTTTAATCTGCAGCCGAGCGTGAATTGCGGAAGCTGTACTCAATCTACCCACCGTTGTCCGCCTGGCGACTGGTGCCTTCCGCAAGTCCCTCATTGAGAGCTTACTTGTCAATTCGAGTGAGATGCCACTCGTTTTGTGCCGTGCACATCTACTCTTGTAAAATCATTTGCATGTTATGGGTTAGTAATCTGAAGCAGTGATGTTTTTAGAGATGTAAAATTTGTCTCTGTCAAAAGCCTTTGGGAATATTTGGAGCGGCTGGTCAAGGAAACACACACCATTTATATTTATTGAGAAGGTCTACATATAGAATTCTTCTTGGTTTACTCAAGTCAGGGAGCTTGCAGTTCGCCTGGATGGAGACTTTCTTGGAGGTTGATATGAAGGCTGACACTTGGCGTGAAGCGAGCGAGTGTTTCCGGATTTCCAGAATAAATATGACAAGAGTGGCTGAGATTACCAGGTGTCGCCAAGGGTTGCTAGCGGGCGTTGGCTGTGCCACATCTTTAGCAGAGACGTCAAAATCTCCTCCAATCCGTAAAACGATCTGGAGGATCGGCTCTTTTACCTATTAAAAGTCATTATTCCTATTCCCAGGCAAATAAACTCTCATCTTACTTTATGTTTAGTTAAAAAAAAGATTACATGAAATTTAAACTAAAAAAGATGCATATTAACAAACGTTAAATAAATCATATTCTGAGCATAATTATTCCAAAATCAACGGCCTGCTATTCTTGGGTGCCGATGACAATGATATAGTCCAAATTCTGACAGGTCGAATTTTGTATTGATGTCGAATTTCAGCCAGGCAATTAGGTTGTTATAATGTTGATATGCATCAGGATCGAGGGATTTGCGAATGAAATTGAACCTTTTCGCTTCGGCAATCATTTCAATGATAAATCAGGGGATTATCAGTGGGGTGACACACTCGTATGGGGTGAACGGGGTTCGTTATGATTTGGAGGCATTTGTATTGCAGACGCCGCTGAATGCGCAATCAATTAGAGGCGGCTGAGCTTCCCAATCAACGGCTCGTATTGATTTTAAGGGAAATCAAGTTTGATACTATTTAGTCGCGTGGACGCGTCTCTATAAGTTACTATGTCTGTCCGTAGGTCGGTCGATCGGATGGTAAGCGTTTTACTATTCAATGAGTTTTGTGGCAATAACATCGTAACTATTAAGCTGATTCTAACGAAATTTGAAACCCTTATGTTGTTTTAAATTCTATTTCGAATGGTATAATTGCCAAGGTTGTCCAAAGGTTAGTCCGTGAATTATTAAAAGGAAACTAACTATAGGTCGATTGTCCCACTTGTTGAAAGTTTTGAACGTCATATGGTCATAAGTCAGAATAATTGAGAGCACGCGACTTAGGACTGTTGACCTTGTTAGTGAGTAACGATGCGTTAAAGGAAGTGGTATTAATCGTCACGTGACCCAATAATAAGCCTCTACTTTTCTTAATTAAACCGCAATGACGCAGTTATTAAATGCGGTTAAAATAACAATGGTTTGATTCTTCGCCAGTCCATTGGGGACCCCCGGGGACACCTCTCATCCATGCCAAGGTAAACCAATGCTATTTTAACTGCATAATCCTCAATGAAAATTCGTAGCCAAATGTTAAAAAGAAAGTATAAACAATTTTCCCCTCGAATTTGAAGCGCAATAGCAGCGAGGCCGCATAAAACAAAGTTGGTAAAAAAAGATCTGTAAAGAAAGTGAAGATTCAGGAAAGTCAAAGTGTGTGGAAGATTATAGCCGTAAACTCACCTGTAGGCATTGGGATATTTTGAGGGGGGAGGGGGGTGCATACAAGCCCCCAGATGTTAACCTCACCTTTGTGGGTGAGCAAAATAGCGACTAAGTCATCCTTTTGGCTTGGATCTTATACTAAAGGATTGACCTTCTTTTGTAGTGAATCTAAGGAGCCGAATCCTCGTAACTCTGTCCGAGGGCGAGGGGATAATTTCGCAAATATTCTCGAAGATCCGAGAGAAGTTTTACCATTGCTGAATGAAGGACAGGAAGGACTTTCTTCTTCTCCTTCTTCTCCTCCTTCTTCTTCTTCTTCTTCTTCTTCTGCTTTTTCTTCTCCTTTTTCTTCTTAGTTCTGTAGTTCTTCTTCCTTTTATTTTCCTTTTCTCTTTCCTTTCTTTTTCTTTTCCTTTTATATTTCCTTTTCTTTTCTTTTTCCTTTCCATTTTCGTGTTCTTTTTCTTGTTCTTTTCCTTTTCCTTGTTCTTTTTCTTCTTCTTTTTCCTGTTCTTCTTCTTCTTCTTCTTTTTCTTTTTCTTTTCTCTTTCCCTTTCTTTTTTCCTTTTCCTTTTCTCTTTCCCTTTCCTTTTCTCTTTCCCTTTCTTTTTTCCTTTCCCTTTTCTCTTTCATTTTCCTTTCTTTTTTCCTTTTCTTTTCCTTTCCATTTTCTTGTTCTTTTTCTTCTTCTTTTTTTTTTTCTTCTTCTTCTTCTTCTTCTTCTTCTTCTTCTTCTTCTTCTTCTTCTTCTTTTCTTCTCCTTCTTCTTCTCGGCTTTTCTCTACCCGAGGTCGCCGTTCTTGATGGGTCGTTTCATTCGGTAAAAGACTGATTTGGTGAAAATTTGAACAAGCCTTTGACGCAGACAGAATCTCTCGTTCGAAACGCTTAATCCCGAAGGCTCCTTCTGTGAGTTTACGTTGTTGAGAAATGTAACATTTCCTATTAACTGTATTTAGGAGTAAGGGCCTTTGAAACTTAGTGAATTTATTGTGTGTTCCCAAAGGGGGAGACTTAACTAATAACATGGTTTACATACAGTCTCCAGACCGATTCCGTATGGGAATACGAAAGGAAATGGTTCTTCGCCACTCTGAAGTGCCCATTTCATTTCACTTATTATTTAGGAAAATATTAGCGCCACCAAACTGATAGTCTACTGCATAAGCTTATAGATCTTGAAAAATAAATAGGGAATAGAGGAATAAATATTTGTAACTATTTATTTTTACTAGTAAAACTTATGCGGAGTGACCAATAGAAGGAAGCGAAGATGATCTCTTGGGGGTAACGATTCGTTGTCACTGAGGAGAATGTGGAAGCAGGCTCGGCGAAGATGATGTCCTGGGGGTAGCGATTCGTTGCCACTGATGAGAATGTAGAAGCAGGCTCGGCGAAGATGATGTCCTGGGGGTAGCGATTCGTTGCTCACTGAGGAGAATGTGAAAGCAGGCTCGGCGAAGATGATGTCCTGGGGGTAGCGATTCGTTGCTCACTGAGGAGAATGTGAAAGCAGGCTCGGCGAAGATGATGTCCTAGGGGTAGCGATTCGTTGCTCACTGAGGAGAATGTGAAAGCAGGCTCGGCGAAGATGATGTCCTGGGGGTAGCGATTCATTGCTCACTGAGGAGAATGTGGAAGCAGGCTCATCGACGACCAGGTGTGAGAATCACCCGATCCCGAACTCTTTAAAGAGAGCAGCTTTCTTTGAGCAGCCTTCCGATAGGGTCAGTCATTCTTGACCTAGTAATGAATGAAGAAGAGCTAGACTGTGGATACTTAACTATTTGGTGTTAAAGTGAATGTCGTCATTGAACAGTGGAAATATGAAGATGTCAGGCGAAGGAAGACTCTTGACATTACTCGCTCCTACGAGCGACAGCCAAGATGACTCTTTTTTGTTGATAATTATTGAGAAGAAAAAGGTCAATATAATTAAATGAGCTTAGGTTGACTCAGCTGAAAAATAATTAATGGGGAAGATAAACAAAAAGGCAGAGACAGATTAAGAATAGTTGGCAAAATGAAGAATGACTGTACATTTGAGAAGGGCAGCGCTGCACTCAAAGCCTCGAGGAATAACTCCATACAGGTACTCGCAACTATGGAGTGAGCCATTTTTAGGGGAAGATGACGACTTAAAGTGGATGTGAGTTGATTGGATGACAGTGATTTGAACTCTCTCCTGACAGAGGGGATCGGAATGGTCAACGACGTTGTGATAGAACGGTTTGAGGCCGCTTAATTTCAACCGTAATCACATGTTGTTTAGAAACACGATGCTACCCACGTGCATCTTCGCTTTGAAGCCGGGCGCGATTATCGCGCCACCTGAGTCAATATTGAACCAAGGAGGTTTATCATCCCCCCACCCCGTTCGCCCCATGCGCCGATTACGCCAGATTGAGTTAGGCTTATGGGCAGATAAGGTATTGTTCTCAGGCGCGGCTGTGCATTCCCTCGAAGCCCCCCACTCCATTGTCCCCTACGCCAAGGGGATGTCTCGACTATTTAAAAGGAAACTTTACCACTAAGAGCAGATTCGAGATCCAGATTTTCTTCGCGAGACATTACTACGATCCAGTCTCATCTTGTGCACCAAGGGCCTTCTACCTCGAGATCCACCATCATTGTCCAGAAGAGGACAATAGCCCTTGAGTGCCAAGGTTCGAGCCTTCAAGACGCCAAGTCCACAAGGCTTCCCCTGTTGTTCAGAAAGAGCACAACGTTAGAACAGCCATTGTTCTTTGAGCCCGTTGACAAGAAGCGGTTCTCACCCTTCCCCCCTGTTGTTCACAAAGAGAACAACATTAGAACAGCTATTGTTCTTTGAGCCCGTTGACAAGAAATGGTTCTCACCCTTCCCCCCTATTGTTCAGAAAGAGAACAACGTTAGAACAGCCATTGTTCTTTGAGCCCGTTTGCAAGAAACGGTTCTCACCCTTCCCCCCTGTTGTTCAGAAAGAGAACAAAATTAGAACAGCCATTGTTCTTTGAGCCCCCTGACAAGAAACGGTTCTCACCCTTACCCTCTGTTGTCCAGAAAGAGATCAACATTAGAACAGCCATTGTTCTTTGAGCCCGTAGACAAGAGACGGTTCTCACCCCCCTGTTGTTCAGAAGAGAACAACGTAGAACAGCCATTGTTCTTCAAGCCCGTTCACCAAGAAACGGTTCTCATTCCCAAGACGTCACGTCAGGATCATTTAATTCCTTCCCCCCCATCCTTCGGCTGGAACTCGCCAGCGGACCGAAGATTCCTTCACGTCGCTTCCTCTGCACAACACGTGTAATTACGTAAGCTGAACGTTACCTTTGAGTATTTAACCCTTTTGTCAACCCTATCATGTGCTTTAAATGGTTTAGCGAACCATTCCATCCCTTTAATCTTTATTTGTTTTACCTTTTTAAATCTCTTCCAAATCTTAATCCTTGGATTAGCTAGATTTCCCACGACCCTTTCCATTCTCTGTTTATGTCAATATTTTCCGTTTTGTGTGTTGTTGATAGTTTTTATTAATCAAACTCTATTTTATTAATGATAGCCATATTATTATCCTTGAGCTCAGTTCCACTTCTTAAGCATATTGAAGATAAATAACCTCGGTCGACCAGACACCACGCACTCTAAATATAAATGAATAATTCCCTCAACGAATAGTCATATATGGTATATCGTCGAGAGTCCATTCTACGACAGACGTTACCATCGGAAAGTACTGTGAAGAAATTGAATTTCCTTCATAACAATACTACTTATAGGGCAAAACACCCGAGTTATTATTTTTTAATTTAAAATGGAAACCAACGAGGGTTCTCATAAAGTTTGTTAAAGAGAAATAGCTAAAGAAAGTGAAAATGTGCGCAAGACAGCCGCGGATCCTTTTGCAGGCATTGGAGAAAGTAAGGCACGCAATCCTGATGTCACCTGCAGCATCGTAGCTCATGATACAGCCAACACTACCTTGAGACCCGAGGGATTCTACCTCAAGGACCTATGACGAAACTAAATACAAGAATCTTTATAAAATTCTCTTCTTGTTTTAATAAAGATACTTTAACCGGGTGAAAGGTAACTGGATGGAATTATTTTACCGATGAAATTACCATTATTAAAATGGTAATTCGAACTTCTATAAATGTAATGAAAGCCCTTTGGGACCATGTTTGGGGAAATTAATATCCTTTAAACTCAATTGACCTGAAATGGCTTGAGGTCGCATTTTCTTCGCCTATGTTTAAATTTAGAATTTAATTTTTTTTCCCTTTGAATGAAACTATAATAAATTTAGTTGTTTGTACATATATTAAAAATAAAATACCGTACGATCATTCAGTGGTAAAAGAATAGACGCAAAAACAAATGAGTAGAAGTGAGAGAAGAAGTTAAGACAATCAAGACTTCAACGAGGTAAGAGCAAAATTTCAACAATTTCAAATGAATGACGTCATCCCAAATTCGTCGGAGCAAATTTTCACCGAAGATCCTCCGAACCTTAGTTTTTAAACTATTTTCGGGAAGGGAATGACAGAGGAGGCGGATAATAAACATTGCATATCACTATAGAGTAAAAAGGTAGATAATTAAATCAGCGCAAGAGGCGTCGGAAATTAAGCGTTTACCAATAATAATCGCGGGGGGGGGAGCTGACATCTGGAGGCTGTTGCGCTCTCCCAGGCCCAACGTCATCAGATGCTTACCCTCCTAACCCCCAACACCCGCTCCATAACCATAACGCCCAGTTACATGCCCTCCATACCTCAACGCAGGCATTTCGTTACATGCTTTCCATACCTCAACGCAGGCAGTTCGTTACATGCTCTACATACCTCAACGCAGGTAGCTACGTCGCTCCATACCCCAACACCCGCAGGTGTTTCTAAAAAAAATGACATCCTCCGCAATCTAATAACTTTGTCAATTCTCGTTCAATTGACTTCAAATTTTGACAACGGGTGTTTAAACATGTCAAAATTCTATGTCCAATATGGTATTGTTTTTTATATGTTCAGGTAGTGAAATACCATTCACTGGAAAAGAAAATTCATTTTGTGTGTTAGAGTATGTTCGAACACTTCGAGCAAGACTGTGCAGCGTGCATTTGCGAGAGAATTCTCTAAAAAATGCACCAACAGCAATGAGACAAAAGGCTCAAAGAGGGTGTCTGCAGAAGATAGACCTCGACGATTACTAGCCTCGAAGAGACGGTCGCGGATTCGCCCCAAAACCGGCTTGACGCGTACCGTGGTCTCAGGCGGTGCGTATATTCAGAAATTTGTGAAATCGTTCAATGGAATCCACAAACATGGGAATTTCTCATTCAAAATTTGAGGAATAAATCTTATATTGTTCACCATTAAGACTTCTTCTTCTCGGAATTTCTCTACTCGGGGTTGCCGTTCTAGATGAGTCGTGTTGCTTTCATTAAGGTTTTGGCAGAGACTTTACGGAGGGATATCATTTCTGACTCCCACCTTCTCTATTTATTCGGGTCTGGGACAGGCAGTGAGTTGGGCTGGCTTGCCCACCCCCCCTTTCCCCAGTGGCTAGGAAAATGTCCAAAATACATCGAAAGCTTAGAGTAATAAAGTGAAGTGCCAGAGGTCCTCTCATCTCCGTGCCTGATATGTCCTTAAGACTTTAGTCTCATTCGACTAGGCCCTAAATTATGTCGTTTCTGGGATATTGATATTTGCATCTCAAATGATATATATTTTTTGAAACACCCTGTGTATGTATACATACCCCGTACATTTTAATTCTTCTACCTTCCCCACTTGTTATTCGCTTTAAATAAAAAGAAAGTTGGGTATTGTGTATAATGTATATGGTGTCTAGTAGCGCCACTGCCAAATATTAGTAGTTTGTGTACTCTTTCGATTTAATCATTTTCTCGCGGTCTGATCTCCGGAGTATTTTAAACTCAATTTGACAAATTTCAAAGTTAAAAGTGCTGTGTACTTTAGGGTAGATTTCTTGGCTCCGCTCTCATTTCCCAGAATTATATTTACTGGGCAATAGATTTATTCCTGTTCCTCTTTTGTTCGTGCCATTTTGTAGGGTAAGGGGTATTCTTTCTTTAGCCCCCTCCACTTTCCACCTCATTGGCACTTATTTTGGACAGCGGGTGTAATCATTGTCCTCAAGAATGTCGCGGAGAAAGGTCAAGGTGTTGTGAAGTGTTTATATCCCTAATTTTCAATTAAATGTTTGGTTTCCACTGCTGTCCATCTGGTTTTCTAATGTAGGTTAAAAGTTGCCCTCCTGATTTGAAATTACTTGATAATCTCTACCTAATAGGCGTTGTTTCGTTGTTCCAGTGAAAACAAACAATTATCTTAATAAAGCTGAGGACTACCTCATTTTGTGTCTTTTTTTACCTCTTCATTCGTGCTGGGCAACATTTGAAACAAATACAAAAACATGGCTAGAGTAAGGAGCCGCACCAGGCTTTAATGCAACTTTTGTTTGCTACATTTAAGAAAAGGCAAAAAAGTAACGCGCCAATGCTTAAAATTAATGAGTTCTTTAACTGTGCCTTGGGGTATTCCCGAGTAAGTATAGTGTAAGAGTCGGTTGTTGTTTTTTGAGACTTACCGAGAACTGGAATTTGGAATTTCCCATATGTGTTCTAGTGCTCTTATCAGGGGACTGACTCGACCGAGGATTGAGTTCGATACCATTTTTCTCATCGAATTTTTTCTCCTTTGCAGTGTCGCATTTTACCTTTAAAGGTATTGTAATAAGTCCTTTGGGGGATTAAATATGATTTTCCCCTGAATCCATCTCCTTAAGAAACTAAGCGTTGGTTGTTCGTCCAGCGCTAAATGACTCATTAAAGCGTAGCTTTCTTATTTAGTTGAGAAATATAAAAGAAACAAAAATGAGGCCATCTTTACCAGAAGATTCTGGAAGAGAGATTGGCCCAAAAATGAAATTGAAGGAAGTGACGGTGTGTAAAATAAACTTAAACTAAAAAGGTTATGTGATTAAAACCGATCGGGACATTACAGATCCGAAGCTTTTGAATTCTTTCATGGTAGAGTTGAAGTTAAGAACAATGAATTTGTGTGAAAGGTGCATAATCTCATTAAACGAAAGAAACGACTCTTTGAAGACATTGGGTTCGAATCCCTAATCGTCTCTTGGCTTTGGAATGAAGGCACATCTTGAGGGCCACCGAAAGGCACCAATAAGCAAAGAAGATGCAAAAGATAATCAGAGGGTGGAGATCGAATTGGGACTTTATTGCGACGTTTCACTCACAAAGCTTCTCTGAGGATCAAAGAATCTTTACAAATTGCATCTATATAAGGTGGTTGTCTCCCTATAACTAATGTCGTCAGGCTAATCTTCAAGATAAAGTTGCGTGCCATTGCGCCGCCACTGTTTCCATGAACCTACCCACCAACGTGGCGACTGCTCCAGGTCGCTTTCTGTCGTCTCCGAATTGTTCCACACTCGCGAGACGCATCGACATTTGATGGAACGCTCGCCTACGCCTTATTGCGACGACTGCGTTGTCCCCCAGACTGTTCGGCACATTCTTGTTGAATGTTCCAGTCTGGGTGATCTTCGTTCCTTGTACTCAGGACTGGTTCGTGTACACAGCCTTGTGAAGTGTCTGACATTTTGGAGGAGACTGGCCTCTTCCATTTTATTTGAATCTTTGTTGTGGGTCACATGTTCCTGCGCCGGGGGGAGGCGGGCCTACCCAAGACGCCGGAGCGCGCTTCCTTCGGGTTGCTTTTTTGCTTGTTTCTTGGCCTTTGTTTCTGTTTTTTATCTGTGTTATTTGTTTTGTTTTTTGCATGTTTTTACTTGTTTGTTTTTTTAATCTAGCCTAGTAGCATTAGGCTGTAGCGTGAATTACGGAGACTTTTGCGCTAGTAGACAGTCGCCGGATAGGCTCCTAAAAAAAAAAATCGTCAAATGCAACTAAATTAGCCAAAATCTGAATTCTACACCATCACAGAGATAATAATAATTTTGAAAGGGAGATATTTTGTTCAATTGTTTCAATCTTATGGCGTCCAACTTTACTAATACAATTTTTTGAGAAATCTTTATTAATGCATGCTAAGGCAAAATGAGGAGTCAGTAACTTTCTTCCATTGGCGATTTAGTATCGTCCTGTTCCAACTAATTTACCATCTCCCCAAAGATTTAAATCTCGGTAACAAGAAATATAAATCCATGACAAGAAGGTAAGTGGCCTACATATTTATTTATACGGTTGTACTTAAAATTGCCCTATTAGAACGGTAGAATTATATGGGATTGATGCCTTAAAATAGTAGAGCGGTCGATGGAATTGTAAATTATGTGATCAGGGACTAAAAGAAATGTTCTCCATGATGAAAAGGAGGTTCTAACAATAAATTTTACTCATGAACTTCCACAGGTACAAACCAATTCTGCTCTTTATTACCAATACTAACAAAATAACGAGAATTTTTCCTCTCTCTTCTGTTTTGTATCTAATTCATGAATCCTACCGTAATTCTCCATGCATGAATCCTGGAATGAGTGGGAATCGTACAAAATCGAATCCTTGCCATTCGCTCTCCTAACTGGAATGTTCGGGACGGTCAAACACAACAGGTGGAAGTTTAAGAATTCAGATGAGGAGGAAGGTTTGGGTGACTGAAGGTAGGCATTTGCGTCTTCAACATAAACACGTTTCAAGATGGGCGCTAAAAAAAGAAGAAGAAAGCAAGCAACTCTGAACACAGACGATACACGAAGATGGTCGAGGTTCAGCTACGCTAAATGAGAATCTTAACAAGAATCTAGTTAATTAAAATGACCAAACAACATGCAACGCGAACTTTTGCCTGCGGGGTTGAGGGTCATTGAGGAGAAATATGTATTTATTTTAACCAAAGGAAAACGTTAAATATAAAGATTGATAGATTTTTGGTACCGAATAAGACAAGGTATCTTTTTTAACTCTTATTTTCCCGGGTCTCGACGAGAAACCAGTCTCGCTATGCGTTTTTAATGAGGATGCCAATTTCGCGCAATATCACCATAATCGCTTATTAGGAAACTCTCTTCAAGTTTTTAATTGACGGGTTTTTTTTCTACAGGGCACTTCTCTCTAAATAATTGAGACCGTTATTGTAAACCAGTATTTTATACAGATAATAAAACAAAAATAGAAGATAGGACGAAACCAGAACTCTTGGAATAGGTTAAAAGATATATTTCTTCAGAAAGTGCAACTGTACACTTGCTACGAGTAGAATTTCACCAGCCTCCCTGGTGTTTAATGAAATCACTCACACCCCCTAAAGCCCTCCATGATCTTAAAAATCTTTAAACAGTTCACTAATCAAATGTGTCTTTGAGTATATAGGAATACTTCGTTATGATTTATTGTGATTTTAGCTGTGACGTGTTTGGATGCAAAGGCGTTGCTTGGAGCGCATTAATGACGTCACTCATTTTTGAGCGAAAGAATATCGATGGGAAGTTAGAGATCATGAATCGAAGCATCAACGAGCTCCTGGTCTGGTGGAAGTAGTGCGGATAAATCGCTTGTTATCGAATTGCTGATATATCTCTCGTTTTCTCTTTCGCAAAACTATATGTTTCTACTGTAATGTGGCTGTTTTTGTAAAAATAAAACTTGTTCCTAGAAGTTTGTTTTACATTCTCTTTCGAATGATATAATTGCCAAGGTCCTCCCAAGGTTAGTCCGAAAATTATTGAAAGTTTTAAAGGTGGTCACAAGTCAGAATAATTGACAGTACGCGACTTAGTTCTGTTGACCTTATTTTTATGTTTCCTTTCTGTTTATTAATCGATTTTTTACTTTCATCTGCTTGTTTCTCCTCTTTCGCTAATGGGTCGAAAACGCCCTTATTTGTCACCCTTCCCGATAACGATTGAGGGGAAAGACCCTTCGCAATATTGGGTCTCTCAGAATCGGGGATGCGAACCTCGTCCTCGAATCAACGCCGCGAGCAGGACATTTATCCTCGAATTAGAGGGTTTTTTTTGTACGTGACTATGACTAATCAGAATAAGAAGCACGAGGAATAATAATGAATGCACGTCATTTTTTCACTCCATAATGGTTCGAACTCAGTTTAAAACAGGAATTTATATTCAGCCCTGGTCGGGCGAAAGTTGGGCTGTCCGGAACATGAAGTTACTTAATCCTATAGTTTTATCCTATTTTGGTAACCTATAGGATCATTCTAAATCTTAGTACGATATTCAAGACCCTATAGGATCATTCTAAATCTTAGTAGAATATTCAAGACCCCCTAAAAAAATCTCTAAATATGCTCATTTGAAAGTATTTTCCCGAATGTCTAAATACTCATTTCTACCCATATTTTGTCTTTTCGCCAATAAAAAACTTGGCCCTGAAATATCGCCAATCGTGGGCGCGTCGAATTAGGCCAGGCATAGCATGTGGTGCAGAGGTTTCTGCAGTTGCTCTTGAGACGGAAAGGAGTCGGAGCGAGCGGGCAATGCAAATTTGATACAGATTATTGGCCTGGAATTATTATAATAAAAGAAAAATGATCGAATCATCATTAATTAAATAAATTACAAATTCCAAATTTCAATTTGTCTAAAGGGCAGCATCAATGTAGCCCCTATGTATCTAAATTCCTTTTGAAGGTTATTTTTAATCACCTAAAGTTAACTCCTCCAGATTAATGCCAGTTGCTTGTTATTATGTATTCCAGTATTTCAGTTTTCTTTGTCAATATCTCTTAGTTTACGGCTGAAGATCATATGGGATGCTACATATCGAAACTAGTCCTGTTCTATTAAACTTTATGCTCCTAAACAGTGGATTCTTTGTACATTTAATTTACTCGTTATTGAGTAAAACAGTGCATATATATATATATATATATATATATATATATATATATATATATATATATATATATATATATATATATATATATATATATATATATATGCAAAAAAGCACACAGGGAAAAGTAATACAAGGAATCCAAGTACTTTCTAACTTTATTTCAAGTTCCTTGATAAAGAACTCGAAATAAAGTTCGAAAGTACTTGGAATCCTCGTATTATTTTTTCCGGTGGTCTTTGTTGCATTTATTGCTTACTCACGCGATACTTTGTGAGTTTTCCACACACACACACACATATATATATATATATATATATATGAGAGAGAGTACAGAGGTTGCTCTACTTGACAATTTTTCATCTTGGCAAGGTAAAAACAATGATTTTTGTGCATAATGGATAAGATTCGTTTTATCACAATTACTATTTTTTAATTTTCAAAGACATAAACGTTTTTAATTCTTAAAATGATGCTCACCGATGTTATTTTCAACTTCCGGAACTTAATAATAACCTAGTTATTCACTTTTCGAAAATATATTTTTTCTTTGCGAAATTTTAATCTTTCTGCGCCATTTGCCCTATTCCCTTCAGGTTTTGGCCTGACTAGTTAGCGAATAGCAGGCTTTGTTATATCTGCAGGGGATCTGCCCATGCGTCTTTTGGCGATTAACCAATAGCATTCTTTGTTATATTTTCGTATATTTCGGACGATTCGCGGAAGTCCGTGTTTTCAGTTCATATGGTATAATGGCGTGCGGTGGTTGTGCTAGGTCGCAATACGAACTGATACGAGAAGTTTTTTTAGGGCGATTGTTAGTCATTAGAAATAGGGCTCACAGTGTAATCCAGCGAGATATTACATGCACTACATGCCGCAGTATTTGTAGATTTAGACAGGATCAGAATTTATTTTACTGTGTTAAAATTGTAAAGGAGTCGAAAGGGAGTAAAACTCCATTCACATTTTGTGTTAATGCGTTTAAGGGCACGTGGCCTTCTAATGCCCTCATTCGACCAAGTATCGGCATAAATTTCAAGTTAAATGAGTGTTTTTTTTTCCAAAATTTCTGTCTGATTTTATTAGGTTAGGTGAGGTCTGGTTCTGGATCTTTTAAATGATTTTGAAAATGTGTTTTTCTTATGCAATTTTGTGTGTACTTTTTAGATCTAAAACTCGTTTTTGCTGGAAATACTTACTTTTCCTATTATGGACCTTTAGTTAATTATGTGAAAAGGATGCATTCCCGGGTAAAACGAGTATCAGATCTGAAAAGTACACATAAAACTGCATAAGAAAAACACATTTTTAAATTCATTTGAAAATATGTGTTAAAACGAATCTTTACCCTAGTTTTTTCGATAATTTCGTTTTCGCTTGTTATTCTTTAAAATAGTATCTTTATTGACTACTTTTGTGAGATGAAGATTCATGAAATGGACGAAAAAGTACTCTAGGGCTTTATTATTGATACTCATACACTTAACTTCATATAATACAAGAGTTTGGTGATAGGCATTCATCTCTTTCCCTGTCAATTTGGTTGACTACTTAGGCGAGTGGCAACACCACTTTGCGATTTACAATGGTTAAGCTAAATCTTTTGTGATGAGTCGCTACACGTGGTTCGGATCGTACGTTAATCAGTTAACCCCCATTGTTAATTAATTGATTTTAAATGAATGCATTTCCGTGGGTATATAAACCCCCTACCATTTCTTTATGTAAATTTGTTTCTCATTCAATGCTTTTATATTCAACGCAATTAATTATTGTGATGTGATGTCAAAACTAATGACAAAAATCTTTCTTTTTTTCAGCCGAGGTTAAAAGTAGCAAACGAAAGAAAGAGCCAACTGCAGACCCACCTGAAATCGACTCTCATACCGAGGGTAGAGATGGTAGGTGGTCCCCTTAATTTCATTTTATATTCTTAATTTGTTGTCAAATGAAGTTTAATGTTTAATGAAGAATAATTGGAGTACTGCAGCATGATTCGTACCAGTAAGCTTTTAATGTAGTATGATTCGTACCTTAAAATACATGATAGGCTTTTATTGTAGTATGATTCCTACCTAAAAAGACATGATAAAATGTCTGAAAAAATGCAATTACACATTTATCAAGTAAATATAGATGTGTCCATGATTAATAATAATATAATTAAAAATATATATAGTAAAATAATACCTAATTGAGTAGTAAGTACGAGTCGCATGTCTTGCAACATTTCTAAAAACAGATACGCCTCTTTTTATTTTGAAGCTATGAATTATTTTTTTTAATCGAAGCCTACTGTTTTATAGTCTTGCTAAACGGTAGCTTCGCGATTTAAAGTTTATTTACTTTTTCATCATCATCACTAACTGTATAATTTAAGAAGGGGATTTTTTTGAGTATTTGAATAATAATTTCATCTTAGTTTGGTTATGACTTATGTTTTTATCAAAGTTATTTCTAATAATTCTTTTATAATATAAAAAAAAATGGTGAAGTTCCTAAAATTTATTTCTATATATTTTCTTCTATAACTATTTTAGCAACGTGATATTTTCAAAGGGGGGAAATTTAGTTTAGAGTTCCTTTTTTAAATTATTATAATTGGCGAAGTTCAGAAAATTTATAAAAATTTAACCATGGCTGCTTTTTTTTAGATTTTAAATTTTAATCTTAGTAGCGAAGTGCAAGCTCTTTCTTTCCCTGGGTGGGGGAAAGCCATTGCCTGGTTATTTAATTAAAATGAACAAGCATTTTATTTATTTTAAAAGTAATAAAAAATTAAAATTTGAAATTTACCTAGACATTGGCTTTCCTACTAAGATTAAAATTTAAAATCTAAAAAGAAGCAGCCGAGGCTAAATTTTTTGAAATTTTTTTAACTTCGCCAATTATAATAATTTTAAAAAAGAACTAAATTTTCCCCCTTTCAAAATATCACGTTGTTAAAATATAGTTATAGAAGAAGATATATAAAAATAAATTTTCTGAACTTCACCATTTGTAATTCTTTGGGTTGTAAAAAATCCACAAAATTTCGATACTTATATTTATTTATGAACTTCACCATTTTGTTTTTCGATATTATAAAAGAATTATTAGAAATAACTTTGATTAAAAACGTCATAACCAAACTAAGATGAAATTATTATTCAAATACTCACAAAAAATCCCCTTCTTAAATTATAGAGTTAGTGATGATGATGATGATGATAATTTCAGTAGGAATCAAGCCTATTGGTAGGGATCATGCTACAGTAGAACCGAATATTTTTTAGGGCTGTGTTGATTTAGAGCCACTTTGCTATTATCCACTACTTCTAAAAAAATAGGCATTTGAGGTAAATTGGCCCGAAATGCAAGTGATTCAAATTTGTTTGGCGTTCAATTTTGCCTCGTTATTAATTTTGACCGGGGTTTTTTATCTTCTCGGCAAATCCGCATTTTTCGATCACCTTTGCCTGCCAGTCGCTCTCATATTCAGGATTTTGTTTGGAATCCCGACGAGATTTCGGTAATTCTTAAGATTAGTTCCGCACGATTTTTCTTAGCGATTTTTTTTTTGTTTGGAGGTTGCATCATATTGTATTATATATCATTTTGAAGGGAATTTTGAAATGGGAGGAACTTCGCCCCACATACCCCCTTTAAATTGTGAGGGGGTCGCACCCCCACTCCAACCCCGCTATTTTTAATAATCTAGTAGTAATCGCTACCAAAATCCTGCGTCACTAATCTTAACAATTACCGAGTTTTTTTCCACCTTAACCTAACTTTTAACTAAACGTAATTTTACCTACGCTAACTCTACGTAATCTAGAATAGGTTAAATTAGGTTAGGTTAAGTTAGTTTAGGTTAAGTTAGTGTCGAAAGAAACCCCTCGGGATCATTCATTTTTTTCAAGATCCCCTATTTATATAACCCAACCGCACGCCACTCGCCCGTGGTTTTACCTGCAGCGAAGCGCCAGGTCTAGCCGTCGCTTTTTTTTTCAAAAGGTGTAAAATTCAATTGTACCCATTTAGAGGCATGAAATGACCCATATGACCATGGGACATATGGTTATTCACCCTGGAGATTTCAAATCTGCCATCGGATTTGGCGCTGGGTGACTCCATCTAGTGGCAGAAGCTTCATTTAGCCATTCCAAGGCACTTGTAAGTGGTTTGAACCATGGGAAACCAACACTACAATTACTATTTAACATCTTATCACAAAACGCCGCAGGTCAATGGAGGGAGTTTCCCTCTTGTTTAGCTCAACTGGTCTTGTGAGGTCAGGGCATCCGAAATACCCCAGTACCCTAGAACTCAGCCCCAGGGTCGCGTCCTCTCGGCCCCACTGTGATGCCTTGTGAGGGAATGTCTGGTGTAACATGGGTCAGCATGTTGCAGGTGACATCTGTAGGAGAGGCTCAATGTTCACACATTTCCTTTGGTGACATATTTATTTGTTAACAAAGTGTCAGTGCGAAACGCCCCTCGATGGTTTTTATTTATTTTTAAATCGCGTCTTAACGAAATCCTTCAAAGGGGTGGACCGGCCCCTTTATACTGTTACAACTGCGAGGGGGGGGGAGGCACGCGCTCCCCCTCTACTCTCTAACTAGATTGAGACTACCCAGGCTTTATTTCTTTTGGATATCTCACATTTACCCTTGTGTTCTACTTTATTTACGAGTCCTTTCTCCCATTTCTTGGCCGGCGGGCGGCTAATTTCGCAGTCTAGCCGCCGACCAGCTTTCGTCCATGCATCCCATCTGTGCTCCGGGTGTGGCTGGTAGCTTTTTGTTTTCTCCAAATGCCTTCAATCTTCCTCCCGTTTACCCCCCTTTACAACCCCCACCTCATTATTCTATCTATTTACGCCCGAGTCCCGGTGGGGCACCATGCCGCAGGTGCCACCGAGTGCCAAAAGTAGTCACTAATGGTACCCAGCCGCTCCAACCCTCACGCTAGGTGCCTGCTCCGAATCGGGCTCTTCTTCACCTGGGTGGGCGTTAAGCATTTGGCACCTGCATTTTCAATGTCCCTCCCATACCCCCATCCCCTCCTCCCATAGCCCTCCACCCATAGCCCTCCTTCCATACCCCCATGCCCGCCATACCACAAATACCCATCCTCCCATTACCACATACCTCTCCTCCCATACCCCACATACTCCTCCTCCCATACCCCTCCTCCCATACTCCACACATCCCTCCTCCCTTACTCCCATACCCCTCCTCCCTTACCCTCCTACCCCTCCTTCCATACCCCCATGCCCACCACACCCCACATACCCCTCCTCCCATTACCACATATCCCTCCTCCCATACACCACATACTCCTCCTCCCATACCCCTCCTCCCATACTCCACACACCCCTCCTCCCTTACTCCCATACCCCTCCTCCCTTACCCTCCTACCCCTCCTCCCTTACCCTCCTACCCCTCCTCCCTTACCCTCCTACCCCTCCTCCCTTACTCTCCTACCCCTCCTCCTTTACCCCCATACCCCTCCTCCCATACCCCTCCTCCCATGCCCCTCCTCCCATACCCCTCCTCTCATACCCCTCCCATACCCAAACTTAACTTAAAACCTTAAAACTTTGGTCTCTCTTCGGCTAGGCATTCCGGGCACCATCACGACGAAGGGGTTTCTTTTACCCCTTTCTCTCTCGGTATGTGGGGAGCCCCCCTTGATCAATTCTTCTTTCTCAGCGAGCTGCCCACTAACGACCCCAGAGGCTCCAATATGGGGTTAGGTATGCTGATCCGGCCTACGGCGCCCTCCATCTTGGTCAGTTGTCCTGGTAGGTCCCGAACGCGGTCCTCAATGGTTCGAGGAGTGATTTCCAAGTACGAGGCGAAGGGGTCCTGATAATGATTCAAGGTGACCTCCTGAAGCAAGGCTCCTCCCACGAAGGAGGTCATAACGTGGCTACTCTACTGTCCCAACCAGACGCTGCTCATGGACATGGTCCTAGTAAGGGGACCGAGATCCCTAAAAGTAACGCACATCAGGTTAGAGGTTCTCCTACCGCTGCATCTGGAGAGGGGTGGGTCCTTCGTTATTTTGGTGGCATTAAGTGGTTCTTAGTCATTCGCGTCTCTGGTGGGGCGAGGTTGTCTGAAGGAGACCGGTTCTATCAGTGCAAGAATTTAGTCGCGTCCCTCGACATGGAACCAAGAGTCTCTCGTTTGTGGGACAACGCCCTTTTGGTTAATGTAGTCAACACTGCCAACAGCGCCAAACTAAGTGCTCTCCAGACACTACATAACGCGCCTGACCATGCACCCATTCATGAACTTTGTGAAAGGGGTAGTGTAGGTCAGGAAAGCGGTAAACTACTCCGTTGAGGATATTACTGAAGAGCGTGTTTCTAGACCAACCCTAAGTTTCTTCGCCAATTTAGACCCTGAGTCGGCGCGCGCTGGCTGGAAACGCCACCGCGTGAACCTACTGGTGCCGTCACTGCCCCTGATTTCGCCATACTAATAAATCTTGTCAACGCCGAATCTTTGTTAACTGCCCTAATGCCTTGTACGACAAGGTTGTTTCGGCCAAGATCGAGTGTGTGAGTTTTGGCCAATCGTATTTGTTTGCTAATGAGGTCCTGTCCGTCCAAGTTACAGATCGAATTTCGATCAGAGAAAATTGCAATGGCCACCCTCTTGGACGCTTCGAAGTCTAAGCCGTGATAGGCAGACAACACCAAATGGAACCTTGGCTTCGTTGTCCCTGCTCGATGCTGAACGGGACGCTACAAAAGGCCGACACCTCCCAAAAGACGACGGAGCACCGACCCACAAAGCAAAGAAAGAGATGGTTCACGTGTCGAACCGAACCTTCTCCGCTAAGTCCTTGAATACCATCGGGGTATTCCGCGGCTAATATCGCTCGAAAGCCTGTTCACAGGTAACTTAGAGCCTTCCCATTGAGGGCTCGTTCTAAGTTAATCTGGGGAAACTTGTTTTCGCTCATCCCCTCCTAGCAATCTGTCTCCAGGAGACAATTTTGGGTGCGTCCATACAGTCCACCCTGGGAGGATTGACAGGGAGGTCGCACCCAAATTCCCAATATGTACAATAATATTCTTTTGGGGGAGAAATTATTAGTTTTAAAGTTAAGTTTGGTTTAGTGTACGTTTTACGAGTTTTGCGATTTTTTTTTAGCAATTAGTGGTTTTAATGTTAGATTAGGATATGATAGCTTAGATAGCTAATTATGGGACAATATTTATAACATTTCAAAATAATCAAAAGGTTTTAAGTTAATCTATTAGTTTAAGGCTAAAATTTGTAATTCAACGCAAAATCTTCTTAATAATCAGAATTGTATTTTGGTATTTTCTACGCCTTAGGAATTCTTACAATGAAGAGGTGGAGTACTCAAATTCAAGGAGTACAGTTTTCTTGAACCAAATTTGCAATTAACTTGAAACATTATTCTAGAAAGTATTTTGAATCTTTTGGGTTTAGTGCACTTTCTCCAAAATATCGAATACATATTTGGAATTAACGTAACCAACTGCATTAGTGGTGAAATTTACAAAGCACTTCCCAGACTAACTCAACCTAACCTAATTTTAAAACGGCTAATAATTTCTCCATAAAGAAAGACAAATTTGAAGACCGTGCGTCAAACCCAAAAGATCTTTGGCCCAAAAGATCTTTGGCTTTTGTCATTCAATGAAATGATCATATTAATATTCAAACTCTTAGCATATCAAGGACTTGAAAATGTTCGTGCGGTTTAGGTGGTTATATGAGGATAAATTCGAAGAGCCTCATCTTCTGACGTGGTTCCTAAGCAGACCGATGGTTTTGTCCTATGTGCTAACCTCGAATGTATTCAACTAACTCTTTTGGGATGAGTATAATTCTTCACCATACTTCAATTCATCGTCATTAATGCTTTTTGGTCGTCTTATATGAAGTACACCATCAAAGGATTCATTTCCATTCGAAACCCTCTTATCCCTTCTTTTGAGTACTACGCTCAGTATAGTTTCATCACCAGACATCGCTCGCATGGTGCTCACCGTGAGTGCTACTTTGATTCCAGGCTTAAACTCTCCCAAAATACGCACTGACCAGAGACTGTGACTAGCTTGTTTTGGCTCGTCGCTCTCCTGTCAACCCCCTTGCAGGTCTACGCGCGGGACTGACTGACGCGAGGCTAGAAGAGTGCGATGCTGTTGAAGACTCTTGGAACAGTTTCAAAACCACATTCATGAGTCTTCAATCGCGTTTTATCCCTCTGAAATGCCCCCGTCGGTCTTCTGTTCAACCAAAGTGGTTTAATCGAGAAATCGGCCAACTGCTTAGGGAGAAGAGAAATGTGTACCGGCAATCGAAGATCTCGGGTGACTTTGACGAATACCGGAGGCTAGCCAGGAGAGTGAAGTCCAGCATAAGGGCGGCTAAGCGGTCTGAGGAACTCCGAGTGGCGAGACTCTGTAAAGAGAATCCCAAGGAGTTTTTTGGATATGTGAACAGCCGTAAACCAATCCGTCGAACGATTGGCCCTTTGAGGAATGAGGAGGGGACATTAAAGCATTCAGATGCAGAAAATGCTAACCTCCTCAACGACTACTTCTCTTCAGTGTTTACTGAAGAGTGTGGTCCCATTCCCCAGCCGACAGATTCCTACTCGGGGGAAAAGCTGGAGGCAATGGACTTCACCGAAGGAGAAATAAAGAAAAAGCTCGCTGACCTAAAGACGAATAAGTCCCCTGGACCGGACGGGTTTCTACCTAAAGTGTTGAAGGAAGTGTGCGATGAAGTATCACGACATCTGTGCGCTATCTTTAACATGTCAATCCGGACCGGATGCGTTCCTAGAGACTGGCGTGAGGCGGAGGTGACTCCTATCTTCAAGAAAGGAGACCGTAACCAACCGTCGAACTACCGACCTATCAGTCTGACTTCGATAGTCGGTAAACTCATGGAAAGCATCATGGTGGACAAAGTGACGTCGTATTTAGAGTCAAACCTGCTACTGAGGAGTTCCCAGCACGGCTTCCGAAGGCAACGGTCATGCCTGACGAACCTTGTGGAATTCTTTCACTTCGTTTCCAGTGAGCACGATCGGGACAAGGCGGTGGATGTGGTGTACCTAGACTTTCAGAAAGCCTTTGATAATGTACCACACCGCCGCCTTCTCCGGAAAGTGCGAGCGCTTGGCATAGACGAAAAGGTAGCCGGCTGGATCGAGAACTGGCTAAGTGGCAGATGGCAACGGGTGGTGGTGAATGGACAGTCTTCTGAGTGGGTGTCGTTACTAGCGGGGTGCCTCAAGGTTCTGTCCTGGTACCACTACTATTCATCATCTACGTCAACGACATGGACGGTGACATGGTTGCCAAGATTTCCAAATTTGCCGACGATACCAAGCTTGGTATGAACGTTGCAAAGGATGGAAATACTGCCCGCCTGCAGGAAGATTGGGGAGTGGTCGGACACGTGGCAAATGCCTTTTAACGTGGGCAAATGCAAAGTGATGCATATCGGCTACAGAAACCCCCAATCTCAGTATATCCTTAAGGGCACTGCTATGGAATCCACCGACACTGAGAAGGACTTGGATGTAACAATCACTAGTGACCTCAAGTTCTCGAAACAGTGCATTGTGGCGGAGAAAAAGGCCCAAAGGATGCTAGGCTATATTAAGCGCCAATTTGGTTATCGGAACCAGGAGATTGTACTGTGCCTGTACAACTCACTTGTCCGACCGCACCTGGAGTATGCCGTACAATTTTGGAGTCCTTCATTGCGAAAGGACATCGCGAGATTGGAACGCGTACAAGCCAGGGCAACCAAGCTGATTCCCTCTATCCGACATAAAAGTTATGAGGATAGACTAAGGGAATTAGATCTGTTCTCGCTGGAAACCCGTAGACTGCGTGGTCAGCTCATCGAAGATTTCAAAATACTTCGAGGGTTCGACAATGTTGACTACCGGGATATTTTCACACTGAGTGAGAACAGAACGCGCAATCACGGCTTCAAACTTGAACTGAAGCGTTACAACCGCAATCTGTGTGGAAATTTGTTCACTTACAGTATCTGCGTTATGTGGAACGCAGTTCCAGTGGAAGTTGTCAACAGTGAATCTGTTGACCAGTTCAAGTCAAGACTAGACAAGGTCTTGAAAAGTGGCCGTTTAGGGACGCAAAACAATTGAGCAGCCATGTGCCTGCTCGATTGCTAGTCCAATGGTACCCTCTTTGAATGGACCGTAAGGTCTCCTAGGGTACCTTTTTTCCTTGTTGTTACTCCTTGTTGTTACCCTCTGGTAGCGGTTATCTAATACAGAATAACCAGCAGAGGTTTCTTGGTGCAGAAATATCAATTGTTGCTATTGGGACATTTCGACGCATTTTCGAATACTAATTAAATGAATACAAGAAAAAGACGCAGGCTTTTTTGTCTGGGAATTTGATAACAGACTTGTTCTCTAGTAAATCACTTATGTTCTTTGTACATTATCACTTTTTTTTCCATATCTCAGTTCAAAGGTGACGGAAATGCGTAGATGAGGCAAACACACATATTTTTTATTTGATTATTAGAAATAAAGAAAAGGAAGGAAAACTAACAAGGGAACGCCACCCTCATGTTTTTGAAAAAATTGTATTGAAAGTGGGAAGGGAATTATTGAGTTCTCTCTCACGCTGGAGAGAAAATAGGTTATGGAAGAGAGCTAATTCGGGGGGGGGGAGCTGTTTATGCCCCTTCCCTGCTGAGCCTGAAGGTGTCTAGTCCCTGATAAGGCTTTGAAGGGTATCCCCCTGACCGGATGCCCGTCATGGCGGCATTAATCGAAACCGAGTACACGTCGCTTATAAGACAAGCAAGTGGGACCTGGAATTTTAAGTAGTTTTCCTCCTCCATTTTACTCGACTCTCTTTGTTGTTGGTCGCAAAATCCTGCGCCGGAATGTGCTTGCTATTTTTGCTTTTCCTTTTTGGGAGGATCTGTTTTTATTCTTTTTTTTTTGGGGGGGGGGCTTTTTGAAATGAAGTACTGCTGCTTATGCCCTTGTAGATAGCCGCCAGTTGGGCGCTATAAAAAAAATTAACAACGCTCCCCCTCCCCCCCCCCCCCCGGGTTTGAACATGGTAACCATTTATCGACCTTTAACCAAAAGGACAAGTTTGAGTTGGCTTCGTGGCAGCTGCAACGAACGGGCTGAAGTGGCTCAAACCGGATCCCGTTGGAACAGCGACAATGAGATTCGCCCACAAACCACTTGTTACCTGTAATACAAGTACCATTAAGCGAAACGTACCAACATATGTGATCAACATGTGTTCACGTCTGGGTCGAAAAATGATTATTTATTCAAGAATATTTGAGGGGTTCCTTCTTCGACCCTTAATGAAAAAGAATGTCTTGATTTGAGGTGATTTGAGAGAGAGGCTCTTCTGTTCCACCAAATCGCAAAATCTTTTACAATCAGACAAATCAAGTCCAATTATCTTACCTAAATCCAATGTAAATGGTCAAAGTGATCTTTGACCTCCTATTCATCGATTCCCAACTCCTTTTAAGCAATTATTTTGATCGTTTTGGCACAAGGGAAGGGAGATTAACCTATTCAAATGCGTTGCTTCAACGAAGTTGATAAACGGAAACTACAAAAGTGAGATGGAGTTTGTATGATTTAAATTTCGTCATTTTATTTAGGTTTTTGTCGAGATTCATTAATTTCTACAACGAATATATTTGCATTTCCCTTATTAAACGGGAAATTTTCCCGTTGATCACTTAAATCGTTAACCCCCATCCTTAGATCTTATATGTCTCGATACTTTGTACTTCTTGCTCGTAAAATAACAGGTTTTTTTTGCATATCTTCAGGCAAGTTTCGTTATTCGTTTCCCCCACTTTAACGTAGCAGAGCACACCACGTCTTTCTCTTCTCCCTAAATTCACACTCAGTTACTTGTAATTATTTCCTTCCCATTTTACTTATTAGGTTGAGGATAAGTTCTTGCGTTTTTTTTTAATGTTGTGTTGATTTAACTTTTGTTGACGTGATTTGTGCACTTATTAAGAGACAATAATAAATAATGAGAGCAAAATTTGCAAAGGTTTGGCTACGTCTTGAAGTTGAGGAATAAGTCATTGCGGTTTATTTAAAAGTTGTGTTAATTTAATTTTTGTTCTGTACCCTCAAAGTGGAATGTCAAGTTGAAAGAAAGGCGCATTTTCGACACTTGTTGTTATTCATTTTCAATCGAGACGGGAACAATGCAAACGCAGCCAAAGCTCGTCGCGATATTTGTGCTGTGTACGGAGAAAATGCTTTATCAGAAAGGACAGCTCAATGGTGGGTTTCACGTTTCAAAAACGGTCATTTCAATCTTAATGACGAAGAACGTTCTGGTCGATGAACGATGAAGATCGATTGAACGACCTTCTTCATGAAAATCCTCGCCAATCGATTAGAGAATTCGCTGTACAATTGGCGTGTGATCAGAAAACTGTAGTGAATCACCTTTATTCGATGGGGAAAGTTAAAAAACTCGGTGCATGGTTTCCGCACGCTTTGAGCGAAAACAACAAACTTTAACGCTCCATGATTGCCACAGGTTTGCTTGCTCGTCACAAGGTACTCATGGATATAAGGACAGATTTCTTCACCGCATCATCACTGGCGACGAAAAGTGGTGTGTTTATGTCAATATGAACTATCGAAAACAATGGCTTAGCCCCAATAAAAAAAAATTACGCGATTAAAGCAAGGAGTTGATCCACGAAAGACGATGCTGTGTGTGTGTGGTGGGATTGTGAAGGCATCATTCTTTATAAGCCCCTTGCGAACAACGAGATTGTCAATGCAGAAGTCTACGTTCAACAAATGTATTGACTCGCCGAAGCTATTCGTGAAAAGCGACCTCATCGACGTTATGGAGTCCTTTTTTAACACGACAATGCTCGTCCTCACATTGCCAATATGACAAAAGAAGCCGTCCAAACAATTAATTGGGAAATCCTGCTGCATCCTCCATATTCGCCAGACTTGGCTCCATCGAATTTCTATCTGTTCCGATCTCTCTCCAACATTCTGTGCGGCGTTTCATTCAATACTGATGTGGAAATAAGAACTTAGTTAGACGAATTTTTTGAGACAAAATCCAGAGATTTTAAATTGCAGAGGCATCGAAAAACTAGTTGAACGTTGGGAAGAAGTCGTAAATAACAACAGAGAATACATTATTGATTAAATTGCATCTTTTTATAAATTAAAAATGAAGTTTTTCTAACATTGATAATGGTAATGAATAAATTTGATAAAACCGCAAGAACTTATTCCTCAACCCAATAAAATTCTTTTTCTTCCCATTTTACTTGCAATTATTTCCTTCCCATTTTACTTGCAATTATTTCCTTCCCATTTTAATTGTAATTCCTTCCCGTTTTACTTGTAATTCTTTCCTTCCCATTTTACTAATATTTTCTTCCCATTTGACTTGTAATTTGTTTTCTCATTTGACTTGTAATGCTTTCCTTCCCACTTTACTTGTAATTCTTTTTTTCACATTTTACTTGTGATTCCTTATTCTCGTCTTCATTTTGTCAGAGGCAAATGTTTTCTTGTCGTTCAAAGGTCGTCTTCATTTTGTCAGAGGCAAATGTTTTCTTGTCGTTCAAAGGTCGTCTTTCTTTTGTCAGATGCAAATGTTTTCCTGTCGTTCAAAGGTCGTCTCAATTTTGTCAGAGGCAAATGTTTTCTTGTCGTTTAAAGGTCGTCTTAATTTTGTCAGAGGCAAATGTTTTCTTGTCGTTCAAAGGTCGTCTTAATTTTGTCAGAGGCAAATGTTTTCTTGTCGTTCAAAGGTCGTCTTAATTTTGTCAGAGGCAAATGTTTTCTTGTCGTTCAAAGGTCGTCTTCATTTTGTCAGAGGCAAATGTTTTCTTGTCGTTCAAAGGTCGTCTTCATTTTGTCAGAGGTAAATGTTTTCTTGTCGTTTAAAGGTCGTCTTCATTTTGCCAGAGGCAAATGTTTTCTTGTCGTTCAAAGGTCGTTTTCATTTTGCCAGAGGCAAATGTTTTCTTGTCGTTTAAAGGTCGTCTTCATTTTGTCAGAGGCAAATGTTTTCTTGTCGTTCAAAGGTCGTCTTCATTTTGCCAGAGGCAAATGTATTCTTGTCGTTCAAAGGTCGTGTTCATTTGTCAGAGGCAAATGTTTTCTTGTCGTTCAAAGGTCGTCTCAATTTTGTCAGAGGCAAATGTTTTCTTGTCGTTCAAAGGTCGTCTTCATTTTGTCAGAGGCAAATGTTTTCTTGTCGTTCAAAGGTTGTCTTAATTTTGTCAGAGGCAAATGTTTTCTTGTCGTTCAATGGTTGCCTTCATTTTGTCAAAGGCAAATGTTTTCTTGTCGTTCAAAGGTCGTCTTCATTTTGCCAGAGGCAAATGTTTTCTTGTCGTTCAAAGGTCGTCTTAATTTTGTTAGAGGCAAATCATTTCTTGTCGTTCAAAGGTCGTCTTCATTTTGTCAGAGGCAAATGTTTTCTTGTCGTTTAAAGGTCGTCTTCATTTTGTCAGAGGCAAATGTTTTCTTGTAGTTCAAAGGTCGTCTTAATTTGGTCAGAGGCAAATGTTTTCTTGTCGTTCAAAGGTCGTCTTAATTTTGTCAGAGGCAAATGTTTTCTTGTCGTTTAAAGGTCGTCTTCATTTTGTCAGAGGCAAATGTTTTCTTGTCGTTCAAAGGTCGTCTTCATTTTGTCAGAGGCAAATGTTTTCTTGTCGTTCAAAGGTCGTCTTAATTTTGTCAGAGGCAAATGTTTTCTTGTCGTTCAAAGGTCGTCTTAATTTTGTTAGAGGCAAATCATTTCTTGTCGTTCAAAGGTCGTCTTAATTTTGTCAAAGGCAAATGTTTTCTTGTCATTCAAAGGTTGTCTTCATTTTGCCAGAGGCAAATGTTTTCTTGTCTTTCAAAGGTCGTCTTCATTTTGTCAGAGGCAAATGTATTTTTGTCGTTCAAACGTCGTCTTCATTTTGTCAGAGGCAAATGTTTTCTTGTCGTTCAAAGGTCGTCTTCATTTTGTCAGACGCAAATGTTTTCTTGTCGTTCAAAGGTCGTCTTAATTTTGTCAGAGGCAAATGTTTTCTTGTCGTTCAAAGGTCGTCTTAATTTGGTCAGAGGCAAATGTTTTCTTGTCGTTCAAAGGTCGTCTTCATTTTGTCAGAGGCAAATGTTTTCTTGTCGTTCAAAGGTCGTCTTCATTTTGTCAGAGGTAAATGTTTTCTTGTCGTTCAAAGGTCGTCTTCATTTTGCCAGAGGCAAATGTTTTCTTGTCGTTCAAAGGTCGTCTTCATTTTGCCAGAGGCAAATGTTTTCTTGTCGTTTAAAGGTCGTCTTCATTTTGTCAGAGGCAAATGTTTTCTTGTCGTTCAAAGGTCGTCTTCATTTTGCCAGAGGCAAATGTATTCTTGTCGTTCAAAGGTCGTGTTCATTTTGTCAGAGGCAAATGTTTTCTTGTCGTTCAAAGGTCGTCTCAATTTTGTCAGAGGCAAATTTTTTCTTGTCGTTCAAAGGTCGTCTTCATTTTGTAAGAGGCAAATGTTTTCTTGTCGTTCAAAGGTTGTCTTAATTTTGTCAGAGGCAAATGTTTTCTTGTCGTTCAATGGTTGCCTTCATTTTGTCAAAGGCAAATGTTTTCTTGTCGTTCAAAGGTCGTCTTCATTTTGCCAGAGGCAAATGTTTTCTTGTCGTTCAAAGGTCGTCTTAATTTTGTTAGAGGCAAATCATTTCTTGTCGTTCAAAGGTCGTCTTAATTTTTTCAGAGGCAAATCATTTCTTGTCATTCAAAGGTTGTCTTAATTTTGTCAGAGGCAAATCTTTTCTTGTCGTTCAAAGGTCGTCCTAATTTTGTCAGAGGCAAATGTTTTCTTGTCGTTTAAATGTCGTCTTCATTTTGTCAGAGGCAAATGTTTTCTTGTCGTTTAAAGGTCGTCTTCATTTTGTCAGAGGCAAATGTTTTCTTGTCGTTCAAAGGTCGTCTTAATTTTGTCAGAGGCAAATGTTTTCTTGTCGTTCAAAGGTCGTCTTAATTTGGTCAGAGGCAAATGTTTTCTTGTCGTTCAAAGGTCGTCTTCATTTTGTCAGAGGCAAATGTTTTCTTGACGTTTAAAGGTCGTCTTCATTTTGTCAGAGGCAAATGTTTTCTTGTAGTTCAAAGGTCGTCTTAATTTGGTCAGAGGCAAATGTTTTCTTGTCGTTCAAAGGTCGTCTTAATTTTGTCAGAGGCAAATGTTTTCTTGTCGTTTAAAGGTCGTCTTCATTTTGTCAGAGGCAAATGTTTTCTTGTCGTTCAAAGGTCGTCTTAATTTTGTCAGAGGCAAATGTTTTCTTGTCGTTCAAAGGTCGTCTTAATTTTGTCAGAGGCAAATGTTTTCTTGTCGTTTAAAGGTCGTCTTTATTTTGTCAGAGGCAAATGTTTTCTTGTCGTTCAAAGGTCGTCTTCATTTTGTCAGAGGTAAATGTTTTCTTGTCGTTCAAAGGTCGTCTTCATTTTGCCAGAGGCAAATGTTTTCTTGTCGTTCAAAGGTCGTCTTCATTTTGCCAGAGGCAAATGTTTTCTTGTCGTTTAAAGGTCGTCTTCATTTTTTCAGAGGCAAATGTTTTCTTGTCGTTCAAAGGTCGTCTTCATTTTGCCAGAGGCAAATGTATTCTTGTCGTTCAAAGGTCGTGTTCATTTTGTCAGAGGCAAATGTTTTCTTGTCGTTCAAAGGTCGTCTCAATTTTGTCAGAGGCAAATTTTTTCTTGTCGTTCAAAGGTCATCTTCATTTTGTAAGAGGCAAATGTTTTCTTGTCGTTCAAAGGTTGTCTTCATTTTGTCAGAGGCAAATGTTTTCTTGTCGTTCAATGGTTGCCTTCATTTTGTCAAAGGCAAATGTTTTCTTGTCGTTCAAAGGTCGTCTTCATTTTGCCAGAGGCAAATGTTTTCTTGTCGTTCAAAGGTCGTCTTAATTTTGTTAGAGGCAAATCATTTCTTGTCGTTCAAAGGTCGTCTTAATTTTTTCAGAGGCAAATCATTTCTTGTCGTTCAAAGGTCGTCTTAATTTTGTTAGAGGCAAATCATTTCTTGTCGTTCAAAGGTCGTCTTAATTTTATCAGAGGCAAATGTTTTCTTGTCATTCAAAGGTTGTCTTCATTTTGCCAGAGGCAAATGTTTTCTTGTCTTTCAAAGGTCGTCTTCATTTTGTCAGAGGCAAATGTTTTTTTGTCGTTCAAACGTCGTCTTAATTTTGTCAGAGGCAAATGTTTTCTTATCGTTCAAAGGTCGTCTTCATTTTGTCAGACGCAAATGTTTTCTTGTCGTTCAAAGGTCGTCTTAATTTTGTCAGAGGCAAATGTTTTCTTGTCGTTCAAAGGTCGTCTTAATTTTGTCAGAGGCAAATGTTTTCTTGTCGTTCAAAGGTCGTCTTCATTTTGTCAGACGCAAATGTTTTCTTGTCGTTCAAAGGTCGTCTTAATTTTGTCAGAGGCAAATGTTTTCTTGTCGTTCAAAGGTCGTCTTAATTTTGTCAGAGGCAAATCTTTTCTTGTCGTTCAAAGGTCGTCCTAATTTTGTCAGAGGCAAATGTTTTCTTGTCGTTTAAAGGTCGTCTTCATTTTGTCAGAGGCAAATGTTTTCTTGTCGTTCAAAGGTCGTCTTCATTTTGTCAGAGGCAAATGTTTTCTTGTCGTTCAAAGGTCGTCTTCATTTTGTCAGAGGCAAATGTTTTCTTGTCGTTCAAAGGTCGTCTTAATTTTGTCAGAGGCAAATGTTTTCTTGTCGTTCAAAGGTCGTCTTAATTTGGTCAGAGGCAAATGTTTTCTTGTCGTTCAAAGGTCGTCTTAATTTGGTCAGAGGCAAATGTTTTCTTGTCGTTCAAAGGTCGTCTTCATTTTGTCAGAGGCAAATGTTTTCTTGTCGTTCAAAGGTCGTCTTCATTTGGTCAGAGGCAAATGTTTTCTTGTCGTTCAAAGGTCGTCTTCATTTTTCCAGAGGCAATTGTTTTCTTGTCGTTCAAAGGTCGTCTTCATTTTTCCAGAGGCAAATGTTTTCTTGTCGTTCAAAGGTCGTCTTCATTGTGGGATAACTAAATGTCCTCTTCCCCTTCAAACAATTATGGTTGTCTATTTACTATTTGGATATCTCTCACTTCCTCCATTGGCGCTCTTGCCATACTAGCAGATACCGTGTTGGACTTCTAACACCTAGGTACCGGGTTCAATCCAAGCGAGAGCGGAAATTGGCTCCCAAGCCAGCTATTCTCTCTCTATCTCACCCTCTCTCCCTTCCTTTTCATCGCCATCTCGAGAGGAATGCGTCGAATGAACCGAAAAGATGCAACTTGCTAACCTATTATGTATTTCTATCGCACAAGCTCAATAATACCGCTTTTTCGGCACATTATATATTTTTGTTTATTTAGAAGCCACTTACTCTTTATCTGTGTAATAAAAAGATATCCCTAACATTACTCACAATTGCTATCTAAGACCAGTCCACGGCGCTTCTCTAGTAAAAAAAAAATCCTTGCTATCTCTACGATGCCACTTCTAAGAAAACCAGATCAGTTCTTCCAAGGTTTAAATTACTGGAATTAGTTGACTTGGTAATAAATTGCGATAAAAATGACGGTTGAACCATATAATTATACTTATATCACTGGATCAACTCAAGATATTCGACACAAAGTTTACCTACTCTAGATATTCAATCCCAAGTATCTCTGGGGGTGAAATATCTTCACTTAATATTTTATTCTTGTAGGCGAAAAGACAAGTGGCTGCTTTGATTAGCTGAGGCAGTTTTAAATTGTCCTATTTCTTATCCTAATCCCACTCGCTAAAGTTCCCAACGCAAAAGTGTGTTAAAAGAGTTCCCAGGTTGAGCAAGGATTTTCTCTCAATCAGGTCGTGCCAGGAGGTGAAAGAATTAAGAGAGTAGAAATGTAACGCCTTCAATAGAATTGAGAACAATAATTTGTTATATATACCACGACTTTTTCGATGCCTTAGCCTATTACATTGTGTATATTAGACGAGATCCCCTTCTTACACTGGGTTTAATGTAATTTGGCCTCGTGGCATCATTTGCGCGAGAGATCCCACATTCAGCCACGCGTAAAAAATAAAAAATTGGCTTTGTATTCCAATCGGGGGAGGAGGGGCGAGAACTCGGGGTTCATAATTAATAGAATAACGTATTTACTTACCGTATGTAGAAAAGATCGGCATCAGTCTATTAACACAAGTGCACTGGCTCTCTCTAACCTAGGACAACCTATTTGTAAACTGTGGTAGCCCACCCGCAGGAACAACGCACTTAACGTTTAATTAGCCAATTTTTAGCCTTCCTCCAACCTTTACGTATTATCAGGTTGATAGACAGTCAACTATTGGGGGGAGGGGGAGCTGCCTGCATTAGGGAATAGGGCGGGAGGAAGATTTCCAAGAGAGTTGCTCTACCATTCTATTCCTAGCGCGACAAGAAGCCTACTTAAGATTTAGGAGCCTTACTTACTGTCAAGATTTTGGTTAGGATGTACCTTTTACTAAATTTCATTTTCCCTAACTTCACCATTTCTATAGGGACTTCTCTTCAATAAATTTAGTATGGGAATGCTTCCGTTTGTTTTCCCCTTTTTTTGATAAATATAAAATATTGAAAGACAGACAATCGTATATCGGAAAGGAAGCCTATTAGATCCCATTCACAGGGAATACAGGCAGGTCTACATAATTGCGCTCCATGACTTCTTATTTATCTTGTTAGGTTTGGTTTTGCTTTTTTTATGTGGGGGGGGGTGTATTTTTTGTTCTCATTTTTTTTTTAATGTAGCCTGGTAATAAATAGCCTCTAATTGATTATTGCGTTAATTTATGGTATTGATGTCAATCGACGGATGGTCGCCTTATCTTTTTGTTAGGTCACGATAATATGCCGAATTTCGGAAGGCGGGGGGGTGATTAGGGCGAGCAAAAATGCAATCTACTTGATATCTACAATAGACAGAAACCCCGTAACTCTCCGATTCTGGGTCCTCGCCGCTTTCCCGTTCCGGGGCAATGGAGAGAGACGGTTTGGGCAATTGAATAAAAAGCAAATACAGGGTAACCTTTCCACAACGGGCCTCAAATTGGTTAGGCTTCATTTCTTAATTCGCAAAACATTAAGAAACCAGGCAATGGCTTCGTCACGCCCCCATACGGGGGGACGGGAGTTTGCGCTTCACTACTAAGATTAAAATTTAAAATCTAAAAAAAGCAGCCGTGGTTAAATTTTTATAAATTTTCTGAACTTCGGCAATTTTAATAATTTTAAAAGGGAACTTTAACTAAATTTTCCCCCTTTCAAAATATCACGTTGCTAAAATATAGTTATAGAAGAAGATATATACAAATCAATTTTCTGAACTTCACCATTTGTAATTCTTTGGGTTTTAAAAATCACAAAATTTCGATACTTATATTTATTTCTGAACTTCACCATTTTTTTTTGGATATTATAAAAGAATTATTAGTAATAACTTTGATGAAAAACATAAGTCATAACCAAACTAAGATGAAATTATTATTAAAATACTCAAAAAAATCCCCTTCTTAAATTATAGAGTTAATGATGGTGATGATGATAAAGCCTATCGAAAGTTGAGACTCTTTTGCAGATCACCTGTATAATTGTTCGATGCATCGCCCAATGCGGTATTATCAATTGTATCCAATTCCTGATCGGATATCTATGATTTACTCCATGTAGCCTTTCTTCTTCTTGCTCTTGTTTCATTTCTTTGTTTGTTTTTTACTTTTGTTTATTTGGTGTTTGTTTTATGTCAGAATTTTAAAGTAGCCTTTTAATATCTAGTCACCAGATAGGCCATTATAAAACAAGGTCAACAGACTTAAGTCGCATGCTCTCAATTACTCTGACTTATGACCTTCAAAACATTCCTAACTCATTGAAAAGTAAAATGGTTTCCATCCATCCGACCGTTTGACCTACGGACCGACATAATAACTTATAAGAGCCCCGTCCACGCGACTAAATATCTATTCTAAATTTCAAAGTTTATCTCAATTTCTTCATTATGAGTCTCCGTTCCATCCATTCCGATTTGATTCCTGATTGACCTTGAGAATTAGTAACTTTGTGATCGGTTATTAAAACAATCACATCGACACCGACAATGAGTAGGACGAAGTGGCTAAATGACTTATTCTCTACCTTTCTCTCAGGGTCTCCGGTGGATCGCAAGAAGAAAAAGGCGAGGACAACCTTCACCGGAAGGCAGATCTTCGAGTTGGAGCGGCAGTTTGAGATGAAAAAGTACCTCAGCTCTTCGGAGAGAGCGGAGATGGCCAAGCTCCTTAATGTCACCGAGACGCAGGTGGGTTTGAATGGCAGGCGCAAGTGATTACACAGATTATATTTTTATTGCACTGAGATTTCAATAACTGGACTACAAGGTCTTCCTTGACAAGGCACGGTTAGATCACCTCATCTACAACGAATTCCCTAACTCCAATTAGTACTGAACCACCACACGACCATTAAAAGGCTCTAGTGAGTTAAAGGGAGGACTGGGGGCGCCGTACTCCAAGAGCAAACATATCGGAACCCCATTTCTGCTTCAAAGTCACCCACGGTCTAGAATAACTCTGTGGACTGAGTCTTCTTTGTCGATAGATTCGGTGTTCGCCTCGTTGAGTTCCCGGGGGCGGAGGGGCGGGGGACTCTTCATTCAAAATAGAAGAGGGCTGAAAGCACTCGACCCAAATAGCCCCCTCTCCATTCTTGTCCCGACCAAAAGTCAATTTTGTACCTTTATCTCTTTGTCTATGTAAATATATATAATTCTGTTACTCTGAGATAAATTAATATATATATATATATATATATATATATATATATATATATATATATATATATATATATATATATATATATATATATATATATATATATGTGTGTGTGTGTGTGTGTGTGTGTGTGTTGTTAATAGCCCAAGGAAAGGAAAAGTGGTATCACAACCCGGTAAAACACTGAGGAATATATTGCGTGACCCATTAAAAGCTTAAGAAAGAAAATGGGAGATTTAGAAACGGAGAAAATAGGGAAAACTATTTGAAGGTGAATAAAGGAGTTGGATTCGAAACTGTGTCATCAAGCACTCATCGCTATCAGGGCCACGACGCTCATCGACTGAGCCACCAACCTCAACCCCTCAAAAGGTTGATTCAAAAGGCTTCTTTAATGGGTCACGTAATATATTCGGGGGTTTTATGCCACTTTTATTTTCCTTGGGTTATTAACAACCTCCATTGTATATCACGTGTCATGTGATTTTCCCTTAATATATATGTAGATATCCATGTACACCAAAGATGCACACACTCACGTGTTCTGAAAGCAGTGACCATTTGATCTCTCTTTGGTCAGTTATCTTCCTTTAGGTCAACAAACTCCATCGCCACAAAACTATCATTCAACAATATGTTTATTGACAGCAATTTGCTACTTATTTTCCAGACTTTATCATAAATTCCTTTTCCCTCCACCTCTATCAAATTCCTTTGATATGCAATCTCTGCGCGCGCTCTCTCTCTCTCTCTCTCTCTCTCTCTCTCTCTCTCTCTCTCTCTCTCTCTCTCTCTCTCTCTCTCTCTCGAACAAACATTGACTTCAAACAAAAGCTCCTCCCCTAAACCCCCATTGGTCACGCTCACCTTCTCTACACATATAAAACAAGCACATATTGACACAAGTTAGATACTGATATTTTCATAATCCACACAGTCGATTAAATTATTTCGTCTTTGTCAGTGTGAATCCATCGACCTTGGTAGATAGGATTCACAAAGCTCCAGCCCTTCATCATTAAATATCAAGTTCAAAATAACGTTATTTTTCATCAAGGGTTTTATAATAATCCAAATACGAACTTATTTGGTGGACACTCAAGAACAAACTCGAATCATGTAGCAGGGAAGGAATATTGTTTCACTCGGAACTGGTGCCCCCTGCCGCAATCAATCAATCAACCTCTTCTCCCACAATCAAGCATCAACCGACTCTTCTCGTTATATATATATATATATATATATATATATATATATATATATATATATATATATATATATATATATATATATATATAAATCCATTAAACCACATTGAAAGAGAAAACGGAATAATTTTTCCTTGCAGTAATATTTTCATTACCTTTTGTCGAAAAATCCGTGCAGGGAAGCGATTCGAACCAGACACACTGAGGCAGCGAGCACCGCTTTGATCACAGTTAAAAGTATGCCGTTAGTATACTTTTAACTGTGATCAAATCGGTGCTCGCTGCCTCAGTGTGTCTGGTTCGAATCGCTTCCCTGCACGGATTTTTCGAAAAAAGGTAATGAAATATTACTGCAAGGAAAAATTATTCATTTTTCTCTTTCAATGTGGTTCAATGGATTCATTTTCATCATTCTCTCGCGCTACTTTGAGATATATATATATATATATATATATATATATATATATATATATATATATATATATATATATATATATATATATATATATATAAAGGGTGTTCTTCAGATTTAACAACTTCAGTCTTTGGCAATTTCAACAATGGAAAGATTAACAATCAGACAACGTGATAAAGTTATCGAAGCCTATTATGAAAATGGACGTTCAAACAGAAACGCATTTCGGGCACTTGGCGATTTTTTTGGTCAACATAATCGACCAACCGAGAGTACATTTGGGAAAATTGTTCGTAAATTAAAACAAACGGAGTCGGTGGCAGACATGAAAACGCCATTGCGTGCTCGTTTACGCCGTTCAGCTGAAAACATTGCTGCAGTGCGCGAGAATGTGGCCGAAGATCCAGACACCTCTATTCGTCATCGCGCGCACGAATTGAACCTCTCCACAACAACGTTACATCGAATTTTGACAAAGGATTTGTCTCTACACACTTACAAAATTCAATTGACACAAGAACTGAAGACGGCTGACCATTTGAAGCGGCGTACATTCGTCAATTGGGTGCACGAGCAAAGACAAGCCGATGATGATTTTTCGCAAAAAATCATCTTTAGTGATGAAGCATATTTTCATCTTGGTGGATTCGTTAATAAGCAGAATTGTCGCATTTGGGCTGATGAAAATCCCCGGAAGATTGTTGAAAAGCCACTGCATCCACAAAAGGTCACTGTTTGGTGTGCATTTTTTGCTAGCGGAATCATTTCTTCGAAAATGATGCCGGGAATTCTGTTGCGGTGACAGGCGAGCGATACCATGCCATGATAACCAACTTTTTATGGCCTGAATTGAATTCTATGGATGTCGAAGATTTGTGGTTTCAAGAGGACGGCGCCACATGCCACACAGCCAATGCAACAATGGCTTTATTGAGTGAGAAGTTCCCAGGTCGCATCATCTCTCGAAACAGCGAGGTCAATTAGCCTTTAGATTTCTTTCTTTGGGCTCATCTCAAAAGTAAGTTCTATGCCAACAAGCCAACAACAATTCAACAGCTGAAGGATGAGATAATAAGGCATATTGGTGAGATCGAGGAGCAACTATGCAGAGACGTCATCAAAAATTTTGACCATCGAGTGGAGGTATGCCGCTGAAGCCTTGGCGGACATTTAGGCGATATTATTTTTCACACATAATTGCCATGACTCAAATAACATGATCCAATCGTGAAATCAATAAATTTTCACCAATAACACTGTTTTATTTACTGCTAACTTCGATCCCTCTTAATGGAAGACCCTTTATATATATATATATATATATATATATATATATATATATATATATATATATATATATATATATATATATATATATAATTGCAGTAGGAAGGATACAACCATTAGTGCCATTCTTATTTATTCCACAATATTTCGGATTACTTAATCCATCATCAGGCTAAAGGGATAAATACAATTTGTGAGGCCAACAAATGCTAACTTAAACCTAAATACGAATCAAAAGCAAATAATTAAGATAGTGAACCTATAAAATTAAAAGTATTAATAATTACAAGTACGTATACAGATAAGCTCAAAGCAAAGGAGAGGAACAAATTCATACCTGCTGTCAGTGAGTCAAGGGAATGACTAAGGAATTTACCAAAACCGGTCACGATTATGGGTAGTTTGTTGTCGGTAGAATATTAACAGGAGTGATGTTGGTTGGTTGTGGCTATTACCGATAATGGGTGGCAGGTTAAGTCTGAATTTAACGTGGGCGAATGTCTTTTTATAAAGAGAGATTCCAGAATTCTGAGCTGGGTGATTTTAGGATTAAAGCCCAGAATCTCAAAATTATTGATGTTGGCATCAACCTTTATATATATATATATATATATATATATATATATATATATATATATATATATACTCGTTTCCTGGAAATGATTATGGTTCGGTACCCTCTCCCTACTGAACCCTCTTTTGAGTCCACGGACTATGTATCACCCATACATTTTCTCTTCCCTTAGACCCCCTTCATACGACGTCACCCATGTTGTGCTACCTTTGTTCCTGGCCACCTTTCACCCCCCTCCCCCCCAAAAAACTCATTCCCATCATGGCCACACTAAAAGTCGCGTCTCGTGTGAATAACTCGCTTACTTCATATGTAACCACGTCGTGGCGCCACTAGCTTGGTCGCGACTTTCAGTGTAGCCATGATGATAATTAGCGTTTGTGGTGACGTCACTGGTGGCCAGAGAACAATGATGATGGTGGTGCTGTGCGAACGAAGCCTTGAACTGCTTTCTTCTGGACTATTTCGAGCTGAGGCGTTTCCCACCTCGAACATCTGGTCTGATTACCGAATGCTGTGGGCACTTCCCAGGCCAATTTCCTTCATTAATAATTCCTAAGTAATTGCAAATGTTCTAACGCAAAATGGCACAATATTCCATTAAAGATTTTTCATAGATTCGGGACCCTTTCGGTTAGGGGGCCATATTTTCTTTTAGCTTCATAGTGGAGAACCTACTAAAGCGTTGTCAATAGCGGGTGTCTTACGAGGCCTCGAGTAATGCGTCTCTCTCACTGCGATGTCGTAACGTCTTTGAAAACCTTAAAATGACGATTTTTATTTAGGAAGACATTTAAGTTAAGTTTGGTTAGTTTTTTCCACTTGATAATAGATTGATTCTCTCGCCATGTTTAGTTCATTTTTATAAAATCTCTGGGTAGGGTACCCTTTGAAAAAAACATTAATAAATATTATAGTTTCTAATGACAACCTACTCTATGTAGTCCCGTATTATTCCATACACCATCGGTAGAAAAATAATACACACAATTGCGACACCGACAATGTTTTTGATCCGATAATGATATTTCTTGTCCTTTTTTCACAAAAATTGTGTTTGTGCAAAATATCTTTGTCTTACAAATAGCGTACTGCAGTAGCCCTTCTATTCATATTTCCTCCTAAATCAACAAAGTCAACATACCTAAGTCGCGTGCTCTCAATTATTCTGACTTAGGACCTTCAAAACTTTCAACAAGTAGAGCAATCCGACTCATATTTAGTTTTCTTTTAATAGTTCCCGGACTAACCTTGGGAGGACCTTGGCAATTATATCATTCGGAAGAGAATGTAAAGAAACATAAGGGTGTCAGATTTCGTTGGAATCGGCCGAATAATTACGTTATTGCCGAAAAAACACTCATTGAAAAGTAAAGTGGTTACCATTCGAGCGACAGACCGAAATAGTAACTTATAAGAGTCGCACGCGACTAAAAATATGCGTTTGAAAGTTTTCGAAGGTGTAACTTTCTCTAAAGCTAACGCAGAGGCAGCACGTTCGTCGGACACCGGCCGTGGGCAACGCGGGCTCCGCTTAAACCCTACAAGTAAATGGGGTCCTTAAACGAAGAAGACCCAAAGTTTCGCTGACTGTATTTGGGAATGAAAGAAGCCTTATTAAATACAAATGGTAGGCCTAGGCCTTATAAATATAGGTATATAGTCTATCATGCGACTGTATATATTATTTTTTTTTGTATTCATTGTATATCACACACAAAAACGGTGTTTCGCAAAGATTGTCCATTAATTTAACAAGTCCTTATTTTATTTGAAAAAAAGTGCCTTCACAACTCATTTTAAGGAATTCTAAACTAAAAAAACACGATATTTAAGCATAAATAATGTCTTAATGAATAGTTTTTTATAAAGTTATTTATTTACATAGGTGGGCAGCAGATGCATATTATTGGCCATTCATTCCTACTATATCTGTAGTAACGAATGAATAACGATGTTCTTTTTTTATCCAGTGAATCTGAAAATATCATCATTATCATCACCATTACTAAATCTATAATTTAAGAAAGGGATTTCTTTGAGTATTTGAATAATAATTTCATCTTAGTTTGGTTATGACTTATGCTTTTTCATCAGTTATTTCTAATAATTCTTTTATAATATCAAAAAACAAAATGGTGAAGTTCAGAAATAAATATAAGTATCGAAAATTTGTGATTTTCTTAAAAACCCAAAGAATTACAAATGGTGAAGTTTAGAAAATTTATTTTTATATATCTTCTTCTTTATAACTCTATATTTTAGCAACGTGATATTTTGAAAAGGGGGAAATTTAGTTAAGAGTTCCTTTTTAAAATTATTATAATTGGCGAAGTTCAGAAAATTTATAAAAAATTAACCACGGCTGCTTTTTTTTAGATTTTAAATTTTAATCTTAGTAGCGAAGCGCAAGCTCCCCCCGGTGAAGCCATTGCCTGGTAGCTTAATAAAATGCGAAAATCTTCTAATTAAATCCCAAATAAAACGAAACGGATGGCATGGGGACAGGTAAACAAAAGAGTTTGCGATTGTGGATCATTTCGACATTTTTATAAGTAAATCCAAATTACATGTATGCAATGATCCCTTAATTGACCTTAATGCAAATTAATTTACATATTAATTACACATTTCTCTTCATTCTGAAAGATATCATGAATAAATCTGACGTATGGGCGGGAATAATTAGGATCAATTTTCATTTTATATAAAACAATATTTTTTTTTAAATAATGATTCGACGAAGCGGTCTAAACCAGTTTACCAACAACACAATTCAACGCTTAATACTTATCAAATGGGTATAGGGCAAAAAATTCGGCCCTCCATTAACAAGAAAGCTTCGCTTCAACTTCTCCCAAACAACTTTACTTAAATACGAACACTCGACCAATTTAACTCTGGTGAATAACTTTTAATTTGCATATTAAAAGCGACCTGTTTTTAATATAGGGAAATGGATATAAACAATAAATAGCTCAGTGAACTAACAATAATAGTTATTAATTGCAGTATGAATTGGTTAAAAGTGTTTAATTAAATTAGTTTCCTTTAAATCCTTGCTCGAGAATGTTAAGGCGAAGGAAACAAAAATTTATGGGTTGAATATTTGGAAATACGAGTATTAAATACTTATTTTAGCTGGAAATATTACGAGTTAATTATTATTTTTGAAGTTGTTTTAATGGGTAATTCAGACGACATTCCACTGATACTTGTTTGTATATGGTTCTGCAGTGGTATTAGAATTTACATTCTCTTTCGAGAGAGATGGTAAATAATATTTTTGTGTCACATGTTTTCGAAAACGTATCGGGTACGACTTTAAAATCAGGTCAATCACTTTTATTTGCTTGTTAGTCGCTGGCGACTCTATTATCTCACTATGTCGGTCGGTCCCCGTTTTGCTTTTTATGTTTTGGTGATAACATTGTAACTATTCGGCCGATTCTAACGAAGTTTGAAACCGCTATGTTGTTTTACATTCTCTTTCGAATGATATAATTGCTAAGGTTTTCCCAAGGTTAGCCCGGGAATTATTTTGTTTTGGCAATAACATCATAACTATTCAGCTGATTCTAACGAAATCTGAACCCCTTATGTTGCTTTATATTCTCTTTCGAAATGATATAATTGCCGATGTGCTCCCAAGGTTAGCCGGGAGTTATTTACAATAAAATCATAACTTTTCGGCCGATTCTAATGAAATTTGAAACCCTTATGTTGTTTTACATTATCTTTCGAATGATATAATTGCTAAAGTCCTGCAGCAGGTTAGCCGGGGAATTATTAGCCAATAACATCATAACTATTCGGCTGATTCTAACGAAATTTGAAACTCTTATGTTGTATTACGTTTTCTTTCGAATGATATAATTGTCAAGGTTCTCCCAAGGTTAGTCCGGGAATTATTGAAAGTTTTGTAGGTCGTAAGGTCATAAATCAGAATAACTGAGTTTTCGCCGCTTTTGGTCAGCATACTTTGTTGCAATAACAAAACACCTTTAAAGAAGATAAAAATTGGGTTTTCTACATGTGTAGAATTTTGCCAAGTAGTACAATCATCAAACGAGGTGTTGGATTCAAAATAATCAACCAAGAGTTATTTTATTACTATTGACTCAAGAATACTTTTAACTGGAATTGCAAAAACCTTGTTACACTCACTATGACGCTCTCATCAAATGACACACTGATAGTTTTGATGCATTTAAGCACATTTTCTTATTGTTTTAACATATATATGTGTTTAAATTGTAATATTAATCAATGAGGCCGCCCTCTGCTGCGAGCACGCGCTCCAAACGAGACCAGAAGTTCGCGCACACGTTGTGGACGAAGTCCTTCCCCATGCTAGCCCAAACGCGGTTGACGGAGGACTTCAGCTTGTCAAAGTTGATGTGGCGCACCTTGCAGGACTTGCCCTCGACATGCGCCAACACACTGTAGTCGGGAGAATTGAGATGGGGCGACTGTGGCGGCCAAACAAAAGTCCTTCGACCAGAAGTTCATGTTCGACCCCAACCACTCTTGCACGGTACTGACCGTGTCGGCCGGGGCACCGTCCTGCTGAAAGACGTAGTCCCCCTTCTTCCTAATCTTTATCACCTAGGGCAGGACTTTCGTAGTCAAGATGTCCCTGTAGTCGGCCGCGGTGAGCCTGGAACTGGCTGCGAACCACACCGGCAGCAGCATCTCGCCATTCGAAGCCACGACGCCGAAGTGCTTCCTTGGAGACGTCCTGGCCGAAGCTTACCACGGGGTCGTTTTGCTTGTTGATGACGCGGATCGATCGTGAAGGAATTTTCATAAAGGAATGAGGATTCAATTGCCATGACTCTTCAAGTCGTTAAGAAGGCGATGACAGCACTCTCGACGTTGTTTTCGCATACGGTCGGTGAGCGACCCTTTCCTCGCACCTCAAGGTCTTGTCGCCCTCCTCCTTGACGGCCCTGGACACCGTACCGTGGCCACTGAAATATCTCTTTTTGAGCTTCGTAACACTTTCGAAGGCGTTTCTCACAGCCAAACGGTTGACAATTAGAAGACTGCCTATACGAGGTCGATCTTTGAGATCTTTCTTGTTCTTGAGCCTCTCCGCGACTCTGAGGACAGTCATCCGGCTGACGTTGAGCCGCTTGGTGAGGTTAGATTTGTTATGACCCGCGCACAGGAGAGCAGAGATCTCGATTCTTTTCACTTCTATCTCGACACATTTGCACACCATGGAAAATATGTTCTAATGACACGTACTGGAAAAGTAGAACTTTATGTTTCTTTGACGCAACTTTTTCTATCACACACGTAAACCTTTCAAAAGAACCCCCCTCCCCGAGTGTAACAGAACCTTTAAAAAACCCCGTATAATTTCGGACCTGAAGAAACCTCAAGTTTCACTTAAATATAAATTTAATCTCACTTTTACACAATTTTTTATTTATTTTTGATGTTTATATGTTGAAATAACATTTATCTATTTTATTCCTAAACAAATTGACTAAGGTGCCTTTAAAAAAATGTCAGGATAAGTTATTTTATATTTTATTAATCTTATAAGAGAAAAAAAAATCTCTACTTTCCTAGTTTTATTTTGTTACTAGGTTTTAATTCCTAATCTCTAGTGGCCCCTCGATTAGAATCTAGTTCATTAGTACAGCCGTTTAGTATCGTAAAGGCAGAGAACGGATCAAGATCTATCAATTCGTCTTTATATGATTTTTTTAAGCTCTTGGATGAATTTGATCACTCAGGGCTGATCATGTGCCCTAAGGTTTGCTATGTCCTTTTGCATATGAGGAGACCTAAATTAAACCGTATGCTCTAAATGAGGTCTACAGGCGCCTATACAATCGGAGATTAATCTATTTTGATTTAATTGAAAAACTCGTGGCTTTCTACTTAAAAAATTTGCATTTTGACATGCTAAAATATATTGTTTAGAAGCTTTTAGGTCGCTCGATTCTAACACCTCCAAATCTACTTCAATAGTATCTGCATTTATATTATTATTATTACATATGTTATAAACCTGCAAGGAGTATGGGGAAGTAGGCCAGTTATCTTACAATTATCTACGTTGAATCTCTTCTCCGACTTTTCTGTCCATCCCAGTTCTCTTTTCAAATCACCTTGTAAATTTTCGAACTCGCCTCGATATTTTGCTTTATTTTCCAATGTAGTTGTATCGTCCGCAAACATTGAAATTTTATATAGTAAACTATTGTAACGGTCATTAATATATACTATAAACAACTATCCAAGATCGAATCCCTGACTTCTCCTATTAATCACCTTTTATCTACACGTGGTTAGCGAGCTCTCAACCCGCGTAACTAAATTACCTCCCAATACATTACATGAATAAAATGTAGCAAATTACTTTCAAGGTCAACAGACCCAAGTCGTGTGCTCTCAATTATTGTGACTTATGACCTTATGACCATATGACCTTACGACCTTCAAAACCGTCAACAAGTGAAGCTATCAGACCCATAGTTAATTTTCTTTTAATAATTCCCGGAGTAACTTTGGGAGGACCTTGGAAGTTATATCATTCAAAAGAGAATGTAAAACAACATAAGGGTTTCAAATTTCGTTAGAATTAGCCGAATAGTTAGGATATTATTGAAAAAAACTCATTGTAAAGTAAAATGGTGACCAAACACCATTTTACAAAATATCAGTTCCCTACTCATTCAGCTCTTTCTCTCTTTCTAACACTAATCAACCCACCATTTATGCACTCTTCCAACTCTTCTTTACACCCTGAAACTCATTCTCGTATATTCATTCACTTAAGAAATAAAGTCAATTTCTATCCATTTTCTTCCATACCCATACTACCTCAGAACACTGTCACAACCTTGCCATACCCTTCTTCACACCATACGCAGCTCTTACCGGGTAGTTCTTCTCTATACCTACATATCCGTCTCAAATTGTACCTTGTCACTGCTCTCCTATATACTTAACACTTCGCACTTGTTCTAGGTTAACACCTTCTGACTACATCACACTCCACCCCATCTTCCCCATCTTCTCTTTTTCATACACTTTTAGATCTTTCCTCAAACATACACTATCAAACGCTTCGATCAACATTGCCTAATCCCTCTCAATCACAGTCACGAACACATCTTCCCTCACTCCCATTCGTACTTCTCTCATTATTGCAACTATAAAGATATTTGGCACCCATGTTGGCATCACACAACCTTGCCTTATCCCTGTTCCCCAAACCTTTGCTATATTTCACGCACTTGCACCAGCCGACAGTTAAAACTCACTCCTTAGTCATAATACCTACCATAATTCTATCCTAGCTACACCATCATAAGATTTGGTTGGTGGATAGCACAGAATGATAACGCCCGCTTCTTATAGCACCCTGAGGAATGCCCAAGTCACCCAGAGAAGATCAAGTATCAGTCACCATTTCTATTGAACCCCAAAAAGTTCATTCGAAACAGTAACGTTATACTTAAGATCTCTTTCTGTTTTTGAGAGAAAACGGGCAATTAAACATTTCTTTGGGTATCTATGCTAAACCTGGTGGTGACTAGGGCGTTCCCCAGGGTGTTATAAGAAGCGGGCGGTAAATTATTTGTTATAATTTACCAAATCCACGTAAAGTGCCTACACTTTACATTAACTTATCCATTTTTTTTTTAATATTCTTATCAGCTAGCTTCCTTATTGCACTTAAGAGAATCACTTACACCTTAACCCAGTGGTTTTCAACCTTTTTATGATACTGGCACCCTAATTGCTATCTGATAGATAATGGATGTTTAAAATTTAATATTCGATGGATGTGGGGTGTTTGAAATTTAAGTTTGGGTGTTAAAAGAACAAAATTTACTAAATGTACTAAAGTTACTGTATTGAATGTACCAAATGTGCTAAAGTACAAAAAATACTAAATTACTAACTCTACTAAATGTGCTAAAGTACAAAACTTACTAAATGTGATAAAAGTACTAAATGTGGTGAATGGTATAAATGTGCTAAAAGTACAAAATGTACTAGATAGGTCAAAATTAATATATGTTCTTAAAGTACTAAATGTACTAAAAGTATTAAATCTACTAAAGATGCCAAATGTATTAATGTGGTAAAAAATACTAAATGTGCTAAAGCTACTAAATATATGTGATAGAAATACTAAATGTACTAAAAGTACAAAATGTATTAAATGTACTAAATATGCTCAAAGTTAAAAAATAAAAGTACACAATGTACTAAAAGTACTAAATCATTACTATCATCATCATCACTAACTCTAATTTAAGAAGGGGATTTTTTTTAGTATTTGAATAATAATTTCATCTTAGTTTGGTTATGACTTATGTATATTTTAAATTTTTCTCAAAGGTAATTTCTAAGAATTTCTTTAGAGTTTGAAAAAACAGTTCAGAAAAAATAAATATGATTATCCAATGCTTTAAAATGGTTTAAAAGAAAATGAATTACAATTGATGAAGTTCAGAAAATTTATTAAAATTTAATTAAGGCTACTTTTTTATTTTATCTATAACTATATTTTAGCAACGTGATAAATTTGAAAGGGGGGAAATTTAGTTTAGAGTTCCGGTTAAAATTATTATAATTGGCGAAGTTCAGAAAATTTATAAAAATTTAACCATGGCTGTTTTTGTTAATGATTTTAATTTTTAATCTTAGTAGCGAAGCGCAAGCTCACCTTGTAAGGGAAAGTGGCGAAGCCATTGCCTGGTTATAATAAAAAAATAATTTTAACAAGTGTTTGAAATACATATTTTTGCAATTTAGGCGTTTTAAAAATAATTTCTTGGTCCCCGCGGCACCACGATCGAAAACCACTGCCCTAATCGCTTTAAATCGACCTTGCTCATTCACCTTCAATCCTTTAATTATCCTTCGTATAAGCCCAATCATAAATTTTCATATATTTTACACACTCGAAACACTCATCCTTCTCTATTTCTTGCATTCCCCTCCTTCCCTTTACACCTATACAACGGTGCAATCGGAGCATTCTTCCGTGTCTCGTCCATTACAAAAATGGAACAAGGTTCTCAATATCAAAAGTTTCCACTCGTCTGTTGTGACAAACCTTTTCTTGTGAATTTTTCCATACAGTTTTGAATCCCTGTGGGCAATTTTGTTTTGCCACTTGTCTACACTTCTTTTGTTTTTTTAGACTATTTCTCAGTGGAGACATAAAGATGGTTACCGTAGGATTCGAATGGCGAGTATCTAAAGCGTATGGCTGGTGAAGTAGAGTCAACCTGGATTGTGACCTTCTGGCGATTGAGCACAGCCGATGTGACTTAACTCGGCTTAGCTCAAAAGCGGTATTTCCAACAGGCAAATATTAATTGTAAACACATAAATAAATATATTAAAAAATAGATTGGGAAGTACCTTTATTTAGAGTGTAGTTATATCCACAGTGGCAAGCTCTAAATGGGGCTTACTTCATTGACAAATAATCCAATGAAAAATTCTTCGCCGGTCATGTGCTGATGTCTTGTATGCCAAGAGTGCCAGAAAAGTTGCTCGCTATACAATAACAATACTCCATTACTACAATTTATCTGTAGTAGGAGTAGATTCGCGTAGGACATATTCTACTCTGCAATAATTAACAGTTTAAAACTTATCTGCTTCACCTTACACTCTCTCTCTCTCTCCTTTTATAATATATATTCTCCTTTCACCTTTTCAGTCGAACTATGGGGATGGGTGTAAGAGGAGTATCTTGTTAATGGTCTCCAGAAGCATATATGCCCTGCCCTAAGAGGAGTAGCTTCCGTAACTGTAACTCTAAATCCGGAATGCATGACTCAATAATTATTTCATGATTAATTATAATCATTTTAAATAAAAATTAAATGGAAACCAAAAACCTGTGGACGAAGTTAGGATAGATAGATAAAAGGGCGTTATAATAAAGGGCTGTTTTCGAGGCATTAAAAAAGTTAAGAAACGAAGTTTGTTTATATAAAGGTCCTTAATTCATCCAATTAATTTCTTTGATTGGCATTAATAGTGGTAAAGTAACTTATGTTTACCCCTAAACAAGGTCAACAGACGCATGCTTTCAATTATTCTGATTTATAACCTTATGACCTTCAAAACTTTCAACAAGTAGGGCACTCCGACCCATTGTTAGTTTTCTTTGAATAATTCCCGACTAACCTTGAGAGGACCTTGGTAATTATACTATCCGAAAGAAAATATAAAACAACATAAGGGTTTCAAATTTGGTAATAATCGACCCAATAATTACGATATTATTACCAAATACCTCATTGAACAGTAAAATGGTTACCATCCAACCGCCTGACCTACGGATCCAGATAGTCGCATGCATGTGACTAAAAACGCTGAAAAATGCAAAATAGGGTCTGAAATCGATGGTTTTTGGTACAAGAATCTTTGCGTTGAGAGACGAATGAGAAGATAGCGTCGCACTTATACCCATCTGCCTGGCGCACATCGCCACTATTCGGAAGTTAATGAAGACCTGACTTTGCGAAGACATAAAGCAGATTACCGCGAATAACAGGAGCATTGCAGTTCGTGCTCCGACCTTCCTTCCCTTTCCTCAAGCGAGGGGGCGGGGCGCGGCTTCACGAGTGCAGAAAGGGATCTCCAATAATCAATTGGAGTTCTTTGGTAACCATCAGCTCCTTCTGATAAAGTCGATTAAGCAGAGTCCAAATTTTAAGCTTCATTAGTGGTAGATTTGAGTTGCGTCTTTCTCCCAACCGAGGAGGGGATCAATAAGGCCGTGAAGGGGAATTTCAACAGCTCTCGGGTGAATGGGGGAGACGAGCGCGGCTTTCTCTCTCGCGCGCGCTCCTTTACTCCATCCCCTTACATACAATGTATGAATGTCTGATTATCCATAGGATGTAAACGTATGCGGATGTGGTATCAGGGTAACGTGGGCAAGTATTGAAGAGCTTTTCGCTGAATAACATTACGGGAGGTCTTTTTCCGAGTGGCCTCATTTTGAAAGAAAAGTCGTTCCCAAATAACAAAAGAATGAAACCCATCGTAGAAATGAGGATACACCCTTCATTCAAATGCCTCCCCATAGGGGCAATGGGATTAGCTAGTCCCAGCCTTGGTTTCAGTGAATGGTAGCAATGAGGAAAGAAATAAGATTTCATTCGCTGAATTGTGAGAAGGATTTGTAAATGTTGATAGAGGCCTTTGCCAGGGTGTTGTATGTAAGGAGAGGTCTAAAAGTAAAGGGTGGAGGATGGTGTGATAGTAGAAGACATGGTCCATGGACCTACCCCCAATGTCTCGACGGCTTCAGGTCGCTTTCTGTCGTCTTTGAATTGGGCCACACTCGCGGGACGCCGCGCCATTTGATGGAGCGCTCGCCTGCGCATTATTGCGACGACTGCGTCTTTCCCCAGACTGTTTGGCACATTCTTGTTGAATGTCCCAGTCCGGCTGATCTTCGCGCACGCTATCTGTCCCATTATCTTGACCAGGGCGCCCATTTGATTAATTATCATGATCATGGACACCCTCTTGATTAATCAGCGTGACCAGAACCCCTCTTGATTAATAATCGTGATCATGGACACCCTCTTGATTAATCAGCGCAACCTGGATGACGTTTTGATTAATCAACGTGACCAGGACCCCTCTTTATTAATCAGCGTGACCAGGACGCCCTCTTGATTAATAATCGTGATCATGGACACCCTCTTGATTAATGAGCATGACCGGGACGCCCTCTTGATTAATAATCGTTATCATGGACACCCTCTCGATTAATCAACTTGGCCGGGACGCCCTCTGATTAATAATCGTTATCATGGACACATCTTGATTAATCAACGTGACCAAGACGACCTCTTGATTAATTATCGTGATCATGGACGCCCTTGTGATTAATCAGCCTGATCATGGACGCCCTCTTGATTAATCAGCGTTACCTGGACGCCGTTTTGATTAATCAACGTGAATTAGACGCCGTCTTGATTAATCAACGTGACCTGGACGCCGTCTTGATTAATCAACCTGACCTAGACACCGTCTTGATTAATCACCGTGATCATGGACACCCTTTTGATTAATCAACGTGGAAAGGACGACCTCTTGATTAATTATCGTGATCATGGACGCCGTTTTGATTAAACAGCGTGATCATGGACGCCCTCTTGATTAATAAGCGTAATCTGGACGCCGTCTTGATTAAACAGCGTGATCATGGACGCCCTCTTGATTAATAAGCGTAATCTGGACGCCGTCTTGATTAAACAGCGTGATCTGGACGCCGTCTTAATTAATCAACATGACTAGGACCCCTCTTTATTTATCAGCGTAATCATAGACGTCCTTTTGATTAATCAGTGTGATAATGGACGCCCTCTTGATTAATCAGAGTTATCTGGACGCCGTCTTGATTAATCAGCGTGATCTGGGCGCCGTCTTAATTAATCAACATGACCAAGACCCCTCTTTGTTTATCAGCGTGATAATTGACGCCCTTCTGATTAATCAGCGTGATAATGGACGCCCTCTTGATTAATCAGAGTTATCTGGACGCCGTCTTGATTAATCAACGTAACCAAGACTCATCTTTTTTAATGTGCGTGATCATGGACGCCCTTTAGAATAATCAGCTTGATCATGCACGCTCTCTTAATTAATCAGTGTTACCTGGACGCAATTTTGATTAATCAACGTGACCTAGACGCTGTCTTGATTAATCAACGTGACTAGGACCCCTCTTTTTTAATCAGCGTGATCATGGACGCCCTCCTGATTAATCACCGTGACCAGGTCCCCTCTTTGTTAATTAGTCTGATTAAGGATGCCGTCTTGATTAATCAACGTAACCAAGACTCCTCTTTATTAATCTGCGTGATAATGGACGCCCTTTTGATTAATCACCGTGATCATGGACGCTCTCTTGATTAATCACTGTGATCATAGACGTCCTTTTGATTAATCAGCGTGATCATGGACGCCGTCTTGATTAATCAATGTAACCAAGACCCCTCTTCATTAATCTGCATGATTATTGACGCCCTTTTGAATAATCAGCTTAATCATGCATGCCCTCTTGATTAATGAGCGTTACCTTGACGCCGTCTTGATTAATCAACCTGACCTAGACGCCGTCTTGATTAATCAACGTGACCAGGACCCCTCTTTTTTAATCAGCGTGATCATGGACGCCGTCCTGATTAATACCGTGTCCAGGAGCCCCTCTTTATTAATTAGCCTGATCATGGACGCTCTTTTGATTAATCACCGTGATCATAGACGTCCTTTTGATGAATTGGCGTGACCTGGATGCAGTTTTGATTAATCAAGGTGACCTGGACCCCCCTATTTATTAATTAGCATGATCATGGGCGCCCTTTTGATAATCAGCCTGATCATAGACGCCCTCTTGATTAATTCTCCTTACCTGGACGACGTTTTGATTAATCAACGTGACCTGGACACCGTCTTGATTAATCAACGTGACCTAGACACCGTCTTGATTAATCAACGTGACCAGGACCCCTTTTTTTTAATCAGCGTGATCATAGACGTTCTTTTGATTAATCAGTGTTATTATGGAGGCGGCTTGATTAATCAACGTAACCAAGACCCCTCTTTATTAATCTGCGTGATCATTGACGCCCCTTTTGAATAATCAGCTTGATCATGCACGCCTTCTTGATTAATCAGCGTTACCTGGACGCCATTTTGATTAATCAACGTGACCTGGACGACGTCTTGATTAATCAACCTGACTTAGACGCCGTCTTTATTAATCAACGTGACCAGGACCCCTCTTTTTTAATCAGCGTGATCATGGACGCTCTCTTGATTAATCACCGTGATCCTGGACGCTCTTTTAATTAATCAGCGTACCCTGGACGTCTTCTTGATTAATCTACGTGACCAGGACCCCTCTTTATTAATCACCGTGATCATGGAGGCCATTTTGATTAATCAGCGTGATCATGGACGCCCTTTTAATTAATCAGCGTGACCTGGACGCCATCTTGATTAATCAACGTGTTCAGGAACCCTCTTTATTAATTAGTGTAATCATGAATGCCCTTTTGATCAATCTGCGTGATCATGGACGCCATGTTGATTAATCTGCGAGACCTGGACGCCGTCTGGATTAATCAACGTGACTAGGCCCCCTCTTTTTTAATAAGCTTGATCATGGACGCCCTCCTGATTAATCACTGCGCCCAGGACCCCCTCTTTATTAATCAGCTTGATCATGGACGCTGTTTTGACTAATTACCATGATCCTGGACGCTCTCTTGATTAATCACCGTGATCTTAGACGTCCTTTGGATTAATCATCATGATCATGGACGCTGTTTTGACTAATTACCGTGATCCTGGACGCTCTCTTGATTAATCACCGTGATCTTAGACGTCCTTTGGATTAATCATCATGATCATGGACGCTGTTTTGACTAATTACCGTGATCCTGGACGCTCTCTTGATTAATCACCGTGATCTTAGACGTCCTTTGGATTAATCATCGTGATCGTGGACGCCGTCTTGATTAATCAACATAACCAAGACCCCTCTTTATTAATCTGCGTGATCATGGACGCCCTTTTGATTAATCACCGTGATCATGGTCACTCTCTTGATTAATCACCGTGGTCATAGAGTTCTTTTAATTAATCAGTGTTATCATGGACGCCGTCTTGATTAATTAACGTAACCAAGACCCCTCTTTATTAATCTGCCTGATCATGGACCCCATTTTGAATAATCAGTGTGATCGTGGACGCCCTCTTGATTAATCAGCCTTACCTGGCCGCCGTTTTGATTAATCAACGTTAATTAGACGCCGTCTTGATTAATCAACGTGACCTAGACGTCTATTTGATTAATCAACGTGACCTAGACCTCTATTTGATTAATCAACGTTACCAGGACCCCTCCTTTTTAATCAGCATGATCATGGACGCCCTCTTGATTAATCAGCGTAACCTGGACGCCATTTTGATTAATCAACGTGAATTAGACGCCGTTTTGATTAATCAACGTGACCTAGACGTCTATTTGATTAATCAACGTGACCGGGACCGCTCCTTTTTAATCAGCGTGATCATGGACGCCATCTTGATTAATCTGCTTTACCTGGACGCCGTCTTGTTTGATCACCGTGACCTAGACGCTCTCTTGATTAATCAACCTGACCATGACTCCTCTTTATTAATAAGCCTGAACAACACTCCTCTTTATTAATAAGCTTGACCAGGACTCCATAGAGTTTACCCTGATTAAAGCTGAAGTTTTACGTCCGCTCTCGCCTGGATTTACCTTGGTGCTTAACACGACTTGAGAATGCCAATGTTTTATTACCTAAGCTAACCAGAGCTCCTCTTAATTAAGTACTGACTAAAAATATTTATTGTGTGAAGAAAGGTCTGACTGCGGGTGATTGATGTGGAATTTTAATGTAAGAAGAATGGAAGCAAATAGCCATCTGGAGAGATTATACGAGATTGAGGGTCGTGGTGTGTGAAACATTAGAAGCTAACTTGCGTGTCTAACTCTTGTGCACTATGGACTTCAAATCTTCATCGCTTTGAAGGACCATTGTCGAGGTGACCAACTTCTCGGAGTCCAAGTGCCACCCTCAACCACACAGGCCGCTGAGTCACGGAAAGTTCTTAAAATGCTTATAGCTGCATAATATAATTATTAACACTAAATTAGATTGTTAAATGCTGATTAAAGACTAAAGGAGTTTCTTAGATGTTGTCAAACTACACATGAGCTGCATAGAAAAGAGAGAAAGACATCTAAATCAATAGATTAAGGTATAATTTTAAAAATATCCGCAATTATTGGTGTGAGAGAGATATGCGCCATTTTTTCTCCGATCCAAAGCATTCCACAATAATGACAACTTTTGCAGTGGCGAATTTTGCCACCATCGCAAGAATCTTTAGAAGAGCAATGCCACTAATTAAAAGGGCCTGGAGGAAACGGCGGAAGGTGAGGACGGATGACCACCATCAAAAGAGGGCATTATCAAACACTCACGCCGGGTATAACCAAGGAAACGAAGGGGAATTACGGATTGCTTCGAAATTGTATTCGTTTCATTCTACCAGATTTAACTCGATTTGGAGAAACGTAGAAAAATAGATGGTTTGTCTCTCTTGTGCAAGGTTTTTCATAATGTTAACCATCCCTTGTACTTGAGACTACCTGGTCCTTTTCTCCACAATAGACCTACTGGGCGTACCTTAGCTCTCAATGACTATTTATTTTGCAATTTTAACTTCAGAACTAATCAGTTTTTCTTTTTTTTTCCCCCCTATTTTACCAAATTATGGAACGATCTTACAAAGGAAATTGTTAATTGTGCTGACCTGAATGGTTTTAAATCTGCTGTTAATGCTTTTTTTTGCATAGTTTAATTTTAAATAATTGTTTTTATTATATTTTAGTGAATTCTTGTGTCTTTGTGTATTCTAGTCTTTTCTTATGTTATTACTAATGCTCCTCTACAGTACATTTAAGTGATTTGTGGGGTTGTCATGTCTGACCTTCACCCTGTTTGGAGGCTTAAGTGGTTTCTATAATAATAATAAAATATCTCATCGACTTATCTGGTTAGTGACACGGTCTTCTGACCAAAAGTCACGTGCTCTCACTTATTCTTATTTATTACCTTACGACCTTCAAAACTTTCAGTAATTTCCGGACTAACTTTGGGAGGACCTTCTCAATTGTATCATCCGAAATAGAATGTAAAACAACATAAGGGTTTAAAATTTCGTTAGAATCGGCCAAATAGTTATGATATTATTGGCAAATAATTCCCCGGCTAACCACGGGAGGACTTTGGTAGTTATATCATTCGAAAGAGAATGTAAAATAACATAAAGGTTTCAAATTTAGTTAGAATCGGCCGAACAGTTATGGTGTTATTTCCAAGACAAAATAATTCCCAGGCTAACTTGGGGAGACCCTGGCAATGATATCATTTGAAAGAGAATGTAAAACAACATAAGGGTATCAAATTTAGTTAGAATCGGCCGAATAGTTATGATGTTATTGCCAAAACAAATTAATTCCCGGGCTAACCTTAGGAGGACTTTGTCAATTATATCATTCTAAATAGAAGGTTACTCACAAAATGGGTTTCAAATTCCGTTAGAATCGGCCCAATAGTTACGATGTTATTACAAAACAAAATTATCAAAACGGGGACCCCTGACCGACATAATGAGATGTAGAGTCGCCCGAGACTAGACTCGCACGCGACTAAAGATATGTCGCTTTAGATTTGGATTTATGGTAGAATAGAGGGCAAGAAATGTGAAAAGGTGTTTAAAATTTGAATAAGTGTTTGAAGATAAAGTTTGAATTTGGAAAAAGAGTTTGACGACAAAGTTTAAATTGAGAAAAAGAGTTTAACGATAAAGTTCAAAATCTGAAAAAGAGCTTGAAGATAAAGTTTGAATTTGAAAAAGAATTTAATAATAAAGTTTGATTTATACAAATAATTTGACGATAAAGTTTGAATATGGAAAAGGAGTTTGTCGATAAAATTTGAATTTGGAAAAGTAGTTTGAGGATTAAATTTGAATTTGGAGGAATTTGACAAAGTTTGAATTTGGAAAAAGAGTTTGACGATAAAGTTTGAATTTGGAAAAGGAGTTTTCGATAAATTTTGAATTTCAAAAAGCAGTTTGAAGATAACGTTTGAATTTGGAAAAGGAGTATGACGATAAAGTTAGAATTTGGGATAGTAGTTTGACGATAAAGTTTGAATTTGGGAAAGTAGTTTGACGATAAAGTTTGAATTTGGAAAAGGAGTTTTCGATAAGGAGTTTAATGATAAAGTTTGAAATTGAAGAGGAGTTTGACGATAAAGTTTGAAATTTGAAAAGGAGTTTGACGATAAAATTTTAAATTTGAAAAGGAGTTGACGATAGTATTTGAATTTGGAAAAGGAATTTGACGATAAATTTTGAATATGGAAAAAGCGTTTGACTCTGAATTTGACTATAAAAAATGAAAAACTTGTCTACTTACCACGCCGATGAAATTTGACGAATCACTTGGCAATCACTTCCACCCACACACACACACACCTAATACAAATAAAACATAAAGGCGAAAAAGTGAAATGGTTGCTAAGACGTAAGACAGCGGGAGTTTGAATGGATTGTAGTGTTAAGTGGATTCTAAGTGTTGGATAACAAGAAATCAGTTAAATGCGAGAGCAAATAATGAAAAGGAATCAGGAAAAATGAAGGGAAGGAATTAAATATCCTTTTTTGAACTTCAGGAACCGTTCTGATTTTAAAAGTGGAACAACTTGAGTTTAAGAAAAAGCCGTTCAGGCGAGCCCCCCCCCGTCTCAAAAGCAGTTTGTAAACGCACACAGACACTTCATCCTGGAACTGACTGCTATTCTGAAACCTCTGCCATCGCCGCTTGGGTTATACGGACCCTAGTGAATGAACCCCACTCACAAGGAAGCAACACAGATTAGACAACCTTGGGGGAAAAATTTGAACATAAAACCCGGCATCGAGAGGAAATCTTGAAGACCTCTGTCAAAATAGACAAACACGAGAGGAAATCTTGAAGACCTCTGTCAAAATAGACGAACACGAGAGGAAATCTTGAAGACCTCTGCCAAATAGACGAACACGAGAGGAAATCTTGAAGACCTCTGTCAAAATAAACGAACACGAGAGGAAATCTTGAAGACCTCTGTCAAAATATACGAACACGAGAGGAAATCTTGGAGACCTCTTTCAAAATAAACGAACACGAGAGGAAATCTTGAAGACCTCTGTCAAAATAGACGAACACGAGAGGAAATCTTGAAGACCTCTGTCAAAATAGACGAACACGAGAGGAAATCTTGAAGACCTCTGTCAAAATAGACGAACACGAGAGGAAATCTTAAAGACCTCTGTCAAAATAGACGAACAAGAGAGGAAATCTTGAAGACTTCTGTCAAAATAGACGAACACGAGAGGAAATCTTGAAGACCTCTGTCAAAATAGAAGAACACGAGAGGAAATCTTGAAGACCTCTGTCAAAATAGACGAACACAAGAGGAAATCTTAAAGATCTCTGTCAAAATAGACGAACACGAGAGGAAATCTTGAAGACCTCTGTCAAAATAAACGAACACGAGAGGAAATCTTGAAGACCTCTGTCAAAATAGACGAACACGAGAGGAAATCTTGGAGACCTCTGTCAAAATAAACGAACACGAGAGGAAATCTTGAAGACCTCTGTCAAAATAGACGAATACGAGAGGAAATCTTGAAGACCTCTGTCAAAATAGACGAACACGAGAGGAAATCTTAAAGATCTCTGTCAAAATAAACGAACACGAGAGGAAATCTTGAAGACCTCTGTCAAAATAAACGAACACGAGAGGAAATCTTGAAGACCTCTGTCAAAATAGACGAACACGAGAGGAAATCTTGGAGCCCTTTGTCAAAATAAACGAACACGAGAGGAAATCTTGAAGACCTCTGTCAAAATAGACGAACATGAGAGGAAATCTTGAAGACCTCTGTCAAAATAGACGAACACGAGAGGAAATCTTGAAGACCTCTGTCAAAATAGACGAACACGAGAGGAAACTTCGATTAACAATTTCGAGATGGAGAGATTAAGATTTGAATCCATCCCAATTTTTAGTGTGAGAATTATTTCTTGTAATACGTACACACACTTTCTGTGTATCTCTTGACTCGCCAGAGAGTGTCAGAAGTAGCATGGCTAACCATGTTGCAGCCTACATCGGGAGGATGGCGTGTCCTCCTGCACCAACGCCTGTAGTTACATGCTCTACTGGCCCCAAATCCTGCAGGACGCCCAGTAGCTCCATGTCTTCCACACATTTTGACTTTAATCTTCACGCTTCTTAAAAATTTCGGCTGGGCAAGATCCATCGTTAGTTTAATCTCTAAAAACGACCCCCCTCCCCCTCCCCGCGCCGAAAACCTAGACCTGGACAAGCCACTCCAGCTTGATCCCTTGGGGTTTCTGCTTCTCTCTTCTCCTCGGACGGATTGTTTGGTTGCTTTGGTTTAATTTAAAGACCAGACAAAGGCTTCGCCACTCCCGCCTACGAGGGGAGCTTGCGCGTCGCTACTAAGATTAAAATCTAAAAAAAAGCAGCCATGGTTAAATTTTTATAAATTTTCTGAAAATTTTAAAAAGGAACTCTAAACTAAATTTCCCCCCTTTCAAAATATCATGTTGCTAAAATATAGTTATAGAAGAAGATATATAAAAATAAATTTTCTGAACTTCAACATTTGTAATTCTTTGAGTTTAAAAAAAAAATTCACAAAAGTTCGATACTTAAATTTTTTCTGAACTTCACCATTTTGTTTTTTGATATTATAAAAGAATTATTAGAAATAACTTTGATAAAAAAACATAAGTCATAACCAAACTAAGATGAAATTATTATTCAAATACTCAAAAAAATTCCCTTCTTAAATTATAGAGTTAGTGAATAAATTTGTTTATCGGTTTATGAAAATATAATGTTGTTATTAACTTAGTATTAAAATATGGTGTTTTGTTTTGTTTATTGGTTTTATTAAGTGTTTTTGTTTTGTTTATCGGTTGTATTAATAGTGTCATTTTTGTTTATTGGTTTTATTAAAAGTTTTGTTTGTTGTGTTTATTGGTTTTATTAAAAGATACTTTGGTTCATTGGTTTTATTAAAAAAACTAGCATAGGTACCCGGCTTTGCCCGGGATAAAAAGTCCTGTCGCAAATATTACAGATGCACAATGATTGAAATTTTTATATTGTGCCACAGAAATCTCTTTACTTGCTGATATTATTATTATTTGCGGGGTAAAAGACAGATTCAGGAGAGTTGCGCACTCTCTCTATCATAAAATATACAATATCATATACTTACAATGAGTTAAGGTTTCACCGCGTGCGACCGGCAATTTACGCGCAAGGGTAAGGCCGTTAGTTATGAGCGAGCAACGTTGTGGCCGACCGCAGCAATAAATCCAGCGTCATATTGAAACAAATTTTGAAGGAGCAAAAGAGGATTTGATTTCACGTCGTTTGTCAAGAATAAAGAGATTAAAGTAAGAAGACCAGCCGAAGAAATTTTATCTTAGAAATCTATTTAAAAAGGATAAATAGAACTTTCATTTTGTCTTGAGTTCAACTTCATAGTTTTGCTCTTGATATCTGAGGCGATTTATGCCTTTGGTGATAGTCGCCACATACAAGCTGCCTCGTATAGGCTATCGTTGATTAGCCTTTTTTTCAGACTCCTTTTTATGTTATGATATTTGATATCTAGTTGATATCTCGCAAAATCACTACTAAACCTACACCTGAAAATTTATCACCCTATGGAAAGCATGATGTTGTCTTATCTTCATATGATCCGTGGAGTTGATTTGCGCCGATCCTAATATGTTGTGAAGTGAAGTTAAAGTCTCAAAGCTTCCTTCAAATGTAGTCAGTAGGTATAGATAGTAAGAATCGGAAGACTCTTCCTTGTCTTGCGAAATGTTTCTCTTTTCGTTTCATGGAAATATTGAAGTGAGCGATTCGCCGGGATTATCGACACAAGCTCATAAATCGCAAGACACATTCATTAGCGCATTTCTATGCCCGATAGGTAAAATCAATTGACTAAACCGCCCCAAAACGAGCGAAACTTAAAGAAAAAGGTTATTCCTTTTCGATACGTGAACGAAAATCAATAAAATGATTCAGTATCTGTTTCGGCAAATAAATATCCCATCAAATAATTAAGATCTTCTCTAAAATAGGCGAAAATCATTTTCGTTTTTTGTGTTCATTTTTTATTTGAAAACTACTCACATGATGTCACTGTGACATTTGAACAGTTTAAAATTGGCTTAGGGGAGATGGGGCTGGTTTTACTTCAAGTTCTGAATGTCGATAGTGGCAAACGAAAGCTGAATTGTATTGGTGGATTTTCCTTTTTTACGCCGGGCTTTCGTTCGCTTAGGATTACATCCCCCCCCTTCCGTCCCTCCTCATCTGCACCTTTCGAGGACCATATGCGGGAGATAGAGACTGATAAAAATAGGTAGGAAATAAAGAAAATAGAATTATTGAATCTATGTACATATATTAAAACAAGAAAAGTTAAATGATAAAATAATGGATCCATTTAACACCCAGCCCCCTAATTTAGCCATTTTTATAGCCCCATCTCCCCCAAGTTTCGATAATTGAATATCATCCACACTGAAACTCGGTTTGGGTATTTGGATACCTTTCTGGAGTCATTGTATATCTAGCATGCTGCAGCTGACATTTGGCGGTTTGCTTGACATTTCAGTCTCAGTGCCAGCATGAAGTTCTGCGTCTATATGTATATAGCTTCATCACCCCCCCCCCCTAAGTTTGGCAATTAACCAACTTCCCTCTAATTGGGGCGGGGTATTAAAGTGATATGATAACACTATTAAAAGATAATTCAATTAAAACTTTTGCTTGATTTATATTATTGAGCATATTTCCCCGCAGGAAGAAAGAAAAGTGTCTTGCTAATTCCTTTCTCTCCACATAAATTCCTGAATTAAAAACGCCCCTCGTGTCCTTGCATACTCTCAATATGCGCTTTATCCTTTGTCCAATAACTTCAATTTATAGCTGGCAGAGAATCTTAAGGAAATGGTTTATTAATATCTTCCTAGGTTTAGCGATCATAATAATTTGAGGCTGTGTATCTAACAAACATACACATGTGTGAATAAATATAGGCAAACACCTCTGACTCATAATTTTAACAAATATTTCGGGGTTTAGACCACTTGCATAATGTATAGATAATTGCATAAGCTTCCTACTCCATTGGAATTACATTCCAATGCAAATTGGTAAAATAAAAGCGCAGTGTAACAAGTACAAAAGTTTATTAATGGGAAAAGAGTTAAACAAATATAATGGGAATATGAAATTAATATTTGTTATGGTCCCCTTTAGCCTCAATAGCAGAGGCGTTTCTTATAAGAATGTACAAGATTCGTGTACGTTTCTGGAGGTGTAATATTTCATGCTTCAGCAATATTTTTCAATTGAACAATGTTGCGAGGGCCTCGTACACACCCTTTTTCAGCTCCTTCCACAGAAGTACAATGGGTTTCAAACCTGGGCTTTGAGTACATTTTGAGCCACTTGAGTACAGTAATGTATCGTTGTGCTAAATATTTATAGGTATAATTGATGGTATGTTTGGGATCGTTGTCTCGTTGAAAGGTGAATTAAAGTGCCTTTCCAAGTTCCAGCTTGCTTCGAGTTTTCATCAAGTATGTGGTGATAGTTTTCAGAATTTATGGTTCCATCTATCACTTTTAATGCGTCAGTGCCAGCAATAGCGAAACATCCCAACGACATAAGCGAATCTCCTCCATGGTTGACAGTAGTGTTTTTTCTTTGAGGGCTTCGCCAGATCTCCCTACAACGTAATATTTGTCATTTCTACCAAAGAGCTTGGTTTTTGTCTCATCTGATCATTGTATTTTATCTAATTTAGTTTACTTATCTCTCAATTGCTCTCTAGCTAACACCAAACCCGCCTTTTTATAAGCACTCTTCAACAGAGTCTTCCTTCTAGCGGCACGGCCATGAAATCCTTCCTGGTGTAAATAAAATTGTACTGTTGAAGCGAGTACATCTACACCGCGTGCTGCAAGATTTGCTTGTAACTCATTAGATGAAATCTTAGGATCTTTTCGAACTGTTTTCATCATAGCATGAACATCTCTCGAGCTGTTTCTTTGGTCGACCATCACGTGGACCATTTACTGTGATGCCATTAGATTTATATTTCACAATAATGTTCCTCCTTATAGAAGAAATTGGAATGTTCACAATGGAGTACAACTTTCTATTCCCATTGCAAGTCCTGTGCAGTTTAATTATTTGGTTTAATGCAGATTCTGACAGCTCAGCGGTCTTCACCATTGCGCTGGAATGGCGAATCTCGCACGTAAATTAACAGCTAACCAATCCTCGAGCATTCTAGTTTACTTTACATAGAATAGTTTTGAAGACATTTTAAAAACTTCCGTAGTCGTTTATATGCAAAAAGTCCTATGTAAACATTAAAATACAAATACTATCCATGTTGCCTATACTTTTGATCTTATTGACTCGTATATGAAACCAGAATTTATTTACCCTAATCTTCTGTTATAAATAATTTCAATATACCATCGTAAGAACGGAATGTTTCTGCTACAATATAAGCACGAATAGCTGAGTCAAACTTGACGAATATAGAAATGGGGCTCACATTAGACTTCGTGCCTGAATTTACCTATACTTATGCAACCATCTATCTGTATGTTAAGAACTAATCACTAAGTTCATATACATCAAATCCTGAAGTGAACATATATAGCGTATTCTTTTCATCCCAAACATTTGCTCGCAACCAATTCGTCACAAAACTCTTCAGAGAACTGGGAATTCGCAAAAAAATGTTGGCTTCTCCGATCCAAGTTACTTTGAAGTTACGTGCAGTCAACGACAGCCTTAAAAATACAGCACTGCATAAGGGGACGATAACTGAGATGAGCTTGTTCCGTGCTGAGAGAAGACAAGTAGGCTAAGATGAATTTGAAGCTTGAAAAATTCGAAGAGATTAGAACAGCGTTAATGGGAATGAAGATAGAGCAAAAATAGGCGAAGAAAGGTGTGTATATATATATAGGGAAATAAACGACACATAGAAGGCAGCGGAAGGAAAGCAGGAATTAACTCTGTGAGAGGAATGAATAAAAGAAAAAAAAGGGAGGTGGACGAATGAAATGGAAGCCGGAAGAGAGGGGACGCTAGCAGAGAGAGAGCGCGCGAGCAAGCGTGGGGAGATAATTGGCGCTTAGCCTCTTAAAGAACTTCTGCGTGAATAGCTTGTTAGAAGCGGCTCGAATTATTATGAAAGAAAATTTGTTTGAGATCTCGACTGCAATTTCAGCTCCTTTGGCCCTCTGATTGTGGCTCTTTTGAAGCTCACGCCAAAGACTACGAAATGGATTTAGGACTTGTTAAGAGACGCCGTTGGGAGGGTAAAGAGAAAGGGGAGAGGAAAAGAGTGGCAGAGAGGGAAGCTAGCAACTCTTACTGAACGAGGGGAACTAATATTTAGATAAATTGAGGAAAGGGGACAAGACTAGTATATGAAAAGAGAGAAACGGAAAACATATAAGATAATGCAACATAAAAGAGGGGAGAAACCGAACACGCCAACTGAACGAGGGGAGAACAAAGATAAATGAAAATATGTATATCGGACGGAAGAAACGAAGGGAGAGAATAAAGGAAAATATGTACTAAATATATCGAGGCGAGCGAAACAAAATAGTTTAAAGTTTAAGAAAATAGTAGAGGTAAAACTGACAAAAAAATATTCCGACCTATGTTGTTATTCGGACTTATAATGGTACCACCTAAACCACATAAGATTACTCGGGTGATCACAGACAAGTTCCAGTTACTTACACACACAAACATTCCGCACAGCGAAGCTTAAATTTTAGGTTTCGGTTTAAAATATTACAAAGAAATACTGATTCAGTCCCTCAATTGGATCACGTTCGTTGGGGTGATAAGTATTTGCACACTTAAATTTTCAAAATTTCTTAATTATTTCTTACTTTCCTCCTGTTATAAATCTAACAGGAAACTCAGTAAACATATATCTAACAGAAGGAATACACATGTCAGATTTTCCCCGGAATCAACCACTCTAATAACATACAATAATATTATTATTAAACAAACGAAATCATATAAATTCAAAGAAAAGGGTAAGGATTGAAGATTTGAGAAATTTCTAGAAACTAAACTGATATAAACTGCGTAATTTTAGCACTCATTCATTGATAAGAGTCCATAGAAGAAGGACGTTTGCTTTGAGCAATGCCGATGATCAGCAAATAGTAAACTTCAATCAGATGGATTATCTTATAGGACTATTTCTGAGCGACTTTAAGTGCCTTATGCAACTGTAAATTCTATAATTCGCGAGTATGGAATCACCGCCAAGTTGCCGAGAACCGGTGCTCCTGAAAGATTAACGATCGATCTCGACGTTACATGCTTTGGAAGCAAAAGAATAATGCAATGATTTCCATGAAAGGTCTACAAAGCGATCTGGGATTGTTAGAGACTAAATTGAGTAAAAGAACTATTAGTAGAAAGTCTCATCGTAATGACCTGCATTCTTTCACTCCCCGCAAAAGTCCGCATCTTACTATAAATCATAAATCAGGCAGTGTTGTAAAAAGTACCCTGCTTTGATACTTAAGTAAAAGTATTGTTTCCCTGACAAATTTTTCCTCAAAGTACAATTAAAACTAGCCAAACTTAAATGTACTTAAGTTAAAGTAATAAAGTATCTTATTCATGAAGTACTCAAGTAGTGAAAGTAACAAGTAGCTTCCCACATTCTTTTTGTACTTGAAAAATGATTACAAGTATGGCCATGGGTGGGAATCGCCACTATTTTTATTTTCAACAGTAGGATTAGAACTCATGATGGTCCAGTAATGGCGCGGCAGCACGTTAGGTTTCTAGGACAATGAACATAATATAATAAACTGACGCCCTCTCTCAGGCAGGAAAGAGGGAGAGACAAACGAATTGTCTATCGGGTATGAAAGGATGCATGTGATTGGTCTAAACATGAACAAGCGCTTATGATTGGTTCAAACCAGAGTACACGCTTGTGAGTGCTCATCGTCTGACTTTTGCTTCTACGTTTGTGATTGGACAAAATTAACTGAGAAGTAATAAATACTTCCTATGCTTTTCAAACGTAATGAAGTAAAAGTAACATAAGAAAAATACGCAAGTAGAAGTGAAAGTAATCAGATTGTGGAGTACTTTTTAGGAAGTAAAAAGAATAACAAAGTTACTTGAGTGCAGTATTTAACTCATTGTACTTCGTTACTTCACAACTCTAAAAGTAGGTAACGAACCGTTTAAAGTTTGTCACAGAGAGAATCTTGAAAAGGGGAGTAAAGTTTGAAACAATGTTATATTGTCAGATGAGACTAAAAATAGAACTTTTCTGCCTTAAATGATGCTCGTCACATTTGGAGGGCAAAAGCTCACCATCTCAACCGTGAAACACGTAGGCGATAGTCTCATAGTTTTAGTTGCTTTACTGCACATGTCACAGTAGCACTCCAGATCATTGATGAGAAAATGGATGGTGCTACTTATCGAAAGATACTGGAAGAAAAACTGCTCCCAGGTGCGAAAGATTTTTACCCCCGACATGAATTAATATTTCAACAGGATACGGATCTTATGCACATGACCTAAATTATCTCAAGAATGATTTAAGAAGAGAAAAATAAACTTCCTCCCATGGCCAAGTCTATCGCCAAACCTCAATCCTATTGATCATTTGTTGCGAATACTGAAGGCTGCCATACGAAAGAGTAATCCACAAATTTTGCCTCTTTGAGGGAGATTTACGTGGACAAGTGAAACAAAATATATAGAAATGATTGTGAAAAGCTAAGATTAACCTATTAGATTCGTATTCGTGCTGTTATTGCAAACAAAAGTTATGCTATGTAATATTAAATGACTGGAATTATTATCGGTGTGATACTTTTGTCACTTGCCGAATTTTGTTTATTAGCGATTGCTACAGAGAAAGTCTTATGTGTATTTCTTCTGTTAAATTGATGTTAACTGAGTTTCTATTAGATTTATCACCAGACGAAAGCACAAAATATTTCAGAAATATTGAAAATTTAAGTGTTCAAATTCTTGCGTCACCTCACTGGATCTCACTTCATAAAGGATGCGGCCATGAAAGTTACCGGGATAGAGGAAGGAAGAGAATTCTACCAGGGTGAACCCGCACCACCCAATTTCAATCCTTCAATGGCTTTACTCGCATTCCTATATAAAGTCATCCTATAAATAATGAAGCATTTTTTTATGGATATGTAGAAATAAAAAACTGGTTATATTTAAATACTTGTTTATTTAATTAAATAAGTCATATAATTTCCACTACTCTCCCTCTTTCTACTTACATTTTAATACCAATATCATCCATCTACTTGCTCCTCGCTTCTACCTTTCTTTCTCAACCACTTTTCAGATAACGAATCCACTTTTTTCGTCATATTCCAACCTTCTTAGCACACGACATGGCTCGGCTAATATATCTTGAATACTTTTTCATCACTATTTTTTTCAATTCTCTCCCTTAAAAAAAGTTCCCCCTGGCAATTATCTCGTTGATTTTGGCTTTTAAAATACTACTATTTGGCCTCGATTAACTAGGAATAATCTGACAACACGAGTTTTCTCCTTGTATTTGATTCCTTTTCCCGGAATCGCGAATTTTTCGGAACATGGACTTCCACTGCTTATTACGTTCTTCACAAAGCGATCTCAAGCAAAGGGCATAAGCTAAGATCTACTACATCAAGCCAACCTTTATTACAGAACAGGTAAATAAGAGGACATTAGCCAAGGTCTCGCTACACCAAGCGAACCTTTATTACAAAACAGGTAGACAAGAGGACATAAGCCAAGGTATCGCTATACCAAGCGAACCATTATTACAGAACAGGTAAACAAGAGGACATAAGCCAAGGTCTCGCTACACCAAGAGAACCTTTATTACAGAACAGGTAAACAACAGGACATAAGCCATGGTCCCGCTACACCAAGCGAACCTTTATTGCAGAATTGGTTAACAAGATGACATAAGCTAAGGTTATACTACACCAAGCGAACCTTTATTACATAATTGGTAAACTAGAAGACATAAGCTAAGGTCTCGATACCCCAAGCGAACCTTTATTTCAGAATAACTAAACAGGAGGACTAAGCTAAGGTCATGTTACACCAAGCCAACCTTTATTACTAAATAGGTAAACAAAGATAAGGGCACGTTACACCAAGCCCACCTTTATTACTGAATAAACAAGAGGACATAAACTAAGGTTATACTACACCAAGCCAACCTTTATTACAAGAGGACATAAGCTAAGGTTATACTACACCAAGCCAACCTTTATTACATAATTTTAAACAAGAGGACATAAGCTACACCAAGTGAACCTTTATTACTACATAATTATTAAACAAGAAGACATAAGCTAAGGTCTCGCTACACCAAGCGAACCTTTATTTCAGAATAATTAAACAGGGGGACATAAGCTAAGGTCATGCTACACCAAGCAAACCTTTATTACAGAATAGGTAAACAAGAAGAGCTAATCTAAGGGCACGCTACACAAAGCGAACCTTTATTACAAAATAGGTAAACAAGAGTTTGGGGTTAAAAAAGTCGAGCATCTTAACGTGAGCTGTAACGCGACCGTTTCTGATTACATCTTGCGCCCAAACTAATGTAAACATTTATACGAAATCTCTTCAGAGATGAAGTAAATGCAATGTGAGCGAGAACTCCGCTGCTTTTGGAATTTGGTCCAAAACTCCGAGAACACCTGAACCCGGCATTCTCCAAAAGAAGGCGGTGTTTAGGAAAAAAGAGCAAAGCTCACCCAGCGAACAGCCAGCATCGAGTTGCCATTCCTAAATTCCATCATTGATTTAAAACCTTCGGGGGAGAAGGAATCTATCCCTTTATGGACGCTTGCTTTCCATTTAGAGAGGCTGGGGGAGCAAGCAACCCAAGTATCGATCATTTTGCCAGTCCCTTGTGAGTCTCCAGTATGGGGAAAACAAATGCGTAAGGTTGAATACAAACACGCAAAGATGGATGAAAAGAAATAAACTTTTAGAAACCGTTTTCAGGATTAAAAAATTCGAAAACAATGCGAAGTTTTCATGAAACATTATAGCATTAATATCATCTCCGACGATATAAGACCAAAAAGTAAATTAAACTTTATGCCATTGAGTAACTCTTCGGAGATGGGAGCAGTGAACCTAATTCTCTTCTAAGATAGGATTAAAAAGCCCAATTCTCTTCGAATATATGAATAATAGACTCAAATCTCTTCTGAGATACGAATAATAGACGTTTCTTTTCTACAGGGTGCAGAAGGTATTCGTTCGCATGATCATTGTCTAGGGAAAAAATAAAATAAAACAGCTTTTATTTGTTATTCGGCAAATTTGGATCAGTTTGTCTTTATGACAGGTTCTTTCGTTCTTACTCTATGAACCCTCCTTTGGCCTTGTTGACAGCCTCCAGACGACCTCGTAACCGGCACAGGCCTTCGACATTATCTCCCGTTTTTGGCCCCTGAAGCCTCTATAATTCTAGCCTTCAGCTCGTCTTTCTTGTTGCATCTGAATTTGTTGGTCTCTCGTTCCAACGCGTCTTACACAAAGTACTCGATGGGGGTGCAATCAGGCGAGTTGGGAGCTCAAATTTCAGGTCCTGTGTGATCAAAGAAATACTTGGAGAACCAGGCCTGGCTCTTCCGACTGGTATGGCAGAGTGCAGATTCTTGCTGCTACACGTAAAGTCTCCCTGCAGCTATCCAGTCGATCTAAGACTTCACCACTTCGCTCAAAACACGGATGTAGACCTTAGTGTTCAACCTAAAGTCCTCAGAAAACAAGGGTGGTATGACGTTCCCTTCACTGCTGATAACACCAAAAGCCATGATTTTCACTGAAATTTCCTCTACATGACTCTGGGCATGTTCTTAGGTGCGAAAGCGTGCTACTTGTTTTAGGAGTTCATCTTCTGGTCTTGGTAGAAATTCTTCTCGTCGGAGAACCACCACAACATGTTTGTTTCCAACGGATGTTTTAACTTGTTGATCATCTTCTTGGTGTGTTTGTCGCCTTTTCTGCATCACCTTGGGCATAAAGTGTCCCTTCCCCATCTTGTATGAAAAGTAGCGAATATCCTTATGCACACCTTTCTCACTTGCAATGGCACGCACCGACTTTCTGGGATAATTGTTGATGATCTCGTGGATTTCAGCGACGAATTCCGGCGTTCTAAGGACATCAGATCGTCGACCCTGGTGATTTCTCTCTGCTGTCGCGTCATAAGTGAATCTTGAATCTTCTAGCTCCTTTCTGATATTTTTCAGCATCCTTCAGTTGACATTGAGGAAGTCTGACCTCTTTTTCTTTGGCCTTCCGGCGCAGATTCCAAGAGGACTCCGTGCCTCTTGCACAAATTCTTGGGTTCAAAATTCCCAATAGTCAATTATTCTGCCAAAGAAAAGATGCAAAAATGGTTCTTGTTTTTAAGAAGAAAAAGACCGCTAACGAAGTAAAAAAAATAAAAATATGCGCAAAATATACATTCGAAAATTGCGAACGAATACCGTCCCCACCCTGTAAGATAGAAGTAAGAGACCCACTTCTTTTCAAAGATAAAATAGACCTAATTCTCTTCTAAGATAGCAGTAAGAGACTCAATTCTCTTCGAAAATATGATTAAAGGACCCGATTCTCTTCGAAGATAGGAGTAAGGGACCCAATTCTCTTCGTAAATGGAGAAAGAAACCCTCTAGAGTCAAGAGTCATCATGCGTGCTTCGAGTCTTATTGGGTACGAAAAAAAGAGAAAACGAAGCCCGTTAGATGGAATAATGCCATCCTCCTACAAATAACTTTACGGCAGAAGTTCGAGTGGAGATCTTAACTACTCCATTAAAATTAGGAAGGTGTAAGGAGAAAAGAAATGGAAATTGGGTTGTCGTTTCCCAACTGGGACGGAGAAGGAAAAGGCAAATCACCAATTTTTCTGCTATCCAGTCTTCAAAAGCAGGGGGAGGGGGCTGCTAAGTTTGATAGGGTTAACTTATCATTTTTTGAACAAGAACAAGTAATTGTACCTTCATGGAATACTAAAACTTAATTAGAAAAAAAAAGCTTCCACTGTGATTCGAACTATCGATCGCACGAGTGAGAAGAACAAGTGTTACCACTAAGCCACGAAGGGTAAAAGGAAATTGCAACCTAAATTCGGTGAAGAGGCAGGAATAACCTACTAACTTAATGGTTAGTGGTCTTCTTTACATGCCCCTGCGTCAGTAAATTGGTATCTTTCTCAACGTTTAACGTAGTTTAGGTTACCTTTTTCGCCTTCAATGCATCGTGGCTCCACTGGTAACACATTCTCTTCCCACGCGTAAGGGCGCCTTTTCGAATCCCAGGGAAGGCCTATTTTTCATCATTCGTGTCCCAAATGATGAAAGTTTTGCTCCTATTTGCCTCATTTTGGCCTCCGTGATTTTTTTTTTTTTTACTCTTTCGCTTTTTAAAATCCGAAACTTGGCACTTGGTTAATCATTGGCAACAAAGCTACCTGTGCTACCTTCATCCCTGGTACCTCTTTTGGCAAAAAGTCAATTTTCGGTAAAGATTCAAGTCGCGTTCATTTTTGTTACTCCGGGTATGTTTTTCCTCAAATAGTCTTGTACTACCAGATAATTTGTTACATGTACCAAATCATAATTTTAAATAGAATTCTTTAACTATTAATTTAAATGTCTGTCTTAAGATGCTATTAAACTGTTTTTAGTCGCGTGCACGAGACTGTCTAAGTTACTATGTCGGTCGGTAGGTAACCATTTTACTTTTCAATGAGTTCTGGGGCAATAACATCGTAACTATTCGGTCGATTCTAATCAAATTTGAAACCCTTATGTTGTTTTACATTCTCTTTCGAATGATTTAATTGCCAAGGTCCTTCCAAGGTTAGTCCTGGAATTAGTAAAAGGAAACTAACAAGGGGTCGGATTGCCCCACTTTTTAATGTTTTGAAGGCTCTGAAGTCAATTAGTCATAAGGTCATAAATCAAATAATTGAGAGCACGCGACTTAGGTATGTTGACCTTGTTTATTAAACCATCCGAGCGTAGAGAAAGGTCGCTCGATACGTTCAAAATCCGCAAAGGGAGGCGCTTGTTAAAGGAGTTTGATAACCACTCATTCAGTGAAAGTGCTATAGAGCAGTGGTTGCCCAACTGTGGGTCATGGCCTACTGGGGGGCCATACAGCAAAATTTGGGGAGTATGTGGCAAAAGCTGAGTCTATATGCACATATAAATCCCAAGGCAAAAAGTAAATTCCAAGTTTCCATTACTCAGTTTTTGAGAAAATTAAAATATGAAGTGGAATAAATAAAATTACAGGTTTTTCCATTTTGTTAATAGACCTAAATAAAAGTAGGACTACAGACAGGTACTGCAGTCACGAGAGGTGGATTGAGGGATGGGGGCATGGATATGGATTATATATGAAAAGTGGGTAAAGATCACAAAAAGGTTGGGAACCATTGCTATAGAGGCCCAAAAATTACTGGGAAGAATTCTTGAGCTCGTCTAAGAATAATACAACACATTAGACCTCATCGTTCCGAAGGTCCAATTGGGCTTGGAGAAAATGATGGATGGCTTTGGGTTTAATCGTGTTTTTTAGTGGCAATTTTTCCAGTTGATCCTCTTTTTCCCCCATTTTCCTCATTTTTTTAACTGTAACAGCTTCCCCGCCAAAAGAGGATAAACTGGAAAAATTGCCACTAAAAAACACCTGATTAAACTGTGGAAATGAAAATACGCGGAAGGCTTAAAGCTCAACTATCTTTAAGGTCATTGGGGCGCTGGGAACCACGAGCGCACAATTAGGTAGACTTTGCAACCATTTACTGAAAGAGTACCATAAAAGCGCAGGTAACCTTAAACACCTTTTTACCACAAGAAAACTCAAGCTGTTTTTTATCTATGTCCACAATATTCAAGTGAGTCACCCTTGGGTGCGGAGAGTATAAATCAAAATTTGGCATAACCGCAACATTTTGTCTCGAGACTTCTCAAAGATTTTCTGATTCCTCCTTTGTAAGGTAAACTACCATGTGCTCAGTGGTGGTATGCAGTCAGTATAGCAATGAGTAGCAACCTTATAAGTGCATCGGCCACACCTGGAGAGCGTTCTTCATCCACGCCAGGCGAAGTAACTGTATCCAAGAGACCCAATGTAACAGCCTCAAATGGGTAGTTTAACTTTCACTTGTGCCGTTGCCGTTCTTTTTTAGGGCTGTTGGATTGGTCTGTTCGATCCAGTAACTTCATGACGTGGATGAAGAGTGTCCCGCAGGGGTGTCCGCTGCAGTCTGAAGGTGGATAATAATTGCTATACTAACCGCAAGTCACCCTTTCGTGGTGTCAAAAATGACCCAAGACAATTAGCATTGAGTGAAGTAAGGAGGTAAGTTTGTTTAGGCGGTAATCTTTCAAGAAATGGTACCAAATGTTTGCCAAATTACGAATAAATGGGTGGAGAATTGCAACCCCTTTTTTCAGAGAGTGACCGATGGAAGAGGAGTTTATGGCGGAAAGCGGACTTTTTTGGAGTGTTGTAAGGTGTAATTGTAACCGATATGTGTTGGCGAGGTCAGGACAAGTAGAAGAGATGTTCGGTCGCATTCAAGGGGGTGGGGGAAGCCATCGAGGGGTTAAAGGAGTCTGCACCACCTATCAGTAACCGCGTCGAGGGGAGAAAATTTGATTTGTAATCGCGTCGGTGGTCTCGGGAAGGAGGGGAGGGGCTTTTGGCGAACATCAGGGCTTTGTGAGGGTGAGTACCAGGGTCACTAGGGTAAGAGAAAAGCTTCTTGGAGACGACGCAGGAGTCGACAAATATAACGAAGAATGATGGTTTTCTGCTATGAATTCCAACGAGCGACAATTATTCATCGTCATTTTCAGGATTCGGATAAAATTTGGATATGCGATTTTTTTTAAGGGGCATTGTCACACAAATATAACCATTTATTCGGATTATCCGATACTTATTGCTTTCCTAGCCAAAGGTTCTTATTCCTAACGCTTCCTTCCTCTCCATTCATTGCTGAAAACGAACATAAATCGCACACTGCACCGTACAGATACACACAAACAATATTTGCTTGCACTGAGTGGTCTAATTCTTAGATCTCCAGATTGTTCCTGCGCCTGGGCGAGGCGGGCCTACCCCCGAAGCCGGAGCGCGCTTCCTTCTTGTTGCCTCTTTGCTTTCTTTTCTTTTTTATTTGTTGGGTATTTTTTTAGCCTGTGCTAGCCTTTGCCCCTTTTTTATCTTTGTTATTTACATAGTTATTTGTTCTTTAATCTAGCCTAGTACTAGGCTGAGACGAGTACGGCGACTTTTGCCCTAGTAGGCAGTCGCCAGATGGGCTCTCAAAATTAAGAGAAAAAAAATATATCTCCAAAAAACGTGCAAAAAACGAGTGGCAAAGATGAGTAAAACGAGACCGTAAATGAAGATAAAATCGACGCCCCCCCCCCCACGCTTCCACAAATCTTCATCCCTTAGTCAATCTACTATCTTCTTAAAGGAGTATTTTCAGCTCCCTGGAAGACGTCTTAACGCGACACTGAAAATGACTGAGATGGTGCCAAAATAGGATCTTAAGAACCATCTTCCAAGATTTACGACATACGTTTGCCTCCGACTAGAAAATATGAGCACAGTGTAACTTGGACAAGTGCGTCTGAAACGAATTAAGGTCGGCGTCTCGGACAAATTCGTTTTCTTTCTTTTCAATGAAAGCTCGATTGGTCCTTTTAATTTATATGCTTCTTCGACTATTAGAATAAAACCTTACCGCTTGAAAAATAAAATGGAGTCACTTATCAAAGAATCCATAGCTCTTTTCCCAGATGTAACCGGCAACGAAAAATAAATGGGAGACGGCTGACCATGACGAATGCACTGGTGGCTGCTAGACTGTGACAATATAATCGTACATGATTATGTGAGTACAAATGTGCACATGTGGCTCTACGGGAACTTTGTGTCACTCACATTCCCATTGCCATTCCGAGATGAATGAGTTCGGATATCAAAAGTCTCATCGACTATCCAGAAAAATAGAAATGGATGTGTTTTTTTTAAATAATAATAATAATATATATATATATATATATATATATATATATATATATATATATATATATATATATATATATATATTTTCATTATAGCATGTTTTATTAAAAGCGGACGCTAGTTTCGAATTAATAATTCTTTTTTCAATCTTCTCGATTTGTCTTATATTCGCCTTTTCTTCATTATTTAACCTGTGGATAAGCGCACCGAAGTTCATCGGAGACTGATGTTTGTTATTTTACCAAAGGTAAAAGTAAATTAATGTAATTTAGCACTTTAATTTAACTGACACGTTTCGATACATCGAGTATCATCTTCAGAGTTACAATGAGAAATTATTACAAAGTATTCTGTTTATATATGTTACAAAATGTATTTACAAAATTATGAACGAAGCTATACACGTATAGGCAGGTTGGATCCAGGTGATAAAAGGTGGGAGAACTAGGTAGCCAGAGGGGGGAGGGGTGTTAAGCTGCTTGCCAGAGGGGATTAGGGGCTAGGAGCAGCTCTGAGTACACCTGTCCCTCTGTTTGCTTTTCTTGCGCTGGGCAGGATTTCATTGGAGCTAGACTGTATGTTTAAATTCGGTTACATAAGAACATAAGAACATAAGAAAAGAAGGAGACTGCAAAAGACCATTCATGGCCTACACTTGGCAGCTCCTGTTCCAGTCAACACACAAAAGATTTCTTACCAGAGAAAAGTCATCAACATTGTCACCCTTTACAGGAGTTCGTCAGATCTAATCTACAATATACATAAAATGCATCCAGAGGATTATGTCCATTCATGCAACCGCAAAATATAATCTCCCCACTCCTTAGAAAAATATATACATATGTACATAAAAAAAAGTCAGTCCCATCTAGCAGCTTCATTCATATATTTATCTAATCTATTCTTAAAACTACCCAGAGAGGAGGCTTCTATCACATGTCTAGTGAGCCTATTCCATTCATCTACCACACGATTTGTAAACCAATTCCTCCCAATATCCTTCCTAAACCTATACTTATCAAGCTTAAACCCATTGCTACGTGTCCTGTCATGTTCACTAAATATAAGAACCTTACCCAGATCCCCTTTATTATATCCTTTTACCCATTTGAAGACTTCAATCAATTCCCCTCTGACTCTTCTCCTTTCCAATGTATGTAGATTTAGTTTTCTGAGCCTTTCACCATAAGGTAAGTTCCTTAGCCCACCAATCATCTTTGTCATCCTTCTCTGCACACACTCAAGCAAATCAATGTCCTTCCTATAATATGTTGACCAAAATTGTACTGCATAGTCTAGATGATGCCTAACTAGCGCCAGATACAGTTTTAGAATGACTTCAGCACTCTTATTGCTTACACTCCTCCTAATGAATCCCAATATCCTATTAGCTTTATTCTTAGCATTTAGGCATTGCTTTCTAGGACGAAGGTCTGAACTTACCAAAATACCCAAGTCCCTCTCCCATTTAATTTATAACTATTCAATGCATTATTTCTACCTATACTAAGTACACTACATTTGTCTATGTTAAACTTCATTTGCCATTTCTCGGCCCAATTGGACAGAATGATCAATTCCTCCTGCATTACAACAGCATCAGAATCAGCCCTAATGGCCCTACCTAGCTTAGTATCATCAGCAAATTTACTCAGGTCACTACTTATGCCTATGTCAAGATCATTAATATAAATTAAGAATAGCAAGGGACCCAAAACAGATCCTTGCGGAACTCCACTGCTAACACACCCCCACTGAGATTTAACTCCATCTATACTAACTCTTTGCTGTCTGTCACCAAGCTATGACTGAATCCCCCTAAATATACTGCCATCGATCCCGTGTGCTTTAACTTTGCTCAGAAGCCGTAAGTGTGGCACTCGATCAAAAGCCTTACTAAAGTCCAAGTATAAAATATCATAGTTTTCATCATTATCTGCTGCTTCATACACCTTACTATAAAAAGACAGCAAATTAGTCAGACAGGATTTACCCTTACTAAAGCCATGCTGTGATTCTTTTATCAACTTATGCTTATCCAAGTGATCTCTAATATTCCTTGCTATAATAGATTCCATCATTTTCCCTACCACTGATGTCAAACTTACTGGTCTGTAATTAGACATATTTGTTTTATCCCCTTTCTTAAATATAGGTATCACATTGGCTTTCTTCCATGCCACTGGCACAATGCCACTCTCCAATGATTTTATAAAGATGCATGCTAGGGGCTCACTTAACACATCCTTACATTCTTTCAAAATTCTAGGAAAGACCTCATCAGGACCGGGTGCTTTACTACTTTTGATTTTATCAATTTCCTTTGTCACTATCTCCTTTGTGATCAAGATATCCTTTAATTTCTCTTCATCATTACCCCGAAAGATCATTGACACTTCGGGTATATTTAGAGTATCCTCCCTTGTAAATACTGAGAGAAAAAAGTCATTTCCAGCCATTGAGTCCCTATCACTCACTAATTCTCCATTGGAATCTATAAGTGGGCCTATTTTATCTCTAACCTTAGTTTTGTATAATTGATAAAAACTTTTAAGATCTTCCTTTGCCCTATTTGGATCTTCCTTTGCCCTATTTGCCACTTTAATTTCATAATTTCTCCTTGCTACTCTAACTAACTTTTTAACATCTCTTGCTAGTTCATTATATCTCTGCCTTAAGTGATCCTCTCCATTTTTCATTTTCCTATAGATGCCCTTTTTAATGCCAATATAATGCTTAATTTTATCTGTCATCCATTTTGGGTCATTATTTTTAGTCCTAATCTCCTTATATGGAATGTTAATCATCTGACCTGTAATTAATTGCTCAATTATTCTTTCATACTCCTCTTCAATTGTAATCTCTTCCTCCTGGTGATTATTGTCTCCACTAACTGATATCATTGAATCTATTCCTGATTTGATTTCATTGCCTGGTTTCTGTACAACTGCCTCCAGGTAAGTCCTTAGCCCATTATAATTTGCTCTTCTAAAGTCAGGAATTTTAACATTGTTCATGCTACTATCAATACCATTCCATTTCATCTTGAATCTAATTTCACAATGGTCACTATTACCCAAATTTCCTCCAATCTCAGTATCCTTAATAACTTCTTCCCTATTTGTCAGAACTAAATCCAGTATATTATTACCTCTACTGGGTTCGTTAATAATCTGCCTCAGAAAATTATCTTGGACAACATTCAAAAATTCCTCAGCCTCCTGATCACCCACAAGAGCTTTCCAGTCTATATTTCTGTGATTAAAATCTCCCATTATACACACATGCTTACTTTTACATGCCCGTTCTTTCTCCTGTTTACTTGAACCTAGACACTGATATATCAACTATTTCAGGCCACTTTCTCTCATTTTTTAATTGGGTACACTCGCTCGATGCATTGCCATTTGATGGAGGGTTCAGCTAGTAACAACATGGTAGTCCGTTGTCCGTCGATTTCGGCGATGACGTCACTTCATACCCTTAAAAATAATAAGTTGAGCATAGAGAGAAACTTGCGCAAAAGATGCTTAGAGTGGGAAGGGGGTGTGCATTCCTTAGCCCACTGGCTTGGCATTCTATATTTGGGGTGGTGGCAAGGTGATCCATAACGACCAACCATTGTAGTGTTGCAGGAGACTGCGAAGTCGTCGGTCTAATAACCTTCGCCTAGTGCGGGTCGCCATAGCAGACTTTGCATTAGGGGTTGACTCCCGTATTCTTTGTCCAGTCAAGGACATCCACAAGACAGTGGGTCAGAAGTTGGCGAGGGACCAGGGCGTGTCCACACGTTGGTGGGCCAAGGTCCATCACCTCTGAAGCCTCACGCTGCTCCGAGATCGTTCTGATTCAAGACATAACGATTTCAATTTGGTTCCTCTTACTGGGACGACTGCATGGTCCTCTAGACTCTATGACACATTCGTTTTGAATGTCCCAGTCTGGGGGATCTTAGCGTACCTTACCTGTTGCTGTACCGGGACGAGTGAGGTAGCGACCGCTTCTCCCTTGTATTCGATGCGGATTTATACACACAGACCAGTGGACTCTTGATCTTTTAGGTCTTTGGTACTTGCTCGGGCGCTGGGGTGAGGCGGGCCTTCCTCCAACGCTATTACGTGTCTTCATTTTCTTGTAGACAGTCACCAAGAGAGACCCTTCTTTCAATAGAAAAATCCCTCTACAGCTCTTCCACTGCTACCGTGGTTGAGACGGTACCTGGTTAATCCCCCTTCCCCCTGGCTGTTCTTCATATTCGACAGAATTGTACGGCATTCGGGAGGTCCTACCTCCCTTACTTTTCCACCGAATTCGTTTTATTCACGGATTGCCAAGATAAGATCTCTGCTTTACCCCTCTTATCTCACTCCTGCCCTCTGATCCGCGAGATCCGACAGCTCTTCTTATACGAGCTTTCGGTAAGGTTGTTTCCTTTGGCTGGGTACTACGCAACGTTGGAGTGTATGACAACAAAGCAGCTGCCAGGTACGCCTCCGCTTCAGCCCCCCCCCCTCCCATTTAACCATCTTCTTACACACGTGAAGAAGATCCTTACCTTACTATGGCTCGTTGATGGGGACCTCCGCCCTCCCCCAAACTGCATTAAGCCACTCCTTGGCTACTGGGCCTCATCTTTCGACCGATCCCCTCCTAAGGAGGTGGTCCAGTCCCGCCTCCGTCTGGGTCATAGCGATCTGCACGGATACCTGTTGTCTCGTCACTTGCAACCCTTTTTGTACCAGACTAGGCCCCAAGTACTCACCTAGTGCCCTTGTATTTTATTCCCCATAACTGCTTCTTTTGTTCCCTAATATTCTACTCCCAATCTGAGCATCTACGTCTGATCCTGCCCGAAAGCTCCCCCCCCCCTCTCCCCGATTCTCAGAAAACTTCTTTTCTTCCCTCACCATCACCCTTCTCCTTCCTTGTGTCTCCTCCCCTCTCTCCCGCTCCAATCTTCCTTTACCTTAATCCTAGGCAGCTTCACTGAGGGACGCTTTGGCATCAATCGGCGGTTAACCCTCTCCAATAATTATATATATATATATATATATATATATATATATATATATATATATATATATATATATATATATATATATATATATATATATATATATATATATGCAAGAAAGAAACCACAGTGTTAGAATCGATTTATTTGCGAAACCAGGTTTCGACCCAGACATCCGTCATCTTCAATCGTTGGTAAACCTGGTTTCTCGAATAAATCGATCCTCACACTGTGGTTTCTTTCCTGCATTTACATGCACGTCACTGTACGTCTATGGAAAGAGTTATAAAGCAAATCATAAACAGGGGAATCAAAGCAATTCAAAATGAGAAAAATGTATGCCTCATAATTGACCACACCAACAAACGCACCTCCAATTTCATAATGAGAAACAACCCAGGAACAAATCTAACACCCAAGCAAAGAAGTCACCTGATATCTGAATATACTTGTAAAATGGGAGACTATGAACTCCAACTTCGGACACTTGATGGCACTCCGGTGAGTGTGACACCGCACTCTACCATGAACTTCGCCGAAAAGGAATGATTTATACGAGGGAACTCGTGGAATACTCCATAGAGCTGACCGACCATGGAGTGGTCAAGGTTGAACGTGTGATGATTGTGATAGAACGGTCTGAGGCCGCTTAAATTCAACCGCTATAACATGTTTAGAAACACATGCTACTCACGTGCATCTGCGAGAGGAAGCAGAGCGCGTTATCGCCCACCTTAGCCAATATTTAATCAAGGAGGTTCATTCCCCCGTTTCGCCTCCATACGTCGATCTCGCTAGATTGAGTTAGGCTTATGGGCAGATAAGGTATTTTGCCAGGCGCGACCGGGGCATTCCCCCGAAGTCCCCCACTCAATTATCCCCTGCGCCATGGAGACGGCTCCGGGTACTTATACAATAGCATTTCCCAATCAGATCAGATCCAGATTATCTTCGCGAGGCATCACGCCGATCCGGTCTTCCTTGTGCACCATAGGAGCTCTCTACCTTGAGAACGACCTTATTGTCCAAAGAGGACAATATCCCGTGAGTGCCAAGGTTCATGCCTTCGAGACGCCAAGTCAATAAGGCCCCCCCTGTTGTTCAGAAAGAGAACAACGTTAGAACAGCCATTGTTCTTTGAGCCCGTTGACAAGAAACAGTTCTCACCCCCCCCCCCCTGTTGTTCAGAAAGAGAACAACGTTAGAACAGCCATTGTTCTTTGAGCCCGTTGACAAGAGACGGTTCTCACCCCTCCTGTTGTTCAGAAAGAGAACAACGTTAGAACAGCCATTGTTCTTCAAGCCCGTTCGTCAAGAAACGGTTCTCATTCCCAAGACATCACGTCAGGATAATTTAATTCCCCCCTTTTTAACGCTCTTCAAGAGAACGCTTCGTTTCAACAATAACCTCCATTGTTCATATAGAACATTCCCGATTTGCTGTCACAAAGATCGCTCGTACCTCCGAGCCCCACTCCGCTCTCACTCTTCGAAGACAGTCCTTCCCCTTCGCTAAGGACAACCCCCGAAGAACCCTTCTGCTGGAAATCGCAAGTGGACCGAAGATTCCTTCGCATCGTCTTCCTCTGCACAACAACTTTGTAATTACGTAAGCTGAGCATTACCTTTAATCATCTAACCTTTTGTCAACGCTACCCTGTTCTTTAAATGGTTTAGCGAACCATTCCCATCCCCTTTAATTTTTATTTGTTTACCTTTTTAAATCTCTCCAAATCTTAATCCTCGGATTAGTCAGATATTCCCACGACCCTTTCCATTCTCCGTTTATGTAAACATTTTCTTTTTGTGTGTTGTTGATAGTTTAATTAATAAAACTCTATTTTATTATTGATAGCCATATTATTATCCTTGAGCTCCGTTCCACTTCTTAAGCATATTGAAGATAAATAACCTCGGTCAATCAGATTACCACGCACTCGAAATATTAGAATAATTCCCTCAACGAATAGTTATATATGGTATATCGTCGAGAGCCTATTCTACGACAATTATAAAACAGGGAGGGGCTTCGAGACCCACCCTTCCGCTCTTTGTCACGTTCGACTGTGACAAGCTTCCTGAGTCGGTGCGTGCCGGTTGATATCGCTACCGCGTGAAGGCATTCGTGCCACTGACGCAAAGGTGCTACTACTGCCACCCCTTGGGCCATACGAATCGCTCCTGTCGACGTGCAAAGTCGGGGTTACCCGAAGTCTGTGTAAGTTGCAAGGCCGCACACGATAAGTCCAAATTGTGTGTGGCCAAGTGTATCAATTGCAGAGAGCCGCACCCCGCTTCTTCGAAGCAATGTGGTACGTATCTCGTTGAGAAGGAAATCCTGGTCCTCCAGTCCCAGGATCACCTCTCATTTCACGAGGCTAATGACTTGGTCCTGGCACGCCCGACTCTGCTTGGAACGTCTTATGCCTCAATGTTAAGAAAGATACCTTCTGCTCCTGGTCCATTCACGCCTACGAGCACGGTTGTTTCAGCGCCTATTCGGAACCCCTCTGCAGGCTCTGCCCACTTCTAGTGCTCCCCTTGTAGAATTGGCGGCATAAATAATTCACACCCAACCCCGGCTAAAACCAGGACTGCCCCTCCTTTCCCCGCGTGACCGTTTCCTGTAAGGCGAAACGGCTGCGCGCCTCCACCGAGTCGTTAGACCTACAGGAAGCAACACCCCTGAAGTTGGTCGTGAGGCCATCTTCCGAGGTTTCTCAAGCTGCCTCACACTACTGGAGTTTTGGCTCATACGCCTACACCGAGTGCTAGGTTGGGTGACTCAAAGGCAGTGTATCCTCCAAAGGAGGGTCCCCGCCTGCCTAAGGTTTCGAGGCAGAGGGAGGAAAAGACTCGCATGGCAAGCCCAACCTTCCTCGATAAGCGCTCATATGCGACACCGCCTTCAACGCATTGTCTGGCCAACACCACCCGGAGTTCGGCCTCCGGGAAGCGTACGGCCATTCTTGTGAAGGTCTTTTCATCGAAGAGGGCCCCCGTATCTCCCCTAAGCTAAGACTGAAGGGCATATTCCTTAAATGGAATTGCCACGGACTCTGGGCCAACTGGGAGGAGCTGCAGAGGCTCGTCTCGTCCCGCTTTTCCTTTGTTATCTCTTTGCAGGAGACCATGCTGGGCGTGTGCCCCCTACCTACCATCCCGGGGTATAAGGGTTTTGCGATTCCACTACCACGGGATAGAGGTTGGACAGGAGGATGCGCCAATTACACCGGGCAAGATGTCTCCGTTCTTTCCTTAGATTTAGACACCTCCTTTCAAGCAGTAGCTGTGAAACTGCACCTGGATAGGAGGTATACTATTATTTCTGCGTACATTACACCGTCAGCCGACTTCGAGGCCGGGGACTTCCGCCGCGTCGTAGAACATTTGCCGAGGCCCTTTCTTTTGCTTTAGGATCTGAACGGTAGACACCCACTTTGGGGATATTACTCGATCAATGTCAGGGGTCAGGTCCTTGCCACCTGATCGACGAGCTGGAGATAGGTGTCCGAAATGTTGATGACTTTACGCATCACTGCCCGATAGCCGCTTTATTTTCCTCTCTCGATCTATCTTTGTGCTCGCAGGATGTACAGCCTGATTTGGGGAGGAGCGTAGTCGATTACCTCCATGGTAGTGATCACTTTCCCATCAAATATTTTATAGGCCACTGACACCTGAGAGCCCGCCCCGGTGGTGCTTGGCGCGGGCGTCCGCATTTCAGGAAATGGCTGATTTATCTCTCTCGGTCGAGAAGGTTAGGTCGGTAGATGAGGCCGTTGAGTTCTTTCCCGTCAACCTTATCGCTGTGGCCCAGGCAGAATAATATTCCGGGAAGGTCTGGCCGTTTTGTACGCCGACCGCTCCCGTCGTGGTCAGGCGAATGTAAGACGACCCTCAAACGTAAGCGTTATGCATACATGCGCTATAAGCGCCGCCCGAAGGATTTCAGTGTCGGTGAATTTCATCGAGGTAGGTCTAGGTTCTGGTATGTTTCGAAGCACGCGCGCAGCTCTTCTTGGCGGCATACGTGTCTTAACTTAACGAGATAACCCCTCTAGCAGAGGCGTGGAAGCGAGTCAAAAGGATTCGGGGAAAGTTCTCGCAGGACCCCCCATCTTTCTCCAGCATTCTCTAGCCGGGATGTTGCTCCACCAGCATCAATTCGCTTCGTTATGTCGCGGAAGGCCGCCAACTGGATTTTACATCCAAAGGCAAAAACCCTTCAGCAACAGGTTTACTTTCCGTGAGTTGCGTTCCGTTTGCTTTCGCTCCGTTCGCAGACACCGCTCCTGGTCCGGACGATGTCCCGTACTCCATGCTTCTACACGCGAGTGAGCGAGGCATGACCTTTCTTTTAGATTTGTTCAACAGGATCTAGGTAGAGGGTATCCTCCCAGGCTCTTGGTGAATCGCTACTGTGCTCGATTTTCGCAAACCGGCAAGAGATCACTCCACCCCGGTCGGTTTCCGCCCAATCTCTCTGTCTCGTAGAATGGGCTCCCGACGATATTATATATATATATATCTATTCTTTGTGAGGATTATTCTATATTCGAGTGCGTGGTGATCAGATGGCCGAGAATAGTTCAAAAGGGGGCCTGGAGGGGGCTTATTTATCTTCAATATATTTAAGAAGTGGAACGGAGCCCAAGGATAAATAATATTGCAAACATTAATAAAATAGAATTTTATTAATTAATCTAATAAAACATCACACGGGAAATATTTACATGACCGGAGCTTAAAATGGGAGATACACAGGAAATGAAAAAGGTCATGGGAATATTTGACTAAGCGGAGGAATAAGATTTGGAGGGATTTAAAACGCCAAAACAAACAAGAAGGGAAATGATTGGCTAAAATCCGTTTAAAGCACAGAGTTGCGTTAACACAAAGTTAAATAGTTAAATGTAATGCGTAGCTTACGTAATTATAAGGTTGTCGTGACAGAGAAAGGCGATGGGACGGAATCTTCGGTCCCACTGGCGGTTTCTTTTCCAGGAGAAGAGGTTCTTCGGGAGGGTTGTCCTTAACGAGAGGGAAGGACTGACTTCGAGGAGTGAGAGCGAAGTGAGGCTCGGAAGTACGAGCGATCCTTAAAACAGGATATTGGAGATGCTCTAGATGAACAATGGAGGTTATTAGTGTAACCAAGCGTTCTCTTGAAGAACGTTAAAAAGGGGGGGAATTAAATTACCACTGACGTGATTTCTTGGGAACGAGAACCGTTTCTTGTCGAACTGGCTCGAAGAACAATGACTGTTCTAAAGTTGTCCTCTTTCTGAACAACAGGGGGGGGGGGCTGTTGACTTGGCGTCTCGAGGGGCATGAACCTTGGCACTCTAGGAATATTGTCCTCTTCTGGACAATAAGGAGTTTCTCAGGGTAGAGTTCCTAGGTGCACAAGGGAGACCGGATCGGTATGATGCCTCGCGAAGATAATCGGGATCTGGTTCAAACGCAAAATGCTATCGCCTAAATAGCCGGAGCCAGCCCCTCGGCGTAGGGAACAATGGGGGACGGGGAACTTTGATGGAATGTCCCAGGTGCGCTTGGGAAAATATCTTATCTTCCCATAAGCCTAATTCAATCTGGCGAGATCGACGCATGGAGGCAAACGGGGGATTGAACCTCCTTGATTAAACTCGGGAATGGTGGGCGATAAGGCGCCTTCTACTCTCTCTCGCAGGATGCACGTGGGAAACATGCGTTTCGACATGTGATAGGAGCTGAAGCATGGCAGCCTCAGACCGTTCTATCACACTCTCTAACCTACTGCCTTTGCAAGTTGATGGATAAATTGGTAAATGTTAGATTAACCTTTTCTCCGGACAGCGCAGGCCACCTGTTTTCAGTACAGGGCGGCTTCCGCAAGTTCCACTCCACGTCAGGTGCTATGCTCCGACAAAATGCTGTGTGTGAGGCCTTCCTTCATAAACAACACGTCGCCACGGTGTTTTTCGATCTGGAGCTGGCCTATGATACCGCATGGCGAAATGGTATCATGAAGACTCTCCACACGATGGGAGCGAGGGGACGCAACCCAATTTTATTCCGGAATTTTTTGAGATCGTCGATTCCACCTTTCGGGTGGGGGATCTCTCTCCGGCCCAATGGAGCAAGAAGAAGGTGTCCCGCAGAGATGTATCCTCAGTATCACACTCTTTGCCCTGAGCACCAACGGCATCAACTTGGTGCTGCCGGAAGATGTTCTCGCTATGCTCTACGTGGACGACATTTCGATCTCTATGGCGCGGGCCAGATGCCAACTCTGGATCGTTAAACTGCGACTCTTGCTATGCCGAAGCGCACAGGCTTCGATTTCCCTTGTCAATACTAAGGTGGTGCATTTCTGCCGCCATCCATGGTTCCCCCCTTTCCTAGGCTGGTTTCTAATTGGGGTGCGCCTGGAAGTGGTGTACTTGCACCGTTTCCTTGGTCTTGTATTTGACTGATGCCTCACCTTGAAAGCTCATATTCGCAGCCTTAGGGTCTCTTGTACTTGCGCCATTGACATTCTTCATTTCGTTACGTTTAGCGCCCGGGGCGCCGATAGGGCTACGGCATTACTTTTTTATCGATCTTTTGTTCGTTCGAATCTCAACTACGGATGCGAGTTTATGCATCCACAGCCAAGCGTGTATTGCGAAAGGTGGATTCGATTTACCACACGGGCCTCCGCCTGGCGACCGGTGCCTTCCGCACGTCCCCTATTGATAGCCTACTTGTCGATGCTCTGGAGATGCCACTCTCTCTACGCCGTGCACAGTGCATTATTCGCCTGTACGCGCTAGCACGGCGACTTCCTCATTCTCCAACAGCTCTCATTGAATCCGGAGCTGATCTCGACGCTGCCTATGCCGCCGAGAGACGCCAGTCATACCCTAAACCCTTTGTATTTAGGGCTATGAAACTCCTTAGAGAGCTCAGTATATCTCTCGGGCCCGTGGCGCCCCTGATTCTGCCCAGACCGCCACCCTGGATGGTACCCCCCTTGACTATTTGTCTCCAAGCCTCTGCTCCCTAAGCTTATACAGTGCCGGGAGTATTGCATTCTGCCTTTTTAGAGCACACTTCATGTCACACTGGATCTGTGCCAGTGTATACGGATAGCTTCAAGTCCCCAGAGTGGGTCGGTTTCTACGCCATATTGCCTCTATTTGAGGTCAGTGGGGGTCTGCCAGCCGCTGCGTCTATCTTCACGGGCAAGCTGGTTGCAGTACAGCAGTCTTTACGGGAGATCACGCGATTCGGAGACCGGATTGTGATTTATAGAGACTCATAAAGCGCCCTGAGGGCTCTCGGGGCATTGTAATCTCCGCATCCCCTGGATTGCCATGTCCGCGACTCCACAGTTTGGGCGAGCCGGGTAGACGTCGAGATTATCTTCTGCTGGGTTCCTAGACATGTAGGACGGATAATGAACAGGCCGATGATGGCTCTAAAGAGTCCGTGAGGACTGGGCTACCAGACCAGTGTTTCGCTCTTCCTCACACCGATTGCATGGAAGGAATACGAGCTGCCCTCCGGGTGGCTTGGCAAAGAAGTTCGGAGACGGTCGAGGGGAACCTAAAATTACGTGCCATTGGGCCGTGACTGTTCCTATGGACCTACCTCTCAATGCTGAGACGGCTTCTAATTGCTTTCTATCGTCTCCGAATTGGACAAACTCGCGGGACGCACCGCCATTTGATGAAGCGCTCGCCTGCGCCGTATTATGAAGACTGCGTTGTCCCCCAGACTGTTCGGCACATTCTTGTCGAATGTCCCTGTCTGGGTGATCGCGCACCGCTTGTCCCTTGTACTCGGGACGGATTCGTGCACAGAGACTTGTGGATTATACGCCTTTTGGGAGGAGGCTAGCCTCCTCCATTTTATTTAAGTTTTTTGTCGGTCGTATGTTCCTGCGCCGGGGGAGGCAAGCCTACCCCCGACGCCTGAGCGCGCTTGCTTTTCTTTGGCTTTCTGTTTTTTTTATTTTTGTTGTTCATTGTTCGCTCTTTTATTCTGTGCTTAGTCTTTCGCTTCGTTTTATCTTTGTTATTTATTATTTACATGTTGGTATTTGTTTTTTAATCAAGCCTACTAGTAGGCTTTAGCCTGAGTACGGCGACTTTTGCCCTAGTAGGCAGTCGCCAGATGGTCTCTCAATATTTTTAAAACAAATTTCTGCTATTCAGAAAGAGTTATCTATTAATATAGAGTATATAAAGTTTTTTTTACCGTTTCAATCGAATGTATCATATATGATGCATGTCTAAAATACATTTAAATCTCAAAAATAACTATTAAATTGAGTATAGACCTTAGCTGACATCCAAAAACTAAAATTCCTAATTTTATGATGTGTGGAAAAATCGGATCTGAGAGAGTTGATGCTCACTCCTTTATGAAATGCTGTTATTGATTATCACTGTTGTCTATTATAACCCTTATTAATCATCACTGCCTTTTTCTCAGACTCGTCAGAGCTAGGAATTCAGGTTAGCACCCCTGAATTTTTAATCCTGGATCTGGCAGTGTAAGAAACATCCTCCGGGACGTAATTGATGTGAAAGCTGTAAGTGTCTAGAGGGTGCGACTGATTGCATGATATCTCTAGGGAAGAGGAAGATGAATGAAGATGTCGATGGAAACAGGGAGATAAGTGAGGATGCCAATGGAAACAGGACGATGAATAAGGACCCTGATGGGAAGATGAAGTTGAATGGAGATCCAATTGGAACAAGAAGATGAATGAGGATTGCCATGATAACAGGAAGATGAATGAGGATGGCGATGGGAACAGGAAGATGAATAAGGATGACGATGTGAACATGAAGATAAATGAGGATCCCGATGGGAACAGGGAGATGAATGAGGATCCCGATGGGAACAGGGAGATAAATGAGGATCCCAATGGAAACCGGAAGATGAATGAGGATCCCGATAGAAACAAGGCCATGAATGAGGAAGGCGATGGAAACAGGAAATTATTCTGAAAGGAATTGAGAAGGACCCAGGAGAAGAATAGGCCTGTAAATATTTAGGAGACAAATATGTGATGTTGGGGGGGGGGAGGGGTGATGCCCTCAGATATTTATTTGTTGGTGTTGTATTTTGTTTCTGTTCTTTTCCCTTTTGGGGGGGTTAGTTTTTGATTGACTTAGTCTATGATGTTATTTAATTTCGGTGGTCGTGCTCTGCCCCCACCTCCCATGCGGGAAACATATTATTTTTAAATTAAAGGTGATCAGTGAAGGTAAATAAATAATTGAATTTCGATTTGTGAAAGTTTGTCAGTTGATATTTTTATTTCTCCAAGAACCCGTTGTTAATTCTGGGTTTTCTAAAGATATTCTGACAGTGACTTCGCAAATGTGATTTTATTCATTCAATGTCTTCCGCAATGGGAGTACAGGTTGACCCTCAAAGAACGGGCCCCAACTTTCGATAGGCCTCATTTCTTAATTTTCTGCAAGGATTGGATAAAACTTTGGTGATAACTAGTTTATTGTGTTTAAAAACACCATATCAAAACATGAGAGTCTTTGGACTTTTCTTATTTATTCCAGAGCAGGTGTTCGAGATGACCTCCATTTCGCTCGGTTCATTTCTTGAGGCGCAGCACAAAGTTGTCCATGGCATCATTACAAACCGACTGACTAATGGCTCTGATCTCCTCCCTTATGGCTTCCTTGAGTTCCGTGATGGTCTTGCGTCTCTCTGCGTACACTCTGTCTTTAAGGTAGCCCCAGAGAAATAAATCTGGGTGGCTAAGGTGTGGGCTGTGATGTGCCAACTCAAAATCAGTCTTGAGACTGATCATACGACCACCAAAGTTCTCTTTCAGCCAATCTCGGGACAGGTTCGAGGTGTGAGTGCTTGCTCCATCTTGCTGGAACCAGAACTTCCCCATAAACGACGGGAACAGGTTCTTCAGCTCCCTCTTGAAGGTTTTGAGGACCTCAACATACCGCTCCTTGGTGACTGTCACTGTCGCGCCAGATTCCTCGAAGAAGAATGGTCCGATGATGCCTCTGGCTGAGATTGCAGTCCATATCGTGCACTTAGGGGTGTGTAGGAGCTTGGTGGCTACCTCATTTGGTCTGGAAGTTTCCCAGAAGACATTTGTCTTCGAGTTTACCTTTCCTTCATGATGGAAGTGAGCTTCATCTGAGGTCCAAAGGAGGTTACGGAAAGTTGGGGTCTCCTGAATCTTCTCCAGTATCTTGACTGCCATAGCCTTTCTCCGCTCTTTGTCTGATGCTGTAAGGATCTGCTTCGTCTGTATTCTATATGGGTAAGCCTTTACATCCATTACTAGCACTCTCTTGCAAGTCTCACGGGATATACTGAGGGACTGACTTCGCTTGCGCACAGAGCGTTTTTGGACTCTGCTGAACTGACTCTCTCACGCTCTCGACCAGCTCAGCTGTACGCTTCTTGAGGCGTCCTGAATTGCCTGGACGGTTGTCACTGGTTGCATTGAGGTTCTACACTGTCACATATTTCTCCAAGTGGTCCACCCAGTCCTGAATTCTGCTCGGGGAGGAGGGCTTTTTCGCATTGGAACTGATTCACGAAAGTGTCCTGCACTTTCTTGAACGACCCTGTCTTGTAATAATGTTTGACGCAGTATATTCTTTGTTGGAGCTCCCATTGAGATCTAGTTGTGTTCACAGACGTTGCTTCTGTCATGTTCTGCAAAGTTAGGGTGATTAGTGAATGAATGAAGGATATATCACAAAATGGTGTTTCTCTTCCTTCACAAAAACGTTTATCCCACTCATAAACGCGTGTACTCATGCATGATAACGCTCATCTCCCTACGCCTGCGTCATTATTACGCACTTTTGAGTAGGATTTTTACCAATCTTTCCACAACCATATATTATCTCGTTGTTTGTTCATATTAAAGAACTCACACGAATTTAAAACAATAGCGGAACACTGAAGGCAATTAAAAATTATTGGAAGCGTTGAATTTACAAGTGGAATCGAAAATCATCGGACTAATCCTCATTTACTAATCATCGATAGCTCAATTAGCGACGTTACGAGCCCCGGTGCGGCCCTGCGTCCGGTGTAGTAGTGTTAAAAGGGCCCACCCTGGTGGCTCTTCTGCTACCATATCTTATAGAAGATAAAGAACACTGCTTCACCTGATGGGTATGTGTCTGGTTCCTACAGCATTAGATGTGGATGCCATTTGAGCCATGATTCGTCTGTTACCATGGACAAGTCTGGTCAGACGCCACTGGTCCCAATCACTAAAGATCCGTGATCGGCCACTGCGCTGTCCCCTGTGGGTATTAATGCCCCCCGTGAGGTTTTATCTCTCCATGCGTGATACCGTAGATGGAGGGATGTTGTATGTCCGCAGAGTTTCAGAAATGGAATGTACCATCCGTCCGGCACCTACTATCATGTCCCGTTCGAACCCTGCTAAATCACGTCGCCTTGCCAACATTACCTTTACATATTGCTATCCCATGACATTTGGCAATTCAGTGTCTTTTTATAACAATTCCCAATTAAAAGTAAATTATTTAAAGTGAAGAGATCTTTTAAAATACGCTCGAAACCCTTTAATCAACTTTAATTTTTCCTGTCGGTTGTTTATTTATGATTGTCAGTTTCTTCACGTTGATATTTTGGATTTAACTTTTTTTTTAGTATTTTTCTTTCTATTTTCTCGCCATTTGTTCTTTTCGGTCGCTTCTCACTTCCTCCTCTTGATGGATTTCACTTAACCTGAAAGTTATTTAATCGCAAGTCAAACTAATCAAGCAATTACTAGGCCCCAAACCGAAGAAAAAAAGCCTTAATTGAAAAAGAGAGATTGCGGCTGCATAAAGCGATATGTGGGAATTATTCGAGCATCTTTTCAGGCCGAGATATCTTAATAGAATCCAGCTTCGAGCCACACCAGCTATGGATTCAGCCTGTCGAAACCATTAATTTCCTCTCATCGATCTGGGCCTAATTACGGGTAAGATTATTGGATTTCGGGGCCGAGGGGTGGATTGCCAGATAAAATTTCAGGAATATACCAGCGCCTAAATGATACCATTGTTCAGAAGTTAATTCAACTCGTCAGAGAAGTGCTGAAACGAGTGTGTTTTGCTTTAAAGTAGCCTATGTTAAGCTTTTTCATGACTCCCAAGTTTATTGGATACTTGCTCCCCCAATCTCATTAATGGTTAAAGAATGGATGTAGAGCAGAATATAACAACAGATTTTGTATTATTTTACATTCTGAATTATTTTAAGAATGTCTCAAGAAGCTTGAAGTTAGATGTGGACATATCTTTCTATCATAACAATGGAATGCAAACGTTGACATTTATAACTCGATGTTTAACCGATGCACTGAAAGGTAAAAACACCTTAGCAGATCAGCCATAACTCCAATAGATATGGGGTTCAAGATTAACAGCAACATTACACACATTTTTAGTCGCGTGCGACTCTATATCTCTAACGAAATTTGAAAAGCTTATATTATTTTACATTTTCTTTCGAATGATATAATTGCCAAGGTTCTCCCAAGGCTAGCCCGGAAATTATTGAAAGTTTTGAAGGTCGTAAGGTCATAAATCAGAATAAGTGAGAGGAGAGCACGCGACTTTAGTCAGCAGACCTTGTTTCTTTTGAATGTTCCCTCTTGAGCCCGAAATTATGAACCCTTAACATAACTACCTTTTGTGGTGTCAATGATTTATTGCTAGCTTTCATTTTCTGTTCTCGTCTCCATGTAGAATGCTGTCAAATATATCTTCTTTGCAAATGAATTGCCCCTCATGAGCTCGTCATGGCGGGGTCAATCCGTGTGGCTCTTTCCCACCGATTGATCACTGCCTCTCAATGTGTTTGCTACGTCGGATTAACAGCGTCTCTTTCACACGCTCAGCCTCAGCAGAACTCGTTTTTCATCTTATCTCTTTGGCGCTTCCTTCTCTTCAGCCCCACTCTCCCTTGTTCTCTCGTAGGGGCACACGCCCCTCCTCCACTCGTATGCTCCAGCCCCCTTAGTCAGCTCGTTCGACCCATTAAGTGTCGTCCATTGATTATCGTTTCTCCTGTTCAGGTCGAGCGATCGGCTTTCCTTTAATCTTTGCTGCATCGGCAAATTGGTCGAGGCTGGAGTTCTCTCCATCAGAATCAATGAGGAATTTGGCTGCAATCTACTTCTTCGTTCCCAGATAAAGTTCACAGGCGAAAAATAAAAATTTAAAGTGATGAATCAGAAATAAGTTATAAACACACACATATATATATATATATATATATATATATATATATATATATATATATATATATATATATATATATATATATATATATATATATATATATATACAGGGTGTCCAAAAAGTTACGCACCATAGGAGAATTAGGTAAGTTTGTCCTATTGTGCGTCACTTTTCGGCACACTATTTTGAGCTAGATATTTAACCACAACCAAAGTTTTATTATCAACAAAGTTGCCTTTTTATTGTTTATTTCAATAGTGACACTCGTGTTGATGATGAGTCAACAAACGTAATATCTCGGCGCGGTGACATCAGAGTCAACAAACTTAATACTTCGGGGAGAAATTTCTAAATTACTTCTATCTTTTGTTGCACTGGTCTATACTTTGGTTGTGGTTTAATATCTAGTGACGCACAAAGGACAAACTTACCTAATTCTCCTATTGTGCGTGACTTTTAGGACACCTTATATATATATATATATATATATATATATATATATATATATATATATATATATATATATATATATATATATATATATATATATATATATATATATATATATATATATATATATATATATATATATATCTCATACCGCAAATAAAAGATAAACAAAACAATTTTTCCTTCTGAAAAATGTGCGTTTTTCCTTAAAAAATGCGTACAGGAATGAGGATAGAAGCAAGCACAGAGGCAGCGAGGAAGCGCTGCAGAGTCCCAAACCACTCTTTTATGCATGAGAACAAAATTCTCACAATATATATAACACGACCGAGCAAAATAAGAGAATGATTTACTTTGATTGCAATCTTTTCAAACATATGATGAGTAGGTAAATGCACTTTCGATGGTACATAAAAGCATGCATTTAATATATTTTATGAAAATTTCGTATGATACAATCGTATATTCAAGAGAGTATAGTAAATTAACTAACAAAATAAAATATTGACGTGCAGAATAAGAGAACGATCATTCATATAATTGCTTAGCAACCAAATACACGAGAAACTAAGCAAAATTTGACAATATGAAACTTTAATCACTTAATATAAGGGGTTAAAGCCTTTGTTTTCCATTACTTTGGGGCAACGACGACCACGGAACCTCACCAGCTTATTGCAAAATTCTTGTGTTATTTTGTTTCATTCTTGCTCAATTTTCTTCCATAAATCCGTTACAGTTGAAAACTGCCAGTAGCGAACTTTGTCTCCACTGATCTTCCAGAGGCTCTCAAGTGGGTTCAGGTCCGGGCTATGAGCAGGCCACATAATTACTTCGAAATCTTCTTCTTCGAAATAGTATTTTACTCGCTTTGCACTATGGCATGGCGCATTGTCCTGCATAAATACTGCTGGCTGGTTCAGAGATCATCGAAGATAATGTATAACATGTTTTTATACGTGGTTTAGGTACACATTCATAATAACCGTTCCAATTATTGGCATAACGAACCAACTCCCTCAAACGAAAACATGACCCATACCATGATGCTCTATCCTCCAACCTTGGTAGACTTTTTAACATATTTAGGGTTAAGTCTGTCACCTGCAGCGCGTCTAACAAAGCGTCTGCCATCAGATCCAACTAAATTAAATTTAGTTTCGGCGCTGAAGTGATTTCTCTTCCAATCTCCATCATCCTAAACAACATGTGCTTCAGCATATTCGAATCTCTCCTTCTGGTTCTTCTTACTGGTGATTGATTTGGTTGCTGGAGAACGAGCTTTTAAACCAGGTGCATTGAGGCGATGGAACATTGTGAAAAGCTTCACTTCTTTCCAGTATTGGTCTTAATATTTCGAGAAATTCTTGCTGCAGTCTAAAAGTTCTGTGTTCTCGGACGGTGGTTATGCGGGGTCGACCGATTTTGCGGGAAATTTATTGGCTTTGTTTTCATTGCATATCTTCAGAACGCGCGAAATCACACTCGGGCACCTTCCTACCTGTCTTTAAATCGCCGAAGGAGTCTTCTCTAAAGTCTCCAAGCGAACAATTCTCTGACAAACCTGAGGATTCACTTTCACGTGTGGTGGCTCCTCTGTATACAACAATGTCGGTTGTACAATCCTTCCCTACTTCTATATAATTGTTCCTGAAAAAAATCTCTCTCCTAGTTTGCACGTTTCAATATATTTTATTAATTTATTTAGTCTAATTTCTTTAATATACAATTGTATCATAAGAAACCTTCATAAATTATATTAAATGCATGCCTTTATGTAGTATGAAAATTTCATTTACCTATTCATCATATTTTTACATATATTTTAATAGAGAAAAATCGTTCTCTTATGATCGGTAGTATATATTATATATGTGTGTGTGTGGGTGGGTGGTGTAACACTATCTGCCAGTAAAGTGGGAGAATATCATGATTAATTAACTAATTAAAAGAAGTGAGTGCTATCTCATAGAGCAGAGCTTGGAAAATAGGTTTGGCGGGAGCCTTGGAAAAGAAGGCCTAAGACGCAAGACGAAACGGGGGGTTCGCTGAAATTTGAAATGCAATTCCAGCCCAGATCCTATTAAGGAGACAATGCGCGAAAACAATTTGCAAAGGCGTGAAAATAATTTGAATGAAGAAAATGAGAGTGGAAGAAGATCTCGGTGGGAAAGACCTTTGCAAAATCAATCAGAATGAATACAAACATTTCCTTAATCCAAGCAACTCGGTTGCCAAATAGACGAGGATGAAACGTTTGTCATCGCATCTCGCGGGGGTTTCGTCGCTTCAAACTAAAGCTCTCTCCTCTTCAGCTTCATTGAAGATTAAATGAAAGTGAAGAGGAACGGAGACATTGCCGGAAAGGTGCTCGGTCTCAATTGCATCCGCGCCCTTGCTTCACTTTTCCGAATAGCCGCTGAATTTACTTTTCTTTTACGCCAGTTAGCTATATTTTTTTTCTCTCTCACACACATACACACACCTCTCATTCTCTTATTTTCCTTTTCTCTCCCATTCGTTCTCATTCTCTTATTTTCTTTTTCTTTCTCATTCGCTTTCATTCTCTCCCTCCCCTATCTAGATCCGTATTTCCCCCTCCCCGTCCCTCTTTCACGAAGCTCTCCCCCCGTCGCTCCTTCCCTCCATTTCTCGCCTTTTTTTTCTCTCTTTATCTTTCTCTTACTCTCTCTTTGCACTTAATAACAACACAATAGTTAGCAAAAGATCCCTCTTATCTAAAGCTGGGAACATTTGCAAAGGTGTTTCCAACCCTATGGAATTTCCATCCTTCCCAGTCCTTTCCAGGCGTCGCTGCAACGTTTCCATTTGAATATTGCGAAAGTAAAGCTCCTCTCCCTCGATTGCTTGAAGCTCAATAAACAAGGCTGGATTTGTAAGTCGTCCAATATGGAAATGGAGACGAAATGGCGGACTACAGGGATTCGCTTGTTATGGATGGATTCCGAGAGATCGCGTCGCATTTGTTACTCCAGTTATGGCACAGCTCTGACTAGTCTTCACCTTTTGTTGTTGTTTTTTTTCTTATTCTTATGTGCACCCTCCTTGTATGAGTGGCCTTATAGTCCGATTGATGGAAGATTTTTAGTTTTTTTCTCTCTTCTTCGGACATGGGGTTTTGCTTCTCGCCATCGGGGAGTTAGGTAGCTTACCAGAGATTTCGTTGTGGAAACGAAGTAACAAAGTGAAGTATTGCGTTAAATGGGATTTTCACTTTTAATTTCATGTTAATCATTTCGTATTCGTATATGTATCGACAGGGGATTTTTTTTGTTTATTATCCGTTCTCGTCACTTTGCCACCCTCCGTTTGGAGAGATACCGAAAACTTTTTAACATGTGGTTATCTAAGTTCCGATGATTTTCAATATAATTTGAGGTGTTTACGATTTAAATATTTAAACTAGACAGAGTTTATCATGTGTAAAGGAGAAATGAATAACAAGCCTTAAATCCCTCCGTAGTCAACACATACACACGCAAGCCAACGCACCTTGCCCCCCCGTCCCCACATCCATTACGTCTCCCTCCACTCTGACCCCCCCCCCTCCTTCCTTTCCTATGTACGTATCGAGAGAGGAATTCGAAATGCAGGAAGCCAAACGACAGACTCGGCTTGTCAACATCTTGTTTCCATTTCCATATTCGGTATTCGGCGCGCGTTTCAAATCGACACAGAATAGCGATAGGCTGACGCGGCCTATTATTCGCCCGATCGGCCAAAATATCTGTCATATTCACCCGGCTTCCTCTATGTCAATGGGAAGGGTGAGTGATTTATAAGGCAGTGCGGGTAATTTTACCCGGGAAATAATTTTTAATCGCTATTATTAATTACTTCATTGCTAACTAAATTAGTGTAATTCACCATCGGTATTCAATATTTTTTTTTATTTTAGCCCATTTGGCGACTACTTACTAGGTCAAAAGTCGCCGTAATCACGCTACAGTCAATATTAGGCTAGATTAAAAAAATACTAAGATACAAACAAAAAACAAGAAATAAAACAAAAAACAAGTAGCAAAAAATCAACAAGAAGAAAGCGCGCTCCTGCGTCACGGGTAGCTCCCCCCCCTCCTCCGGCGCAGGAACATGCGACCTACAACAAAGATTCAAATAAAGTCATATAGTCCGCAAGTCCCCTGTGCACGAACTCGTCCCGAGTACAAGGGACAAGCGGTAGCGACCCCGCTCGTCCCGGTACCGGGACAGGTAACCCAGACCGGGACATTCAATAAATGAACTAATTCAAATAATGTTCTGGTAAATTTATAAATTAATGTCGATTTCTTTTGAACTCAAAAAGAAAAAAAGGATATAATTTTATTCCATTTCAGTGCAATTGACAAATATTTAAGGATTTTAGGGAGGTGAGGGTTGGAACAGGATTATTTTTAAAAGGTTCCATTTATCTTGAACTATATTCATTTGTCAATTTAATTTCCGTTACTCCGCCCTTTATCAAAAATGTCACGTGAGGCTTTAATAGGAAATTTGAACTTGATGAGTATCACATAATTCTCAAATATGGGCCGTATAGTTGGCGAGGTAACTTTAATTTTTTCATTCACTGTCTGCAATCTTTCTCTTTTTGTTGTTTTTATGTTGCACGATGCAGAGAAGCTAAGGGTGCTCCTGCAGCACCCTTAGTTGGCTCTCGCGGCACCCCGGTTGAAAACCACTGGTTTAGTGTCTCAGCTGTTCTCCTCTGTAAAATAGTAAAAATTGGGAAGAATGAAAAACCTCAGGATCAACAGCATCCTATTAGAAACACAAATTTTACAAAACAGAAGTCATTACCTGCAGTCTAAGGCACAGCTCAACTGCAACCAGACAACATAATATGTTTTTAAAGTAATCAGTGTATATCGCCAGCTTTGTCTAACAATTATTGGCTTGACGAAGCAATACGAAAGGTATTTGTGAACTGAGGAAAAGTCTTTGTTTCAGTAATAATAAGTCTGATACAGAAACAAAAGTAAGATTTATGTATGCAACCTCTTCTACATATGCACTCACTCGACATCGTTATTTAAGCTCTACTCAGTAGGAAAATATGACTCTAAAAGCGCCCGATACAAAGAAACACCTACCTCCGAGAAGCTCTTTACGACATCGTTAGAAAAGTTATTCAAGCCCAAACAAAACAAAATTACTATATATGAGATTATGCATTAGGTCGCTTCGCTTCACGGTCATAATATTATTTACCTTAAGCCAGTGGCTTTCAACTGGGGTGCCGCGAGAAGGTCCAAAAAGAGATTTTTACAATGCTTAAATTGCTAAAAACTATTTGAAACATTTATAAGAAAAAAAAAAACCTAACGACACTTGAAAGTATTTTGAAACTAGCTTCTCTGTATCGTACAACATAAAAACAAGGAACAGAGAAAGATTGCAGACAGTGAATGAAGAAATGAGAGTTGCCTTGTCAACTCTTACGTCCCAATATTAAAGAATTATGTTATAATCATCAAGCTCAAATTTCTCATTAAACTTTTAATGCTAAGATTTATTTATTTTCATCATCATCACTAACTCTATAATTTAAGAAGGGGATTTTTTTGAGTATTTGAATAATAATTTCATCTTAGTTTGGTTATGACTTATGTTTGTTTTATCAAAGTTACTTTTAAAACCGAAAGAATTACAAATGGTGAAGTTCAGAAAATTTATTTTTTATACATCTTCTTCTTCTTCTATCTATAGCTCTATATTTTAGCAACGTGATATTTTGAAAGGGGCGAAATTTAGTTCCTTTTTAAAATTATTATAATTGGCGAAGTTCAGAAAATTTATAAAAATTTAACCATGGCTGCTTTTTATTAGATTTTAATCTTTTTAGCGAAGCGCAAGCTCCCCTCGTAGGCGGGAGTGGCGAAGGCATTGTCTGATTTAATTATACATAAATTATTTTATATTTGTGTGCCGCGGCTGCATCTAGATAGCAATTAGGGTGCCAATATCCTAAAAAGGTTGAAAACCAATGCCTTAAACAGTAATACAAAACTAGGTTGAAGGGTTATGAAAAGGTTGGGTTATCGCTTTAACACGCACTAATGAACCAGACATTGAATGAAAATTTAATTAGGGAACTGCAGATAAGTCTGAGGAACCTACAATGCTACATGTTACAAATAATAATTAGAGACCACACGTAAGAAACATCTACAATACCCTTCCAAAGCTAGAAAACAAAATACGAAAATCTACATCTTGAAAATAGTCGCTTAATTTCAATGAAATTGCTTAGAATATTCTTTGAAATTTTCTTCGGAAAGAGTCCAAGTTTCTTTCAATCGAACAATGGCTAAAAAAAAACCATGAAGAGTGTGATGTTTATTCCAAGGCGGAGGTGACGTCCCATACTAAAGAAAGATTCGGGGGTTGAACAAAATAATATGAACCCCGGGAACGGTTTTACCTGTTGGAAACATTGCTTACGTGTGAATGCTGTGATGTTCATTTGTTTTGAAAATGACATTTTAATCCTTGTATTTTGTATTTCAGTGTACATCACGTTGTTGTTAGTGATGGTCACGGTTGGCGAAGGGAATAAATGCGTGATCTATCAGACTTCCAAAAAAGGCAAATCGTTTGAACTCGATTAGCGAGAGGTTCTGTAACTGAAACAGCTGAACTGTTTAATGTGCCACAAGCAACAGTGTCCCCGGTTATGATAGCCTACACAAAACATGGTAAAACGCCATCTGCGAAGAACAACAGTGGACGAAAACCTAAGTTAATTGACCTGGGGCGTCGAACACTATCAAGGATTGTGGCCAAATAACGCAAAACTACTACAGCCAAAATGACAGCTGAGCTTAATATGAGCGACACTGTTTTGATAAGAACTGTGCACCAGGAACATGGAATGTAAACAATTCCGAAAACAGCTGGTAATGGAAACCAACGCCAAATTGCGAAAGAAATTATGTCACAATCATAAAAGATGGACGCTTGACTGGAAGAATGTAGTATGGTCCGACGAGTCATCATTTGCATTAGTTCCCGCAAATGGCCGTGTTTATGTATCGCTAACCATAAAGGAAGCCTAGTATCCGGGACTGCCTGCTTTCAACATCACACATGGGGGCGGCGGATCCGTAGTGGTTTGAGCGGGTATACACTGCTATTTAGCTGGTCCCATCATTACCATCAATGGTTGGGTTACTGCCAACGAATAGCTAAACATTGTTAATGACGAGGCTCTTACTATGACTAGCATACGGTTTTCAAGGACCGCATCTTTTTATGATGATAATGCTCCCGGCGCACAGCCAAAGAGGTTGTCTTGGTTTGAGAGGCATCGGCAAGTAATCTAACATCTTCCTTGACTAGCATCCATCATAGCCACCTGATATAAACATCATAAAGAGGTTGTCTTGGTTTGAGAGTCATCGGCAAGTAATCCAACATCTTCCTTGACTAGCAGCCATCATAGCCACCTGATATAAACATCATAAAGAGGTTGTCTTGGTTTGAGAGGCATCGGCAAGTAATCCAACATCTTCCTTGACTAGCAGCCATCATAGCCACCTGATATAAACATCATAAAGAGGTTGTCTTGGTTTGAGAGGCATCGGCAAGTAATCCAACATCTTCCTTGACTAGCAGCCATCATAGCCACCTGATATAAACATCATCGAACCATTATGGGCAGCAGTTTTGGGGGAGAGAGTGCGAAGCTGTTTGTCTCTGTCCAAAAAGAGCAACCTGAAAAAGGGGGGTTTTAGTGAGCCAGAAAAGTCAACTCTGGGATCCCCCCGTCCCCTCTATGGCCACTTGTTGTTATTTTAAAGAGTTTAAAACTTGGTGAAAGTTTGCATGTTTGATTGAACATTTCTGCTTTTTACCTAATGACCCTTTTGGCTCGCATAAGGAAAGAATAGGAATAAAGAAAAAGGCAAAAAGAATACAGGAATATATTCATAATGGTGAAAAGAAATATGCTTTGATAATCCGAGGTTACGAATCTGAGATAACAGAGTTGAGAGTTCCCTAGAACCCGGACTTGTGGGGGAGGATACAAGAGGGATACCAGATTTACCGTTTGGTCCTTAAGCAAGCAGTGCTACATTTGGTCTCCCCCTTTGCGCTTCCTTGGTCACCCAAACCATTCATGTCTGTGTCTGAGGGCGAAGAGATTGACACCATTCTAATCAATGGCTATCATTCAGTCTCCCCTCGCGATAAACCAGAAATCACTCACCCAAGAGTTCTCAGGAGTGATTGAAACGCGACTTATTCCTGAGTGAATCGCCGAAGGAAGCAAAGAATCAATTTTCAGCGATGCCTCAAATCGTTATTATCAATGCTGGGCGTGTTCGAGAGTTGTGCGGGGCGGGACTTGAGCCTCAAATAGGAGGAGTTTCGATGCACATGCAGCGTAACGAGATAAAAGGCGGAGCTCTTTATTAAATTATATTTTAAGAATTTAAATATAAGGTAACAGAATGAAAAATATATTAGGGGGTTGTAGCTAGATACGATTATCGCTTTGTTTATTATTATAAAATGGCGCGATTTCAAACGTTCGAAATCAGGCTAAACTTTTTGCCAACTGACTAAATCATCAGTCACGTCTTTTTGAGGGAGTAATTTCTCGTCCTATTAAATAAACAGCACAACAGATAGCATAGATCCCGCCCTAAATGATGACTGGTAAGAATAGTTCTTATTTAAGACGAGATGCCCAAAGCTCTTCATGTATCTCCGCATTGGAGCGGTTCTCTTCTCAGCACAAAGCCCCAACGTGGGAAAATAAGGCAAGGCAAGTTCTGAGATGTTTGGAACCCTCCTGCTTCCTAGTATTCATACAACTGTAGTCTCCTCTTTTCCCTTTTCCCCCCTTACACATTTTCTTTAAACTTTTCTCAGACCTTTTGGTGTTGTCCTTATTTCTTTAATTATACAAGAAAAAAACACCTATTTATGTCTCTTATTTCCTTACCTATTTCATGTTACGTGCATAACGTAAATCATCTTTTTGCAGATCTTTTCAGGGAATAATCAACTGTGCTAAAATATCAAACAATTTCCGCTCCTTGATAGAAGAGGTCGACGTTCTTGCTTTTAATCATCCATCTGCTCAGGCCGATGCTCTTGGATCGACATTCTAGTCAACATGTTGGCGCTACAGTTGGTAGCGCCAATGTGCCTATATAAGTCTCAAGTTGGGAAAGGAGAATGAGATTCGCTTTAACGGTGCAATAGGCTAGGTTCTCTCGAGAGGTGGACAGAGGATAACAGTCAAAACAACGGAAGATGAAAACGAGTGAGGATTAACGCTAGGGGCCATAGTTATTGGTTAGAGCATGTGGAAGCCAATAGCCAAACTTTCTCGGGCACATGTGCCCCTTTATGCAGGGAAAAGAACTTGAAAGAGCAACGCAGTTTTTTAAATCATGAAAAACCGCAAACTGATTTTATTTCTCCACAAACTGGATTAATGGGCATAAATATTCAATGCGGGTTAGTAATTACTGTCATTAATTACCTGCTTGTCTAAACGTACGAGTAAATTGGTTATTAGTCACATCTGCTTAATGGATTTGAAAAGGTTCGTTCACCAATTTCAAAGGTTTATGTTCTCAAAAATAGAACCGGTCTAGATTAGATCTAATTGCCATTGTTCATTCAGACATTTATTATCTTGTAATTCGAAGACGGTTCTCTTAAAGTTGAAAGCGGCTGCTGACCAGAAAGAGAGGAGCAGAAACCTTCATGGCCCTTTTTCTCCATAGGTTTTCGCCTTTCCCACAATCTTTTTTCGGGGACTTGCGTTTATAACCCATATAATTTTCAGTATTTCGGTGTTTTTTCTTTCTGCTCCCCCTTTTCTTCTCGACTGAGAGCCTTGGTTGCTGATTTATTATGGTAAAAATTGTCACATTAAGGCAATGATCTGATGGATGTAGGACAAGTTGTCCTGTTAAAATCATCATGGCTTGGATACGCGAACGAAGATTTAGAAAGGGGGTTTCCCATTTCTGCTGCGGGCTTACTGGTGACGAACAAGTGCGATGCGGGACAGGCAGATCCAGCTTTAGCGGTTGTATGTCAAAGTCTGTCCAGCGGAACAGGCACATCTAGTTTTAGCAGTTGCATATCAAAGTCTGTCTAGGGTTTTGCAGTACAGTGGCCTGGTTCGTTATCCGTATTCTGTAGTCCTCAAGATACGTCCCTTGTGCGCTCTCGAAACAACGGACTGATAAACGGTGTCTCTTCCGGTTTCAACTGTCAGAAACCAGAGCAGAACAATGCGGATGGTCATAAACGTGGGCCTACCCCTCGGACCTGCACAATCAAATATTCTGGTGAAGATTGTGCAATACTGGCTTCACCATTTTCACCCTGGATCTGGACAAGCGAGCTGGGTCAGTCACCTCGAGGTCCTCGAGACGTGTGTTGGCTCCGCCACGGTAATGCGATGATACTAGAGCACTAGCGATTATTACTTCGAGATTTTTTTTATTTTCTAAAAAAAAATAAATTTGTAACTCATTAAAAGTAGCTCATTGACTCCTCGCGGAATAATGCTCATGATGCGTCAATCAGCGGTCAATCACCTTCCCCTATTTAAAAAAAAAATTGACTAAAAAAAAAATGGACAGAACGAATTGAATAAATATAGGATTAGAATTGTGTAAAGGATTTAAGAGTCACGTGAAACGGTACAACAAACCTCTTTAAAAATAACTGCTAGCCCGATGCTAATTTTATAACAGAATATTATAGACCAGGAGTGACGAAACTTTGGCCCGCGTGCCTAAAACGGCACGCGAAAATCGAAAATTCATAAGATTTAAAATTTCGCTATAATGAAATAAAGGCATGTTTATTTCGAGATGAAAATATGGTAAAAAAACAAACATGCTGCTCAATGAAGACTATTAAGAGTATTAAGGAGTATTATCTTTATACATTTGTCAACTAAAACTTAAAATTAAATACTATCTTTTTTATTATTACGAATGGCATAATAGTTTCCAAAAATATGCTCTCGATTTTGGTACGTACAGTCCTCAATAGGTCCCCAGTGAGAAATAAAAGGCATCAAAGATAAATGGAGATCGTTAGCAAAAACCTAACTTGATTATTATGTTAAAAGAAACAACGCTGATAAACGGGAAAGAAGTAGATCAGGGAAATATTGCAACTAAAATTTATAGAAAAGAGCAGATGATTAAAAAAAAAAAAGTCTACTTCAATCACTACTTGCTCGGTCCAACCGTATAACATTAAAGCCAAACTTAGGAATCGATTATTCTAGCTTCTAATCTTACCCAGTTACCGTACTTAAAATTGAGATGGATTAAGGATAATTATATTAGAATATATAAACTAAAATGGCTAAATATCTATCACAAGTGAGCTTATTATACTCGAATAATACTTTAATGATTGATAGATTTAATTTTATACATATATTTATATATATATATATATATATATATATATATATATATATATATATTATAATTTATCATATTCATAAATATGTATGATAATAATCGGTATTCTGATATGTTTGAATAACTTAGTATTTCACTAAAAGATGTTTCATACAATGGTATGTTTTCTAAGATTAGAATTTAATCAATATTTCTTATGTTTCAGCTTAAATTAATAACTATTGTGTAATTAATATCGTTCTAAATAAATAATATAACTAAAACTAAAGAACGAGTGAAATTGCTAAAAAAAATAAAATGTTCAAGATTTGTTGTCCAAACCACTATAAAATGATATCAAGAAAACAAAAGTTTTGTATCAATAATGAGAAGTGAGAGAAAAGGTTTGCCAACGTCTAGAGAAGATATCTATCATTCGGGCTTCGCTACAGAATCGCAGAAAAACATCTTCTGAACTTTCTGGGGAGTTCAATGAAGCTTCATGTTCAAAAATATCACAAAATAGTTAGAAGGAGACTAAAAGGATGAAAGGCGAGAAAGAAGCCCTAGATATCTGAGGTCAACAGTATTAAACTTCTACATTGGCCAAAGATCACAAAAAATGGACACATGAACAATGGTCTAAAGTTATCTGGTCAGATTAAAGTAATTATCAGGTATGTAAGAAAAAATATTGTATTGTTCTTTTACGTGTAATTTATTTGATTCTATTTAAATATACATAGCTTGAAGGAAAAATATTTCAAAATGTAGCTTTTTCTTTTGTAGCAATTTTTTCATATTCTCAGCACTTCTGGAGCTACCTTTGTGAAATGAAGAGTTGGAGAGGCATTTTGCCCTGCTTGTGTGGTACCAACTATGAATCATGGGGATGGCTCTATCATGATATAGGGTTGCATCTCTTCATCAGGACTAGGGGAGATGTTTTTATACCATGGATGAATGAACTCCATAACTTATTCTAGCATAATTTCGAAAGTTTTCCAGCCATCTATCCAGAAATTGCATCACACAACACCAAGAAATGGAATTGTATTTCAACAACTCTATGCAACGCATCCAATCACACGAAGAATTGGATTGGGATCACACCTTTGCAGTAACCACCACAAAAGCCCATACCTAAACCCATTAGAACACTTGTGTGGAGAGCTTGGAAAAGTAATAAGAAGTACCACAGGTATAAATAAAACACAACTATATGAAAAATTCCAAGCTCGGTGGGGGAAAGATCATAGGTGGGCGTTATCGCGATAACGATATTGGGTTATCAGTTATCGGATATTTTTCCCCCGCGTTATCGATTCATCAGTATTTTTGCCTTGGAGGCAAAAATCGGTAGGTCCGAGCTGGGAGGAGGATCCTCAGGTAAGAAACTAAGAAACAGTATTCAAATATTCTTACTATTGTATTATAAAATAACGTTATATATAGTCAATAATCAATATTGTATTATAATTTTAGATTTATCGATTTATCGGTTATCACCTTATCGGGCGATAAATTTATCGCCAGTTATCGATTATCGGTTATCGACGATAAGGTTATCGTTATCGATTTATCGGTTATCGCGATACACTTTTTTGTTATCGCGCCCACCTATGCGAAACGTAGCGTCAGAAATTTACATTTTGGTCAAATCGATGCCATTAAGAATTATGGCTATAACACTGGGGAACACAATTTTTGATGAGTTAGGTATGACACCTGTTTTTAACTAATTTTTCGGTGCTGAATCTAAAACTGATCTCCGTTTTTCTCTATCACGTCAAGTTTTTGAACTTTTTCAAATATTGACATACAATGAAATATGAAAGAAACAGGCATGATTGCAATGTTTATTTAACACTATTATGTTTTAACAAAGGATATGGCTACTGTGATTATATAATTATAATTGTGTGCAAGTAGTTAAGGTAAAAATTTACGTTTATAGCTCTTTCTGGAGTGTTCAACTTGAGGACTATTGCGTTTGATGCTCCAACAATTGTGAGCCATCATATGTACATCCCATCTACCTTGATAACGTTCTTCCATAACCTTCAAATCTTGGTCAAATCGTTCACCTTGTTCGTCGCTAACAGCACCAAGATCATCCGGAAAGCTGGCAAGATGGCAATGCAGAAAATGTAGTTTAATACTCATGTTGCAACCAAGCGCCTTGTAGCTCTCTAATAGATTCTGAACAATTTATGTGTAATTACTTGCAGGTGTATTTCCAAGAAAGTTCTTGACGACGTCTTTGAATGATGACCAAGCATTCTTCTTAAGGTTTGACATAGTCTCGGTGAACTGTTCATCTTTGATGAACTGTCGAATTTGTGGACCATCAAACACCCGGGCTTGACTTTTTCAATTGACAGACCAGGAAATGTCAAGATGATGTACTTAAAACAGTCGCCATCACTTGGCAATGCCTTTACAAACTGCTCCATGAGACCTAGTTTTATGTGCAGAGGTGGGAATATTATATTCTTCCTGTCAACAAGTGGCCCATGTAGAATGTTGGGATCTCCAAATTTAAGATCAGATCTTGGAGGCCAATTCGTCTCAACCCAATGCTTACCTCGAGCTCTGCTATCCCACATACAGAGAAAGCAGGGATACTTTGTGTACCCACGTTGCTGACCAAGAATGAAGCACACCATTTTAAGGTCAACACAGACGATCCAATTGTGTTTTTTGTCATATTGCAATAACTCAATGACCCTCTTTATACCTCCATGCTCTTCACGAAGACAGACAGAATGCCCAATAGGGACTGCACCAAATAAATTGCCATTGTGTAGAAGGACACACTTCAAGCTCCGCTTTGAGCTGTCAATAAACATTCGCCATTCATTTGGATTGTAGATTGAAAGCCCTAATTCCTTGAGTAAACTAGGAATGTAATGGCAATACACAAAGCCGCTGTCACTTCGAAAGTACTGCAGAAATGTACTTTCTCTGGTTCGAAAGTATGATACTTTCGCTCCTTGTTCAAGTAAGTTTTTTTCATTCAGTCTTGATACTAGGATTTCTGAAGCTTTTTTTGATAGGCCCAAATTACGTGCCAAATTATTCAACTCGTGCTGATCAAATCTCCTACAAACCGAATCGTCGGGAATTTCGAAATCTGCAACATTGCTGTCACTGCGTTCGTCAACATCACTCAGATCTTCTAGAGGAGGTAGTTGTTCGAAAACTAGCACTGGAATTTCAGCTGAATGAGACATTGGCCTTATAGCTGACGGTAGATTAGGATATTCTATTTTACTTTTATTTTTCTTGTTAAATCCTGATGTTTTCACTAAACAAAAGTAACAGTCTGTGCAATGCTCCTTTTGCTCTCGCCAAACCATGGGGTTACCAAATGGCAACCTTTCACGTGTTCCTTTGCTCCACATCCGTAAACTCTCGACACACTGCCTGCACACTTTATGGGGGGGGGGGGGCCATGGCTTGTCTTGATCACCGAGTTTTACTTTAAAATATGCTAAATATGCTTGTTTGACAAATGCACTGATGTTTGCCCTCTGACTTGGAATGGTGAAACTTCCACAAATGTAGCAGAAGGAGTCAGGGTTGTTTAGGCATTTGCGACGAGAAGTTGCGAGGAGTAGTCGACCGGATCAGCGTTTTGCTCTTTCCCACACTGACTAAATGGCAGGAATCAGGTCAGGTCTGAAGATTACCTGACATAGAAAATGAGAGACGGCCGATGGGACCTTAAAGTTGCGTCTCCACTGTTTGAGTCGACCTACTCCCCAATCTATCGGCGGCTTCAGGTCACTTGCTGTCATTTCCAAACTGGAGATACTCGCGGGATGCAGCGCCATTTGTTCATAACATTCTTGTTCAGTGTCCAAATCTTGAGGATCTTCGCGCACATCACCGGGACGAGTCGGGTCGCTACTGACTCACCTTTTGGAGGAGTTTGTCCTCTTGCTTTTTATTTAACTTTTTGGTGTTGGGTGAACACTGGGGCCCCCTGGTGAGGTAAGCCTCCCTCCAAAGCGTAATCGCGCCTTCTGCTTCTTTTTCTTAGTTTTGGTTTTATTTATTGTTGTTTTTAACATAGCATAAAACTAGACTAAATTGATTGCGATAACTTATGCCCATGTTAGCAATCGCTAGATGGACCTTTAGAATAAAAAAAAGCAAGTCTCTCTTGTCTGGAGTTCCTAGCAACTCTTTTGAGTTATTTCGTATGCTCCAGTGCACGTAAAAATGTCAGGAATTTCTTACTTAATGGGAAAAGAAAGAAAACCATGCATTTAACGAGGCCGCATTAAATCAACAGGCAAAGATTGATCATTCAGATAGAAAAGGGCGCCTAAAGAGGGGAGAGAATGGTAAAAAGCCTATTTTTTTGTTTTTTCTGTGCCCGAGAAAGTTCATTCAAAGCTCTCCGGAACAAATTCATTAAAAAAGAATCCCCTGTTACTCGAAATTACGGGTTGATCCTCGCCATCTTTTGCGTTAGGATGTCGATAAATTCTCGTTAGATTTGGAATGATAGGAAGAATTCATAATTTGCGTTTATCTTCCTTCGTCTCGTAAAAGAGAAAAAGGAACTTCCCTATTTTAACCGTTTTCATCTAGGCCCAATTATTTGCTCCTTTTGCATTTAACACGACATAAAAATAGAGGATGAAAATAATCACGAGGGCTTATCAAAGCCATCGCACTCCCAAACCAATAAAACCACCACCATGGTATAATCCGCATCAATTAGATTGCATTTTCAGCCATCAACCACTAGGTTAGGCATATTGAGTTTATAATCCAAGCTCTTAAACATGCAAGTACTAATAAAAACAGCTATATTAAATATAAGCCTACAAAATCTCGTTCATTATAACAGGTGTTCCAATAACTTGGACCGATTTTAAATGTGAGTTAAGTTTAAACGTATAATGATTTTTTTCCTTTTCTTTCAGATTTAACAACTTCAGTCTTTGGCAATTTCAACCATGGAAAGATTAACAATCGAACAACGTGTTAAAGTTATCGAAGCCTATTACAAAAATGGACGTTCAAACAGAAACGCATTTCGGGGACTTCGCGATATTTTGGTTAACATAATCGACCAACCGAGAGTTTAATTGGAAAAATTGTTCGTAAATTCAAACAAACGGGGTCGGTGGCAGACATGAAAACGCCATTGCGTGCTCGTTTACGCGGTTCACCTGAAAACATTGCTGCAGTGCGCGAGAATGTGGCCGAAGATCCAGACACCTCTATTCGTCATCGCGCGCAGGAATTGAACCTCTCCACAACAACGTTACATCGAATTTTGACAAAAGATATGTCTACACACTTACAAAATTCAATTAACACAAGAACTGAAGACTGCTGACCATTTGAAGCGCCGTACATTCGTCAATTGGGTGCACGAGCAAAGTCAAGCCGATGATGATTTTTCGCAAAAAAATCCTCTTTAGTGATGAAGCTCATTTTCATCTTGGTGGATTCGTTAATAAGTAGAATTGTCGCATTTGGGCTGATGAAAATCTCAGGAAGATTGTTGAAAAGTCACTGCATCCACAAAAAAATCACTGTTTGGTGTGCATTTTTTGCTAGCGGAATCATTGGGCCGTATTTATTCGAAAATGATGCCGGGGATTCTGTTACGGTGAGAGGAGAGCGATACCGTGCCATGATAACCAACTTTTTATGGCCTGAGTTGAATTCTATGGATGTCGAAGATTTGTGGTTTCAAGAGGACGGCGCCACATGCCACACAGCCAATTTAACAATGGCTTTATTGAATGAGAAGTTGCCAGGTCGCATCATCTCTCGAAACAGCGGGGTCAATTGGCCAGTACGATCGCGTGACTTGACGCCTTTAGATTTCTTTCTTTGGGGTCATCTCAAAAGTAAGGTCTATGCCAACAAGCCAACAACAATTGAACAGCTGAAGGATGAGATAATAAGACATATTGGTGAGATCGAGGAGCAACTATGCAGAGACGTCATCAAAAGTTTGACCATCGAGTGGAGATGTGCCGCCGAAGCTTTGGCGGACATTTAGGCGATATTATTTTTCACAAATAATTGCCATGACTCAAATAACATGATCGAATAGTGAAATCAATAAATTTTCACCAATAACACTGTTTTATTTACTGCTAACTTCGATCCGTCTTAATGGAACACCCTTTATATGTTATTTTCCCATATACATGTATAGCATTCCTTGAATCTCAAACTAGAGCTATTTACAACATCCACAAGCAAAACATTCCAAAAATCCACCACTCTATTACTGAAATATTTCCTCAAATCCAACCTGCATTTTTTTTTTATAGCGACCCCGTTGTCTTGTCAATATCTCCAGCTCGAAAAATTGCCTATTTCTAATTTATCCAATCTCTTTAAACATTTAAAGTCCTGGATAACATCATCCCTTTAGCACCTCCTTTGAATGAAACATGTTACGTGCCATCAACTTATCCATATAATTATGTTGTCTCAAGGTGGGTAGAATTTTCGCCTACAGAATGTAGATATGGCGGTGATGGGCGGATCATACCTGAATACACTATTTCAGGTGTAGCCTAGCATACTAGCTATAGTTTTATGGTAAATTTTAAGAACATACCTACCACTGTATTTTTCTTACGTTTTTAGGTGTCAGATGCACGAATATGATGTTTAATAGCGCTGCAATTCACTTACTTTCTGAATGAAAGGTTTGCTTTATTTCTAATTAATTATATATGTTGAGGAATAGGTCACCTCCCCAGACAATACGTCTATATATACATATATGTATCTATTGGTTGTGAGGAAAAAGATGAAAGGCACCAGAATATGTATATGCACAGTTATATACACATATATCCTATACTGTACGTACGCATCCTTCGCTACGTACAAGTACGTTCACTTCGTAGAAGTAATCCGTTGATTACGAGGTATAAAAGTGCGATTTTAATACAGGGGCCGATAGCGTTTAATGCGTTTACCAAGTTGCAGTTCAATGATGTATTTAAAGAGTTAAAACCAAAAATATAATTTTAATAAGTCACTAGCTAACATACGGGAAATATAGGTAATGTAAATAAGGACAATTCTGACAAGATACAGATTAATGGGCAATCAGGTAACGTTAATTACTTGTTAATTAGCTTTTAAAGGAGATACTATAAATCAGTTATACAGAAGGAATATTTAAAAGTCGGAAAGCCGGTCGATTAACGGGAAATACAAGCAAGGGTCGTTTTACCTTAAAGGAGGTCCTCGAGGAAGGGGACTCCTTTAGCGAGTCGGCGCGGTGGAATGGAGACGGAAAATGCTCGTGATTCTCGGCCGAATATCCTGATGGTGACGAGAATGAAGGGGGAGGGAACCAGGAGATGAGTTCACGATCCTCCTTGAAGATGGACGATGGCACCTCTGCTCCAGAGAAGTGCAACCTCCAAAAATCTAGACTCTGACGTGGCTCGGCGCGAAATCTCACCCCGGAAACTGGAGATCCTTGAGGGAAGGGGGGTCCAGATGAGACGAGAGGAATCTCGGCCAGTCCTTCTGGGATAAAACGAGTCGAGGCTCGCTCTGAACAGAGTAAGCCTTCACAAAAGAGATGGATCTGCCTGGTAAGATCCAACCTCGACGGTATACGCGAATACAAGGGACTTGGGGAAACAGACACACGATCTGAACCGAAGGCGACGGATTGCCCAACTCAATCCGCCGATCTTCGAAAAACCCAGGGTATTTATATGACGGCTATTTTTTTGGTGTTCAATCGCTGGAAAGCACAGACGTCTGTGAGAAGGTTTCCGGCGCCTAGAAGGATCAGCTTTTATCGCCCGACACAGGTCTTAATCGTCTCCAACGATGTGGGTGGGAAACTTTCGGTTATTATTTTCCCCGACTACGGAGATTAGCGTTTCATCGGCGATGTGAAAGCTTTTAGCGCCCAACTTAACTACACCCGTGAGGCGCTGACGGATATTCAAGTTCTTTCTTCTTTTATTTTTCTCTTTGGATACAGAGCTTACTCCACGTGGAGTTATACTTAGGAGACATAGGGAGGGAAGGAATTCAAGAAACAAATGAAGGGGGTATTCTTCTTGGCGCCCCTTTCCCTTACAATATTCAATCCCATCGCCCACAGCGCACCTATTCTCTTTCTGCTTTTAAAACACACTGAACATTGGAGCGCCTAACGACGTCTGGTAACCGCATTTGAATTCGAACCCTAAAGTGATTATTTTCGAAATGTGAGAGGCTTTGCTCCCCGACCCCCTTTAATGGTGCCCACCTCTCGCTATTTCTAATTAACTTGTAATATACACATTAGGTTTGAATTCAAAGACGGTTGACAAACGTCGTTAAGCGCTCGAATACTCATTGTTTTTGTTTGCGGGCAATCGGATTGAATTAAATTAATTATAAATAAAACAAACCTTTTATCTAAAAAATAAGAATTTTTAAATGTTTATGTTTTTATAACTAACATTTATATTGATAAAGCTCCAATCCCTGTTTGCCTTATTTCTAGCCTCTAAACACTCCATTAGAGAAATAACATCAATGACTGATCCATTACTCCTAAATCCCTTACATCAGCTGTGGTGAAACCCTCCCCCCGCGAGCCCATTTTTCATCGTCCCCTGGTAGTCGATAAAGATGTTGCGTATTATTTTTTTTTTAGATATAATGCATGAATATATCGCGCTATGTAATAAATTTAAACAACATTTACAAGGATGCAAGAGTCAAATTTTATTTATCGCCCACCGACTTCTTTCATTAGAAATTTTCGCCCACGGTTCAAAAAAGTTTTCCCGATCTCTCAGCGGAGTCCAACTCGCAATCTTCCATTTCATAACTCAACTCCCCGTTATGGTTGCCAATGAACAACTTAGCATTTTGGGAGATTGAATATCTTCTGCTACTTGTGTGCTCATGCAAACTGATATTTTGCTTTTAAAACACAGCCAAGTATAGGAGAGCCTTTTACTTGTAATTAAAATTCATCTTTTTCGCAATATAAGTTTACTAAATATATCTCTTGAGAATGAACTGAAAATTTCAGGGGAAAAAAACGAGATAAAGAAACATTATGTCTTCTCTTAGCAATGGCCAACTGTACGATAACTCACAAGTGGAGACTTATGAAGTTAAACTGTTCTTTATGCGCTGCTGAAACGTGTTTTAGAACCCGTTAATGCGTACCCTTGATAACGAAAGATTAAATAAAGCATGTGTTTATTATTAGGATGTATTAACACCGAAACAGAGAAGGCCGGGAAATGAGTTGAAGGAGCCAGAGATAATAGGCTTGTAATTTGTGGTGGTTGAAATCATTATCTTTCGAGAGTGGTTCGAGTAGCGTGTAGAAAGAGGGGACTGTTTCTATAGATGGCACACACACATACACTCAGAAGGGTGTTTAACGTACTAATACCGCCCCCGGAACTGGTTAAACGTGACATTTGCGTACATTGATTGCATAAATTCACGAGAATGCCGCTCGGCATCAAACCAATGGGATTAGTAATGGAGAAGCGGTGATAAGAAGCTCAGCGTAATGTTGATCGAGGCACGGAATGTTTCATCCATTGCCTATTTTTTGAAAGTTGTCTATTAACGAGTTTTAGTTTTGGTAATTAATAATCAGCCAATGTTTGCATGGGGATTTTTGTCACCCTGTATTGAATGGGGATAAGAGGGGAATTATACAGCCCCGTTCTCGTTGCCTGTGCCACGGACCCATGTTCCCGCCGGGGTCCTATTGGGCATGGCGAACCCATAAGCAACAGGGGCACGTTCTCGTTAGGAGGAAGGGCGTCAGTAAGAACTGTAAGGTTATTTTGTCACCAACCAGCATGCAGGGAGCCATCTGTGGCCCAGGGGAGAGTCACCCTAACGATGTCGAGGGACTGCGGACCCGAAACTTCTCGATGATTTTGTAGTGATGTATTTGTGCGTGTGGTTAGGAAATAGGTGAAAGAGACAGCAGTGTTGTGATTGCCTAGATGCCTTTTAACGTCTGTGGATGGAGCTGCATTTGCAGATGCTTCAGAAACCGAGTACCCATGAGTGGAAATCCACTAGAAATGTCCATGGACGGGTTCATATGTTGTTCACAAGATTCTGCTGTCTACTCCATCTCCTTCACCTCGGATTACCTCTTCCCCCATTAATGGCCGCACTATTTCTTCACACGAAATTGTATTCAAGCTTAGTCTCGGCTGATCCCCAAATAGGACGACACAACTCGTTCTTTACCTTAGCATAAATCCTCCCTTTTTCTCTCCCCCTTTGACTTCCCGATATTTGTGCTATTGATTCAAACCAAGTCACAGTAAGGTATTGCTAAGTCCCCCTCCGGTCAAGGTAAGTTAAGATCTGGTTTATATCAAACTTATTTACGAGTATACGGTTTGTATCTCTAATTCTTCCTCATTCGAACATCAACAAACAAACTCTTTCACTCTCTTCAAACTCCTTAATTCTCCCTCTCTTGGTTTAAACAACTGAGTTGAACTCCGGAGGTAAAAATCGTTTTGGAGAAGCTTTGAGAAGGCAAAATTACTTTTTCAATCCAGAAGTTAATTAACCGATTATCTTATTTTTCATTTTTCTTTGTTTAGGATTTTTACTTTTAAACCGATCAGTTCGTTGCTTTGGCTTTTCAATCCATGGCAAAATTAAAAAAAGCTAACAAACTTGAAAAAGGGATTAGTGTATCAAATTAAAAGTGTTTGAGTAACGTAATTAAAAACAATTCTCTCCAAATTAATCAGTTAATTTCGTTTGCTTGAGAAGGTGCGTTTAAGGAAATTATCTCACTGGTTTCTTATTTTAACTAATGAGGTTTCCCAAATTACTTGTTGCTAAGTCGCCTAGTTTCCTTTTTTTCATTCGAAATAGCATGTGAGAATAGTACAACGAAAGAATAGTGCAACGATCCTAGTGAATTGTGAACAGGCAGTTTTAGAGTTCGCTAAAGGTCGGCGTACTATACTCAAAATAACTATACCCTCTATACCCTCATTCTTACCAAAGAGCAAAGTCCAGTCCCAACCCGCCTTCAAAGATGGTTAACAAGCAAAATTAACCTCCGTTAAACCCCTTCTTGCTTCAGTAAATCAATTTGACGAGCAGGTTCTTCAAGCTCCGATTTTTCCCTCGACCCTAACTTAGATCTCAAAGAGATATTAATTGTTTTTGGCTTGGACAGCCTAATTGAACCCCTATCTCCCCCGCCCCCTCAATCACCTGTAAATCCTTTTGCTTAACTTTCACATTTTCCTACCCTAATTTAAAAACCTTTTGGGTTCCAAGAATATCTTAAAGTTAGACATCTTAGGAGCTACTCGTATCTGAGAGAGTAAACATATGTATACCATTGTAAAACACATGGGTAATATCGACTAAAATTATGATGGTGCTTTTCAACTGTTAATGGATTGAATATTTGGGTAGAGAGGCCATAATTGACAATTATTCCTTGAAAATTCTGACTATGCCTTTGATTCAAGAATCTAATATGCAGAAATTATCTCACCGGTTCAATCTTATACGAACTTAGAAACTTTGAAGTAGATTTCTTTTAGAACCTAAGCCCCGGTAATCAGTAGCTATCCTACATCATCTATGTCAAATTACCACCATCGGAAGTCTAGAAAATTACAGCCTACTAAGCAATTTCGAGAGGATTTATATCCCAAGGTCAAGGGTCAAATTTTAATCGTGTTAAAAGCTCAAATTTTTCTTCTTCAAACTCAAATTTCCTGTCGAACCGTCTCCTTTCGAAAGGTGCCCCTTCAAATTTCCTTTCAAAATGCCCCCTTTTCAATTTAAACTTTCAAGCGAATGTTTCCAATGCCCAAATGTGTGAAGGACCCCGCTCTCTCTTGTGGTATCTCGCTTATGGTACGATTATCCTTGGGATAAAAAAGTGTATTGAATTATTTGCAAAAGATGCAGCAGTTCGCGCCACCTGGGCAATCTGCCCTTCTGAGCACCACCATTTATACTATAAATGTTGCTTCTGACAAAAAAACCCCCTCATATTTAAGCCCGGTGCCGTATTTTAGTGAAAGAAAATGAAGCCTTATGACTAGGGAAGGGCCGTATAGGGACGTTGAGGTCGGGGGTCAAACGTATTCAGGTTTTTAATCAAATTTCCAAACTCGACTCCTACTTTCTGATTTCTCCTTTGACGATCCATCTTGGATTGTGAGGTAAGTTCAGACCTTTGACCCGCTAACTTGAGGGAGCTTCCTAATCATACATGCACCATCAAAATGTCCACCGGCGCCAGGCATATTTGGGAAATGAAGTCAATCTTTTCTTCGGCTCTCCAAAAATATCTTGGTCCATCCAAATTTAGGCCTTGAATTTATCCTACGAAATCGAACTACCGACTCTATGGTTGGACGGAGTATCTATCGCGGATAGGAAATTCTACCTCAGGTTTGGCGTGAAAGATTGAATTGGGATAATAAAGTGTTTTATCGGGGCTGATGTGATCTACTACCTGAAGTTATACCCATGTACGGCGATGAGGAAAAGAGACTTTCTGGCAGCGGAGTTAGGGTACATCACTTACGGCCATGTCAGCCAATTCCATAGATCCACAAGAGAAAGGGACTATGTTGGCCATGTCAGCCATTTCCATAGATCCACAAGAGAAAGGGACTATGTTGGCCATGTCAGCCATTTCCATAGATCCACAAGAGAAAGGGACTATGTTGGCCATGTCAGCCAATTCCATAGATCCACAAGAGAAAGGGACTATGTTGGCCATGTCAGCCATTTCCATAGATCCGCAAGAGAAAGGGACTATGTTGGCCATGTCAGCCATTTCCATAGATCCACAAGAGAAAGGGACTATGTTGGCCATGTCAGCCAATTTCATAGATCCACAAGAGAAAGGGACTATGTTGGCCATGTCAGCCAATTCCATAGATCCACAAGAGAAAGGGACTATGTTGGCCATGTCAGCCATTTCCATAGATCCACAAGAGAAAGGGACTATGTTGGCCATGTCAGCCATTTCCATAGATCCACAAGAGAAAGGGACTATGTTGGCCATGTCAGCCATTTCCATAGATCCACAAGAGAAAGGGACTATGTTGGCCATGTCAGCCAATTCCATAGATCCACAAGAGAAAGGGACTATGTTGGCCATGTCAGCCATTTCCATAGATCCACAAGAGAAAGGGACTATGTTGGCCATGTCAGCCAATTCCATAGATCCACAAGAGAAAGGGACTATGTTGGCCATGTCAGCCATTTCCATAGATCCACAAGAGAAAGGGACTATGTTGGCCATGTCAGCCATTTCCATAGATCCACAAGAGAAAGGGACTATGTTGGCCAACTCCCTTCGTCGAGCGCCCCACTTCAGGTATCAGTCGCATAACCTCTGGGATGAAACTCCTGACGCAGAGGTTAACGGGCCCTTAAGAGAAGCGAAGGGTTCAGAGAAAGCGGGCGCCAGTGGTACAAGCCATGTTAACTGGAGTTAGCTGTCCTTGGGATTTGCGGAAAGGCACTTCAGGAGGGAAAATGTCCTTCTGATCTCCACATTACTCTTTAAAAATAAAAACTTAATTCAAACTTCACATGGAAGTGCCGTATCAGTGAGTAATCCAAAGGGGGCCCCGATCTAACGTCCCCAAATCTTTGTGGAAAACGAGGCAGGAAATAAATTCAAAACGACGGAAAGACTTTCAAACTTAAAACCTAAGACAGACCTGGCAATGGCTTCGCTACTACCCCCTACGTGGGGAGCTTGCGCTTCGCTACTACCCCCTACGTGGGGAGCTTGCGCTTCGCTACTAAGATTAAAATTTAAAATCTAAAAAAAAGCAGCCATGGTTAAATTTTTTATAAATTTTCTGAACTTCGCCAATTATAATAATTTTAAAAAGGAATTCTAAACTAAATCTCCCCCCTTTCAAAAAATCACGTTGCTAAAATATAGTTATAGTTAAAATAAAAATGCAGCCTTACTTAAATTTTAATAAATTTTTTGAACTTCAACTTCTTTTAAAACATTATAAAACATTGGATAATCATATTTATTTTTTATGAACTAAACTATTTTGTTTTTTCAAACTCTAAAGAAATTCTTAGAAATCATCTTTGATAAAATTTTTAAATATACATAAGTCATAACCAAACTAAGATGAAATTATTATTCAAAGACTCCAAAAAATCCCCTTGTTAAATTATAGAGTTCATAATGATGATGATGATGATGATGTGTCCTTCGAACTTAACTTCAACGCTGCTCTTATCCCAGTCCCTACGTATTTCAGTGAGTTAATATTGTCCAAGTCTGATCCCGACTTGGATATGAAGCTTGAATAAGTTTATTTTGTAATTTTAAGCTTTAAAGAATTTCAAAGTTCATCGAAAAACAATTTTCCACTCATTTAGTTTAATGAGATTTTGACTTAAATCCCGTTTATCCACAAAATAACACATTGTGAACGCTGAAAAAAAAACAAAAAAACGATATCAGAAGAGTGGATAATGGAGTCAATCCATGTTCGCCCTTCTACGGGTTCTACCCACCTCGGACGGTCCCCTGGTGGAGCTAGCGGAACGAAGGGTTCACACTCAGCCTCGCCTAAAACTAGGGCCCCACCCCTAGCATGACCGTTTCCTGTAAGGCGAAACGGCCACTCGGCTCAACCGAGTCGTTAGACTCGCAGGAGGCAACACGCCTGAAGTTGGTCGTGAGGCCGTCTTCCGGGGTTACTAGGGCTGCTATCCGAAAGTAGAAGAGCACTAAAGGAGCTTCGGCTGCTACGCCCACACCCAGTGTCAGGCTGGGTGGCTCGAAGACGGCAGCACCTTCAGCGCATTGTTGGGCCAACAGCGCCCGTAGTTATGCCTCCGGGAATCGTACGGCCATATCCGTTAGAATCTTATCTTCGAAGAGGGCCCCAGCATCTCCGGCGAGCTAGGCCTGGAGAGCACATTCCATTAATGGAATTGCCGCGAACTCCCGGCCAACTGGGAGGAGCTAGGATACTCGTCTCTTTCCGTTTTCCCTTAGCTATCTTTTTGTAGGAGACCATGCTGGGATTTGCTATCCCACCACCACGGGGTGGAGGTCGGGCAGGCGGATGCGCCATTTAGACCTGGCATGATGTCTCCTTTCTTCTCTTCGCTTTATATTCCTCCTTTCAGGCAGTAGCTGTACAGCTGCACCTGGATAGGAGGTATACTGTTAATTTTGCCTCTATTCCACCGTCAGCCGACTTCGACGCGGGGGACTTCTGCCGCGCAATGACACGGGTGTCGAGGCCCTTTCTCTTGCTCTTGAGATTTAAATTGTAGACACCCCTCTGGGGAGACTACTCGATCAATCCCTGGGATCAGATCTTTGCCGACCTGATCGATGAGCTGGAGATAGGTGTCCTAAATTTGGATGATTTTACGTATCACCGCCCGAGAACCGTTTCATTTTCCTGTCTTGATCGATCTCCTCGTGCTCTCCGGATGCACAGCCTGATTTTGTGGTGGGAGGGTAGTCGATGACCTTCATGGTAGTGATCACTTTCCCATTCAAATATGAATTTCTTGACCGTTGCTACCTGGGAGAGCGCCCCCCTCCCCCCCCCCCATCGGTGGCGCTTTTCAGGAAATGCTTATTTCTCTGTCCCAGTCGAAGAGTATAGGTCGGTGGATCATGCTGTTGAGTTCTTCTCCAGCAACCTCATATCCGTGGGCCTGACTACTATTCTTAGAACGTCTGGTCGTTTTCCACGCCGACCGCTTCCGTGGTGGTCAACCGAGTGTGAGACGGCGCTCAAACAGAAGCATTTTGCCTACCTGCGATAAATAAGCGCCGTCTGAACTGAAAGATTCTCTGTCGGGGAATTTCTTCGAGCTAGGGCAGGTTCTGTTATGTTTCCAAGCACGCCCACCGCTCTGCCTGGCGGCCATACGTGTCTTCAATTAACGGGAAGACCCTCTAGCAGAGGTGTGGAAGCGGGTCAAAAGGATTTAGGACAAGCTCTCGAAGCCTCCCTTTCCAAGTCCAGAAGAATGGGGCTGCAATCTTGGACCCTGAGTCCGGGACGCAGTCCTTCACGACTGTTTTCTCCGCATTCTCTAGCCGAGATGCTGCTCCGCCTGCTTGCAATGAGAGTCGTGATGTCGTGGAAAGCCGACAACTGAACTTTACCTCCAGATGCGGAGAACTGCTCAACAACATGCTTACATTGAGTGAATTGCGTTCCGCTCTCGCTTCGTGCGTGGACACCGCCCCTTGATCGACATCCTTACTGCGACTACAGCTAGTTCATTGCCGTAGAGACAAGTATTGAGGCGTAGCCGAGACGTACATGTTTCCGTTGCTGCCTCTTCACTGTCGACATCCTTACTGCGGCTACAACTAGTTCATTTTCGTAGAGACAAGTCTCAAGGCATAGCCGAGACGTGCATGTTTTAGTCGCTGCCTTTTCACTGTCGACATCCTTACAGGGACTACAACTAGTTCATTTTCGTAGAGACAAGTATTAAGGCGTAGCCGAGACGTGCATGTTTCCGTTGCTGCCTCTTCACTGTTGACATCCTTACTGCGACTACAACTAGTTCATTGCCGTAGAGACAAGTATTAAGGCGTAGCTGAGACGTACATGTTTCCGTTGCTGCCTCTTCACTGTCGACATCCTTACTGCGACTACAACTAGTTCATTTTCGTAGAGACAAGTATTAAGGCGTAGCCGAGACGTACATGTTTCCGTTGCTGCCTCTTGACTGTCGACATCCTTACTGCGACTACAACTAGTTCATTTTCGTAGAGACAAGTCTCAAGGCGTAGCCGAGACGTGCATGTTACCGTCGCTGCCTCTTCACTGTCGACATCCTTACTGTGACTACACCTAGTTCATTGCCGTAGAGACCAGTCTTAAGGCATAGTCGAGACGTACATGTTTCTGTTGCTGCCTCTTCACTGTCGACATCCTTACTGCGACTACAGCTAGTTCATTGCCGTAGAGACAAGTATTAAGGCGTAGCCAAGACGTACATGTTTCCGTTGCTGCCTCTTCACTGTCGACATCCTTAATGCGACTACAACTAGTTCATTTTCGTAGAGACAAGTCTCAAGGCGTAGCCGAGACGTGCATGTTTCCGTTGCTGCCTCTTCACTGTCGACATCCTTACTGCGACTACAACTAGTTTATTGCCGTAGAGACAAGTATTAATGCGTAGCCGAGACGTGCATGTTTCCGTTGCTGCCTCTTCATTGTCGACATCCTTACTGCGACTACAACTAGTTCATTTTCGTAGAGACAAGTATTAAGGCGTAGCCGAGACGTACATGTTTTCCGTTGCTGCCTCTTGACTGTCGACATCCTTAATGCGACTACAACTAGTTCATTTTCGTAGAGACAAGTATTAAGGCGTAGCCGAGACGTACATGTTTCCGTTGCTGCCTCTTCACTGTCGACATTCTTAATGCGACTACAACTAGTTCATTTTCGTAGAGACAAGTCTCAAGGCGTGGCCGAGACGTGCATGTTTCCGTTGCTGCCTCTTCACTGTCGACATCTTTACTGTGACTACAACTAGTTCATTGCCGTAGAGACAAGTATTAAGGCGTAGCCGAGACGTACATGTTTCCTTTGCTGCCTCTACACTCTCGACATCCTTACTGCGACTACAACTAGTTCATTTTCGTAGAGACAAGTCTCAAGGCGTAGCCGAGACGTGCATGTTTCCGTTGCTGCCTCTTCACTGTCGACATCCTTACTGCGACTACAACTAGTTCATTGCCGTAGAGACAAGTATTAAGGCGTAGCCAAGACGTGCATGTTTCCGTTGCTGCCTCTTCACTGTTGACATCCTTACTGCGACTACAACTAGTTCATTTTCGTAGAGACAAGTCTCAAGGCGTAGCCGAGACGTGCATGTTTCCGTCGCTGCCTCTTCACTGAAGACCTCCTTACACGTTTCACATCTATACGCAGACGACTCCATGGCGACCCTTTTGTTCTCTGGCGGCCTTACTTTCATACCGGATATTAATCTCACTCATGAAGTTTATTCAAATTTAGTGTTATTTACCTTTTTCCTTTTATTAAAATTAAACCTTTATTTTATTTAGTTTTATGTTTTCTTTATAGCAGAGTTAAACCCTATTTAGTTATTTACTTGTTTATGCTAAAAGATAATTAAGATCTTTTGTTACTAATGGATTGATTAATTGACCCAACGTGCGGTAATTCTTCATGAGAGCAAATAAAAATAGAGAGTTGTCAAGTGCCGAATGGTCTCATTATGGTTCGCTCATTTAATCTAATGTGTCACCAGATTCGCTGAAGAGAAAAAAAAAGAAGTTTTTGCCAAATGCCAACAGATGGCACCATCTGTGTTGTGACGTCATACACCTTGTCTTCCCTTGGTTTGTTTGTTTTTACGAACGAGGTTCCTTAATTCCGCTGGCTCGTCTCATTCGAGGTCCGCATTCAATCAGTGGACGATCGCACGCCGTGAATTGCCAGGACTGATGTCGAGGTGCGTTTCCTCGCCTTTCTTTACTTCAACTTCTCCCGTCCCCACAAATCGTAAACAGATATTTGCCAACCCATACACACGTAAAAATCCACAAATACATGTAGTTTTTTTTGTTGTTGACACAGTGCCTATGTGTGCGAGAAGAGAGGGGAAAACCCCGCTATTACAATGGGCTTCCAATGAATGGCTTCCTTTTATATCAAAAAATAAGAGGCAAAAATAGAAAAGTTTTCATTTTCTTTTCTCCCCGAGTACAAAAAAAGGAGAGAAGTTTCTTTTCCTTTTTTATCGTTTTCGAGGGGAAACTTTATTGTAGTCGAGATGTAGCTGGAAATGTAGCCCGATCTTCTGGCAACCCAATTTTGTCTTCTGATCCGTAAGAGGGAAAAGTGATCAGAATGGACTCAGACTCACTGGTAAATTAAGTTGTAGAAAAAGTCCGTAGAGTGGAAATGGAGTGGCAAAAAGAGAGCATTTGCTGCCAACACATCAAAGCCATTTCGCTGAGTGAAGATATTGGGTAAGAGGGGAATTGAGGTGAGAGATTGAGGATTTTTCTCTTCTGCTTTGGGACACGATTCGGAAACATTCTCTCAAGAGATTGGTTTCTATTACATGAAACCGTTCGCGTTCGCTGTTTAACTTTTCGGCGTTGATTACATTTTTTGTTGAGTACATTGTTTGTTGCTTTGTGCCTCGGGTACATTGTAGCGTTGTCTTTTAATTAATTGTTGAGTACAGTTTGTTGCGTTGTGCCTTGCACAGTGTACGTTGATTACATTGTTTGTTACGTTGCGCGTTGTTCTTTGAGTACATTCTGTTGCGTTGTGCGTTTATTACAATGTGTTACTTGTATGTCGATTCATTGTTGCGTTGCTCGTTGATTACATTGTTTGTTGCGTCGATAATGTGCGCGTTGTTCGTTGAGTACATTGTTTGTTTGGTTGTGTGCTATGTTATGCGTCGAGTACATTGTTTGTTGTGTTTTGCCTCGAGTACATTGTAGCGTTGTCTTTTAATTACATTGTTTGCGTTGCGCGTTGTTCGTTGAATATATTGTTTGTTACGTTGTGCGTTGATTGCATTGTTTGTTGCGTTGTTTGTTGAAAGTACATTGTTTGTTGGGTTGTGTGTCGAGTACATTATTTGTTGCGTTGTCCCTCGAGTGCATTGTTCGTTGCGTTGGACATTGTGCGTTTATTACATTTTGGGTTGATTGCTTGTTTGTTACGTTGCGTGTTGTTTGTTGAGTACATTGTTTGTGAAATTCGGCATTAACTACATATAACTCAAGCTTTATTATTAGATAAGTATCTTTCTCAAATGACCCATTTTCATACATTCACATTTCGCGGAGTTGTTACTTAAAATTAAGAAACTAAAATCAACGAGGGCACCGGCGGTAGAAAGTTCGCAATGAGAGATCTGTAAAGAAAGTGGTGAGGATGAAAGTGTGTGTGGAAGAGAGATAGCAGCCGAGGCCCTTGGGCTCCCAGTTCTTCAGATGACAGCTGCAACAGGGTTACCAATCTAACGCTTAACACCTCCTTGCGTGACACATAAAACAGGGGTCAATCATACTTTGAGAGATACTTTATTTTTTTTACGACCGATCCATATGGTCTGGTATTTATCACTGTGGGTAGGACTTGAACCCCTCCTCCCCTTCCTATCCTATCCGAAGATGCTAACCATTTATAGACCTTGAAACGAAAGGATGAGACGGTGGATCGGGTGCCATCTGCAACGAGCTGGAAGAAGTTTCGATTTGAGGCCGTTGGATCAGAATTCGCCTCCACTAACACCTTCGCCAAAGATGCATGTGTAAAATCACAGATATGTACATGAATAACATAAGTGGCGTTTATTTTCGACATTTGAAAAAGAACAGAGTAACCCCAAATTGGGCTCCTCTGCAATTTATGGACGCAATAAAGATGTTTATGCTCCTTGAAAGTCTAAACGTCCCATGTTACAGCTTTATAGGGGGCGCAATGGCCAGTCCAATTTTAAGTGTGGTTCCTCCGATACTCACACTTGAATCAGATTCAGACCTCGTTTGGAATGTCAAGTATTTTTCTTCCGCGTCACATGTATGTATCTATATGCACGTTTATTAGGGGCGAGGGGAAGAATAACCTATTCCCTGAATTCCTCGCGTTCAAGTACGTTGATGATACATTCTAAACTCTAATCACAAACAATTGAAGTGTACTAATTAAAATGAAAATGCCTGAACGCCAGATTCGAGTGAGTTATAAAAAGAGAGCAACGTTTATTTTCGAAAACCCCAAAAGATCAACATTTATACCACATAGTTCATTGCGATAATGTACGTTTCACCGGCCAAATATTTCACACTGCAGGGCTTATTTTTCAAAGGAAATTCGTCGCTCGTACTCAAGAGCTGAATAAGGATGTTCACTTTCCCTTCAAAGGTCTTCTATTTTTTTTTACTCTTATTTTTCTTTCTTTTTTTTTTGCTCCAATTTATTTTACGCCTGCCAAATTGCTAGAGTCATTCCCGTCGTGTTTGACAAAGTGGGATCTTGACAAGAGTAAGTGAGCTCTGAATTTACTTAACAAGGGTGAGGACTGACTCTTGCCAACGAAGACATTGGCACTCAGTGAAGAAGAAAAATAAGAGGTTTGCTAAAGAGGGCAGATAACGGACCACCGAAGGCAAAAAGTAAAGTGCCAGAAGTTAGATGAAAAAGAGATTTTAAAAGTGCAAATTAGTGACGTAAAAGGGAGTAAACCACACTCCATATGGCCGAAATGTTACCCTTCCTTGCAAGCAAACCAACACAAAATAGTCCTGAGGCCATTTCTACTTAAAGATAACGGTGGTCTCTAAATCGACTACTGGAGTCGTACATTGCTGGTATAAAAAATATCACCCTCGCAAATCTTAAAGCGGGGGCAATTTCCGTTCTGCCAAAGTAGTCAATTAGCTGAATCTGTTTATGAGAATCCAGCGTTCCTACATCAAAATAAACACGTGTAGTCGTCTCTAAACGACCACACGCTCGCACATAATATCTGTAATCAAAGCTGGTGGTGCCGTGGCAACGGCGGAAGCGGCTTTCTGCGGATGGCTCTGTGCCTGGCTCTCTGCTGTACCAGCCTCTTCTGATCTCAACTTGGGCCGGAAAGAGTAATTAGGCTCTTTGTTCATCTCTTCTTTTAAGACCTCCTTTAAGAGATCGCGGTTACGCCGCACGAAATTGTATCAGGATTGGAATGGGAATCACATGAGTGAAGAGGGGGGCGGGGAGGGGAAGTGGAAAAAGCCCCTCTTAATGGAAGCAACTCAAGATTATGAACGATGTAGACTAAACGGAAGTGACTCTTTTAGTGGACGCTCCAATTTTGTTTTAAAATTCCCTGAGGATAATTTAAAAAGTTGTTTACGTGTTGGGAAAAAAATGAATATAACTTAGTGTAATTTAGATGGATATTATTAACAGTAATTTGTTTTAAAATTTACACGAGACAAACGAATGTACAAACATGAATAAATTGAACACCAAATTTTGATATAATGAATTTATTAGAAATTTAGCGTGCAGAATTTTTAAATGAGTTTTAACTTAATATTTTATTGACTCTACGTTAGTTGATTTAAAGAGTACTAATTTTAGTTTATTAAGATAGAATTATAGGTTAGAAAACTTAAATCGCACTCGGCAATTAGAAAATCGACAATTCGGGTCGTATTGCTCGATTTGGAGTCTTTCTCCGTACAGAATTTGAGGGACCTTCACCTAGAGGTTTTGGGGTTTCCTACGTACACAATTTGGGTCTTTCTACGTACAAATTATTGGCCATTCTATCGCAACCGTTTCCTAAGTTATCCTAAGCCGTTAGACCTTAGTTAGCCTTCCCAATTGACGCTTCGAGGAACAAGTAAAGGACCGCATTTGTTTACTAGTGCGTTCGCATTGTTCGATCCCTCTCGAAACTACGGTGTTTGCCTTTCTCCGTACATATTTAAGGGGTCTTAACCTACATGTTTTTGGCTTCCATACGTACACAATTTGGGTCTTTCTACGTGCAAATTATTGGCCTTTCTACCGCACCCGTTCCCTGGGTTATCTCTAAGCCGTTAAACCTTAGGTAGCCTGCCCAATTGAGGCTTCGAGGAACAAGTAAAGGACCGCAATTTGTTTACTGGTGCGTTCGCATTGTTCGATCCTTATCAAACCTACCTACACGGTTTTTGCCTTTCTACGTACAGATTTTGGGGGTTTATACGAATAGGATTTTGACTTTTTCTGCATATAGATGATATCCTCACCTCGTACAGAATTTATGTTTAAGTACATAGGGTTTTTTCTTACATAAAAACTATCCACATACAGGGTTTGTGCCTACCCAATTTAACGAGGAACTTTTTTTTATATAATTTTGTTGATTTAAGCGCAGCTAAGTTACATAGGGTGTTATAAGTCCCCGGATAAGAGTCGCAATTCGTATCTCATTTACCGCGGCTGCCATACGCTCTAGATATCCGTGTTTCGGAAGACACGTTAATCAGTAGATACCCTCTGTAAATAGTTACTTTAAATGATGCCAGATCGGTGGTAAAAAAACTCTACGCATTTTTTTCATTTATTCGTGTGTGTGTGTGTGTGTGTGTGTGTATGTTTCCTTCGATCATTTCTATCTCATCTGTTTCAACCAATTTTCCATGCCAAAGCAGAATTGCGGTCACTATGTTTGGTTATTGTGTGTGTGTGTGACAGGTTAATATGATAATACACTCGTGTGTGTGATCTTCAAGCCGATATGAGTACAAAAACAGTAAATTTTGACTCGTCCAAAAAGAATTGCGGTAACAAAGGACAAACGACTTGTTGATGACCTTAATATATTCTCAACCTTTATAATTTCTTTTTTTAAATTTTATTCCTAGAATTTTTGACCTCTTCCTAGGTCATGTAGGTTATTTACTGCTCTTTTTGGCTCTTTGTGCCCATACCCACTTTTAGGGTAAAGATCTCTTTGCTAACAGATCTCTGAACAGCGCCGGAGATTTATGAGAAGGATCAGACCAGTTAGAACCCACGTTCCCATTCTTTTCATTCTGACGACACTTTACCAACTTATGACGATCTTTGGCCCCATCAATATATATCAAGCTTTTATATTTAATTATTATTATTATTATTAAGTAATGTAAATGTTTCAGTAGCAAGAGAATAAAACAAAAGAGAGATGTTAAAATTTATTGTGAGAAAAATATTTTCATTTATCCTATTTTCAGGAAAATGCAGCATCATAATTTTCAAATTAGCCCCCCTCCCATAGGAAAGTAAACTCCATGGCCTCCTAAAGGGCCATAACCTTCAATTTGCCTCTGAAAGGAAGGTCTTCCTTAATTGTGCCTCCTAAATTTGTTCTAATTATGCCTAGAGATTAAGATGCAACTAAATCGTCGATGTTGGTATGTTCTTGAGATTTGCGAGCCTCTCGGATCCTGAGGCCCCAAAGTAGGCTCCTTTCTAGAATTACTCGTGATTTGTATCTTTCGTACCTTTTCACTTCACCCATTGTCACCACTTTTTTTAATGAACTTCTTGTTACAAACCCTGGAGCGGAGATGCCGTCGTTGGTTTGTCCTTAGTTTTATGTAACTAAGTTCCTTTTGTATACATTTAATAGTGAGATGTTTTTTGAAAACGAGCCTCAAATGAAGTCTATTATGACAAATGAATTGAGATAAGCGTCAACACGATTGCATTTTTCCGTCCAGCTTGATTCGCTTTTCAGATCTTCGCGGGTTTAGGCAATAGCAACATTCGTGGGGCGCCTCTGCCCCCCTAATCTCGCCTCATCTTAAACCCTAAACCCACACATCTGTTGTTCTACAAAGTATTTACTAATGCATATTGTCGTTGTATGACCGGTGTACGCCGTTATACGTACACATTCCTACTGTGCTTTATATACACAGTTGCTAGGCCAAGGAATATTCAAACACGACTACACAAATATACTTTAATAGGACTAAAAATTACATATACATATAGGGCAAGTTAAATGCAATGCAATTAAATATTGACGGTTCACTGCTAAGATGATTAACACTATTAGGTTTGAACCGAGGGATAATTAATTAAGTAATGATTTTACAATTATGCAAGTTCTAGAGCAAAGGGGATCCTTGAGGTTCGATGCGGTAAAGGTGGGAAGAGCGCGACGAAGCAGAGGGCAAATCCTTTTTACTTCGGTGGGCGGCGAGTAGGACCAGGTAGGTAAGTTCAACCTTGAACTTGTGGGCGTCTCACGGGACGCTTAATTCAACTTCGGGAAACTGGAGTTTCGGGGCCTCTTATCCTTAAGAGGCAAACGGAGGGTGCTTCGGGGATGGCTTTTCCTATCCTTAAAATCCGAAGCCGTGGTGAGAAGGGTTGAAGCGCGCCTAACTATTCCTACGAACAACACTGAGTGACGACTAGCTCTTCATTGGCTCTTTAACAATCCTTTAACTCTTCTCTGGGCGAGAATGTAGTCGATTTCCTCTCGACTAACGAAGACGTTACACCAAACGTACTGGACGGCGGTTTCAGGCCCAATCTACATGTGAATTCTGAACTGTCGATTATATACCCCGAAATTATCTAGACGGGGAAATAGATTCATCGCCAACAGACTTCCTTAATTGCCTTGGGCCGCGAAAAGGTTCTATAGCGCGAAGTCGCGATACCCACTTAATGGTCTTTCTGTTGTTCTAATTTTCGCAGACTAATTTAGAGCGGTCAACAGCGAACTGGGAAAGTCAGGGGGGGGGGGGGGGGAGAATTCCTTCTCTTTCTCATTCTTCCACATATATGATCACTTTGTGTGGGTATGTTGATCCAGGATGATCTTTGCCCCTCCAATAGGGGTTGAAACACATAATTCTACATTATTTATACTAAGAAAGTGATATTGTGCTTATTTTTATGCTGAATATTTTTCCTTGTGCTCGTTCTTTCCTTTCATCTAATAGCATTTTATTTTTCTCTTCTCCCAATTCTGAATTACAACATTAATTTTTTTCCTTATTATTAGTTTGCATCGGTCTTCTCATCTTCTCCTGTGTACGTACATAAGTGAGGAACCTTTGTAGCTTTAGAGGAAAGTGTTCTGCAATTCATTATCTCTTTGGTGAGTAAGAAAGACGAAACCACTCTCTCATTGGTTGTTTTTACCACTCCTAAGCTAACAGGATATCTGCCCTCAAGAGAAGAGACGTTGCAAACGATAAACAAAACATCCGACACCGGTAGAGAAGATCCTTGGATCGCCATTAACGAAACAATAACTGGCAAAATGATGACAATGGATGACAGATAAAGATGTGACCCCCCTCAAAGGATATTTTAATTTAGGATGGAAATCTTTGTTTTCCCGGAAGAATACTAAGTTTTTTTGCAGTGAATTTTGATAAAATGGAGCAAGTGTTTTTGTCATCACCACTCGATCATGAGTACGCCAATTGTTGTCGCATTTTCCCATAAGAAATAAAAAAATAGACGTCTGTTTTAGCTTTGAAGAGAGGTCTGTGAAAATTGCTGATTGTGATTGAATTTCAAGTGCATGTCCATAAGAAACTCCTAAGTTCACTAATCGGTTTACACACAAAAAAACACTTCCGTTATCCTGTAGTCCCAAATATTCATTAAATTCATTAAATCATAGATGAAATATAGTATTTCTTAATTAACTATAAGACTTTCCCTAATCGTTCAATTTACATCCCCAAGGATAACATTGCCTTTCTATGAAATGATACTAAGTAATCACGAATGAAAAGGGATGAAAATCTATTAATCTCGGATCAATCTTGCGCGGATATAGCAGCAGTCTCTTCGATCTCAATTCGGCACAATATGCAAATTTTATAATACCAAACATGAATTTCATAATCTGAAGTCGGTTTGTTCATTTCGAAAAGACGGAGAGCTTGAATTCAAAAGATTCATTGTGCGAGGCTGTCGGGGACAAGTGAGGACTTCAAAGGGGAAACATAGCAATCGAATTGAATTCATTTCCCCTCCTCGCAGACGAAGCAGGGCCGGGCAACTGCCAGCTAATATCGTTGGACCTGTGCATAAAATGTGACAGCAATGCGGGCGTTGTATAAAAGAGTGGGAGAAACCATGTTCACGGTTTCTCCCTCTCATATATAGAAAAGAAATAGAGCTAGATGGGAACACCGAAATAAAACTTTAGAAAAATGAAATCGAGATAAGATAAAGTGAGGGAACACCGTAGAATGAATGAATCATCTTATATATGATAACCATATTTCAATACTAAATGAAAAGTTGACAGGAAGGTTTGTATAAGGCAGCTCATTGCACCACATAGGTGATCTTCATTTTTTAACTTCAATGTTGGGATAAATCTAATAGGTTCAGAGACTGGGAGGAACTGAGAGAAAGGAAAAACGCGGACGTTGAAAAAAACAAAGAGTTAAATAAACCATGGAGTTTGGACATCACTCTTTATTCTTGGCTGATGCATTTGGGAACTTCTAGATTGGCATTTTACGCCAGCGCAGAAGAGCCAGAAGTCCGAAACCGGACCCCTTTGGGCTATGCTAGGAGGGACTACTTTGTTTTAGCCATTGCGCAACAAATGAGGGAAGAAGATCACTAGATGTCTTATTTGTCAGCAATGTTTATCGTTCATTTTGGCTTTTATGAGAGGGATTAGTAAATTAATTATATTTAGATTTTCCCTTAATAATTCCACGTAATGAATTTTGAGGTTATTTGTGTTTTTGAAGCCATCTTACAATTTTACTCCACCGAACTCCATCGCTTTGCAAAATTAAATGAATTTTTACTTGTTTATTTCTCACAAAAATAAAACGAATAGCCCCATGGATACAATTTTCACCCTTGTCATTATAACCCCCATAACATTTTTTTTAAATAAAAAAACAAACAAAGACCAAAAATTCAGAATTTTCACAAGTATGAAAAACCTGCTAATCCGTGTTCAGGGGACCCATATTTTGGCGATCAGGTCTTCTGAAGAGACGTGTTGTTGGTCCCAGATTTTGATCATCCTCCGTTGCTTTATCCGTTTTCCTGCTCCGCGTGATGGACTCCAATATCTTCCTTTCCCTCCCCGAGCATAAGGGGTGAATGCGTCAAATTCCCCCCCCCCCCCCAATCCATTTCGCATTACTTCCTCGAGGGGATCATTTGCCATTCTACATTGGCGAGAGGATTAAATCGATGCAACAAACATTTGCCAACAATAATAATTCAGAAAGCAAACAACCCCGCCCTCGCCTCGGATCCTTACGAATGGCGTTCATGTTTAGAAGTTTCGGTGTCTCTTTTTAATTGATTCTATCAAAAGTTTTCTCCCATCTCCCCCTCTCCCCGATCTGTATATTTCTCAGCGACAATTATGTGTGGTTGAAAAAGACTTTTCTTCTTTCATTCAAATCAAATTCATATCCTTCATTCAACCTGGCTCTCATCAGCCTCATCGAAAGCAAGATTCCTTCTCCTTCCGTGTCTACGGTGTAGAAGGGAGATGAAATGAGAGAAGAGGAATTGATTTTTCGCCACCAATCAAACTCGAAATTATACACCGTTCCCCCCCCCCCCCAACCCCTCCGACGATTGAATCCGTGGATGAAGGGAGGCTGAGGGCTACATGAGGCAAAATCTGACAATGTATGTAAATGGCTGCACACGTAAGCATATTCGTAGCATTCCCTTCTTTGCCTCTTGACGGAAATTTGGCTCCGACCTAATTTTATGAAGTTAAAAATGGAGATATAAGCTGTTAATGAAGCTGAATTAAACGAGAACAAAAACCGTACATGAAGCACTTTGAAGTTCCGCCGCGACTTCAGTCCTTGTGCAAAGGGGAGAACAAAAAAAAATATGAGTAAGAGACAGAAAAAGGGGAGGAGATATCCTACTCCCCCTTTTCTTATCATCTCTGACGCATCAACACTCGCGACGAGAATCATTTATAACTGATTTTTTGCCATCAATCTTCCGTTCCGAATCCAAATTTAGCATCGTGGCCTCATCAAAAACCCAGCTGCAGATTATTGATCGTGCGATCCCCGCTCCAGAACACGACGGCTTTGGGAAATACATCGCTTAATCGGCTCAGTAATCGGTCCGTATCCGAAATACGGTGTGAAATGAGCTTCCGAAATGCCGCCGAATTTCTGAGCTTCTGGTCGATTGGAATAGGTCAAATGGGTCGGATGCACCCGATTCTAAGGCAAGTAATTTGTGAAGCCTTTTTATTGCTTCTGGAACAAAGGAAATGCGATTTATTCACCTTAAACTTATGGCTCTAGCTTCAATGAGGTCTGTAAGGCACACGCTCTAAGAAATGTATGGCTAACTATGCCTATATCTGCAGATAAATTGCAGGAAATCCTTACGTTACTTTCTCCCTTATAAAAACTGTTATCCCCTTTCCTTCAACTATAACAAAATCCACGGGTATCGGGACAGTATTCGAGCGAATAACAGCTCTCCCACTGATCTTCTTTCCAATACAACTCCATTACCAGTTAGTTCCTTCTCGCTGGTGATCGCATTTAATGGCAAACGAGGCGAACAGGAAGGAATGAGACGTGAAGATTATTGTTATTAGACGGGTAGGAGAGAGGGTGAGGGGAAGAGGGCCACTTCGGTAAGACGAGGCGAGCGAAGGGGAGACACGTGAACACAAAGCTCGCTAGTTGAAAGCCGTCTAAATGATAATTATCCTCATCCTTTTAAAGATCACGATAAGGATATTAACCGTCCTGAGATCTGTGTTGTGGAGCAGGAACGACGATTTGTCGATAGACCGGAGCTTGATAGTTGGGTTGTGGCCTTTGGAAAGACGACTCTTTCCCCAGTCCTATTGCTGGGCTGGGGAAAGGCATTTGTTTAATGTCCGATATATGCAGGAGTGTGCATGAAGTTGCCCCATAAATATCATTCAAGAAGGAGGCTCAAATTAATCGCCTAGCCGGTACAAGACGGAAAAGTGTAAGAAGACAAGAAATTCGGGAGAGTTTGATCGATATTTAGATTTGAAAAATAAGAGTTATCTGCCAAATCAATTTCCAACACTGGGAGGGAAACGACAAGATTTTTATTGCCTTTTCTTCAACATATGTTGTTATGAGCGCATTCACAAAGGTAGTTTCTTTGACAAAAGTTGAAGAAAAGATTTGGCATCGTGACTGCTGGTGATCTCCGAATGTTATTGTCAAATTTGGAGCCTGACGTCATTAAGGTGGCAGGAATGTGTCATTTTCAAGGTTTGTAATAGGCTTGACAAAGGTTTAATTTTGTTTCTTTTAGAACTTCAGTTCATTCAGAGTAAATATTTAAGTTTTCTAGGTAGTCAATAATAAACGCTTTTCTATTTATTAGTGTTGTATGTAAGGGTCAAGTGAATATGCATGAGTAGTCATACGAGAGCATCTCACGATTATAGGTAATTAGAAAGTTTACCACCGGAGCAAATGGTAGGAAGCACGGGGGGTGAGTTCGGGAGACGGTAAGTGGTAACCCAGGAAAGACGATGGTAATAGAAAGAAAAAGGACAACAGACAAAGTTCAGCTTTGTGAGTTGTCTAGACCCGATTTGACTGTGAGGTAGTAATTATTCCGTTGACTTTACTACATTGATGAAGTGTTTCTTTTAAAAGTATCCGATAGTCATGAAGCGTCAGTAGCGAGTTGTTTTATTCATTTGAAGCCAAAGTAAATGTTGCTTTCATGTAAAATGTCGTAAGAATATTCAGTATTGTTGCCTCTGAATTCCCGGATCTAACGAAGACTGTATAATTGATTTCCTCAGGTTTTGAATGAAAGATTCCTTTGCACATGTACAAATCCCCCAAAAAATATGGATTCCGAGAAAGTGGTTCATCAATGACGGATCCTGGATCCTTAAATTTATTTTCTACTTCGCTGTGGCGATCGTAGGTGGTAATTTATTTCAATGTGCTTTAAATTTTCTTAGGATTACTGTGGCAAATTTGAGCTCAGAAAAATCACAGGACGTTTATTTTTTTCTTGCGAAGCCAAGCGTTAATCCTAATTTTGCGGGTGCAATTACGGACAAAATAATAATAATAAATGAAAAAGGTTTCTTAATACTGTCAACCCTTAACATAAATATATGCAAAAGAGTCGAAATCGGGTGTTAAATATAATAGGTTTACTTTTCAAAACTATATTATATATATATATATATATATATATATATATATATATATATATATATATATATATATATATATATATATATATATATATATATATATATATATATATATATATATATATATATATATATATATATATATATATATATATATATATATATATATATATATATATATAAAATGCAATAACGCCCCGATTAAATCTTGTCTAGAAAATGCATTTGCAAAAGGCTTAAAAGATCAGGCTTTTTCTAAATTCTCTCTCGTCTCTCTCTCTTCGTCGCAGGGGAAAGAAAACTTATTCGAAGAAAGTGTAATGCAATTTAATGCAGAGTGTGCCTATCAAAAACAAAACCAGTTGGGTTCTGTCACTCAAATCCCTTCAGTCTACCCGATATGTACCGGCGAAGTGGGATTAGGACTTGGCCGAAGGTAATCTCCGAGAATAAACTTTTCCTTTCGCTAATCCTCTTTGATTGAAATTTGGATCGTGGATTCCGCGCTGCACGGATTTAATTCGCAAAGAATGGCACTCCTTTGTGTCTTCCCAGATCAATTAGTGGAGGCTACTTTCATGGTACCCAATAACATTTTTCAGCTTCACCGATCGGTTTTTGTAGGGGGAAGTGCATGTGACATGTCTCTCAAACATTTTTGTTTCGTAACAACACTTTCCGTATAGCAACATCTGTATATTTCACAGGTGTACATGTACACTTAGTTCTCCCCCTTACTTGCGCTTTATATACGTCTTTTGTGAGGCTTATGTAAGTATTTCGTGCTCTTCGGACTGCGTGTCTGTGTATCGTATAGAGTTACGGACGCGAATGCAAAATAGAGAGGGGATAGAAGGCTACACAAACGCTCACCCGGCGTTCCCTTTTCTCCCCCCCCCTTTCCCCTTCCCCGTTACATCCAGACTTGAGGGGAGGGAACCGAGGACTATTAATAAAAGACATCTCGACGGGCTCGGATAGCGTACGGTCTCTCCAGGGTTGCTGGCCAGGTGCATCTTCGCCTTGACAATGACGCTCGGAGATGGGCGGCGATCCGTTAACCTGTTCAGCTGAGATTACTTCAATTAATCCTGGGCGTTTCTGCTGCTTCGAATCAGTGTTGGTTACAAGTTATAGAAGAGGATTGATTTAGTTCGTCGGTGTTCGTTCGAGGGAGGGTGCACGAGGGGAAAGAGGAGCGGGGCAGAATGCTTGATGAGCTTTTTGGAGCTAACCGAATACGGGAGATGAATTTGCGCAAGACACTCCCCTCCCCCATCCCTTATCTGCTCGACTGCTTGGCATTCGCTTCGTTTGTTTATTCATCGGATGCGTGTAAGTAAATTTGTATCAGTTCCTTTCTCGATAACTGTTTTTATCCCCTTTTCAGTGATTTGGTTATTTCGTGACCTTTTTTTGCGGTTTTCTCTGGGCTGAGGCAGTCATCATGCCTTCAATTTAAACGCTTTCATTTCCTATACGGATTCGCAGCGAACGGGCGGGCGCTCTGTGAAAATTCCTGGCCCAGAAGAGCGTTATACAAAACTCATTATTATTAATATTATCTCGCAGGAAGAAACAGAAATGATCCAACTACCGCTGCCACCCTTGAAAAAAACAAAAAAAAACATTCCTGTAATAAAAGTGTTTACCGTCAATAGAAATTGTATTCTAATTGATGGTTTGTTTTCTCCTATCATTTCGACCTTGATCATAAAGGCGAAATAAATGCCTTGAAGCATCTGATTGCAATTCACTTAATAAATATCAATGACTTTCTAATTCACCTAACCTCATTAACCCCATACGCTATTTAATAGTGATGAAGACAGCAAATGAGCCCAAAATTTTCTCTCAATCCAAAACAAAGTATCTTTCAAATTATACAGGGTGTTCCTAAAGTATGGACACACAGGAAACATCACAATGATAAGAACATAAGAACATAAGAAAAGAAGGAGACTGCAAAAGACCATTCATGGCCTACACTTGGCAGCTCCTGATCCATTCAACACACAAAAGATTTCTTACCAGAGAAAAGTCATCAACATTGTCACCCTTAACAGGAGTTCGTCAGATCTAATCTACAATATACATAAAATGCATCCAGAGGATTATGTCCATTCATGCAACCGCAAAATATAATCTTCCCACTCCTTAGAAAAATATATACATATGTACATAAAAAAAAGTCAGTCCCATCTAGCAGCTTCATCCATATATTTATCTAATCTATTCTTAAAACTACCCAGAGAGGAGGCTTCTATCACATGCCTAGTGAGCCTATTCCATTCATCTACCACACGATTTGTAAACCAATTCCTCCCAATCTCCTTCCTAAACCTATACTTATCAAGCTTAAACCTATTGCTACGTGTCCTGTCATGTTCACTAAGTATAAGAACCTTACCCAGATCCCCTTTATTATATCCTTTTACCCATTTGAAGACTTCAATCAATTCCCCTCTGACTCTTCTCCTTTCCAATGTATGTAGATTTAGTTTTCTGAGCCTTTCACCATAAGGTAAGTTCCTTAGCCCACCAATCATCTTTGTCATCCTTCTCTGCACAGACTCAAGCAAATCAATGTCCTTCCTATAATATGGTGACCAAAATTGTACTGCATAGTCTAGATGAGGCCTAACTAGCGCCAGATACAGTTTTAGAAGGACTTCAGCACTCTTATTGCTTACACTCCTCCTAATGAATCCCAATATCCTATTAGCTTTATTCTTAGCATTTAGACATTGCTTTCTAGGACGAAGGTCTGAACTTACCAAAATACCCAAGTCTCTCTCACAATCAGTCCTCCCTAAAATTCTGCCATTTAATTTATAACTATTCAATGGATTATTTCTACCTATACTAAGTACACTACATTTGTCTATGTTAAACTTCATTTGCCATTTCTCGGCCCAATTGGACAGAATGGTCAATTCCTCCTGCATTACAACAGCATCAGAATCAGCCCTAATGGCCCTACCTAGCTTAGTATCATCAGCAAATTTACTCAGGTCACTACTTATACCTATGTCAAGATCATTAATATAAATTAAGAATAGCAAGGGACCCAAAACAGATCCTTGAGGAACTCCACTGCTAACACACCCCCACTCAGATTTAACTCCATCTATACTAACTCTTTGCTGTCTGTCACCAAGCCATGACTGAATCCACCTAAATATACTGCCATCGATCCCGTGTGCTTTAACTTTGCTCAGAAGTCGTAAGTGTGGCACTCGATCAAAAGCCTTACTAAAGTCCAAGTATAAAATATCATAGTTTTCATCATTATCTGCTGCTTCATACACCTTACTATAAAAAGACAGCAAATTAGTCAGACAGGATTTACCCTTACTAAAGCCATGCTGTGATTCTTTTATCAACTTATGCTTATCCAAGTGATCTCTAATATTCCTTGCTATAATAGATTCCATCATTTTCCCTACCACTGATGTCAAACTTACTGGTCTGTAATTAGACATATTTGTTTTATCCCCTTTCTTAAATATAGGTATCACATTGGCTTTCTTTCATGCCACTGGCACAATGCCACTCTCCAATGATTTTCTAAAGATGCATGCTAGGGGCTCACTTAACACATCCTTACATTCTTTCAAAATTCTAGGAAAGAGCTCATCAGGACCGGGTGCTTTACTAAGAGACCTCATATGCTAAAGGAGAAGCGTTCTCAATGAAAATTAAAGATACGAGATACCTGAGGAAACAGCCCACCATAAATGACTGTGCTCAAATGGACGGAAATTTGGAGTTGATGCATCGCGTTCATCGGGTGAATCTCCCAAAGCGCATCGAACTTTGAATCACAAATGGTTGAAATCACATTTATGATTTAATTTGTTAACATTTCAATTAAATAAAATGTTGATTTTTATATTGAAAATATGCATTATGTGTGTTCAGACTTTAAGGACACCCTGTATAAATAAATCATTTATCAATGGTGGAGGTGGGATTGCTTTGGTAGTGCTGAATTTTTGTACAAAGTGGAATGGACCCAAATTGGATCCCGGTCATTGTAAAGCAATGAATTGGGAACGTATGTGGCAAATATATTACCAATTAGACAACACCAGTGTACTTACACAATGAAATTGACCCAGTGGTAAATGCTTCTCGGCAGGTCTTTCCATCCTGTGGTAACAACCATTTCTTCTGTTATGCCTCCCTTACCCAGCAAACGAGATCACCGAGCCCCCGTGATGCTTCTCATTTGCGCTAATTATCCTTTTATCATCTCTATATGTATGTAAACGTATGGGAGAGAGATCGAGGGACATTTAAGTGAATCCATGTTCTATTTGAACCATCAAAAAGCTTTAAAACTGCCTTCTAACTAGTATTAAAAGCAATCACAAGTCACTAATGAGGAGTCGTAAACTAGCCAAGCTGGCCCCCAATTTGCTCGTGTATGACATTAGAAAACGAGACGTCGCGCCGTAAACATTTTTTAACTAAATTATAATTGACTGCTCCTATCTCTTTCTACCATACACTTTTTTATGGTAAAGGTTCCCACCGAATGATATGCTTATACGCACAAACCGATAGGACAAAGAGGAAGGAGAAAGATAGGGGAGAAAGAGAGAAGAGCAGTTAATTGTAATTTAGTTTAAAATGTTTACGGCGCGACGTCCCGTGAAAACCTATTCGAGTTTGGCGTGTGTTCTAGCCAATGGTAGAGGGAGGCGATTCAATCAAACCATTTATAAATGCGGCGGACAGTGTGTTATGATCCTAAAGGTTCACGCACGTTGAAGAGAAAAACAAACCAACAAATACAGCGGCGTCTTGCAGGAGCAAGAGGGGAAGTCTTACGACACCTGTCCCCTCGGCTTTTTAAGGTCGTCTGACTGCTATTCTAGAGCCATTCTCCCCACGTTGCTGCGCTCTGTCTTCCACTGCACTAAACACATCCATCCCACAACCTCTCTTCGTATTTTAGGGGGATTCCTGTACATAGATGTAGAAATAATGTTAGTTTAAACAATAAAATAAGCAATCTACAAAATAAACATTAAAAACACATTTGGAGCAATTTATGCCTCAAAAAGTGTCTTTATTGTACTATAAACGGGAACATAAAAAGGCATTAAAAAGGTCGAATACTGCACGAGGTCGGAATGAGTTTTAATATATATATATATATATATATATATATATATATATATATATATATATATATATATATATATATATATATGAATATGTACATATTCATATTTATAGTTATCACGTGCTAACTTTCGTGATATTTCCCATATATATATATATATATATATATATATATATATATATATATATATATATATATATATATATATATATATATATATTCCAAATTATAGGAGAAAATAAGTTTAATAAATTTGATAATTAGTAATTGTTGGAATCTTCATTGAAAAATATAACATTTTTTATTTATTTTGATGATGAATAAAACATTAACACAAGGATTTGTCAATTATGTATGTTTATGTTTATAAAAAACAAAAACAAAAATGTGCGACCCGGTCCACACACAGCCAGCCCCAGAAATCAGAACTTACCAAGCTCTCAGAAATGCTTATCTAAGCTACTTTTAAATTTGTTGATGACATCATTGTATTCTGTTCTCAGCAACTAATTCTAATGATTAATTACCTAGTAAGTAAGTTTAGCTAGTTAGTATCTCATCGCTTTACTTTTAGTTCGACTCCATTGTTTCTCGTTCTACTTGACTTATCAAACAAAAAATTAATCAGATTTAACATTGTTAAAGATGTTTAATTCTTATCATTTGTGTCAATTTACGCATCAATCTATTTGTCTTAGGTGACTGGAAATCAAGCACCTTCGACCTGTTCGCATTCATCTGATCTCTGTTGTAACGCGACGGGAACCATCTTAGTTTCAAACGTTACATCGTTTTGCTGATCGGGACACCAGAGTTGCACCGCATATTCATAGTGTGTCCATCAGACACTGACTTGTACATTATAAGAACGATCTATTCTTACTTGACGCAAATGCGTCTATGTATAAAACCTGACTTTATTTCCCCTTTTCCACGCCTGCACACACCGTGTTGATTGACACGTATTTATCAGGGAAAATGTCGACGACTGGTGACATTCTGCTCTCAAAATATCCTCTAAGAGAAGATTCAAACCAACGATCGATGAACGATTTGTTGCTGTTCGGGTCTTTTCAGCTTGATTGAGCACTGGTTCCAGGGATTAGGCACCGATGCATTGGATCTATAACTAGGATGTTTCTCAGATCGCAAACTCCATGACTTTATCAACACTATAGGAACTTCCATACATTCAAATATTTTCAGAGGATATGCAATCATAGCTACCGATTAAATAATGTACTGAGAAATGTACCAAAATTATTTTACCGTTAGACTTAATAAAAGGCAATTATTCCATAACGCTATATTTTGAGAACTGGACTTTTTTGGGGGGGGAGGTTTTGAACAACATTAGATTTTTTTTTATTTGTTCAGTTATGACCTAGGTATATTTTAAGTTTTTAGCAAAGTTTATTCTCAGTGTTACTTTAGAGTTTGAAAAAAGTGAAGTTAAAAAAAATTATTGAATATTTTTGAATTTTGTTTTTAACAGAAAGAATTACGAATGGTGAAATTCAGAAAATTTATTAAATTTATGCATGGCTGCTTTTTATTTTATTTTTGTCATATATTCGAGTTTTCTGGAAGTTATTTCTAAAATAGATTTTTAACTTTAATCTTGATCAGGACGAAATCGCTACTGGTCTCTAAAAGAGAGTAAAGCAAAATTAAAATATTAGAGGATTGTTTGTTTTCCGTATTTAAAAAGAATTCCGATAAAAAAAAATTTTAGCCCTTAAGCCTAGAAAATAAGCATCGATGTGAAAAAATAGACCAAAATTAAATTATTAGGAGATATGTAATGGAAACATTTAAAAAAATCAGACAAGAGTCGGAGAAGCCGTAACCAGAGATCGAATGTCTGCCTATGGAGCGCAAGCTCCTCCTATAAGGAGGAGTGTCGAAGCCGCTCTTGTTGTTTATTTAAAACAAATGAAAATTACTGCTCTCAAGCAAACAAGAGACTTTAGTCGGCCCCTTTCATAGCGAAGCGGGATTTCGTGAATATTTTAATCCTCAAATCAATTGAGCGCTTAAATGTTACTCCATTCGGAGACGCCTTCCATTAATTATGTTCTCATTAATTATTATATATCGGAGTCGACGAATCAGAGTATCAAAAGAGGTGCATCACTGGGGAATGGAGAAACCTAAGCTTAATTTCGTTCCCCTATTTAAGGTTGGCTGGTGATTGCCGGGGGGGATAAATGGATCGAAATGTTATGATACTTTTATTAATCAAATATTTTACACTGCCTGGCTAAATAAATTCAGCCATGAAATTTTATTTTTTTATATACTCAAAATACTTTTTGCTCTTTTAGATGAAGCCATTAAACATGATGCCTTTATGACTGACATAAGTCAATATCTGCATTTTGTTTATGTTGATGCCCTCATATCTTCATTATGCAGTTGCTCCCTCATTGAAGCAGTTTGCAGACTAGTAAGAAGGTACTAGATTTCCATGCATTAGTACTAAGATCTACTTCTAGGGAAAGGCGACACAAGAAAAATTGGTGCTTACAGGGTTCATTGTAACTTCTCGGTGCGTCGAGTTTACCATACACGCAGACAGCGACGGCCGCATACTTCAACACATACATAGCCAATCACACCGCGGTCACATCACTCCTCTCTTCACACTTACAGCATGACTTTACCGTCCAGTAACCCGCAGAAAAGGTTTCAATATCCACACTCCCCAGATGTAAAATGAGTGGCTCTCCTTTGAGCCACAAAAGGTCCCATGCAAAACGTATTAATATCACTACAGAAATCTTATTCTGCAGTGAGGACCTGCCTGTTATACCCACAGGTTTGCCAGCGATTATAATTCTGATCTTTATGCGAATTTCCTTATCTGGTTGGAGAGATAATGTTAGCAAGTATTGATTTAGATGAAATATAAAAAAAACCACCTAAATTCCGAGTTCGCAAAACAAAAGCTTACAACGCAATATTAGAATTCTCTCACATTCATTGTTTTGGCTATTACACATACATGGAATGATCAGTCCACGGTCTCATTACTCGACATTATTCACGATCCTTTCATATATATATATATATATATATATATATATATATATATATATATATATATATATATATATATATATATATATATATAAGATGAGTCCAAGCACTTTCGAACTATATTTGCAAGTTCATTTTTAAGGAATAGCATGAATTTGGACCCTATATAAGGTTGTCTTCCTCTATTTTCATGCTATTCTTTGAAAATGAATATAGTTCGAAAGGGCTTGGATTCATCTTTCCATTTTCCTGTGGGTTAATTTTCATATTATTACTTTCCTCACGTGCCACTTTGTGAGTTATTTGACTATATATATATATATATATATATATATATATATATATATATATATATATATATATATTGGGGTGATCTGCATTTAACTTTGTGTTTTATACAGTCACTTATATCGTCAAAATTCAAGGAGGTTCTCGCCCACTCTTGAGTGCATTATAGTTGTCAGTTAGTGTGGGAGGGATCACAACTGTTGTAGACATTTGGTAAAGTGAAGGTGGCTTTTCCGTCATAAACAGGCCGCATGCATAACACAGTTGTATTTTTCCTTCTCCATCTAACAAAGTCATGGAGCATCTAATGTGACATCACAGTGGTAAATAAGACCTCTTGTCCTTTGCTACAGGTTAAAATTTGGTTCCAAAATCGACGGACGAAGTGGAAGAAACAAGACGGAATTACCAATGCCGAGGCTGCAGAGCACAAGAATGCAAATTCCAAAGGCAAGAAGTCATCCGCATCTAACCAGTCGGCCAACGTCTCCAGTAATCATCATAAAGTAAGTAAAAAGCTTCGGTTGCTTTGGGGCGCTATAATTATTTTAGATGTGTGCTAGAAATCCTTCCTCATTAATTGTTTCTCTTGTAAATTCCCAACATGACAACTCGTACTTATCTTCATATTAAACAAGGTCTGCTGACCAAAAGTCGCGCGTTCTCACTTCTTCTGATTTATGACCTTACGAGCTTCAAAACTTTCAATAATTCCCGGAGTAACTTTGGGAGGACCTTGGCAATTATTTCATTCGAAAGAGAATGTAAAACATCATAAGGGTTTCAAATTTCCTTAGAATCGATCGGCCGAATAGTTATGTTATTTCCCAAACAAAATAATTCCTGAGCTAACTTTAGGAGGACTTTGTAAATTATATCATTCGAAATAGAATATAAAACAATATAAGGGTTTCAAATCTCGTTAGAATCGGCGAAATAGTTACAGGGAGTTACAGGGAAAGAAAGTACCCTAGGAGACCTTACGGTCCATTCAAAGAGGGTACCTTTGGACTAGCAATCGAGTAGGCACATGGCTGCTCAATTGTTTTGCGACCCTCAACGGCCACTTTTCACGACTTTGTCTAGTCTTGACTTGAACTGGTCAACAGATTCACTGTTGACAACTTCCACTGGAAGTGCGTTCCACTTACCGCAAATACTGTAGGTGAAAAATTCTCCACAGAGATTACGGTTGTAACGCTTCAGTTTAAGTTTGAAGCCTTGATTGCGCGTTCTGTTCTCACTCAGTGTGAAAATATCCCGGTAGTCAACATTGTCGAACCCTTGAAGTATTTTGAAGACTTCGATGAGCTGACCACGCAGTCTACGGGTTTCCAGCGAGAACAGATTTAATTCCCTTAGTCTATCCTCCTAACTTTTATGTCGGATAGAGGGAATCAGCTTGGTTGCCCTGGCTTGTACGCGTTCCAACCTTGCGATATCCTTTCGAAACGAAGGACTCCAAAATTGTACGGCATACTCCAGGTGCGGCCGAACGAGGGAGTTGTACAGACAAAGTACTATCTCCTTGTTACGGTATCCAAACTGGCGCTTTATGTAGCCTAACATCCTTTGGGCTTTCTTCCCTGCCTCGATGCACTGTTTCGAGAACTTGAGGTCGCTAGTGATAGTTACACCCAAGTCCTTTTCAGTGTCACTCGATTCAAGAGCAGTGCCCTTAAGAATATACTGAGATTAGGGGTTTCTGTAGCCGATATGCATCACTGCATTTGTTCACGTCAAAAGGCATTTGCCACGTGTCCGACCACTCCCCAATCTTCTCCAAATCTTCCTGCAGGCGGGCAGTATTTCCATCCTTTGCAACTAGTTATGATGCGATTGCCAGAACAAAATAATTCCCGGGCTAATCTTGGGGGGCTTTGGCAAGTAATTCATTCGAAAGAGAATAGCAAATAACATAGAGGTTTCAAATTTCGTTAGAATCGGCCGAATAGTTATGATGTTATTGCCAAAACAAAATAATTTCCAGTCTGACCTTGTGGGGACTTTGCCAATTATATATTTCGAAAGAAAATATAAAACAACATAAGGGTTTCAAATTTCATTAGAAACGGCCGAATAGCTATAATGTTATTGCCCAAACAAAATAATTCCCGGGCTAACCTTGGAAGAACTTTGACAATTATATCATTCGGAAGAGAATATAAAAGAACATAAGGGTTTTAAATTTTGTTAGAATCGGCCGAATAGTTACAATGTTATTACCAAAACAAAAAGAAAGCAAAACGGGGACCGACCGACATACGAGTCACCCGCGACTAAAAGGAATCGAAACCAACCTTGCGTTTACCATACCCTCTTCAGTCATATACAGAGAATGCAATTGTTACAAAAGTCTATAAATAGCATACAATTCAGAAAAAAAACAAAAACAAAAACCACAAAGAAGCACAAAACGAGGGGGAAAAGGTCATTAATCAGCGGGTGTAAGTCTAAGATCGTTGACTAAGCTGTTTGCGATGAGGTTACGAGAATGGGGGCTGCATTTCAACTTCCCATCTGACAAATTAAAATTGGGAATTTCTCCAATTAATATAGATTCTACTATTTTTCTTTTACGAAAATCTTTACAATTATGTATGATTTGTGCCTTTGAATAGTTAATTTGGTGGTTGAAATTGCTAATATGATTAAAAATACTGGATGTGGTACTGCCTCGTCTGACATCACCTTTTATGTTCATAAATTCGTTTTGTTAAGGTTCTTCCGGTCTCTCCTATGTAAAGTGAGATTCCGTTTTTCCCTCCGTGTGGGCCTGCCGTGAAGGAGACCCGAAACCTGTCACCACCCACCGATTAACCACACCATATGTGGCTTAACTTCGCTAAAATTGAAAGAGGTATTTCCACTCGGCTAGGAATTAATGTAAGTGTGTTTGTAGTGGACAAAGTCTGTGTGGATAGACAGAAAGAACTAAAAGTGGGAAAAAGAGTGTGAGGCGCCTGGTGATTAGGCCTATCGCTTTCATTCCATTTGCCTAAGCCGCAGTCCTGTGGTCATTATAGGTGTAGTTTTTGAGCGCATATATACAATAGAAGTCTGTACGGAATACCTAATTATCCTACTATAAATCCCGAAGCTTCCGGTAATCATATCCGAACTATTTAATTTTATTTCACGTTTTAAAGGGGATTCTTATTCTTTCTTTCGAGCACCTGCGGATTTGTTTACTAATCTGATATTGCTCGTTTAAAAAGCCCCTCCCTTCACCTTTAAGAGTCAGGGAGGGCTAAATGCCTTAGTCCCTTTTTTCGTCTCGATTATTTCACTTCTATTTAATCATTTTTCATCTAATTGTTAGGGAACGCACCTTTGCTAGTTTACACGTGTCCTGTTTTTTCTCACCTAGCAATCATCCCGCCCTAGTTTTCTTTGCTTCATGGGAGTAGGATTGGCCCTATAAGAAAGTGGCTTTTGTGTTTTCTCCTTTAATACCAATATTAGCGTTTAGAAAATATAAAAAATATGGTAGCTTGATTCATTATCCCAAAGCCGTTTCATCCTCAGCCAGGATTATATGACGCGTCCTGTGCTCTGAATTTGGCGTTTCGAGTGTCATATTACCAGACATAAAATAGCGGTCGGTCCTATTGTTCTCGTTTTACTGAAATTGATCTTGGCAGTTCATTTGTTTTAAGTCAGCGAATTATAATTTTCATTAAAAGAAATAAATAAGTCGGCGAAAAACCTATTTCGCACCGTTTTTATTTGTTTCCCTTCACTTTTGTAATCAATAACAAGAGGTATTTTTAATATTGTCGTAACGGAAGTGTAAGTCGCGATGACGTGGTTATCTGATAAAATTGATGTAAAAAATGGCTGACTTACCGAAACCGTCGTTGGTTTAGCTTGAAATACATAAGAACAACAAAACCCGTCGTTGCACTGTTTAAAATATATTTAGATTTAAAATGTTTAGATGTATTATTTTTTCAGCTACCACCCTCCCACAGTGTATAAGTTCTGTATAATTGTTTGATAACAGAATTAAAGTCTACAAAACATCTGGTAGCAGGAATTAAACATAAGTTGCAACAATGTTTTCAACTGTAATTTGCAATTAGTTGCTAATTTCTTTATTAGATACTGCATTAAATAATAAAAAAAGAATAAATGACACTAATACATTCCTTGTCCCCCCCCCCAAAAAAAACATGGTTATTCTTAAATTATTTTAAAATTGATAAGTTTGACCATCTCTTTTCCTAGATCTAATAAAGGCATCAAACTTCCACTATAATTTATTTATTTTAATTGGACGATTCCAGCAGGGGACTCTGCTTTCGTTGCCTATCCCTATCACCCCATTTTCTCTACCTCTACAAGGAAAGGAAAACTGACATCACAACATGGTAATTAAACTCTTTGGAAATAGATTACGTGAACCATTTAAAAGCTTAAGAAAGAAAATGAGATTTTTATAAACGGATAAAATAGGATAACTATTTTAACCCCTATATGAAAGTTAAAAGAGAGTTGGATTCGAACCTGTGTCGTCAAACGCTCTTCGTTATTAGAACCACGACGTTCATCGACTGAGCCACCATCCTCATCCTCCCAAAAAGTTGGATTATATGAAGTTTCCATTATCATATAAAAAGTAGGGATAACAATTAAAATAGTTAATTGATAAGTAAACCTTTGTTTGCGTTAAGAAACCTGGCTTATGATTGTAAGGGACTGTAAGATAAGCTTCTTCCAAGGTCTTGATGAATCGCTTAGTTAGCTACAACAATGACATTTTAACAGCATATATATATATATATATATATATATATATATATATATATATATATATATATATATATATATATATATGCGGTTAAAAGGCTATATTTTTGGCAAACCAGTCTTCCTCAAAGCCTTCGGAAGGAGCTCTTCTCACATACACGAAAAGGTATTTTAAGTGCTACCTTTTTCGTGTATGTGAGAAGAGCTCCTTCCGAAGGCTTTGAGGAAGACTGGGTTGCCAAAAATATAGCCTTTTAACCGCATAATTAATTGCGTTACTGCAATAATTTTTCTTAATATATATATATATATATATATATATATATATATATATATATATATATATATATATATATATATATATATATATATATATGTCCCATCTTTAATTCCAACGTTTGGGGTTATTTCAAAATCCATCTTCAGGAGCTTCTTTAACTTCCTTCGGGAATTCTCGTAGCGACGGTAAATGTGTAGACCTTCTTGTCCATAGCGGGATAATATGTATTCACCTAGATTTCTTCTACAAAGCTTGAGTCTTATATTCAGTAAGAAGGACAAAATTAAAGATGGGACCCCGCCATTCTTGGTTTTGTCCTTCTTACTGAATATAAGACTCAAGCTTTTAAAAGAAATCTAGGTGAATATATATATATATATATATATATATATATATATATATATATATATATATATATATATATATATATATATATATATATTACAAGAGAAAGAGAAATTTGACGCGAATGAGCAATGGGACAAGAAACGAGTTTTTTAAAGGTAAGCGAAAGGGACATGGGAAGAACACTTAGGATCAGAGAGAGCAAAGGACGGCTTAATGAAGGCAATCTTTATTGAGAAGACAGAAATAACGTCAGGGGAAAAAAGTTTGAAATTCCTGGCCGGGACTCGAACCCGGGTCTGCTGATTGTCGGTCAGATGCCTCTAACGTTAAGCTACCAGGCCCAGTGACTCTACTTCGCCCAAAGCGTTACCTTATCAAACCCAGTATCTCCCTAAGTTAGGAACCTACAAAGATTTGTATACAATATCTTCTGACCCGGTCACAATTTAAAGGCTCAATTGTCTATGTTGCATACAAAGAAAGAGCAAATATAAGTTCTGCGGGTAGTAACAAACACCCGCATTGTTCTTCCCATGTCCCTTTCTCTTACCTTTAAAAAAACTCCTGTTTCTTGTCTCATTGCTCATTCACGTCAAATTTCTCTTTCTTTTGTTCTATATATATATATATATATATATATATATATATATATATATATATATATATATATATATATACAAGGGGAGTTCAATAAGTTTTGCAATTCGGATATAAGGAAACGAAATATGAGGAAAAGTGTTTTATTATTTTTTAATATAACTACCCTCGACTTCAATGCACTTGCGCCACTTGTCCCTGAGGCTTCGAATTCCCGAGAACCAGAAATCTCCCGACTGCTGTTCAATCCACTCCTGGACGGCGAGCTGGAAATCTTCATCGTGCCCAAACCTGCGTCCACGCAGTGCAGCCTTGAGCTGGCAGAATAAAAAGTAGTCGCTAGGGGCCAGATCTGGACTTTAGTGGGGATGGTTGAGCTCCTCGAATCCGCACTGGCGCAGGGCAGCTTGTGCAACGCTGGCCTTGTGGAATTTGACGACGTTGAAGTCGATTATTGGGCGTGAGGTTTCTAGGGACCCAACGGGCAGATACCTTGGTCATGGCCAAATTGTCGTAGATGATGTTGATAGCACTTTCATGTGATATTCCAAGTTCTCGGTAGATTTCTTTGACCTTCACCCGTCGACTTTCGAGGATCATCCTCTCCACACGGGCCACATTGTCCTCGTTGGTCACGTCTGACGGGCGTCTTGGACGGGGGTCATCTTCAAGGGACTCACGACCATGGCGGAACTCCCCCCTATTCCAACGAGCAATGGTTGCATAGGAAGGGGCGGTGTCGGTGTACATTGCAACCATGCGTTCATGGATCTCTTTTGCATTCTTGCCTTCCTTGGTTAAAAATTTGATCACTGCGCGGTGCTCAACCTTCTTCCTTTTTGAAAAATTTGTGACTGACGATCTGCGATCAGCTACTGCTTCTTAAATAGACGAGGCAGGAGCGTTCGGCTGCAGGTCCTGACTTGTCCTAACTTGTCCTAACCCCCCCACAAACAGCCACCCCCCTTCATCTGTTTTGCCCTACCGATTCGCAAAACTTATTGACCGCCCCTCGTATATTCTCTTTGGGCATTATATGATGTATACCTCCTAACCTACTTGGAAGTCCCAAACCCATTAAAGAGGTTGGGGAAGGAACTAAAAGGGCACACTAAAAGAAGAGGTTGGGCGATATACAAGTATTATATGGTAAACTACATCTTGGCTTAATGGGTAAAAGAGATGGAAATGCAGCAGGAATGAAAGATATGAAGTTCGATGTGGCTAGAAAGGGGAGGTAAAACTACAATGTAAATCTCTCAGGGAAGCTGTTCCTAATCAAAACCAATAAGGAAAAACCGTCTGTTGTGGGCCCACTCATACATAAAAACTGACTTTAGTAAAGTTATCTTCACAAACGAATCAAAAGTCAGTCTGAATCGGCCGGATGGTTGTAAAAATGCTGTATTTTCAATGGGAGTCAGGTGAAGCAATTTAGCAAGCGACAAGGAGGAAGATTAATGGTTTGGATTGCAATTGTTCTTGACAAGCTAGTAGGACCTCTCAAAGTAGATGTTGCCATCAAAATGGATTAAAAAGCGTCCCGCGAGTTCTTAGAGAAAAAGTCCCACGTTCGTGCAAGAGACAGCAAGCGAAGATGAAGAAATCACTTGTCTTCATGTAAGATACTGCTCCTAGTCAAGCTTCCAAGTTGTCAAATAATTGATTGGTCTAAAGGATTTGTAAAAAACTCAATCATTGACTGTTACGCCCTAAAGCACCCCCAACCCCCCCAACCCCTAACTTGTGGAGCATCCTGAGGAGAGAGGTTTAAGCAGATGGCAGTCAATTTAACAAAAATAAAATGACATTTAGGAAGTCATCCAAGATGCTGCAAAGAATTTCTGCTGATTGTATCAAAACTTTGACTTCATCAGTAGCCAACAAACTGTTCAACGCTATTCAGAAGAGTTCCTTTGTCCACTGGGTCTTGAACTGACTTACCAATAAAAAGCACGGGAATTCATTATTGATCCACATAGATTCTATCCCCAGCCTCCATATCCAACTCTAGTGTGTATTTGTCATATAGATTCTTAAATATCATTGTAAATATTATTTAGCATTTACAAAGTGTTCTGTTAGGGAGTTGCAGTCATTTACCGGTCACTCTGTGTGTGAATGTGTGTTGTGTTCTGTTGCGCCTTTGTTTGACTACTTTTTTCGTGTGACCTCTCCTGTTTATGGTTTTAATCTGGAAAAGTGAGACCTTGGCGATGTTGCCAATGGCACTTATTATTTTGTACATCTGTATCATGTCTCCTCTCTTTCGTCTATCTTCAAGCTTGGGGATGTCTAGTTTCTTGAATCGTTCTTCGCAGGGGAGGTTAATATTGCTTGATCTAATTTTCCTTCATTGTATTTCTTAAAATTACCTCATATAAGTCATTTAAACTTGTTATTCTTCCTTAATATATCTTTATATATTTAGGTAGAAAATTATATGTATTCCTATTAATTAAAAATCTGCAAATGATCTCTTGACAGTAAAATATGGCAGTTAGATTCCATATATTCATTAAAATTACATTTTCTACTCATCATTGTCTTTCCATAATGACCGTTACATAAAAATGCAGCTATTTTAATAGACCTTTATTTATTATTAATATTTGCCTATAATATGTAGACACATTTTAATAACAAAGAAGCATACTACGATGTGTAATAACATGTATGTAAAAATAATTTCTAATAACGGTAGATATATGTTCATATAATTTGTATTAATAACAAATATCTGCACACAATTAATTCTTTAATGGATTTCGGCCAAGAGGGAACGAATTGAATTCGGATCGAAAGGTTAACGGAAGATAATAGTAGCGCTTTCCAGATAATGATAAATGACATAAATGAGTACATAATAACAAATAATTAGTGTTATATAGGTTAGGACCTAACGCATATAACAGTGAGCGAACCTACAAAATAGAATTTGGTGTAACTTTACTGAACTTCAGAAGCCAATGCGCTGATACATCACTGATGACACAGCATCTGGGAGTGGGATCACGGCTTCCATAGCCAAGAGACGAGCGAGCACTAGCCTAAGGCTTTGGGTGGAAACATAGCCTTATGATACTGGATGCTTAAATGAGACTTTAAAAGACTCCAATGGAACATCATCACAACAAAAGAAGGTTATATACAAATAAAAACGAGGCCATACTTTCATATAAATTATATTCAAATTGCTAGAAGATATTTTTAATATATTACGCTAAATGAAAAAGTTGAGGCAACGAAATTTTAGATTTATTAATTTAATGAAAGTTAATATAAGTGATCACAAAATTATCATTTAGGACTTGATCGTAAAAAACAACCAGACTCCAAGAAGACTTATTGTGATCAATTTATATATATATATATATATATATATATATATATATATATATATATATATATATATATATATATATATATATATATAACGTATAAGTGAGGCTTAAATTAAATAGAAAAAGGAGATTTTGAAATATTTAAATTTGTTACCTGGTCTATATATTGTTACATTTATTAAGTATGGCGCTTTTATTATGAATAAAATAATTATATACAACTGTTTTACATGAATATTATACGGGGAATTAAAGTAAATTGCAAAACTTACAGTACAAAAACACATAACTTACAAACGCACAACGGGTTAAGCAATGCTCAAACTTAACCTGAAAAACATTAAACGGTACCTTGCAACGCACACCCAAAAGAATTAATGTAAGTAACGGGAAGCGACCACAAATCATTATTTAAATTTAGGTAGATCTGTTTGATGTATAGCATTTCTAGGATTCAAGGGTTAATTAATGGGACATTTATGTGAATTTAAAATGACAAAGTTTTTGTAGGGGGAGATATGGCTTTTACATCTTACTACATGAGCTCTTATCGCTGAATTTACCTTGGTTTAAACTATGTCACTTTTTCTATTACATTTGCGTATTTGGGAACAGAATCTTGCCTCTAGAGTTACCATGGGAACAATCAGGACACCTAAATAAGTATATAATCGAACTCCTAAGACTCATTGGAACCGGATCCTTTATTGTAAAAAAAATATTTTATATTTATTTTTTAACGAGTGCAATTTGAATTTTTATTTGACAAAAAGTATTTCTTTAGCAATTCGTGTAATTTTCGACTAAGTTCTTTATTGTAAATACCCATCTGTGGCATTATTAAGTAATATGTCTTTTGCCAATTATCTTAGGGTGGCCTGTTTGATACACTAGAAAAAATGTGCTAATTGACTTTCTACAATATTTGATGGTAAACGATTGTGTAAAAAGAAGGATTTGAGGTATTAAAATTCTTTGTCTATAAATCATTGTAAGATGGACAAAGATTGTATGCTCGTTGAAGAAGGGTCTTAAAGGACGAGATTTTGATTTTAAATATGTGCAACTAAAGAAAGTTTAATCGTAACCTCCTATGAGTGTGGTTCCTTTATAGTGATGTCTGTAGGCTACTTTGATTTTTCTTATGAAAGTATCTAAAAATGGAAGGGTGGTATCACTTTTAAATTACATTATACAGGGTGTCCATAAAGTCTCTTTACAATTTAAAATAATTATTACAAAGGAAATTGATAAGATATCTTAATCAAACTTGTTCTATTGTACTCAGTGGATATCTAAGTGTTTTTTTGCCTCATTTAATACCCTTTGAAAAACACTGAGTACAATAGAACAAGTCTGATTAAGATATCTTATCAATTGTCTTTGTAATAATTTTTTTAAATTGTAGAGACTTTATCGACACCCTGTATATCTAATACTAGGATGGATACTGTTTAAAAAATACAGAAATTCTAAAGCGTAATCGCGTTGTTTAAATATCGCTATGAAGTCATCTACAAAACGCCTATGAAAAGTTGATCTACATGAAGGAGGAACCTAAAAAAAACCCTCTCCTCCAAATGCGTTGTAAAACTTCTGCTGCCAAAGAGCCGATTCGGGACCCGATACCAACTCTATCGATTTGCTGATAAACCTAACCATCAACGGTTAATACGACCCACCAAAAACCAGGTCCAACAAGGAACTCAATAGTAATTTACTGAAACCATGGAAATTACGGGAATCCTTAAAATTTGAGTCTAAAATAACGGTTTTTGTTCTTTGTTAAGAGGGCTTCGCCAGATCTCTGTTAAAAGTACCTAGTTCGTCGTTATTAACAAAAACCTCGACTTTTGTCTCTTCCGACCATGGTATTTTATTTCATTTATTTTAGTTATATCCCAGATGCTCTCTAGCTAACAACAAACAGGCCTCTGTATAAACTCTCTTCAACACAGGCTTCCTTCTAGCAGCACGTCAAGAAATCCTTCTTGGTATAAATAAAATTGTACTGTTGAAGCGTTTACAATGTACATCTACACCGCGTGCTGCAAGATTGGCTCGTAACTCATTAGATGAGTTACAAGGAGTTACAAGGAAAAAGAGTACCCTAGGAGACCTTACGGTCCATTCAAAGAGGGTACCTTTGGACTAGCAATCGAGTAGGCACATGGCTACTCAATTGTTTTGCGACCCTCAACGGCCACTTTTCAAGACTTTGTCTAGTCTTGACTTGAACTGGTCAACAGATTCACTGTTGACAACTTCCACTGGAAGTGCGTTCCACTTACCGCAAATACTGTAGGTGAAAAAGTTCCACACATATTGCGGTTGTAACGCTTCCGTTCAAGTTTGAAGCCGTGATTGCGCGTTCTGTTCTCACTCAGTGTGAAAATATCCCGGTAGTCAACATTTTCGAACCCTCGAAGTATTTTGAAAACTTCGATGAGCTGACCACGCAGTCTACGGGTTTCCAGCGAGAACAGATTTAATTCCCTTAGTCTATCCTCATAACTTTTATGTCGGATAGAGGGAATCAGTTTGGTTGCCCTGGCTTGTACGCGTTCCAACCTTGCGATGTCCTTTCGAAACGAAAGACTCCAAAATTGTACGGCATACTCCAGGTGCGGCCGAACGAGGGAGTTGTACAGACAAAGTACTATCTCCTTGTTACGGTATCCAAACTGGCGCTTTATGTAGCCTAACATCCTTTGGGCTTTCTTCTCTGCCTCGATGCACTGTTTCGAGAACTTGAGGTCGCTAGTGATAGTAACACCCAATTCCTTCTCAGTGTCACTCGATTCAAGAGCAGTGCCCTTAAGGATATACTAAGATTGGGGGTTTCTGTGGCCGATATGCATTACTTTGCATTTCCCCACGTTAAAAGGCATTTGCCACGTGTCCGACCACTCCCCAATCTTCCCAAGATCTTCCTGCAGGCGTCCAGTATTTCCATCCTTTGCAACGTTCATACCAAGCTTGGTATCGTCAGCAAATTTGGAAATCTTGGCAACCATGTCACCTTCCATGTCGTTGACGTAGATGATGAATAGTAGTGGTCCCAGGACAGAACCTTGAGACCCCCCGCTAGTAACGGGCACCCACTCAGAAGCCTGTCCATTCACCACCACCCGTTGCCGTCTGCCACTTAGCCAGTTCTCGATCCAACCGGCTACTTTTCCGTCTATGCCCAGCGCTCGCACTTTCCGGAGAAGGCGGCGGTGTGGTACCTTATCAAAGGCTTCCTCTGAAAGTCTAAGTAAACCACATCCACCGCCTTGTCCCGATCGTGCTCACTGAACACGAAGTGGAAGAATTCCACAAGGTTCGTCAGGCATGACCGTTGCCTTCGAAAGCCGTGCTGGGAACTCGTTAGTAGCAGGTTTGACTCTAAATACGACTTTATTTTGTCCACCATCATGCTTTCCATGCGTTTACCGACTATCGAAGTCAGACTGATAGGTCGGTAGTTCGATGGTTGGTTACGGTCTCCTTTCTTAAAGATCGGAGTCACCTCCACCTCACGCCAGTCTCTAGGAACGCATCCGGTCCGGATTGACATGTTAAAGATAGCGCACAGATGTCGTGATACTTCATCGCACACCTTCTTCAACACCTTGGGTAGAAACCCGTCCGGTCCAGGGGACTTATTCGTCTTTAGATCAGCGATCTTTTTCTTTATTTTTCCTTCGGTGAAGTCCATTGCCTCCAGCTTTTCCCTCGAGTAGGAATCCGTGGGCTGGGGGATGAGACCACACTCTTTAGTAAACACTGAGGAGAAGTAGTCATTGAGAAGGTTAGCATTTTCTGCATCTGACTGAGTTAATGCACCCTCCTAGTCCACTAAGGGCCCAATCCTACGATGGATTGGTTTACGGCTATTTACATAGCCGAAGAACTCCTTGGGATTCTCCTTGCAGAGTCTCGCCACTCGGAGTTCCTCAGTACGCTTAGCCGCCCTTATGCTGGACTTTACTCTCCTGGCTAGCCTCCAGTATTCGTCAAAAGCACCTGAGATCTTCGATCGCCGGTACGCATTTCTCTTCTCCCTAAGCAGTTGGCCGATTTCTCGATTAGACCACTCTGGTTGAACAGAAGACTGACGAAGGCATTTCAGAGGGATCCAACTTGATTGAAGACTCATGAATTTATTTTTGAAATTGTTCCACGAATCCTCAACCTCTTTGCATACCGCTAGCCTTACATCAGTCAGCCCAGCACGAAGGCTTGCAAAATCTGCTCTTTTCAAGTCAAGTTTCCTTGATTGACTGGCAACAGACCTTACCTTCGGGATCTTGACGGTAAATCTAACTAGCTGGTGATCACTGCCACCGAGCTCTTCGCCTACAGAGACATCCTTAACGATATCATCCTCAGAGGTGAAGACCAAGTCGACGATATTGTCTCCTCTCGTCGGTTCTCTGACCCATTGAGTGAGGAACTCGTTGTTGGCGAACTCCAGGAGTAGCGCGCTCTCGCCACAGGCTGCTCTGGTTTCCCAGTCAACTTGTCTGTTGAAGTCGCCCATAACGATGCACACTCTGCCTTGAACAAGCTCATCCAGCAGCTGGTACAGTTCCCTGTCCTTCTCAACGGGTTGGGAAGGGGGTCTGTAAAGCACCAGGGTCCTGAATCTGACAGGACCGATCTCTAGGTCAACGCCTAGGAGCTCGTGATCGGATATAATGTTGAAGTTCGAAGATTTGATTATATCTTTGACATAAAACATTACACCGCCACCCTCTCTGTCTGGCCTATCTTTGTGGAAGAGTTGGTTGCCAGGAACCGTGAATTCACCTTCAAAGTCTCGGTTCGAGGTTTTTATCCACGATTCTGTTATGGCTACCATTTCGGGTTCTTCCGTCGCTACGAGGCTACGGAGCTCAGGAAACTTGTTCCTGATTGACCTCGCATTGAACAGAAGAACTTTCAGGGAGTCCCCGACTATAGGACTCCCTACGCTCTTCCGTTTCCCAGCTTGTTTGTTGGCGAGGCACCCCTTTTTGCGACCTCTGAGAATGTCGTTCCTGAAGTGACACGGGCGTACTGGCGTACGTCCGCCCTCACTCTGATCCGGATACTTCTTTCGGTCCTTTCTACGACATCCTGGATCATGTTCAACAGAAAAACCTTTCTTTTAAAGGAAAGATGTATCCCATCCCTTTGGTAGAGATCATTTCTATTATAAAAAGTGCGGTACAGGTCCACAAAAAAGACCCCTTCTGCCGTACACAAATCTGCCAGGCGCCGGTTTAAAGAGACATTGATCGAGTGAGCGGTCCGTGTTGGACCTCTCCTCGGGAGCATCCCGACTACCACACGCTTGCGGGTTTTCAGCCCACAGTCATCCACGGCACCCATGGCCGTGTGGAGGATTTTATCTGTAGGGCCTACCCTACCTCCTCTCAGGTAGAGGTCGTTTCCACTGACCATCAGAGCAACGACTGAGCTCTCACGTGGACCATTTACTGTGATGCCATTAGATTTATACTTCACATTAATGTTCCTCCTTACAGAAGAAATTGGAATGTTTACAATGGTGGAAGTTTTTATATTTCTATGGCCAACCTTGTGCAATTTAACCATATGGTTTCTTGCAGATTCTGACAGCTCAGCGGTCTTCACCATTGTGCCCTTTGAAAGTTATATATATATATATATATATATATATATATATATATATATATATATATATATATAGTCTGGTGCACGCATTTTACATTATAATTTGATAATTTTGTTATCCCTTTTAATGATTTTATGTGAAAGTATGGGCCTAAAGTTATATATGATACGAATGATTGATAACGATGCAGTTTAGTAATAATTGGGTGTCAAAATCGAAACCTAAACATGTAGAAAGAAAACTTGTCGATAACGATTGTAAATTTGCAATTAATAACAGAGACCTAAAAGAGTCCCATCATCGAAAAGCTAAATAACCTTTACGATTAACACAAAATGAGAAGAATAAACTAATTTGTCCTAATCTAAAACGTAATTTAAAAGAAATATGGAAAAAATATTAATACAAATTTAATAATGCATTACCCCTAACTATTGTCGCTACCTATCATTCAAGAAAACAAAAAAAATTAAACAAACTTCTAAAAAATAGGTGATGGCAGAACTGCTGATTCTAAAGCAACGGCCTCTAGCGTTTCCTATAGACGCCACAACTACTGTAGGTACGTGCTAGCAGATTCATGTGAGAAAGTTGCGTTAGGAAGTAGAAATATTTTGTAGGATTCTTTTGCTCTATGGTATTTTTATTCCCGACCCATTATTGCATCTTAATTTAGCCCCAAAGGAAACTTGAACTAATATAAAATTTTTAAAAACCCGTGATTTTGTAGTAAAATGATAAAATCCTATCAGTAAATCCCCTGGAGCGGGTGATATATAGCATCGTGAGTTGAAAGGACTGAAAGCAGCCGCAGTTGCAATACTCCGCATTATTTTTGAAAAAAAAATCGATTGATAGAAGTACACTTTTTAAAAGGGCCGATTTTCCAGCTTTTCGGTTAATATTGCGACAACAGTATCTTTATAATTTACCCATAAGAAACATGTAGCTTGCATGTATGACATGCTTTTCAAAAAGAAAACATTCTAAGGGTAAACTTAAAACCACACAACCCAAACTCCTCACGCGAAACCAAGGACGACCTACGAAAACACCATGAATCCGAAAAGAACTTAAAAGGCACCCTGCATACAAAAAATACGCATCCAAAAGGAACATTAAAAAGTCCACGCATCCAAAAAGAACATCGAATACACCACGCATCCAAAAATACCATAAACACCACACATCCAAAAATAGCATTTAAAACGCCAAGCATCCAAAAAACGTAAAATCCACGCATTCAAAAAAGAACAGCAAAAACACCACGCACACAAAAGGAAAGGAAAACCACGCATCCTCCAAATTATAAACACCAAGCATCCAAAAGGAACATAAAAAACACCAAACATTCAAAAAGAACAGTAAAAACACCAAGCCTAGAAAGAACATTAAATATCACGTTCCTAAAAGAACATAAAACACCACCTATCCAAAAAGAACATTAAAAACACCAAGCATCCAAAAAGAACATTGAAACACCACACATCCAAAAGAACATAAAACACTACGCATCCAAAAAGAGCATTGAAAACACCAAACATCCAAAAAGAACATTATAAACACCACGCATACAAAAGAACATAACAACAACGCATCAAAAAAATATTAAACACACCACGCATCCAAAAGAACATAACAACCACGCATCAAAAAAGAATATTAAACACACCACGCATCCCCCAAAACATTAAAAACACCAAGCATTCAAAAAGAATAGTAAAAACACCAAGCCTCAAAAAACATCAAAACCACTCATCCTAAAAGAACATAAAAACACGACGGATCCAAAAAGAACATTTAAAACACCAAGCATACAAAAAGAAAATAAACACCACACATCACAAAATAACATTAAAAACACTACTATCCAAAAAACATAAAATCCACGGATCCAAAAGCATAAAAATCCACGCATCTCCAAAGAATACAAAAAACACGCATTAAAAAACCCCCAAAAATCACGCATCCAAAAAGAAGATAAAACACCACGCATCTAAAGAGAAAATTAAAACACCACGCATACAAAAGAACATAAAACACCATGCATTCAAAAAGAACATTAAAAACACTAAGTATCCAAAAAGAACATTATAAACAACACGCACACAAAAGAACATAACCACGCAACTCCCAAATTAAAAACACTAAGCATACAAAAGAAACATTAAAAACACCCAGCATTCAAAAAGAAAGGTAAAAATACCAAGCCTCAAAAGAACATTAAAAACCACGCATCATAAAAGAACATAAAACACCACCTATCCAAAAAGAACATAACACACCACGCATCCAAAAAGAACATAAAACACCAAGCATCCAAAAATAACATTGAAAACACCACACATCCAAAAGAACATAAACTCCACGCATCCAAAAAGAGCATTGAAAAAATCAAGCATCTTAAAGAACATGAAAAATACCACACATTCAAAAGAACATAAAAACACTACGCATCAAAAAGAACATTAAACACACTATGCATCCAAAAAGAACATAAAAAACACGCATACAAAAATAACATTAAAAAACCACGCATACAAAAAGAACATAAAAACCACGCATCCCCCCTAAAATTAAAACACCAAACATTAAAAAAGAATAGTAAAAACACCAAGCCTCAAAAGATCATTAAAAAACACGCATCCTTAAAGAACATAAAAACACGGCCTATCCAAAAAGAAATAAACATGCGTCCAAAAAGAACATTCATAAAACCAAGCATCCAAAAAGAATATTGAAAACACCACGCATCCAAAAAGAACATTAAAAAGACCAAGTATCCAAAAAGAACATGGGAAATACAAGGCATACAAAATAATATAAAACACTACGCATCCAAAAAGAACATTAAAAACACCACGCATACAAAAGGAACATAAAAACACCACGCATACAAAAGAACATAAAAGCACGCATCCCAAAAACATAAAATCTAAGCATTCAAAGAACATAAAAATCCACGCATCTCCCCCAAATTAAAAAACACCACGCATCCAAAAATAACATTAAAAACACCAATCATCTAAAAATAAAATTTAAACACCATGCATCCAAAAGAACATAAGCGGCACGCATCCCAAAATAACATTAAAAACACCACGCATCCAAAAAACATAAAATCTAAGCATTCAAAAACATAAAAATCCACGCATCCCAAAATAATTAAAAAACACCACGCATCCAAAAATAACATTAAAAACACCAAGCATCTAAAAAAATTAAAACACCACGCATCCTAAGAGAACATAAAACACAACGCATCCAAAAAGAACATTAAAAACACCAAGTATCCAAAAAGAACATTAAAAACACCACGCACATAAAAGAACATGAAAACCACGCATCCCCCAAATTAAAAACACCAAACATCCAAAAGGAACATTAAAAACACCAAACATTCAAAAAGAACAGTAAAAACACCAAGCCTAGAAAGAAAATTAAAAATCAGGCATCCTAAAAGAACATAAAACTCCACCTATCCATGGAAAGAATCTTTGTTTTATAGTGATGGGGTGTTGGACGCGATGTTACAACACTATACCTCTATGCGTACAACTTAAAGTAGTAATCCAATGCGTTTTATGTGTTCTACCGTACATGTGTAGGAAGTCACTCGTTGAGCACGGTCACAATATCAAAAAAGCATTCCCGTTAGGAATAACAAAACACACGATAAAAGTACAAGTGAGATGAGAACGCAAATTAGAGTGAGTGAGTGAGTGGTAAAAAGAATAATATTTTTAAAATGGGGACGAGTGAAATACATTGACATAAAAAAGTTAAAAAAATGTGTGTGGGGTTAGTTACCCAGAAGAAGGAACTTCAATAAAATTCAATCATTGGCAAGAGTAATTAAACAACCTGGAAGGTTGGACCGAAGCCAATTGGAACTCCTTTAAGAGGCGTTTGAATTACAACTTCTTGTGTAGGTAGGCTTTATGCACTGTTGAATTTGAGTCTGCCAGCAGTAAGAATGGACTTTGTCGGTGAAAGAGGAGAAGCTTCTCTTATACATTGTTTTCATCAGATGTTTTTTTGTTTTTCCTCACGTCCTTCTGTTTAACACTCATCCTGTCTATAAACTTCTTGTGGCCTGCATGAATTGATGGATATGAGGGCAGATCTCTTTCATGCATCTCAGTAAACTTCTTGTGGCCTGCACGAATTGACGGATATGACGGAGGATCTCTTTCATAAATCTCCATAAACTTCTTGTGGACTGCACGAATTGATGGATATGACGGCGGATCTCTTTCATAAATCTCATTAAACTTCTTGTGGCATGCACGAATTGGTGGATATGACGGCGGATTTCTTTCATAAATTCCATAAACCTCTTGTCTGCACGAATTGACGGATATGACGGCGGATCTCTTTCATAAATCGCCATAAACTTCCTGGGGCCTGCACGAATTGGCGGATTTCTTTCATACATCTCAATAAACGTCTTGTGTCCTGCACGAATTGACAGATATGAAGCCAGATCTCTTTCATACATCTCAATAAACTTCTTGTAGCCTACACGAATTGACGGATATGATGGCGGATCTCTTTCGTAAATCTCCATAAACCTCTTGTGGCCTGCACGAATTGACAGGTGACGGCAGATCTCTTTCATACATCTCCATAAACTTCTTCTGGCCTGCACAAATTGACAGATATAACGGCGGATCTCTTTCATAAATCTCCATAAACTTCTTGTGGCCTGCACAAATTGACGGATATGACGGTGGATCTCTTTCATACATCTCAATAAACTTCTTGTGGCCTGCACAAATTGACGGATATGACGGCGGATCTCTCTCATACATCTCAATAAACTCCTTGTGGCCTGAACCAATTGACGGATATGAAGCCGCCGGATCTCTTTCATGCATCTCAATAAACTTTTTGTGGCCTGCACAAAATGATGGATATGAAGCCGGATTTCTTTCATACATCTCCATAAACTTCTTCTGGCCAGCACAAATTGACAGATATAACGGCGGATCTCTTTCATAAATCTCCATAAACTTCTTCTGGCCTGCACAAATTGACAGATATAATGGCGGATCTCTTTCATAAATCTCCATAAACTTCTTGTGGCGTGCACGAATTGACGGATATGACGACGGATCTTTTTAATAAATCTCCATAAACTTCTTGTGGCCTGAACCAATTGACGGATATGAAGCCGGATCTCTTTCATGCATCTCAATAAACTTCTTGTGGCCTGAACCAATTGACGGATATGAAGCCGGATCTCTTTTATGCATCTCAATAAACTTCTTGTGGCCTGCACAAATGGATGGATATGACTGCGGATGTCTTTCATAAATCTCTATAAACTTCTTGTGGCCTGCACGAATTGACGGATATGACGGCGGATCTCTTTCATAAATCTCATTAAACTTCTTGTGGCATGCACGAATTGGTGGATATGACGGCGGATTTCTTTCCTAAATTCCATAAACCTCTTTTCTGCACGAATTGACGGATATGACGGCGGATCTCTTTCATAAATCGCCATAAACTTCATGTGGCCTGCACGAATTGGCGGATTTCTTTCATACATCTCAATAAACGTCTTGTGTCCTGCACGAATTGACAGATATGAAGCCAGATCTCTTTCATACATCTCAATAAACTTCTTGCAGCCTGCACGAATTGATGGATATGATGGCGGATCTCTTTCGTAAATCTCCATAAACCTCTTGTGGCCTGCACGAATTGACGGATGACGGCAGATCTCTTTCATACATCTCCATAAACTTCTTGTGGGCTGCACGAATTGGCGGATATGACGCCGGATCTCTTTCATACATCTCCATAAACCTCTTCTGGCCTGCACAAATTGACGGATATAACGGCGGATCTCTTTCATAAATCTCCATAAACTTCTTGTGGCGTGCACGAATTGACGGATATGACGACGGATCGCTTTCATAAATCTCCATAAACTTCTTGTGGCCTGCACAAAATGATGGATATGAAGCCGGATTTCTTTCATAAATCTCTATAAACTTCTTCTGGCCAGCACAAATTGACAGATATAACGGCGGATCTCTTTCATAAATCTCCATAAACTTCTTGTGGCCTGCACAAAATGATGGATATGAAGCCGGATTTCTTTCATACATCTCCATAAACTTCTTCTGGCCAGCACAAATTGACAGATATAACGGCGGATCTCTTTCATAAATCTCCATAAACTTCTTCTGGCCTGCACAAATTGACAGATATAATGGCGGATCTCTTTCATAAATCTCCATAAACTTCTTGTGGCGTGCACGAATTGACGGATATGACGACGGATCTTTTTCATAAATCTCCATAAACTTTTTGTGGCCTCCACAAATTGACGGATATGACGATGGATCTCTTTCATACATCTCAATAAACTTCTTGTGGCCTCCACAAATTGACGGATATAACGGCGGATCTCTTTCATACATCTCACTAAACTTCTTGTGGCCTGTACGAATTGGCGAATATACAGTGTCATGTAATATCTCTTATTATGTGATTACATTCAGTTTTAATAAACCACGAAACACATGTGTCTTTTCTTTGAGTAACCATTTTTATATTCATTTAACACACTTAACAATCTTCAATAAACAATACACTTGAAAAATACATGTAATATAATTAAAAACTTTGATAACCACCGAGTTGATTGAATCTATCTAACAACATACCACCATTTGGATCTTTTCACTATTGATCTTGAGCGATCCAATCGATTCAACTGGTTTCGAATTCCCTTTTTTCTGTCAGTTTCCTTACAAGAACCATAGCCGGTATGTGCGAAACCCCTCTCACCTATCTTTAAGAAATCCATTCCTTAAGGGGACGCGGGACCTCAACCTTACACATATGTATCCTTACATTTTGTAATGTGTGCGTGCAAAGTATGAGAGAAAGGCGAGGTGAGGCAATACCAGATGCCAACATATGAGGGCATAGTCCGAATTGTAGGATTTACAGCTCCTGGAGCCATCAATAACATTTTAATTTTCTTTTGTGCGTCGAATAATATAAATGGTCTGCCACTTATTACAGGCCTTTTGTTTTGGTATACTTAGAAGTGACCTACATATTTGTATAATAAAATAGAGGCGGAAATAACTCCCATGGCCGAAATAAACCTGTCTGAAGAACCCCAATTCTCGATTTGTAATTGCACCAAAGACGCAAATTTCTATTCATCGTATAAAATATATTTTCACCCCAATCTAATATGTCCGGGATAGACAAAATAATGTAAAAACATGTTAAATAACAATTTTATTATTTAGTATCGAGTTGGTCCTCATTTGGCAGCAATAACTGTTTCAATGCGTTGAGGAATAGTCTTACAAGTTTTGGACCTTGACTATTGGGATTTTAATCTACCCCTGAAGTAGAACCTTGGCCATTGGAATTTTAATCCATCCCTAAAGCAGAACCTTGGCTATTGGAATTTCAATCCTTTCCTGAAGCAGAACCTTGACCATTGGAATTTTAATCCATCCCTGAAGCAGAACCTTGTCCATTGGAATTTTAACCTATCCCTGAAGCAGAACCTTGGCTATTAGAATTTCAATCCATCCCTGAAGCAGAACCTTGGCTATTGGAATTTCAACCCATCCCCGAAGCAGAACCTTGGCCATTGGAATTTTAATCCATCCCTGAAGCAGAACCTTGTCCATTGGAATTTTAACCTATCCCTGAAGCAGAACCTTGGCTATTAGAATTTCAATCCATCCCTGAAGCAGAACCTTGGCTATTGGAATTTCAACCCATCCCCGAAGCAGAACCTTGGCCATTGGAATTTTAATCCATCCCTGAAGCAGAACTTACTTACCTGCTGCTCCAAGACAGCAGAAATGTTAAATTATGTTAACATCTGGTGATTGCGGGGCGCCATTCCAAGTGTTTGGCATTTCTGCTGTGCTCTTCGTGTTAGTTTTTAATAATTGTAGCAGAGGTTTGCCAAGAAGGCAGGGGCCCCTTAAAGGGTCAGGGGGGGACTGGACCCATTGGGCTATTTCCATTTATTATTGGACTGGGATTGCAACTTTGTTGGGGCTATCGTGCCTGCTCCTTTATTTTCATTACCCATGGAAGTCGGTTGGACGACTCCTCTGAGATGTATTTATGATTCACTCCACAAGTCCGGTAGGTTCCCAGTCCAAATCCTCGGAGAAAGATGGGCGAATGGAAGACCCTGCTGAGGCGAGCGTGGACTCTAGGGTGACCCCTTGCCCCAGACGGCTGGGTCTTCCCGAGAGTTAATACTGACAGTGAAACTGACCCTTAAGCTAGAGTCCACTTGCAGTCAAGTGGGCACCCGAGGAAATAAGTCTCCTTTTCCCTCTCCCCCCCCCCCTCCCACCAAGACAGTCAAGTCCTTCTACTCCATCATGGAGAATAAATTATATTGATGAGGCTCCACCGTCTGGCACAGTGTATTATGCGCCTTTACGTGCGAGCCCGGCGCCTCCCTCAGTCGCCAACGGCTATCACTGCATCCGCAGGCGATCTCCATGGTGCCTATGCCGCCGAAAGACGCTATTCACACCCTAAGCTTTTTGAGCTTAGTGCTTAGAAATTCCTTCGAGAGCTCATTGTAGCTCTCGGGACGGTAGTGCCTCTGATTCTACCCAGGACGCAAGCCTGGAGGGTACCCCCTTTCGCTATTTGTTGCCGCACCTCTGCTCCCAAAACTTCCACAACGTCGGGAGTATTGCGTTCTGCCTTTTTGGACCACACTTCGTGTCACGCTGGATCCGTGCCAGGATATAAGGAAGGCTCTAAATCCCAGGAGGGGTTCGGTTTCCACGCCGTGTCCCCTCTGTTTGAAGTCAGCGGGGCTTTGCCAGGTGCTCCGTCTGTGTTCATGGCCGAGCTGGTTGCAATACACCATTTGGTACGGGAGATGACTTGTCGTGCCCGATGCAAAGACCAGATTGTAATTTATAGCGACTCACAAAGCGCCCTGAGTGCTCTCGGGGCATTGGAATCTCCGCATCCCCTGGTTCGCGATATCCGTGACGCCACGGTTTTGGCGAGCCGAGCGGATGTCGAGATTATCTTCTCCTGGGTTCCTGGACATGTAGGAATTGCGGGGAATGAGGGGCCAAAGAGTCTGCGAGGACTGGCCGACCAGACCAGCGTTTTACTCTTCCTCACACCCACTGCATAGCAGGAATATGGGCTGCCCTCCGGGCGGCTTGGCAAAGAAGATTGGAGATGTTCGAGGGCAACTTAAAGTTAAGTGCCATTGGGCCGTGATTGTTCCCATGGACCTACCTCCCAATGCGGCGAGGGCTTCAGGTTGATTTCTGTCGTCTCTGAATCGTACACACCCGCGGGACGCACCACCATTTGATCGAGCGCTCGCCTGCCCCTATTGTGGCGACTGCGTTGTCCCCTACACTGCGCTTCTTTCTTCTTCTTGCCATTTTGCTTATTGTTTTGTTTTTGCTTGTTTGCTTGACTTTGCTTTTGTTTTATTTTTGTATCTTTGTTATTTTTTATTTACATTTTGTTATTTGTTTTTTTAATCTAGCCTATCTAGCCTATTATTAGGTTGTTGTGTCATTACGGCGACTTTTGCTCTAGTAGGCAGTCGACAGATGGGCTCCTAAAAAAATGGCTTCCATTCCAAAACTTCAGGTTATTCCACCTCCACGCCAAACCTTTAACTTGGTCGCTTCCATGCCAAACCTTAAGCTTATTCCACCTCCACGCCAAACCTTCAGGTTGGTCGCTTCCATGCCAAACCTTAAGTTTATTCTCCCCCTACGCCAAACCTTTAGCTTGGTCGCTTCCATGCCAAACCTTCAGCTTGGTCGCTTCCATGCCAAACTTTCAGCTTGGTCGTTTCCATGCCAAATCTCAGCTTGGTCGCTTTAATGCCAAATCTCAGCTTGGTCGCTTCAATGCCAAACCTTCACCTCGGTTGCTTCCATGCCAAACCTTCACCTCGGTTGCTTCCATGCCAAACCTTCAGTTTATTTCCCCTCCATGCCAAACCTTTAGCTTGGTCACTTCCATGCCAAATGTTCAGCTTAATCGCTTCCATTCCAAACCTTCAGCTTGGTCGTTTCCATGCTAAATATTAAGCTTATTCTACCTCCACGCCAAACCTTTAACTTGGTCGCTTCCATGCCAAACCTTCAGCTTGATCGCTTCCATTCCAAGCCTTCAGTTTGGTCGCTTCCATGTCAAACCTTTAACTTGGTTGCTCCAATGCCAAACCTTCAGCTTGGTCTTTTCCATGCCAAATCTCAGTTTGGTCGCTTCAATGCCAAACCTTCAGCTTGGTCGCTTCCATGCCAAATCTTTTTAACGAGAAAAGTATTAGAAAGTTAATTTGGAAAGACGGCTAAATGAGGTCTTATAAGTGTGTAAGAATGAGAGATAGAAGGACCTCCCCCCCCCCCCTGACTTCCCCAATTCGCCGTTGAACGCTCTAAATTTGTCTACCCTATATACTGCGAAAATTAGAACAATGGAAAGACCATTAAGTGGGTATCGCGACTTCGCGCTATAGAGCCTTATCACGACGCAAGCCAAATAAGGAAGTCTGTTGGCAATGAATCTCTCTCCCCGTCTAGATAATTTCGGGGTATATATTCGACACCTCAAATTTCACATGCATATTGTGTCTGAAGCCGCCGTCCAGTACGTTAGGTGTAACGTCTTCGTTAGTCTAGAGGAAATCCATTACATTCTCATCAAGAGAAGAATTGAATGATTGTCGAAGAGCCAATGAAGAGCTAGTCGTCACTCAGTGTTGTTCGTGGAAATAGTTAGGCGTGTTTCAACCCTTCTCACCACGTATTCGGATTTTAAGGATAGGAAAAGCCATCTCCGAAGCACCCTCCGTTTGCCTCTTAAGGATAAGAGGCCCAGCAACTTCAATTTCCCGAAGTTGAATTAAGCGTCCCGTGAGACGCCCACAAGTTCAAGGTCGAACTTACCTACCTGGTGCTACTCGCCGCACATCGAGGTAAATTGAATTTGACCCCCGCTTCGTCACGCTCCTCCCACCTTTACCGCGTCAACCGTCACGGATCTCCTTTGCTCTAGAACTTGCATAATTGTAAAATCATTACTTAATTATATTATCCCTCGGTCCAAACTTAATAGTGTTAATCATCTTAGCAGTGAACCGTCAATATTTAATTGCATTGCCATTTAACTTGCCCTATATGTATATGTAATTTTTAGTCCTATTAAAGTATATTTTTGCAGTCGTGTTTAAATTTTCCCTTGACCTAGCAACTGTGTATATAAAGCAATCTTAGAACCATCCCCAGGTAGAGCCTTAATTTCGGTCGGCCAGTAGGCCCGTGTGCGTATAACGGTGTACACCGGTCATACCGCGACAATAATTATATTCCGAAGAAGCCACGCGTTCTTAAAAAATAAAACTTGGATCGTAAGCCAGACCTAAAAAAATTAAAAAAATATATATTATAATTTTACTGCACAACAGAATTTTTGCCGTCTGAGAATATCTTTTACTAATTTTGGTACAGAATATATTTGGAAATTTAACAGGTTACCAGAAAAATATAGTACCATAAACTGAAATGATTAAATTACACTGATTACACTGTATATAGAATTTTACTTATTATTTTTTTTAAATAAAAAAAATTTCGAAATTTAAAAACCTCCGCGCCACCGACGCTGAAGCGCGCTTCCCTCTTCTTATGTTATTTTTTTGCTGGCTTCGGTTTTGTCTTTGCTGGTTTTGGGTCGGGTTTTTTTGGGGGGAAGGGTATATTAAAAGAGCCTATTATTAGGCTGAAGATTAAATTACGGCCTCTTATGCCTTTGGTAGCAGTCGCCAAATGGGCACGATAAAAAAAAAATCTGTATACCTACTTTTAGCAAAACCTAAATAAAAATTAAATATTACTTATTGTTTTTAAAACCAAACTTTGTCAATGCATAAAAGTTTGGGGATTTAGTTTATTTTTGTTTTGATTCCTAAAACAGAAAATTGAGTTAATTCTACCTTAATTTTGCAAAAATTCACTACGGCTCATTTATTTTATTTTTTTGTCTTTTAGGGATCCCACTCGGAGCGGTTTGGTAGTCGAGCAGTATCAGAATTGGGTAGTGCCCCCGGAAGCCCCTCCCAGGTAAGAATAGATCATGAAATTTCTAGAGAGTCTCCTTTTGGAGTGTACTCTAGAGCCACATTTAATCCTTCCAGCGCCATTTAACAAGTTAGTTTCCTTTTAAACTCAACTCAGACCCGCACAATATTCGAACTCTTCTCTTCTAAGCGAATAGCGACACATCTGAGGTTTCGAGTGTGCCGTTCCCAGGGCAACAGCCCTTATCTCGGCTTGGTCGTCTATGGGTATTAGAACATTCCCTCATACACGCTCTATTTCGAAATTAATTTCAGAAATCGACGGAAAAAAATATTTGGAAGCTAGCAATTTAATTTAGAATATAGAGTGTCTCCTTTATCCGTGCCTGTATAGACAAAAAAAAGGACAAAACGAAATATCGTAGCCCATAAGAATAATCTATAATTTTGTTTTAGACATTGAACACGGCTATGCAACCACAAGCCAAAAACAGTAAAACGAAACTATACAGGGTGGGGACGGTATTCGTTCGCACGCTGACTGTCTCAGGAAAAAATAAAACAATGTTTTTATTGTTTTGAGATATATTCGCCAAATTTGGGTCGGTTTGTCTTCATGACAGGTTCCGTCGATCTCACTCGATTAACTCACCTGTAGCTTCGATGACAGCTTCCAGGTGACCTCGGAACCGACCACAGGCCTTCGTCATTATCTTCTTAGGACCCTGAAGGTCCTCAGCTAGTCCTTCGTGTTACAGTTGGATTTGTTGGTATCTCGTTCTTCCGCACCTTACACAAAGAATTCGAGGGGATTGCAGTCCGGCGAGTTGGGAAGCCAAATGCCAGGTGCTGTGTGATCGAAGAAATTCTTTGACAGATAAGTCTGCGTCTTCAGCCTGGCCTAGCAGGGCGCAGAGTCTTGGTGTCACACCTAAGGACTCTGCAGCTACCCTATCGATCCAAGGCTTCATCACCTCGCTCAGAACACGGATGTAGCCGTCGGTGTTCAGCCTGAGAACCTTAGGGAAGATATAGTGTGGCATGACATCACCACTGTTGACGACACCGAAGATCATGACTCTTGGTGTAAATTTCCTCTACATGACTCCTGCCACGTCTTTGGGTGCCACAGCGAAATACCAGTTGTTCTGGGAATTGATCTTCTGGTCTTGGCAGAAATTCTTCTCATCGGAGAAGAACCACAGCATGTCTGGCTCTAATAGATGGTTCAACTTTTGTGATCAGCTTCTTGGTGTGCTTGAGTCGCCCCTTTTCTTGCATCGACTTGAACATAATTTTCCTTTCCTCATCTTGTATGAAAGATAGTGATTGTCCTTATGCACCACCAGGCTGATGAACTTTTCATCCGCACCTTTCTCCCCTGCAATAGCACGCATCGAATTTCTGGTATCATTATTGATGATATCCTGTGTTTCAGGAACGAATTCCGGCGTTCTGATGGCGTCAGTTCGTCGACCATGAGCTTTTCTCTCGCGTCATAAGCGAATCCTAAATCTTCTAGCTTCTTTCGAACCTTTTCCACCATCTTTATGCTGACGTTGAGGAAGTCTGAAATCTTTTTGTTTATCCTTCCGGCGCGGATTCCAACGAGGCACCATGCGTCTTCCACAAATTGGGGGATGTTTAAATGTTTCCATAGTCAATTATTCTGAAAAAAATATAGAGCAAAAATAGTTATTGTTTTTAAGAAGAAAAAGACCGTCATCGAAGGTAAATAATATACGCAAAATTAGCGGTTGAAAATTACGAACGAATACCGTCCATACCCTGTAACTGCATTTATAGTCAAATTAGTTTTCCTTAAAAAATTCACTACAAAAATAGGTAACTGTATGGAAAGCACAACATGTGTTAGTGAATGGGATAGTACAGTCCTCATAGACAGCAGTGGGAGTAACAGGTCTAGGTGAATGGCATTTATGAGAAGATGAGGTGGAATATTAAGCTAAAGCGGGCGGGACAGCATCATCCAGGTGGGGTTCCTTTTGAACTTTGCACAGTGCAAGGTGCAATTGTATGCTCTAATTTTGTTCACGGTCGATTTCGACGGCGAGTTTGCTGCCCAGAGCCAGCAATCAAGACCTACCCCTATTTAGTTTTGCACCAAGAAATTCCTCCGAGAGTTGATTGTATCTCTAGCTGTCGACGCCGATAGTTCTGCCCAAGACGCCACTCTCGAGGATGCCTCCTTTGAAAGTTTCGCTCCCAAGCTTCGACAGAACCGGAGTATTGTGTTCGGATTTCTTTTAACAGATGTACATCGAGTCACACTCGAACCATGCCAGTGTATACAGATGGTACAATATCATACAGGGAGGTTGGCTTCCATGGTACCTCCTACTTTTGTTGAAAATGGGGGGGGGAGGCGGTTCTTGATGGCACTGCCTGTCTTTACGGCCGCGATGAGACTCACAGAGCGCGCTAAATAACTTAGACGCAATAGAAAGTTCACTTCTTCTTGTGTCGTAGTGTCCGTGACACCATAGATACGACGAGCCGCCAGAATGTCCAAATTATCTTCTACTGGGCTCCTGGGTATATTGGAGATGCTGGAAACGAGCACGCTAAAGAGGGAGCCAGGCTGCCTATATGGCAGGGATTAGGTCAACTTTTCGTTTGCATGCCATAGAAGAGGAGAGACTATGCGCTGGATTTCGAAATTCCATGCAATCGCGATCCAGCTTTTCCCGTGGACCTAATATCCCCAAAGCTTCTACGGTATAAAGTCATTTTTTGTCGTCTAGGGATCAAATACCGTTATAGAACCCAGCGTAATCCAATGAAGAGCTCCATTGAACCTTACTGCAACGATTGCGCGGTCCCTAGAGTGTCCAGCACAGTACCATGCTGGGTGATCTCTTCCTTAACTGCCCTACTACTGGGACGAGCAGGGCCACTGCATTTTGTACCTTGTATTTGGGACGAGTTTGTGGACTTTTAGATTTTGGGGAGGAGCTTGGCCTCCTCCACTCTATCCAGTCTTTGGGAGGTGGCTGCATACTCAGATGGCGAAAGGAGGCGAGCCTTCCTTCGACGCCTGAGCTTAGCTTTGTCCTAGGTTTGCCTTTATCCTTTTTTTTTAATTTGGGCTTTGCATTTTGGTCGTTTGTTGTTATTTTCTTAGCTTAAAATAGGCTGAATAATAATGACGGCGACCATAACCCTGGTGGACAGGGTGAACCTCCCTTAGAGGGGCAAGGGGTAGTGATGCCTTTCGGGCCATGACCCCCTCCCCTCATTCCTTGACCCGCGTCTCGTGTTCTTGCTGAGGGCCTTGTGGTCGCTCCCCAATTCGGTCTTTCCCAGGGGTAAACCCCCTGATACGGCGCTAGACACCTCTTAGCCTAAGTTCGCTCTTGGACAAGATGCTCCAGGGCTACACGATCCCCTGAGAATTCAAGAGGAGGTCCCCCCCACCCCCACCCCCTCTCATGAGACCCCACAGGTAGCGCGCCCTTTTTATTTCGAAGAAATGTCGTGCTGAGGCTGGCCCGTCCGAGCCTCGGGGGGGGGTGCTCCCTTCTGTTGGGGGAGAGAAGGAGATGCATCGTCCGTTGTCTTCTCCTAAGAATATCGACTATGGGTTCCTCTCCTTCTGGGGGATTTTGGGGATGGTCGGGCTCGCTGCCCACTCGGAGAGTCACCAGGCCAAGGACGACGCGTCTGGCCTCTGGAAGCCCTCGAGCCAGTAGGGTAAGGGGACGTCTGGTCCCTCATTGATAGGTGGCCCGTCTCGCTCCAAATGTTTTGTTATTATTCTCCGTTCTACAGATGTGGGCATGTTGCCCAAGGAACACATGCCCCCATCAGCTTCTCGCTATAGCTAGGGTTCTCGGTAGGAACCAAAGCTTCACTGTGTCTCGGCCTGGGTTCTTTTGGCGAATGCGGTCAGCTCTGCCCAGGCAGCCATTGTTACTCCTCTTCAGACACTCTGTGGCTAGCCTGTAAAAGTGACACCGCATCCTACTAAGAACTTAGTTGAAGTAGTAGTGTATGCGAGGAAACTCGTTGGATACTCCAGAGGAACTCTCAGAAGAGTTTCTCGACTAGGGAGCGGTCAAGGTCAACGTGTTATGAGAAAACAGTAAGGGGCTTAGAGACCCTCCCTTTAACACGTTGATCATGACAGAATCTCTGAGTGGGTGAAAGCTGATTGGTACCTTTGCCGTGTCAAGCCATTTAGCCAAATGAACCGAACTTGCAGAGGTGCTAAGCCGAGTCAATCCAAATTCTGTGCTAACTCCTCTAAAGCCTAACACGATAGAGATATATTGTGTAAGGCGAAGTAAGTGAATCGTGGTGAACGTACCCCGCTTCCTCGAGGCAATGCGACTCGTACCTGTTTGAGAAGGAGGTCCTGATCGTTCAGCCTGCAAACAGAATCTGATTCCCTGAGGTCAAGGAATTAGTACTGTCTTGACCTGGGGCTTCTTACGCCTCTCAAGTTAAGAAAACAGCCTCTGCTCATAGCCCATCCAGTCATACGAATACAGTAGCTACCGTGCGCATTCCGAAGGTTATTCCAAGTTCTCACACCCTTACGTCACTGTGGTAAGGATGGTGGCAATACGGGCTCACGCACTGCCCCTCTCCAACCCCCTAAAAGAAGCTAGTGATAAATGAGATTCGACTCCTTCGCCCTTTTCGAAGGTTTGACTGGCGCCTCCAGAAGATGAGGGACCCCTGAACTCTAGACTCCAGGCTCGCCAAATGTTTCGAAGCAGGAGGAGTTAAAGGCTCTCACGAGCCAGGCATCCTCAAGTATGCCCTAAATGTCAGCAGCGCATTGAATCCTTTCGACGACTAACAGCCTCAGGCGTTGTGTCTCCTAGATATCTACGGCCATTCCTGTGATGGTCTTCTCATCGAACATGGCTCTCACATCCCCGTTTAGTTGTGTCTCTCGAGCAATTTCATTCAATTGAATTAACATGAACTTAGGGATAACTGGAAGAAGCTGGATAGGACCCTCTCTTTCCCGTTCTCCTTAGCTATTTGTCTTCAGGAGACCATGCTGGGTTCGTGATCCCTGCCCGCCATCCATGGTGTGTTTTATAACTCTACCACTACGTAATGGAACCCGACATATCTCCGTTTTCCTTTTAGTTTTAAATACCTCCTTTAAAAGACTGACACTGCAGTTACACATGGATAGGAGGTATATTTTTATTTCTGCTTACATTCCAACGTCAGCCAACTTCAACGCGGAGTAATTCCGTTCTGTTGTGGCACGGTTGCCGATGACTTTTCTCCTCCTCGTGGATTTAAACAGTAATTAACCCGCAGGTTTCAGGGCCTGGTGAATCTGATCGAAGAACAAGAGATATGTCCCAAATGTGGACATATCTCATTTTCTGGTCTCGATCTATCCCTATGTTCTCCCCAGGTACAAATTGATTTTAGGTGAGATGCGGTCAATGACTCTCGTTGTAATTTTTATCCTGTCCACTCGTCGCCGCGCTGGCCATTTTCACGCCGCCTGCTTCCTTGGTGGTTAGCTGAGTGCGATACAGAATTGAATGAGAAGTCCGATCAAAGTATGGTTGACCCTCTTAATGGCAGCTGTACGTGTCTTCGTTTAATGGGGAGAAACCTCTTGCAGAAGTGTGGAAGCGCGTGAAGAGGATTCGTGGAAAGTTCTACCAATAGCCCCCTTCCGTCCTCCAAGATGCCTTGGCTGTAATCTTAGTCCCACGACCGTGGCTCAATCCCTCGCAACCGCTTTCTTCGCATTGACTAGCCACACGAAGCATTTATTGCCCGCCATGGGCTCGCTGAAAGCGGATCACTGGAATTCACTTCCAGAGGCGGGGAACCCTTCAACGACCTGTTCACGCTAAATGAGCTTTGGTCCGTCTATCTTCTTGCGCGAACATCCCCACTGGCCCGGAAGACATCTGGGTGAGCGAGACTTGGCCTTTATGTTAGATCTTTGTTTATCAAGATTTGGACGGAAGATATATTCCCATATTCCTAGAGAATGGCCACCGTGTTTTCTTTTTGAAGCCTGGGAGATATTTTAACCTCCCATTAGCCAATGGGAAAATTGGCTAATATTAAGTTAATTTATTTTTTGGACAGCGGAGGTCAATTTTCTCCTACACATTCTCTACTTTGCAAGTTCCATTCAGCACCGGATGCCTTCCTTCGTGAACAGCACTTCGCTAGTGCTCTTTGATCTGTATAAGAGTTACGATGCCGCATTTGATAAGATATCATAGAGATCATCCACACCATGCAAGCTAGGGTCACTTCATTATATTCATGTCTGAGTTTCTGCGAGATCGTCGATTCCGCTTATGGTTAAGGGAACTATCTCCTATCCTAAAGTGCAAGAAGAGGGTGCCTCGTAGGGAAGCATTATCAGTGTCACTTACTTTTTCTTGAGCATCTACGGTATCACTTCGGTGATTGAAGAAGATGTTCTTGATATGCTTTATGTAGACGACCTTTCGATCTTTTTAGGTGCAAATAAGATGCCTACGCTGGAGGGTTGACTTTAATAGGCAGTGAATCGCGTCTTTTGCTCTGCCCAAACTGGACTTGCTCCTAAATGGGGCTTGCGTCGATGTGATAGAACCAGACCCCGCCCTTGGTATTAGTTATGAAGGATGCACTAGCATCAATTATCGTTCATTACTGATGAAGTGGGATAAAGGAGACCCCACCCCCCAAAACATGGGCGAGCTAATTGGTAGTGGGTTCGTCAACTTTAATCATGAATAAATTTAATTCGTTGGAAAGGACTTTCCTTCTTAATTCTTAGTATTAATATAAAACCTATAATGTTCAGCGCATAATCATTTCGATTTGGGGCAGAGGAAATTTCTTACTTATTACTAGGACGTTGTCTTCTTTGATATTAGAAATTATAGGGGAGATCTTTTTGATATTTCATTGATCAAGTTGATTATCTATTAATGTATATAATTAACTTTTGCAATTCTCAGGGTTTGGTGAATAATGACATATGGGAATCCATAATATTTATAGTAATTTAGAAACATAATTTACTATGTTAAATCAAACTTGTAAATAAATATTTAATTTCGGTTTTATGAGAATTATGGAATAGTGTCAAATGTCAATAAATAAGACGTTTCTAAAGTTTGAACTCAGGGTTGGTTTCATTTTTCTACTTTTGGCTTCTCTGCTCTCTTCTTCATTATAATATAATATAATAACACCAGGCAATGGCTTCGCCACTCCGCCTACGGGGGGGAGCTTGCGCTTCGCTACTAAGATTAAAATTTAAAATCTAAAAAAAATAACCATGGTTAAATTTTTAGAAATTTTCTGAACTTTCGCCAATTATAATCACTTCATCACTAACTCTATAATTTAAGAAGGGGATTTTTTTGAGTATTTGAATAATAATTTCATCTTAGTTTGGTTATGACTTATGTTTTTTATCAAAGTAATTTCTAATAATTCTTTTATAATATCAAAAAAAAAAAATGGTGAAGTTCAGAAATAAATATAAGTATCGAACTTTTGTGAATTTTTTAAAACTCAAAGAATTACAAATGGTGAAGTTCATAAAATTTATTTTTATATAATATATTCTATAATATTTTAGCAACGTGATATTTTGAAATGGGGGAAATATAGTTTAGAGTTCCTTTTTAAAATTATTATAATTGGCGAAGTTCAGAAAATAAATATAAATTTAACCATGGCTGCTTTTTTTTAGATTTTAAATTTTAATCTTAGCAGCGAAGCGCAAGCTCCCCCCGTAGGGGGGATTGGCGAACCCATTGCCTAGTTGATATTATAAAATAATTATTAGAAATAACTTTGATAAAAAAAACATAAGTCACATGTCCACTAAGGAAAAAAAACATTTATTAATTTTCCAAAATCTCGTTATACAATTATAGAGTTAGTGAAAAAATAAATTATGCAAGTGATTAAAAGGTGTTAATCTTTTTGTGTTTTATATTATTTCAGATAAGTGTAGGGATGGGGAGCGATGTGTCCAGCGGGGACGAAACCTCCAGAGGGACTCTAGACGGACGATTTTCGAAAACTCCTTCCCCTTTGAACAGGAATGTACAACTCTCCGGAGAACTTAAAGTTCACCTCAAGGGTGACTTGACACCAAACAAAGTTGAGGGCGAACTCCAGAGGCATTTGGAGGACGAACGATGTAAAGAGCTGGAAACGAAAGAAAATATAGTAGACAGTTTCAGTCCTACAAAAGACAAATCCGGTGAAAACCTCAGGGTTGTTGACCTTAGGGAGAAACTTCGAGGAGAACTTAAGGGAAAGGTAAAGAGTTCCTTTTCCGATGACGCGAAAGGACAAGGGTCTGGAACCAAATCCGGGAATGAGAAAAGGCATAGTAATTTCGCCATTTTTCCGAATATCCACAGTGTAAACGGTAATACCGAAACAAATAGAGGTTCTCCCATTTTGTCTCCCCCCGCTGTTAATGGTCCCAATTATTCAATATCTCTAGGCTCTCTCGCAACTACTTTACAATCTTCTCCCACGCCTAGAAGCGCCTCAGCCTCCCCAGTCTTACCTCCAACACCCCCATTATCGGCTCCCTTATCTAAAACCTCCTTATCCTCGTCTCCTTTGAACGGTGTTGATTCAAGCGTCACGCCCTCATCGAAACAGCGTCTCGACAGCGTCCCATCCGTCAAAGACGCTTCATCTACTCTCGCCCCCCTTCCGGGGGACCTCGCAGACACCTCAATGAAGACAACTTCACAGACGTCCTATGGGATGTTCGTTCCCAATGATAATGGTCATATCGGTAAACGCGAAAGCGACAGGAAAATTCACTCTTGATGACGAAATAATCAACGCTGAGAGACGAATGAAAAGTATTACACCTTTTTCTTCGAGCTGCATTGGTAAATCTCATCACACCATCCGAACGAACATTTGTGCAGCCTCTGGAATAAAATGATTTGAACTAATATTCATAAATTATTTTCATAAATGTTTACTAGTATTTTTCAATTATAATATCCCCCCCCCCCGCTCTCAAATTAGTTCTCTTCATGTGATTTGTCATATTTTCCCCGATAGTTATAAAAAGTCATAGCAGCAGCTAGGGATGAAGGCATAGCATATTTCCTTTCCCCTAATGCCCTAACTAGTACAAGATAGCAAGTATGCTAGGTAAATTGTATATACAATAGTATATGTATATATATATATATATATATATATATATATATATATATATATATATATATATATATATATAAAGTATGTTAATCTAGTCGCCTACCTGAATACTGTACGATATTGCCATATTTAGTTTTTAAGTTAGAATTAGGTTGTCACATCATATTAAATGATAGAAACGATCGTAAAAAAAAAGAAAAGTCTAGGAATATTCATTTATTTATTTTTTAATATTGAATACAAGGGACAATAATGATTGTATACGTTCTAAGACATTCCACACGTAAACCCGTGTAAATATAGATATGTCTCGTTACTTTTAATTGCAGCGTGAATGTACAAGCCTATTAACAGGGTCTAATTAATGTTAGAAAATGATTTTTTTTTTTTTAGGGTTGTAGTAAAAAAAAAAAAATGCAGTACTTAAAAGACAAAAAAAAAAGTGCATTGATTTGTCTTAATTTCTACTTTGATTTCGTTCCTCCCGTTTTGTTATCATAATATTGTGTTAGTTTATTCAATATATATGACAAAAATGACGAAATACGGGAGTATCATTTACCTATTCCATTGAATCATATACTGAAATTTAAAAAGTGAAAATCGACGAATGGAATGGTTCTTAACCTTTTTGAGTCACGGACCCTTTTGAGAATCTGGCCAAAGCTATGGACCCTTAGAACAATTCATATAAGCACATAGACATTTCGTATAGAATGAATATATTTTTATTTTATTTGAAGAGTATTTTGTTTCTCACAATTGAATAATAATAATAATAATAATAATAATAATAATAATAATAATAATAATGTTGCTGGTGATGATAATAATAATAATTATAATAATGATGATGACAATGATAATAATGATAATAAAATTAAACATCCAACCTGGGACAATTAAACAAAAGGAAACCATAATTGTGCTCAAAAGTTCATTTCAATAAGGTCGTTGGTTTTTGACCTGTTTATCTGACCAAGGACCTTTACTGGGTCCTGTTTAAGAAACCCTTGAACTAAGCTTCGACAGAAAGTATGTGGAAAAAAAAGGTTCGAAAGAAAGTGGAGCAAAAGAGTAAATGAAAATGTATGTATGGTATCCAGACCTGCTCGAAAACGGGAGAATGTGCAAATGTCAGTCAATCCCCCCTCAACAATTTAAATAATGCCCTCCTTACCCCCATTCTCATTGGTGACAAGAGTACGCAATGCTCAATATATCTCTGATTATTGCTGACGTATCTGATTATTGTGCTGACACATCCGATCATTGCTGACGCATCTGATTATTGATAACGAATCTGATTACTGATGACGAATTTGATTAATCCTGAGACATCTGATTATTGCTGAAGCATCTGATTATTGCTGACGAATCTCAATATTACTAGGTAATCTGATTATTACTAACGTATCTGATTATTGCTGACACATCTGATCATTGCTAACGCATCTGATTATTGATAACGAATCTGATTATTGCTGACCCATCTTATTGCTGAAGCATATAATTATTGCTAACGAATCTGATTACTGATGACGAATCTGATTAATCCTGAGACATCTGATTATTGCTGAAGCATCTGATTATTGCTGACGAATCTCAATATTACTATTGAATCTGATTATTGCTGACGTATCTGATTATTGCTAACGCATCTGATTATCGCTGACGCATCTGATTCTTGTTAACGCTTCTACGAAGAAGATATTCAACTATGCGGCTTCACATCTCTCCTAATTCTGAACAAAAGATTCATTCATTTGCGGTCGCACAACTTCTTATAGGACTTTTACTTCACCTGGCGGCGAAAAGGTCTGATCCTAACTTAGCTCACATGGGGAAGCCGCCAATTAAGCGGTGCGTCGCGTCTGAGACACGTGACTAGACAGCTTCGGCCACGTAAGTCATGACATTCACATATAATAACAATAGCGCCCTATACCCCCACCCTCCCTCCACCTCGGATCTTTTCTCTTTTATGGCGGAATTTCGTCTGCTAAGCCAGATGGCTGAACGGCTGGCTGAGGAGGCTAAACTGCCTTTCTCATGCGCGGGAATCGAGGGGTGGGATCATTTCTATGTTATAAGTATTTGGGGAGAGGGGGGGGGGGTTGGAGGGCGAATATGAGGAAACTAAAAGAAATAAAAGCTAAGGAAAGTAAAAAGAGTAAAAGCTAAACATTATTTGATAGATAAAACTTTACGAAGTCTTTGTAAATTTGAACAACTAAGTATTTTCCTTTATTTCGTAGCCTCCATAAAAACTCGCATATATTTAAGGAGTGGATCAGAGAACGATCATTTCTACATTCTTTATTATTCCCCATTTTCGCCTTGGCCTAAAGCGACTCTATTTGGTTTTGTGGGCACCTGTTTCTAGATTTTTAAAGTCCTGCGAGTGGTTAAAGAGTCAAATGTTTATACCGCATCTCTGCCAAGGATTAATTATTGATTAATAATGTTTCTGCCGATCTATCAGGAACTGCATACATGAAAGACTCGCGCATTTCCATTAAAATCCGCCTGAAAACTCACTGCACTGGTAAAACCCTCCAGACATTGTTCTTTCTTTAGTAAGTTCGTACTTTATCATTTTTTCACGGGTGTAAACAATACTTATGCTTCTAAAAATCAAAGGATTTTATAACATTAAAAGTGTCACATCCTATTTAATCACCCGAGTAACCGGCCGTTTATCTATCTAGCTGAGGAGACGAAATTGCACCATAATAAGATAAAATATCCCTCCACCTCTCTTCGCGGGCGCACCCTATCATTCTCCCGTTCCGTAACCTACCTGATGGATTTAATATCCACACTCCCTGACGCGGAATGGGTGGCTCTCCATTGGGGCCATGGAGTTTCTCTGCTCGATGGATGGTGGCAAAACACTGTGTTGTCGCTCTTTTAGTCCCGTTCTCACGAAAGAGGACCTGTTCCTGGTGTCCAATGGCTGACTAGCGAGTGTTATTCTGATCTTATTGTGAATTTCATTGTCCGCTTGGTGGACCCCGTCTACGATTGAAAAGGGGCGGAGTCAGCAATTAACTAACTTCTCTCTCAAGCTTCACCTCCCACCCCAATTAAAACAAACAAACGTACCCACGAACTCTCGCTAGCATGGTGGATAGGGAGTTGGGTTTCTAGCGTCTAGGCACGGGTACGATCACAGCTAGAGAAGATACTCAAAACTTTCAGCGGCATCACGAGCTGGCCGTCCATTGGCTGAGACGCTGGTATTCACCCTCGCAAGGGTAACTAGCTCCACACTCATCATCACACACATAGTCAATCACAACCCCGCTATCATTTCCCTTCCGGTCTTCACATCAAAACACCCCCACTCCTCTGTTCCGGAGCCGATGAAGTACTGGTGTCCCATATGGAGTCACTCGTATGACATGGAGTCCTAGTTCGACCTACTACTCGATTTTTAAGTTAAAGGAGAGAATAGGAGAAGATGCCTTTAACAAAACACTATTTATCTGACGCATTTCGATACCCTCGTATCATCTTCAGAGATAAAATAAAAATACAAATAAAAAAGGGTAGAACATTAGAAGGACATGACTTCGAATTTAACTTTTATTAAGCCTGCCCCTTTCTACCTTCTCATAACATGCTCACAAGTTTGTCAGTACATTCTCACTTGCTGATCCTTTTGTCTGTTTAAAAGTGTGTTTATAACCAATGTTCTACTTTCTTTATTTATATTTTTACTTTATTTCTGAAGATGATACGAGCGTATCGAAACGCGCCAGATAAAGTGTTTTGCTAAAGAATTCTTCTCCTATTCGCTCCTTTAACTTTAAAATCCGAGTTTTAATGAATTTCGGACAACTTATCCATGGCATCAACCCAGACGACAAAGTGAAAGATGTAAAAACAAATGAGCGGTCGCTTTTAACAAAACGTTACGATGAAAATATTTTGCCTAACTTCACTTATATATATATATATATATATATATATATATATTTTACCATTAAAAAAAATCACAAAATAAAAATTACGAATGTCAAAAATGCAGAGGAAGCTTTTGAATTTTTTTAAGTATCTAAGATAAGAAAGAAGGGTGAAATATTACACACACAAGTTATATGATTCATAAATTATCAAAATGAATGTCAAGATACAGTGAAGAAAAGCGTGCAAGAATTGTAAGATTTTATATTAGAGATGGTGGATCATTAGTTGCAATTCAGAGATTTCAGAAAAAGCTTTAATAAGCAAAATCTGGCATTAATGCAATAATATCAGCGTTTAGGGAAACTGGGTCAACAACCAACAAAAAACGTTCTGGTAGACAGAGATCAGCACGAAATGAAGTTGTTATTTAGCGTGGAAGGATCAGTGTCGAGGAAGAATTCAAAAAGTCGACTAGGATGTTTTCCAGACAGCCAGGAATTTTTCGTTACAGCGTAATCTGAATCAAAATTTGAAACTTCATCTATATAAAATTCAATTAACCCCAAAATTACATTTCGCAGACCTTAAAAAAAGAGAGTCGATATTGCACGAGCATTTCTACAGCGAACAAGTGATCAGACATCTGTTTTGGGTCTTGTGAAACTGGTCGTGACAAAATTTCTATTCATCCGAGTAGAAATTGACCGTTCTCAGCTCACCAGTTGCCTTAGCTTCTTCAGGAGCTACTTTGAGTTCGTGAAGCGAAGTCCCTTGCCCTTGGCTGTCATAATTTGTCCTCTGCACCTCTTGTGCGAATGGTAGCAAAGCTCCTTATTCAGGGCTAGCTTTATGTTGGTGACTACAACTCCTATCTTTCGCGTCAAAACCCGGATACCCTTGCCCAGGTCTTCCATCAACTTGTCCTACAGTTGCAGGATGAATTCTGGCGTGCAGACGCAGTTCAAACGCCTGCTGTGTTCCTCTCCGCTTGTCACGGCCTCCTAGTCCCCGTTTCAGTTGTACATATCTTGTCTTACAGCCTTTACAGTGCTCACAAAATATTGAACAGCAGTCATAAGGTTGACATCTTGATACATGGTGGAAATCAGTATGATTCAGGTAACTTTTCCAATATTCAGGTGGTTTCCAGTCCTCAATGTCAGCTAACCTTTTCTTAACTAAGACTTTACTATGTATTCTCTCCAACGCCGTTGACTGTTCACCGATACATCAACATGTTTCAAGTAACTAAATAAATGTATATTAATGTCAAAGACAAAGAAGAACGGCCATGTTCATGAACTCCCTATAGATATGTTAGGACAAGATCCTTTTTTCCTCTCAAATATATAAGGAAAAACTAACAAGTGGATCTCACTTAGAAAAGTTTATATCTAGAGATGTTTAAAGATATATAGCAGAGGGTCTTTTTGTGGCCATTGGGACCGGAAAGATATGGCACCATGACCTCTATGGATGGCATAAAGGTGGGCGGTCACCTATCCTCAGATCAAAGTTTCCCGGCATTAATGCATATTCGAATGTTCATGTTAAACCTATAGTGGTACCAGCGCCAATGGTGCGAAAATGATCTTTCGAAGGAGTAGTAGGGGCTGAACTAGAGTTCGCTGAGTGGTATTGGTGGGAAGAGCTTGACTACCGCCGAACTAGAAGTTCACAGGCAAGGCCTTAGATGGTCGTGAAGAGCCGGTCAGCTTGGTCTCCAAGTTGGGTGGTTGGTGGTGGCAGCAAAATTGTCAGTGGCCCTCAGCTAGTCATGCTCCATAATTCTGTTCGCCGTTTTTGGCAGAATTTCGAGAGGGTGGACTTTGCTCATAGCCTCCAGGCTAGGAGTTACCTTGAAAAGTATGGTGAATCTGGTGTTGGTTTCTAGCTCACCAGACATAAGTTTATCAGCGAATTCTTCTAGCATTTCTATTAAAAATGCTCCTAATATATCCGCATCAAAGTTTTCAGTCTAAGCTGTCCGTTGCTTTTCCAGGGAATTCAACATCGCAAGCTGTGTACGAATGGAGGTTTGGGCGTATTCAAACAGTCCAGACGATATTCCTCTAGGCGCGGTGCCTCAATATTTGGCCAAAGGGTTTAGCAAAGACACAAATGCAATATCTTTAACCATTACCCCTCCTGATTATTTATCTATTAGGTTGAGGAATAAGTTCTTGCCTTTTTTTAATGTTGTGTTGATTTAAGTTTTGTTGACGTGATTTGTGCACATATTAAAAAACAATAATAAATAATGAGAGCAAAATTTGCAAAGGTTAGGCTACTTCTCTTAACAGCATACACTATTAGGCTTTTGCTTAGGCTATATCTTGAAGTTGAGTAATAAGTCATTGAGGTTTATTCAAAAGTTGTGTTAATTTCATTTTTGTTCTGTACTCTTAAAATGGAATGTTAAGTTGAAAGAAAGGCGCATTTTCGACACTTGTTATTCATTTTCAATCGAGACGGGAATAATGCAAACGCAGCCAAAGCTCGTCGCGATATTTGTGCTGTGTACGGAGAAAATTCTTTATCAGAAAGGACAGCTTAATTGTGGTTTTCACGTTTCAAAAACGGTCATTTCATTCTCAATGACAAAGAACGTTCAGTTCGCCTCATTAAGTTGGATGAAGATCGATTGAACGACCTTCTTCATGAAAATCCTCGTCAATCGACTAGAGAATTGGCTGTGCAATTGGCGTTTGACCAGAAAACTGTAGTGAATCACCTTCAATCGATGGGGAAAGTTTAAAAACTCGGTGCATGGGTTCCGCATGCTTTGAGCGAAAGCAACAAACTTCAGCGTTCCACGATTGCCGCAGGTTTGCTTGCTCCTCACAAGGCTACTCGTGGATAGAAGGACAGATTTCTTCACTGCATCATCACTGGCGAGGAAAAGTAGTGTGTTTATGTCAACATGAACCATCGAAAACAATGGCTTATCCCCAATAAAAAATCACTTCTGCGATTAAAGCAAGGACTTCATACACAAAAGACGATGCTGTGTGTGTGGTGAGATTGTGAAGGCATCATTATTTATGAGCTCCTTGCGAACAACGAGATTATCAATGCGAAACTCTACATTAAACAAATGTATCGACTCGCCGAAGCTATTCGTGAAAAGCGACCTCATCGACGTTATGGAGTCCTTCTTTAACACGACAATGCTCGTCCTCACATTGCCAATATGACAAAAGACGCCATCGAAACGCTTAATTGGGAAATCCTGCCGCATCCTCCATATTTGCCAGACTTGGCTCCATCGGATTTCTATCTGTTCCGATCGCTTTCCAACAATTTGCGCGGTGTTTTGTTCAATACTAATGTGGAATTAAGAATCTGGTTAAACGGATTCTTCGAGTCAAAATCCAGATATTTTTATTGCAGAGGCATCGAAAAACTTGTTGAACTTTGGGAAGAAGTCGTAAATAACAACGGAGAATACATTATTGATTAAATTGCATATTTTTATCAATTAAACATGAAGTTTCTCTAAAATTGTCAATGGTAATGAATAATTTGATAAAACCGCAAGAACTTATTCCTCAACCCATTACTTGCGCACCATTCATGTTTCTCTGGTATCACGAAGGAATGATAGAAGGAAAGCGAAAAAAGAGAGTGAGCTTTTTGGTCTTTTGTGTACAAGTAGTCTCATGCAAAAAGGATAGATATTTTTAATTGTTATAGAGGGCTTCTATATTTCGAATCATCAAGCACTAACCCGTATTCATATTGAAAATCCAGCGCCTGTGGTATTTTCGTACCATGTCCTTGGTATTCTAATATAACCTTTGTTATTCAGTCACCATTCCTTTCCAACTGCGAATAGGAACAGTAAACTTTAAGTGATGTTGCAAGATACCTTCTTAAACTTTACTAACAAATTATCACTTTTCTTGTGAATATGTTATTTATTATCTAAAAAAAAACTAGAAATTACTTCTCTAAATTGCGTCCAACCCTCTGGTTCCAGGGCGTTCATTCCGCCATAATATTAACATCAGAAATCACTTTTCTAATATCAGACCCAGTAAATATCCGCTTTCAACTTAGCTTCAGGAAAACCACCAACAAATTTCTGGCATGAATAAATGAAACAGAGATCCTCTCTTTGTTGATATGACATTTTAAAACTATTTTATTTATTCCAACTTATTATGAAAAGGAGCTATAATTACTTTATCTGGTTTCAGGTAACTGAGTTTAATGATTATGTTACCAAAACTATCGCTCCCTTTTCACTCTACAATTTTTTGAACCAAATATATACGAGTATCATTGTGTATGGCGTCCAACTCACATATAAACATAAAACATGGTTATTTTGTATATATGCTCTGGTCTATGATACAGTAAGATACATAGAGCTTTTCGGTCTCCAAATATGAACCTAGTTTGTTGATTGTAGTTGATTATACAGACAGAACCTTTCAAAATACTGGAGCTTGTCTTTTAAGTTCACTACAAGAGGAACAGGCACATATTCTTTAAAGAGAGTTCTGTAAACCTCTCATATAAATCTACAAATACTTCGTCAATGGATCGAGAAAACCTTTTTCCTCTGTTTTTAGGTAAACTGTTGTGCTTGGATGTAAAGCTTTATCTTTTACTTGTGACCAGAAGACCACGGCATTTTCCTAGAGAAGGTCAAGGCAACTTACTAGAACTTTAGATTCGCCCAAAGAGAATGGCCGTAGCTCACTCCTTGGACCGTTTGGACAAATTCTTGAGTTTCTTCATAACCAAAACCATTAAATGGAATAAAGATTAGTAGAACATATACAGTTGATACAGATCTTATTTCTAGAAGATTAGGACGAAAAATTCTTTTTGAGGTTTCTTTCAATGTTCCGAGAGCAAAAACTAGCAAACAGAATTGTGTGTCTTCTTCTTCCACAAGAAATGGATAGTAAAGCAAGAAACATCTTTTTACTTTTTAATTTTTATCATTTCACCAAGATTTGTTCAAAATTAGGCTAAATGACCTTTGGAATAATTAATCAAAATCGACTATCTTCAGGCTCTGGGATTTTTTTCATTCACAGTTTTCATAAATACAGCAAATTAAATTAAAGCTTTTCACACATCCTTAAGACTACATGATATAATAAACCTTGCAACAAAATATAAATTTGTCTGTAAAGAAAAAAAGCTTCACTAAATAACAGTACTTATTCGAAAGAACAGCGCTACATTTTAATAAATACTACTGTTATATGAAAATTAAGCTCTGCAAGCAATTTAAAAGCGAACTAATCAAATATTTGATTTATTTTGGTGTATATACCTATGTTTGCGTCACCTATATTTTGGCTTATTATAAAGTAAAATGCTGGTCTTGTGTTACACAGATTTTATTATTAGAAAATGCATATTAAATTCAAACATTATAATGATCTTAGCGTGTGTATGTATGTATATATGCGTGAGTGTCCGTCTGTGCATTTAAAAAAAATTACAATGGGACTCGGAACTGTTGTGAAATGATTTTTTTGTCGCACACCAATTTTGACTGTTGTGAAATAACAAAACAAACTTATCGAATATTTTCCTAATTTTGTGATCGAAGCGAACAAGCGCCGCAGGCCTAGAAAAGAACGCCTGTAGGGCGGATTTTTGCTAGCGTTATTAAAATAAAGGAATCCGATGCAAATTCTTATTATTTACATATAAATATGATAATTAAATTACAAGTACTTATCTAATTACATTTTACATTCAATTTTATTATTTCGCACTATATAACTACAATCGTGATTGTGCGAAATGATGATAAATAACACATGATAATAGTTTGTTTTTTTTCAAAAATATTACATGATTGAGAACTATGGCGTTAAATTTGGTATTTAACAGCCAAAATATATAAAAAATATTATAGCAAATAATCCAAACAATCTTTTCACATTATAGCTGTGTTTTACATTAGGAAACAAACGTTGGTTTGTTATTTTTTTTATTGCGGTAGAAATGACTAGAATATTTATTTAGCACAACATATAATTTGAACCATATTGAATGCAGGCGGTTTTTGTCGATTACAGGCGGGTTGAGATGTAAACTGCTGCATTCCAAACAAGGACGGTCACTTAAGGAAAGAACAAGGTGTACAGGAGAATGTAATGAATAAAAAGATAAAAAGAATCGAATTTTATGAAGTCCTCTAACAAACTTAGGGAATCTTATATATGGGGAGTTATTTAAACAGCTAGAATAAAGGTTTGGGGTAAATACCTCTTAAACGCCGAAATGGTCTCCCTTGGTGGTCGTCCTTGAGAAATAAAAGAGGCAAGTGGTAATGCGAAAAGACAACGAGGTTGAATAAGGGGGACGGATCAGCCAACTCTATTAGCCAACTACCCAGATTTTATTACCTTTTCTTTTCCCTTCAAAATAGAGTAGGTTTGATTAGGTCAGTTTTGGTTAGGTTAGGTTAGGTTAGTCAAATATTTTAGCTACATCGAGGTGGCCAACGCTAAATTGTTCTATATCTACAAATAAGTATTAAAATAAAATTGTTTATAATAATAAGGAAGGGAAAAATTAAAGATGGCACAAAAGAAAGAAAATAAAGGAGAGAAGCGAAGGTAACATGGACTTTTATCTGATCGTATCCCTTACATGGATAATTAAAGAAATAAATACATTAATTAGTAATATTTGCCACCACCTTTTCATCAACTTCTAAAAAATTCATTTTTTATAGGACTTTTATTGGGGAAAAATGTATTTGGTGAATTGACAAAAGTACATTTTCCTACCTAATTCGAGCATACTGAATTCAAATCTGAAATCAGATTCTCTCTAAATGCTACAGATTTTTCGTAATATCAATAACTAATATTATACAATAATTTTCATTTTATCACGCCTATCATCATGCCCTGAAGTAATTTTGAATCATCCTTTTGCGTTATTTATAGTAAAGCAGGTTTTTTTGCACAAGCATTTTATTGCATATGAGAAGAAACTTGAATTACACATTAGGATTACAAATACTGTAATCAAATAGATGCTAATTTATTAATGACCGTACATCAGGCTGGAGGACCTCTTCTTGATTTCGATCTGCCAAAAATTTGCGTTTGTAACTCTTTCTCTTGTAAGTCTTCTCTGGCTGATCTCTTCTAATCGTCCAGCAGTAGTCCGCCATCATGTGTGTATCCCAGTGACCTTGGTAGCGCTCTTCCATCGTCATTAAATCCTGATGGAAGCGTTCCCCTTGTTCGTCGCTCACGGCTCCCAGATTCTCTGGGAATCGGGCGAGGTGGCTATTTAGGAAATACAGCTTCACACTCATGTTGCATCCCAGATTACGATATGCTAAAAGCATATTAGTAACCAGATCCTCGTAGTTATGCGTTTTTTTGTTTCCCAAAAACTTACGAACAACGGCAGAAAATGAAAGCCAGGTTGCCTTCTCTTTTTCATTCATGGTGTTCACGAATCTGGAATCACTCAGAAGTCTTCGGATTTAGGGACCATCAAATACTCCTGCTTTTATTTTTTCATATGAGAAAGCAGGAAACGCCGATACTATGCACTGAAAACAATCATTGTCTGTGCTCAACACCTTGGCATACTGCTTCATCAACCCCAGCTTTAGATGAAGTGGAGGAAAAACGATCTTCTCTCGACTTACGATAGGCTCATTAACAATGTTTGGCATTCCTGCTTCCAAAGTTTCCCAAACTGGCCAATCTTTTGGGGACTAGTGTTTGTCACGGGCTCGACTGTCCCACATACAGATATAGCATGGAAGCTTTGTATATCGCTTCTGCTGACCAAGGAGAAAGTTCACTATCATAAATTCTACACATATGATCCAATTGTATTCATGGTACTTAAGTAAATCCATGACGACCATTCTTATGTCATTGTGAGTTTCTCGCAGATGGACAGAGTGACCGAAAGGAACTGCACCAAAGTCATTGCCATTATGCAAAAGGACACACTTGAGGCTACGCTTGGAGCTATCCAAAAACAGTCTCCACTCAGCAGGGCTATAGGTGCCAAGTCCCAACTCGGTAAACAGACCGAGAACATCGTGGCAGTATACAAATTGTTTGTCCTCAGAGAATACTTGACAAAGGTACTCTCACTTGTTCGGAAATATGATACCCGTACCGACCTGTCAAGAATATGTCTTTCACTCAATCTGGAGGCTAAAAGTTCTGCAGCTTTCTTGGAGAGCGCCAAATCACCTATCAAGTCATTCAAATCCTCTTGATTGAAACAGTGAGGAGCTAATGACTGATCATCATCTGATGATGAATCTGCAGACTCTGAATCCATTCTGTGGACGTCCATATGAGGTACATTATTTTCATCTTCGGAGGAAGCATATCCACTGAAAATCGGAACTCGTAAAGACTCAGAATGAGGTACTGGCCGGATCGCCGAGGGAATGTTGGGGTAGTCGATCTTGTGCCGATTTTTCTTTCCAATGCCTTTAGTATTGACCAGACAGAAATAACAGTCCGATACATGGTCTTTTGGCTCTCGCCCCACACCATGGGGATTCTAAAAGGAAGACCATTTCTCTTTCCTTTCGTCCACTCATGAAGATGTTCCACACAACTATGGCAAACAGCGTGTAGGGTTAACTTCTTATCTTGATCGCCAAGAGGAACATCAAAATATGACTTATAAGTGCGGATCACAAAGTTTGATATATTGCGCCTTTGACAAACTAGCATGTAACAGACACATACGTAGTAGAAGGTGTCTGGATCATTAACGCAATTTCCTCTTGACGAAGCCATCACTCTAACATGAGACCTGAAAAAAGAAACAATAATATCAATATTTTGCACAATAACACTTATTACTATCTTACTACTATGTACTGTGAAGTATTTGCTTTCTACAAGCACCCTCTATGTCCGTCTGGAGGGCAGTTTTCGGGGGAACGAGAAAATAGAAATTACAGAATAACTATAGCATGTAGGTAAAAATGGATTATGTATTTGAAATCAACATGAAAAAACGAATTAAAATTGGCAGATAAATCTAAGTCACCAGAAAATGTGATTAAAATTGTTACTCTGTGTAATTTATAAACCAGGCAATGGCTTCACCACTCTCCCCTAGGGGGGAGCTTGCGCATCGCTACTAAGATTAAAATTTAAAATCTAAAAAAAAAGCAGCCATGGTTAAATTTTTAAAAAATTTCTGAACTTCACCAATTATAATAATTTTAAAAAGGAACTCTAAACTAAATTTCCCCCCTTTCAAAATATCACGTTGCTAAAATATAGTTATAGAAGATATATAAAAATAAATTTTCTGATCTTAAGCATTTTTAATTCTTTGGGTTTTAAAAAATTCACAAAATTTCGATACTTAAATTTGTTTATGAACTTTACCATTTTTTTATTATAAAAGAATTATTAGAAATAACTTTGATAAAAAAACATAAGTCATAACCAAACTAAGATGAAATTATTATTCAAATAATCAAAAAACTCCCCTTCTTAAATCATAGGGTTAGTGATGATGATGATTAGAGAAAAGAAAGGAGGGCTTTAAATGAATAAGGAAGTCAAACATATGCACGGAAGATGAATGAAGAGAAAGAACAGGAAGTGTGAAAGGGCTAAAGAGTATTAGGAATATTAGTAGCAGTTCGCCAACATGCTTTTATTCAGGCCAGACCGGATGATGAAATATACATAAAGGTCAGTATGACAATCGTTGATGAGCCCGAGAGTACCAGGGGCCGGTCCATTTTGGGCAGAGGTGCCAGGAAGTATGCTTTGACACCAAACAGCGTTCAAGTGGAACCTTCGTCGCCCCGGGGAAGAGGGATCTGTTCCGCGTTAGATGTATGTGGATATATATATATATATATATATATATATATATATATATATATATATATATATATATATATATATATATATATATATATACACTCTCTTTCTCTCTCACATAACGAAAATAGAGGGAGAGGTGACGCCCCCTTGTTGCGGGAAGAGAGCTTGTGTGGACCTTGGACTTTTCGAGCTATGTCGGTGGGGGTACCTCTTCTGGGTACCCCTGGTAGGGCTTCCCTTGTCGATTTGGTCGGAAACGAGGTTCCAGAGTAAGTGCGTCATCCCTTCCTTTTTCTACTTTATCCCTCTCCTTTTTTACTTTTATCCTATCTCCCACTCATACAAAAACAAAAAAAAAACAAAAAAAGCCTACTCCTATCATGTCACTCTTTCCCTTTTTTCCCTCTATCTACATATAAGGACCTGACAGCTACCTCATGCGTCAGAAGAGAGGCTTTGGAACTCTATAAACAACGCCAATCGACGCTCACTGGTTGCGAGAGACTAGGACTAGAGGTGTCCTAGGCGTTGGGGCACGATGAATGGGATGAGGGTAGTGCCCCGTTAACCCCTTCCCTGGCGCGTAATTATTGACCGTTCCCAGTGCCCGTTGACGGGTGCTTATGGTAGCATTGGTCCGAGGTGACGGCCCTTTGTTCCCATGTTGGTTGCCAGGCCAATAAAAAGCCTTGGGTCGAGTTCCTTGGTGTGGCGGGATATCCATTGAACGCTACTCCGAGATCCTGGCCGTTGTGAAGGGAACTAGTAGGAGTTTAGTAAGGGGCGTGCTTCGTTGTTGTTCACCTGGTGAGAAATCGATGGCCCCTTCGGGGACCGTCAGTGCTGCTTGGTTGGGAGCAACGGCACGCCGAGGTTTGACGACTCGGTCGGACGAACAGCAGCACATGGAGCGTGCCTTCTGAAAGATCCGAAACCTCTCCGATCGATAGGCGGGAGCAACTCACGCGGGGAGAACTCACCACCTCCCCTTTTTTATCATTGATTGGTCACGAGTTTTCAGAGAGAGAGAAAGCGCTCAAAATGACAGGCAAAAAAGGACCCGTTCATCTCAAACACAACTGTGCAATATGCCAGTTAGAAAAGTGGTGCGTTGACTTTCCGGAGGGCTGCTACTCAAAATGCAGCCCTGAAAGTATCTGCACTACTTGCATATTGACGCGAGAGGTGGAAAAATTAAAAGACCTCTATAGAGCCTCAGAGGAGAGAGATAAGGTCCTTGAGGGAAAGTTGGAGAAGCTCGAAGCCCTTAATGTAGCTCAGGTTCGATGCCTAGAAGAGGCGCCGCCCACTGACGTGTCGGAATCCCCTGGTAACCAAGTGGACATTCCGGCATCATCTGAGGCTAAGCTAGCTGAGGCGAGAGAAAAGGAGAAAAATAAGAAAGGAGAAACGAAGAAAAAAAAGAAAAAGAATAAAGTTGAAACAAAGGTAGAACCAAAAATAGAAGAAAAACAGATAAAGAAGATGAAAAAGAAAGATAAGAATGTGGAGAGTAAAGAGGAAAAGGGAAGGCCTCTTCCACAAGGAAAGACCCCGTCTTCAGAGACCAAGTGTCCGAAGGTCACCCTCATTGGTGACTCGCAAACACGGGATCTGCAGCCGCTGCTAGCGGCCCGCCTTCGCACTAGCGTGAAGGTAAGCTGCCTGTCAGGACGGGGTAACCACAACAACAGAGTAGATAGAGGCAGAGAAAGCTCAGATTTCTGAGAATTCAGTTGTTGCTCTAATGGTGAGCGGCAACGACCTCTACCTTAGAGGGGGTAATGTTTGCCTCAGTGGTAAGACCATCCAAACGGTGATGGGAGCCGTGGATGATTTAGGGCTTAAAACCCGCAAACGTGTGGTGGTTGGGATGCTCCCAAGAAGAGGTCCATCCCAAACCGCTCACGAAAGAAACATCGCAGTGAACAGAAGGTTGGTGGATCTCTGCACGGCAGAAGGAGTCTTCTTCGTGGACCCCTATCGTACCTTTATCGGTAGAGACGACCTCTACCAAAGGGAAGGGGTACATCTCTCCTTTAAAGGGAAGGCCTTTCGCAGTGAAGAGAAGGTTGGCAGATCTCTGCACGGCAGAAGGAGTCTTCTTCGTGGACCCCTATCGTACCTTTATCGGTAGAGACGACCTCTACCAAAGGGAAGGGGTACATCTCTCCTTTAAAGGGAAGGCCTTTCTCGCCAACCTAATTCAAGATGTCGTGGAACGCACCCAAAGGAGCGTTCGAAAGAGAGCGAAAGCGGACGTGCGCCAGCATGCCCGTGTCACTCCTGGAACGGCCTTCTCGGAGGTCGTCAAAAAGGGTGTGACCACGAAAACAGAGAAGCTGGAAAACGGAAGAGCGTAGGGAGTCCTACACTAGGGGACTCCCTCAAAGTTCTTCTGTTCAATGCGAGGTCAATCAGGAATAAGTTTCTTGAGCTCCGTGGCCTCGTAGTAACAGAGGAACCTGAGATGGTGGCCATAACGGAGTCGTGGATAAAAATCTCAAGCCGAGATTTTGAAGGTGAATTCACGATTCCCGGTTACCAGCTCTTCCTGAAAGATAAGCCAGACGGAGAGGGTGGCGGTGTGATGCTTTATGTCAAGGATACTCTCAACTCGATGGATTGCAACATCGTATCCGACCATGAACTACTAGAGATAGGTCCTGCCAAATACAGGACCCTGGTGCTTTATAGACCTCCTGCCCAACTCGTTGAAAAGGACAGAGATCTGTACCAGCTACTAGGAGAACTTGTCGAAGACAGAGTGTGTATCGTCATGGGTGATTTCAACACACAAGTTGACTGGGAAACCAGAGAACCCTGTGGCGAGAACGCACTACTCCTGGAGTTCACGAACAACGAGTTCCTCACTCAATGGGTGAGAGAGCCAACGAGAGAAAACAATATCCTCGACTTGGTTTTCACCTCTTAGGATGACATCGTTGAGGACCTCTCTGTTGGCGAAGAGCTCGGTGGCAGTGACCACCGACTAATTAGATTTGTAGTCAAAGTTCCGAAGGCAGGGCCTGCAACTAGTAAATCGAAGAAACTCGATTTGAAAAGAGCAGACTTTGCAGGTCTTCGTGCTGGACTGACTGACACTAGGCTAGAAGTGTGCGATGTTGTTGAAGACTGGTGGAACAGTTTCAAAACCACATTCATGAGTCTTCAATCGCATTTCATCCACCTGAAATGTCCCCGTCGGTCTTCTGTTCAACCAAAGTGGTTTAATCGAGAAATCGGCCAACTGCTGAGGAAGAAGAGAACTGTGTACCGGCAATCGAAGATCTTGGGTGACTTTGACGAATAGCGGAGGCTAGCCAGGAGAGTGAAGTCCAGCATAAGGGCGGCTAAGCGGTTTGAGGAACTCCGAGTGGCGAGACTCTGTAAAGAGAATCCCAAGGAGTTTTTGGATATGTGAACAGCCGTAAACCAATCCGTCGAACGATTGGCCCTTTGAGGAATGAGGAAGGGACATTAAAGCATTCAGATGCAAAAAATGCTAACCTCCTCAACGACTACTTCTCTTCAATGTTCACTAAAGAGTGTGGTCCCATTCCCCAGCCGACGGATTCCTACTTGGGGGAAAAGCTGGGGGCAATGGACTTCACCGAAGGAGAAATAAAGAAAAAAATCGCTGACCTAAAGACAAATAAGTCCCCTGGACCGGACGGGTTTCTACCTAAAGTGTTGAAGGAAGTGTGCGATGAAGTATCACGACATCTGTGCGCTATCTTTAACATGTCAATCCGGACCAAATGCGTTCCTAGAGACTGGCGTGAGGCGGAGGTGACTCCTATCTTCAAGAAAGGAGACCGTAACCAACCGTCGAACTACCGACCTATCAGTCTGACTTTGATAGTCGGTAAACTCATGAAAAGCATCATGGTGGACAAAGTGACGTCGTATTTAGAGTCAAACCTGCTACTGAGGAGTTCCCAGCACGGCTTCCGAAGGCAACGGTCATGCCTGACGAACCTTATGGAATTCTTCCACTTCGTGTTCAGTGAGCACGATCGGGACAAGGCGGTGGATGTGGTCTACCTAGACTTTCAGAAAGCTTTGATAAGGTACCACACCGCCGCCTTCTCCGGAAATTGCGAGCGCTTTGCATAGACGAAAAGGTAGCCGGCTGGATCGAGAACTGGCTAAGTAGCAGACGGCAACGGGTGGTGGTGAATGGACAGTCTTCTGAGTGGGTGCCCATTACTAGCCGGGTGCCTCAAGGTTCTGTCCTGGGACCACTACTATTCATCATCTACGTCAACGACATGGACGGTGACATGGTTGCCAAGATTTCTAAATTTGCCGACGATACCAAGCTTGGTATGAACGTTGCAAAGGATGGAAATACTGCCTGCCTGCAGGAAGATCTTTGGAAGATTGGGGAGTGGTCGGACACGTGGCAAATGCCTTTTAACGTGGGGAAATGCAAAGTGATGCATATCGGCCACAAAAACATCTAATCTCAGTATATCCTTAAGGGCACTGCTCTTGGGTGTAACAATCACTAGTGACCTCAAGTTCTCGAAACAGTGAATTGAGGCGGAGAAAAAGGCCTAAAGGATGCTAGGCTATATTAAGCGCCAGTTTGGTTATCGGAACCAGCAGATTGTACTGTCCCTGTACAACTCACTTGTCCGACCGCACCTGGAGTATGCCGTACAATTTTAGAGTCCTTCATTGCGAAAGGACATCGCGAGATTGGAACGCGTACAATCTAGGGCAACCAAACTGATTCCCTCTATCCGACATAAAAGTTATGAGGATAGACTAAGAGAGTTAGATCTGTTCTCGCTGGAAACCCGTAGACTGCGTGGTCAGCTCATCGAAGTCTTCAAAATACTTCGAGGGTTCGACAATGTTGACTACCGGGATATTTTCACACTGAGTGAGAACAGAACGCGCAATCACGGCTTCAAACTTGAACTGAAGCGTTACAACCGCAATCTGTGTGGAAACTTTTTTACCTACAGTATCTGCGGTAAGTGGAACGCACTTCCAGTGGAAGTTGTCAACAGTGAATCTGTTGACCAGTTCAAGTCAAGACTAGACAAAGTCTTGAAAAGTGGCCGTTTAGGGACGCAAAACAATTGAGCAGCCATGTGCCCGCTCGATTGCTAGTCCAAAGGTACCCTCTTTGAATGGACCGTAAGGTCTCCGAGGGTATTTACTTTCCTTGTTACTCCTTTTTACTCCTTGTTATATATATACCCATTCGCAAGATTCCTTGGAACAGTGTGTGTGTGTGTGTGTGTGATGTGCTGCGAAGACGGGAGAGTAAAGAAAGCAGTGTTGTGATTGGCTATGTGTGTGATGAGAAGTGTAAGATCTACTCACCCGAATACAGAGCTGAGCATAGCGTCTAGCAAGTGACAGCCAGATCTCTACGTGCGCTAACGTGTGTCTCCGCTCTTCCCGAGATTGAACCCAGTACCGCGACGTTGGCAGACCAAAGCCGTGTCCACTAGACTAGCAATGGTTCTAGTATTAGGGGTAAAAAATACAAACCTCCTTGACCTAAGTTTTGTACCTAAAATGCTATTAAATACTCCAAGGACAAGTTCGTACTTGCTTGACTATTTTTCGGAATCAATAATAGAGCCGAAGCCTATTTTTAATTATAATCAGACCGAAACATTTAGAATTATTAGTTCCCTGCACTAACCAGCCCGGAAATATTGTTCTAATCATATTTCGAAGATTTATTTAGTTATTTAAGATGTATGCAATGTCATGGCAACTGTCGGTAATTAAAATTAGTAGTGGTTCCTCGTAGCTACCACCTACTCCGATGAGGTCTATGGGGTTGAAAGCGTGGTGGAGTTTTTGGTTATGCAAACACGCTCACAGCTTTTATAATTTATTAACAAAGTCAGGTTGGAATTTCCCTTGGAGGTTGATTTGAAGGCTGACACTTGGCGTGGAGCAAGGGTGACAGCGATGGCGTTATGTGTATGGGAATTGCTTTTTTTGTCCCCGTGCCTCCCAGCTAAGGAGGCCTCGAACGATGTGAGGTTACTATGGATTACCAGCGGTCGCTGGCTGCACCAGTAGCTTCAAGGGAGGTTCATATTAGTGTCAAGAACGCGCGCAAAAAAAAAAATCAGGATTGGAGCTTCTTAAGTGTTGTCGTCGGAGATGTGGGTCAAAACCCCGAAATAAGCAAGATAGTATCAGTTAGGGGGTGGGGAGTCTTTATTTAAATAAATAGGAATAGGAGAGAAATTTCAGCAAGGGTAGTGTTTAATTTCTTCTTTATTATTAGTTGGCCAAGTAAATCAGTGCCGGCGTTGATGCAAAAGTATGTTTGGGAAGAAAACTAAATAGGGACTTAGGTTGGCAGTCCTTTTTGTAGTGTGCATATCCTTTTCAATTTATGGGGGAGTGATTAGCTTTTTAGGATCAATAAGCCCTTTTGCTACCTTCATGTATGAAGATCTGGAGTTCTTCGTTAAATTGTATGTGGTTTCAGGGATACTCCGGTGTGTAGGAGCATAGCCAGGGCTACTTGAAAATTTGTCCCTTCCTTCCTTTGTCTCATTCTGCTTCTCAGAAGAAATAATAATACTGTCATTTGAAGGGGATGGGGGATTACGCTTAGTATGGTTGGACAAAAAGGGCCGGTGACACAGTCACCGGCCCACAATAATGGCACAGAGCAATCAATTCTTCTTCAGGAAATTGAAGGAGCTTGAAGAATCTCACGTTTTGTCCTCTTTTCTACCCATCTTTCTTGATATTCGCAATTATCATCATCGTAGTTTTTATAACACCCCCTTTTGTTGTTTTCACTGAACTTTGGTGATCATTTTCTCAACCGCACTTCAAAGCCTTCCTGTTTTGTCTTTTCTTTAGGTAAAATCAACCTAAGACAATTCTACAGCTTTTTCCTAATTTCTTAGTTTAAGAAAAAAACAAGACTAAATGTCCCAACACTCACTTGAGATTGTTTCCCTTTGTCTTTAGCTTCCATACAATCTCTTCTTTCTCCATTTCTCTTTCTTAGCATGTTCAAGGCCTGCATCAGACTATTTTTCGTCCTAAGCAAGGCCAGCTACGCGCACCGCCTGTCCCAAATATACAAACATTGAATTTTCTAACAATTTTTTTTTTCAAATGAGTCAAAAAACACGGAGAATGCGATTAGTTCCCAATTAATTTAACTTTAAATACTTCTCCTCACCAAAGCTGTTACATCCAAATCCAGATATATCTTTAGAAAGTTTGTATGTATTGGCATACAAACTTGTCATTGAGAATAAATAGCTTAGGGATTTTCTTAACAATGATAATTTTATTTTATACCACAGGCCTATTTTTGTCTCTCATACACTGGTCAGTATTGGCATAAATAGCTTAGGGATTTTCTTAACAATGCTCATTTATATTTAATACCACAGGCCTATTTTTGTCTCTCATACACTGGTCATTACGAGTTGCACATTTAAATGCAATATTTGTCAGTAAGTTACCTCCTATTAGTAACCATTATTAACCAACGGGTGAATGGTTACGTGAGTTCCAGCATATTGCAAAAATACCCCTTAGCATTTTACATATTTTCTCATCCCCACCCCCACCCCCTCAAATTACATCTACATGAATAAAGAAATCAAAGGTATATATTTTTTTATTGAGGGGGAAATTTCGTATCTATAAAAGCAAATATCCCACATGGTAGTACTCCACATTCACATGATTTAGCATTAACTTGACTACTGCTCATTTACCTCAGCATTGGCCCGATTGCCCCATCGGGCGTTAATAATAAATCGTTGATTATTTTCCGCGAATACAAAAGAAACTATTTTGTACCGCGTAATGACAAGTTTTGTAGGCCAACGACTTTTACCGAAGCAATCAAACGTTGAAAATGTGTCGGCAATATTGCTGTTCCTGGCTAATTTTCTGCTGGTTAATGTCATCAATTGCTTTTCCTTTACATAAACGCAATTGAAGTTCACGCCAGGTTTTGCAGTTTTCTAAATGGTCGTCAGTATTGCTCTCATACGAAGAAATAAAAGCTCCAATAATCTTCCATGCTTTTGAACCTGTTTCCTGTAGAGATGATGCGCCGTTTCTTTTGTTAAAGAACTTACAACAAAGCTCTAAAACACATTTTTTTTGAAGTTGAATTATTATTACGAATGTAACACAACTTTTGTTCTTGGCTAGTAAGTGTTATTTTCAAACTCCTTTTATTTCAAAACAATAGAAAATAGACATTATTTCCTTTTAAACTTTTCTTTTGTGGCTTTTATTATGAAATATATACTAAAAATGAATTTTTTTTTAGCCCTTGTAGGGTTAAAAACAAAAACAGTTAATTTACTCTTTACACCAAACAATTTTCTTACCTTTCAAAGTTTTCTTGCAGCGTTCGCAAGCAAAGTGAGGTGCCCAGGGTTTGTTATTGGCATGACAAAGTATGCTTTGTAAACTTCACACATTCTCATAGCTGCTGTCAAACAGAACCTTTTTGCTCTTGTTTTGATGAACTGTCCACACATATAACAGAATGCATCTGGAGAATGATTGCTGCCTCTTGATGCGATTTCTCTTCCTATGTGTTCTCTATGGTAGCTAGAGTTTTAAAAATAGCAGATCTGAGAATCCCTGTATACATGCCCCCCCCCCCCCTTCCTCTCCCGGACCCGGTGACTCAACGCTCCGCGGCGTGATAGAAAATGAAACCTTGGTGTGTGTGTGTGAAGAGGGAGGGGGGGGGCGTAGACGTGAATCAAAGAGAACTAAATAAGAGTGGGTCATTTGCCCCGACCAAGGCTTAGTAGAGTGAAGGCGATCGGCGACTAGCCTGCAAAAGTAGCCGCTGAGAAAGAAAATGGTAGCGCTTGTAAATGAGATGAAGAAAAAAGAGGTGTTTTCCTGGCGTAAAAACACTAGGTACTTGGAGACGACCGAGAGTACTTGGGTGCTGGGCGTGTTATTCTTCTGTAGAAGTAGCAAGGGGCTTTACTGCTAAACCTTCATCCCCACCTCCACCCCCACCCCCACCCCCATTCCCTTGTGGGAGTGAACGAGATTGTGAGTGAGAATGTTCGAAAATGATTTTAGAAGAATGGATGAGAATTGTGGAGAGAATACAGGAGTGTCAGGATGTGAGGAATGGTTGCAAGGATGTCGTAAAAGGGGGGCCCTGGGGTATCCCCCCTCCCCGAGAATTTAAAGCGAAATAACTACAAACGTTTGTAAGATCTGTAAAGAAAGTTGTGAATGAAAGGGAAGTGAAAATGTGTGGAAGACACTAATTTGAGTACAGTTCCTGTTTCAAGTAATTAGGCTGGGAAGACAAACTCAGGACCTGGGGGCCGGAAGGGGACACAGCCCTCCAGATGTTAGCTACCGCACGGTTTCCCAAGCTACACCTGACGCTCGCTTGCGAGAAACATAAATCGAGGAGAAAAAATATTATGTTTCCTTTATTATTATTATTATTATTATTATTATTAAAATAATTTGTATAAAACTGCGACCCTTTAAGGTCTGCGCCGTATCTGGCTGCCTTGTTAGCCTACTGAAAGCGCCAGCAATGCAACCCTGACAGCCTTGATAGCCTAATGGATAGCGCCATCAACGCAACAATGCCAGCCTTGGTAGCCTAATGGAAAGCTCCAGCCATGCATCATGGAATCCTAGGTGGCCTAATGGAAGCGCCCGCCATGCACCCCTGCCATGCTAGGTGGCCTAATGGAAAGCGCCATCAATGCAACCCTGCCAGCCATTCATCATGCATTCTTAGGTGGCCTAATAGAAGAGCTAGCCATGCAACCCTGCCAGCGTAGGTGGACTAATGGAAAGCACCCGTAATGCAACCCTGCCAGCCTAGGTAGCCTAATGGAAAGGGCCAGACATGTATCATGTGATACTAAGTGGCCTAAGGCAAGACCCCAGCCATGAATAATGACATCCTAGGTGGCCTAATTAAAAGCGCCAGCAATGCAACCCTGCGAGCCTAGGTAGCCGAATGGAATAGCCAGCAATGCAACCCTGCCAGCCTATGTAGCCTAATGGAAAGCACCATCCATGCATCATGCCATCCTAGGTGGCCTAATGGAAAGCGCCAGGAATGCAACCCTGCCAGCCTACGTAGCCTAATAGAAAGCGCCAGCCATGATCCTGCCATTCTAGGTGGCCTAATGGAAGCGCCAGCCATGCACCCCTGCCATCTTAGGTGGCCACATGGAAGCGCGAGCCATGCACCCGTGCCATCCTAAGTGGCCTACTGAAAGCTCCTTCAATGCAACCCTGCCAGCATAGTTAGCCAAATGGAACCGCTAGCAATGCATCATACCATCCTAAGTGGCCTAATAGAAGCGCCAGCAATGCATCCTGCCATCTGAGGTGGCCTAATGGAAGCGCCAGCCATGGATCATGCTATCCTATGTGGCCAAATGGAAGCGCCAGCCATGCACCCATGCCATGCTAGGTGGCCTGATGAAAAGCGCCAGCAATCCAACCATGCCAGGTAAGGGACCTAATGGAAAGCGCCAGCCATGCATCATGCCATCCTAGGTAGCCTAATGGAAAGCGCCAGCAATGCAACCCTGTCTGCCTAGGTAGCAAAATGGAAGCGTCAGCCATTCACCCCTGCCATCGCAGGTAGCCTAATAGAAAGCGCCAGCAATACAACCCTGCCACCCTAGGTAGCCTAATGGAAAGCGCCAGCCATACATGATGCCATCCTAGGTGGCCTAATGGAAGGCGCCAGCTATACATAATGCCATCCTAGGTGGACTAATTGAAAGCGCCAGCAATGCAACCCTGCCAGCCTAGGTAGTCAAATGGAAGTGTCGACAATGCAACCCTGCTATCCTAGCTGGCCTAATGGAAGGCGCCAGCCATACATAATGCCATCCTAGGTGGTCTAATGAAAAGCGACAGCAATGTAACCCTGCCAAACTAGGTAGCCAAATGGATGCGCCAGCAATGCAGCCCTGCCAGCCTAGGTAGCAAAATGGAAGCGCCATCAATGCATCCTGCCATTATATGTGGCAAAATGGAAGTGCCAGCCATGGATGATGCTATCCTAGGTCGCCTAATGGAAGCGCTAGCCATGTACCCCTGCGATGCTAGGTGGCATAATGGAAAGCGCCAGCAATCCAACCATGCCAGCCTATGTACTTAATGGAACGCGCCAGCCATCTATCATGCTATCCTAGGTGGCCTAATGGAAAGTGAAAGCCATGCATCATGCCATCGCAGGTGGCCTAATGGAAAGCGCCAGCAATGCAACCACACCAGCCTAGGTAGCCTAATGGAAAGCGCCAGCCATACATAATACCATCCTAGATGGCCTAATTGAAAGCGCCAGCAATGCAACGCTGTCAGCCTAGGTAGCCAAATGGAAGCACCAACCTTGCGTGATGCCATCCTAGCTGGCCTAATAAAAAGCGCCAGCAATGCAACCTTGTCAGTCTAGGTAACCTAATGGAAACCGCCAGCCATGTATCATGCCATCCTAGGTCACCTAATGGAAGCGCTAGCCATGTACCCCTGCAATGTTAAGTGGCCTAATGGAAAGCGCCAGCAATCCAACCATGCCAGCCTATGTACTTAATGGAACGCGCCAGCCATCTATCATGCTATCCTAGGTGGCCTAATGGAAAGTGAAAGCCATGCATCATGCCATCGCAGGTGGCCTAATGGAAAGCGCCAGCAATGCAACCACACCAGCCTAGGTAGCCTAATGGAAAGCGCCAGCCATACATAATACCTTCCTAGATGGCCTAATTGAAAGTGCTAGCAATGCAACGCTGTCAGCCTAGGTAGCCAAATGAAAGCGCCAGCCATACATAATACCATCCTAGATGGCCTAATTGGAAGCGCTAGCAATGCAACGCTGTCAACCTAGGTAGCCAAATGGAAGCGCCAACTTTGCATGATGCCATCCTAGCTGACTTATTAGAAAGCACCAGCAATGCAATCTTGTCAGTCTAGGTAACCTAATGCAAACCGCCAGCCATGTATCATGCCATCCTAGGTAGCCTAATGGAAGCGCCAACTATGCACCCCTCCAATCCTAAGTGGCCTAATGGAAAGCGCCAGGCATGCATGGTGCCATCCTTGGTGGCCTAATGGAAGGCGCCAGCAATGTAACCCTGCCAACCCAGGTAGCCAAATGGATGCGCCAGCAATGCAGCCTTGCCAACATAGGTAGCCAAATGGAAGCGCCATCCATGCATCCTGCCATTCTATGTGGCCTAATGGAAGCGCCAGCTATGGATCATGCTGCCCTAGGTGGCCCTAGGTGGCCTAATGGAAGCGCCAGCCATGCACCCCTGCCATTCTAGGTGGCATAATGGAAAGCTCCAGCAATCCAACCATGCCAGACTATGCACCTAATGGAGAGCGCCAGACATATATCGTGCCACCTTAGGTGGCCTAATGGAAAGTGACAGCCATGCATCATGCCATCCTAGGTAGCCTAATGGAAAGCGCCAGCAATGCAACCACACTAGCCTAGGTAGCCTAATGGAAAGCGCCAGCCATACATAATACCTTCCTAGATGGCCTAATTGAAAGTGCTAGCAATGCAACGCTGTCAGCCTAGGTAGCCAAATGGAAGCACCAGCCATACATAATACCATCCTAGATGGCCTAATTGAAAGCGCTAGCAATGCAACGCTGTCAGCCTAGGTAGCCAAATGGAAGCGCCAACTTTGCATGATGCCATCCTAGCTGGCTTATTAGAAAGCACCAGCAATGCAATCTTGTCAGTCTAGGTAACCCAATGGAAACCGCCAGCCATGTATCATGCCATCCTAGGTAGCCTAATGGAAGCGCCAACCATGCACCCCTGCCATCCTAAGTGGCCTAATAGAAAGCGCCAGGCATGCATGGTGCCATCCTTGGTGGCCTAATGGAAGGCGCCAGCAATGTAACCCTGCCAACCCAGGTAGCCAAATGTATGCGCCAGCAATGCAGCCTTGCCAACATAGGTAGCCAAATGGAAGCGCCATCCATGCATCCTGCCATTCTATGTGGCCTAATGGAAGCGCCAGCTATGGATCATGCTGCCCTAGGTGGCCTAATGGAAGCGCCAGCCATGCACCCCTGCCATGCTAGGTGGCATAATGGAAAGCTCCAGCAATCCAACCATGCCAGCCTATGCACCTAATGGAAAGCGCCAGCCATATATCATGCCACCTTAGGTGGCCTAATGGAAAGTGACAGCCATGCATCATGCCATCCTAGGTAGCCTAATGGAAAGCGCCAGCAATGCAACCCTGTCTGCCTAGGTAGCTGAATTGAAGCGCCAGACATGCACCCCTGCCATCACAGGTGGCCTAATGGAAGCGCCAGCCATGCGTCTTGCCACCCTAGGTGACGTAATGGAAGTGCTATTCATGCACCCGGGTCCTCCAAATTGGCCTAATGGAAGCGCAATGCATGCACCCCAGCCATATTATGTGGCCTAATGAAAGCGAAAGTCATGCACCCTTGCCATCCTAGGTGGCCTAATGGAAGCGCCAACCATGCATCCTACCATCCTATGTTGCCTAATGGAAGCGCCAGCCATTATTCGTGCCATCCGAAGTGGCCTAATGGGAAGCACCAGCCATGCATCATGCCATCCTAGGTGGCCTGATGGAAGCGCCAGCCATGCATCCCTCTCATCCTATTTGGCCTAATGGAAGCGCCAGCCATGCACCTCTCTGCCATTCTAGTTGGCCTATTGGAGGCACCGGCCATGCACCTGTGCCATCTTTGCCACGTTGCACTCACGATACCCAATTTTACAGAAAAGGGAATAAAAAAAGGGAAAATTCTTTAATTTCTATCCAGCTATCTCAATTAATATAATTTCTATATTAACATATAATTAATTAGGATCCTAACTTTTGTCTCACTATCAAATATGAATAAAAACACCTCTTGTAATAAGTATACAGCTCTCTCTCTCTCTCTCTCTCTCTCTCTCTCTCTCTCTCTCTCTCTCTCTCTCTCTCTCTCTCCTCTCAGAAAGCCTTTGATAAGGTACCACACCGCCGCCTTCTCCGGAAAGTGCGAGCGCTGGGCATAGACGGAAAAGTAGCCGGTTAGATAGAGAACTGGCTAAGTGGCAGACGGCAACGGGTGGTGGTGAATGAACAGGTTTCTGAGTGGGTGCCGGTTACTAGCGGGGTTCCTCAAGGTTCTGTCCTGGGACCACTACAATTCATCTTCTACGTCAACGATATGGACGATGACCTGGTTGCCAAGATTTCCAGATTTGCCGACGATACCAAGTTTGGTATGAACGTTGCAAAGGATGGAAATACTGCTCTCCTGCAGGAAGATCTTCGGGAGATTGGGGAGTGGTCGGACACATGGCAAATGCCTTTTAACGTGAACAAATGCATATCGGCTACCGAAACCCCCAATCTCAGTATATCCTTAAGGGCACTGCTCTTGAATCCACCGACACTGAGAAGGACTTGGGTGTAACAATCACTAGTGACCTCAAGTTCTCGAAACAGTGCATTGAGGCGGAGAAAAAGGCCCAAAGAATGCTAGGCTACATAAAGCGCCAGTTTGGATATCGGAACAAGGAGATGGAACTGTGTTTGTACAACTCCCTGGTTCGGCCGCACCTGGAGTATGCCGTACAATTTTGGAGTCCTTCATTTCGAAAGGACATCGCGAGATTGGAACGCGCGCAAGCCAGGGCAACCAAACTGATTCCCTCTATCAGACATAAAAGTTATGAAGATAGATTAAGGAAATTAGATCTGTTCTTGTTGGAAACCCGTAGACTGCGTGGTCAGCTCATCGAAGTTTTCAAAATACTTCGAAGGTTCGACAATGTTGACTACAGGAAAATTTTCACACTTGTTGAGAGCAGAACAAGAAATCATGGCTTTAAACTTGAACTGAAGTGCTACAACCGCGATCTGTGTGGAAAATTTTTCACATACAGTATCTGCGGTAGTTGAAACGCACTTCCAGTGGAAGTTGTCAACAGTGAATCTGTTGACTAGTTCAAGTCACGACTAGACAGGGTCTTGAAAAGTGGCCGTTTAAGGACGTAAAGCATTTGAGCAGAGATGTGCCCGCTCGACTGCTCTTCCAAAGGTACCCCCATTGAATGGACCGTAAGGTCTCCTAGGGTACTTTCTTACCTTGTTACTCCTTGTTACTCTCTCCTCTCTACCTTTCTCTCTCTCTCTCACTTGAAGCGTGGTGTACGTACTCTTCTAGAGCGTCAATCTCACCCTTTGAGGACTGCACCGACTCATGTGTTCACTTAAAGGAATCCTCTTTGAATGGATCGTAAGGTCTACTAGGGTACCTCTTTTCCTTGTTACTTCTCTATCTCTCTCTCTCTTCTCTCTCTCCTCTCTCTCTCTCTTTCTCTTTCTCTCTCTCTCTCTCTCTCTCTCTCTCTCTCTCTCTCTCTCTCTCTATATATATATATATATATATATATATATATATATATATATATATATATATATATATATATATATATATATATATCACGTAACCGTGGCGTTGTATTTTGCTTCTAGACTAATGGTACCTGTTCACTCTTTATTTTTTCATTGCCTTTCTTTCTATTTCTTTATCCAACCCTTCTTTATACATCTTTTGGAAACAAGAAAGAAATTAAGGTGTCACCTTTATTCGAGGAGTGTTCAAAAGTTCACGGAAAACGACGATAAAACTCGAAAGTTTGTATTAATACATACGATGGTTCAAAACACTTTGTATCAAACTCTCTACCAAACTTTCTTACCTTTTCTTGTAGGATTCAGAACCTTTGGAATTGACAAAGGTTTTCTCGTTGTTTGCACCTCTTCAAATGATAAAAAAAAAAAAATCAATCTATTTTATACTTTTCTTCAAATTGAAAAATAGAAAAGTGTCTGAAGGATGTTTTTCTGATCAAGGATGTGAGATAGATGGGACAGAAATTTTCATAGAAAACCTCTCAGTTTTGACCTCGCAAGTCTAGACGAACGGGCTAGAGTAGTTGGGCACCAAATTACGGCCTTCGGGTCGGATCCGGCTCGCTGCCGCCTCTTAAATTTGTTGATAAAAGGAAAAAAGGCTGTCGCCTGTGATGTTGGGTCAGGATGCGTACAGCGTTGCCATAATTCCTAATTGCACACAATAAAAAAAACCGTGGCATACATATTTAATCGTGTTGCTACGAAAATATCGTTAATTCTATCAAAGTTCACCGTAGTTTTAAGTGTGATAAATAATGTAACAACCAGGTAATGGCTTCGCCACTCCCCTCCACGGGGGGAGCTTGCGCTTCGCTGCTAAGATTAAAATTTAAAATATAAAAAAAAGCAGCCATGTTAAATTTTTATAAATTTCTGAACTTCTCCAATTATAATAATTTTAAAAAGGAACTCTAAACTAAATTTCTCCCCTTTCAAAATATCACGTTGCTAAAATATAGTTATAGAAGAAGAAGATATATAAAAATAAATTTTCTGAACTTCACCATTTGTAATTCTTTGGGTTTAAAAAATTCACAAAATTTCGATACTCATATTTTTTTTTTAACTTTACCATTTTGTTTTTTTGATACTATAAAAGAATTATTAGAATTAACGTTGATAAAAAAACAGGTCATAACCAAACACAGATGAAATTATTATTCAAATACTAAAAAAAAATCCCCTTCTTAAATTATAGAGTTAATGATGATAATGATTAGGTTTGGAATACAATTTGAAGGATTATCAGTAGAAGATATGTTATTCACTTCATCATCATCATCACTAACTCTATAATTTAAGAATGGGATTTTTTTTTACTATTTGAATAATAATTTCATCTTAGTTTGGTTATGACTTATTTTTTTTCATCAAAGTTATTTCTAATAATTCTTTTATAATATCAAAAACAAAATGGTGAATTTCAGAAATAAATATAAGCATCGAAATTTTGTGAATTTTTTAAAACCCAAAGAATTACAAATGGTGAAGTTTAGAAAATTTAATCTTAGTAGCGAAGCGCAAGCTCTCCTCGTAGGGTAGAGTGGCGAAGCCATTGCCTAGTTTCTTAATAAAAAAAATACGTTAAAAACCCACTCAGGAGTACAGTGTTTCCACTATAAAAGGCCCAGTTTCACTGATTATCTCATTCCGTCTGGTCAGTTGAATGTGAGTTACTGGCTTCATATATATTGAGTAATTGGGGATTATGGCGATAAGGTTAGCCTACTAAATTCGAGGCGCTAAGTATTTATTTGGGGGCCAAATATGATGCTTTTTCATTTCAATCTAGTTTTTATTTCCGGAAACCATAAAAGAGTGACTTTTAAAATTTTTATTCATAAAATATTATTAATTTCGTACTTGATCGATCATTACCGACGTCGAGGACGTAGGTTATGTTTTGCTTGCCGTTTGTTTTTTTTCTGTCTGTTTGACCTCTACAAAATATCTCGAAAACTACTTGACCTTTTTCTCACACAGTTCTGTGGTTTTCATTTTCAGGTCCTGCTTTCTTCACCCTCCTTTATGGCTACTAACAAAGGAAAAGTGGACGCCGAGTGTAGCGTTTTCAATGAAGACAGCGGAGAAAAGTACTTCTTAGCGGAAACAAACAACCAGAAAACTAGTTGCGTGATATACAGTGAAAGTGTTGCCGTTTTGAAAGAGTGCAATCTTCGGCGTCACTATGAAACAAAACTGTCAACATATTCGAAGTTTTCTAAAAAGTTGCGTCCTGGGAAATTTGAGTCCATGAAACGTGTTTTGAATCTCAAAAATATCTATTCACAAGAAAGTTTTATGAAAATGAATCTGTCACTCGTACATGTTACAAAGCAGTCATAAGATGGAAGAACGAGGAGAAAAACCTTTTACTGACAGTAACTTTATCTAAGAGTGCATGGTGGAAACAGCAAATGACTTGTGTCCTGAGAAAGCCGATTTGTTTGGAAGTATCAGCCTTTCAGCAAGTTCAGTTGTGCGGAGAGCATAAGAACTTGGAGATAACATAACGCTACAGATACGCGAGAAAGTTAGGAACTTTTTGTGGTATTCTCTGGTGCTGGATGAGTCACTGATCTTTCGAGTACGTCGCAACTTCTCGTGTTCATTTCTGCTTTTAATTTGTACTTTTAGATCACGGAAAAGTTGGGATCCGTTTGCAGCATGTCCGGGAAAACAATTGGAGATAAAAAATTTCATTTGATGGAGGAAAAAAGATGGCTGGAGTGAGAAAGGGTCTGGTGGAGCAGATCAGGATTTAGTTAGAAGATTTTCAAGTCACTGTCACTCTATTCTTACACTGTATCATACATCAGCAAGCACTAGGGAGAAGACTTCGATATTTCTTGCGTACTGAAGAAACCAGTCGTTTCTGCGGTGAACTTCATTCGAGGTCATGCACTTAATCATCGCCAGTTCCAGACTTTTCTTGAATAAATTGATTCTGATTTCTGTGACTTGACTTATCACACAGCAGTGAGGTGGCTTAGCTGCGGTAAAGTCCTATTTTGTTTTTATTAGCTCCAAAGTTAACTAGATATTTTTTCTCACCGAAAAAGATCCACTTAGGTCGGATCCTAGCTGGCTGTCAAAGATATCATTTTTGATTGACATCACATCCTACATTAATGAATCGAACTTAAAAGTTCAGCGAAAGGATAACCTTGTTTGTGATCTCTACAGAACCATCAAAGGAATTTGGAGAAAGCTGTCATTGTTTGAAGCACAACTGAAGAAACGTGCTGATGCGTTTCAAAAGTTGAAGGAATTTGCATCTGGTGTGGCAACACTGTTTGGGACAACTTATATTTGTGAGCAAACATTTACAAAAATGGATTATGTGAAGTCAACATATCCAACGAGGTTGACTGGTGAACATTTGGAAGCAATTCTCTTGGTTAGACGCAGCAATTCAAAACTAACATAAATTGATATCTTGAAAGCCAAACGACAGTTTCACAAATCTCACTAATATTTTTTGTTGTTTAGTTAATTTTATTAAACTTGCTTAAAATTGATTTATTTGTTGTTTAGTTAATTTTATTAAACTTGCTTAAAATTGATTTATTTTAGAAGGGTTCAATTGACCCATTTAGGCGTTAAAGGTAAACATATTTTGCCGGCATTCTCGTGGTAATATCTATGGATCCTTTGTAGCTCAGTGATCGCGCTCATCATTCTTTCAGTTATCCGGTTTGCCGTGAAACAAATTTGGCGACCTGTGCGAGATAAAGCATTAGAATGAAAGAAAACTCTGCTATGGAGCTTTCTTTGATGCCGTTTTATTTTTAATTCCATCTTGTAATTTTTGCAAAACTCCTTCGCATTATGTTAGAAGGGCGGATGAGATATTATTATTCCCTCCAAATCATCATAGGAAGAAAGCCTATTTAATCGGCGGCCAAAATGTATAACGCATCGGTGCCAAAATGTATAATGCAGTGATGCCAAATCGTATAATGACCGAAATTCACTAATGGGGAATTTTTTACAGATATTTGTTTTCGCTGTGAAAATGCGGAATGCTGTAAAATCTCAGCAGAGCGAATAAAAATGTTTAAAGCACTAATTATTTGTTGTTTTTTTTTAATTTTACGTAAAAAATATAAAAAAATAACATTAAAAAGCAATTATAGACAGTGCTTAACTAATGGTGACTTTCTTATCTAAGCTTTCTGTTATTTATCAATTAATTTAATATATTGCTCTTCATAAATTTCAATGAGTCATTTAAGAAACCAATTTTCGCTCTATTAATTCAAATGTCGTTTATTATTATGTGATTTTTTTTAGGCGCTACACATCAATAACCACATAGCAGCTGCAAGAACTAAGAAGAACCGAAGACAGTATTGACTATTGAAAATTCGGTTTTATACCTTCTCTTACAGACAAAATGCTGCTTTTGATGGAAAAGGGGTTTTAGCTTGATGCTCCAAAACCAACATCTTCCCCCTCAAAATTAAAGGGTAATAGCAGCGAGGCTGTATCTGCAAAGAAAGTAATAGAAGAATACGAAACGAAAAAGTTGTGCAGGCATAGGGGTCGGAAGGTTTGCACAACTGCGGATCCAAGAGCCTGGATGACCTACCGTTTCTCCAAGTTTCAGTTGTAGCGGGGTCATTACCCCAGCTAAAACATCTTCCCCTCCCCCTTGACGACCATCAAACCATCAAAGATAAAAGAACATAAATTCGATAAGATAGAAAAAAAGATCTTAATTTTTTTTAGCATGGATGGAAAAACTCAGGATTCGAACTGATTGCAAGGCTGTGTGAAAGAAGAGACGTCACAATACAGCAGTTGCTAGTGCATGAAATCGGTAAGATAAAAGTAGGGAGGAAAATAAAATCGTGTCAGAGTGATGGATTTAAACTACACTACAGTAGACCGAAATAAAGGGGTGGTCAAGAGGTCATGGCTCACAAAAGAGTAAAGGACTTGGACAGTTTGGATCATAAATTAAAATACACTTATCCTTAGTGTCCAATTTAGTAGTTTGAATGCATCTTTCATCGTAAAATTGCTTTCTAAATTGATAAACTGTTTATATTTACACTAGAACACACTATTACTACACCTATAAACACACACGAACCACACACACCCAAACTACTCCCGCAATAACCAACCCATATCGTTCCCATATTTTCATTCTTATCTCCCTTTGTACAACGAAGACACCCTAAACAAGTTAATCTCAATTTTTATTTAAAAAAAAAAAACCCAAAATATATTTACCATTCCCTATAGTTAAAAGTCCTGCATTTTCATAATATGAATACTGCCATATCTTCTGCTTGATATTTCCCATATGATGTCTTTAATTTGATAACTATTCTACAAATTTCTTATGTTTGTATATTTGTAATGTTATATCCTTGGAAATGGGTTCCTACCAGAAACGTTGGTACCAAGGAGTTAAAATACAATGATGGAAATTCTAAATGAGCGCTTCTTATTTATCCTTCAACTACATATACGCCTGGCAACTTAACAGAGCTGAGGAGTTGCGAGTCTATATCTACATTAATACATATTTTACAGCTTTCTGAAATATGTAAAAAATACATGTGTTATGGATGATGATCTGATTTTTTGCCGGCACTGTATATATATACAGATCCGGCAAAAAATCATTGGGGTAAACTGCGTTTTGTAGAGTAGTCATGAGGCTTGCTGGTCCTGTGTTGCGTCAGTTGGCTGTAGCAGCGGTTGTGAGGTGTCGAGTCGTCAAGTTCCAGCGTATACTGTGTGTTCACAAAATAACAACTCTTTTTATTAAAAGTGCTTTATTTTAAGAAAGCTTATAATGGCTGCGAAGAAACAAGAATCAAGTGACAAAATGGCTGCTATTGTTGCATTACATAAGGCTGGAAAATTGCAAAACATTTAGAAATATCTCAAAATACTGTGAATTTATGGGTTTCCCGCCATATAAGTGATGATGTTTCTGGTACTCCAGTCGGAAAAAGTGGTAGTGAGAGACCCAGAAAGACAAATTCAAGTATTAATAAATTAATAAAACGTACCATGTTAATTAACCAACAATAACAGCAGAAGAAATTAAGTCTGAGCATAATAATTTGCTAAAAGATGTATCTGAGTGTACAATTCGACATTGGCTCCAAAAGGAGCTAGGATTGCACTCTCGGCATGTTGCCAAGAATCCTTTCCTGAATGCCGAAATGTGCAAGAAAAGAGTTGAGTTTTGTAAAAATTAAATCAATTCGACTGTCAATAATCGGAAAACAGTTCTCTTTAGTGATGGATCCTCTTTTTTAATATTCAGAAGCTGTCCAAGAATGGTGCCCCCCCCTCCGCGTGGGTCAGAGAGGATGGATCCTATATACACTATCGAGACAATGAAACACCCTCCAAGTGTAATAGTTTTGGGTTGCTTTAGCTATTTTGGTAGGAGGACTTTATTTTTTTCTTCCTAAGAACTCAACCATGAATGGTGAACGATATTTAGCTATGCTAAAGGAAAAACTTCCACCGACACTGGTATTACATGAGAAAACAACTTTTATGCACAATGGGGCACCTTTTCACAAGGCAAAAATCGTTAGTAAATGGCTCAACGATAATGATATTGCTGTTCAGATTTTAGATTGGCCTGGTATTAGTCCATAAAAATAAGGTCGAATGTCACAATACTGGTTCGATCCCCAACCTCACAGAAGCCATCCAAAAAGGTCTGGTGCACTGAGATATCACAGGAAATGTGCCAATATTCGATCAAATCAATGCCAGAAAGTCTCAAACAAGTCATCAAGAACAAAGGACATATGATGAAATTCTAGTATAAGGTAAGAATGTACATAAATTATGTTTAAATACTTTTAAATATCGATTGTGTAGAAAAATAGGTATAATTCTCATGGTGATAAAATTTTCTTTTTGCCTGCACTATATATATATATATATATATATACAAAGAAAGAGAGAGAGAGAGAGGAATTAATGACAACGTTATCACAGCAAAAAACATGCCATGTAAGCAGAAAAACCAGAAGACTACTAACAAATTCCCTTTTTAAAAAAATATTTCTCTGAAAAAAACAATGCTTAAGAATTAGCTCTAAGATCAAAATCCTTTTATGCTTGAGGTCATAATATGCATCCTGTGCAACCCACCTTTCAAGAAAAGCTATACGCTCGCACACTGTCCGTAAAAATAACAAATCAAGCGGCAATGTAGAAAATTGATTCTATTATTTTCAGGGTACCATTTGTAAACTCTTCAAATCCTGTGCTAACTCCTTCCGTCCCATTTAGGATTGGAAAACTCTCATTAAATTAGGAAATATCTCTTCTTAAGTAACATTCTATTCATTAAAAAAAACCTTGTAACTCTTAGAATGGGGATACTGCGAATACCTACTGGTGAAAATAATTGTCGTGTGCGATGACTGAACCAGGTGAATGATGAGCTACGGGAACCATCATCTAGCTACGTTAGCAATGAACTAGCTAGCAATTGTGTGAAAGTACTAGCTGAACTTTAAGTTGAAAAACAGTAAGTGTTTCCGAAGGCGTAAAAATACTGCCCCAGGAAAGAGTCCGATTTGGTGCAAAAAATAAGTAGGCTAATTAAAGCAGCTACTGAACCTGAAGATGACGTATAGTAATTAATGGTCAGAGGCACGGCTCTGAGACCCAGGAGGAGAGCCAGGAAAAGGTTGCTCCAAGGAGCCTTAGTTTAAATATGGAGAGCCAAGGAAAAGCGGCTCTTAAAGTTTTAGTTTAAAAGAGGACAGCCAAATGAATGCTGCTCCAGGAAAGTTAGATATGGTAGGAACTCTCGAAAGCGGTGTCCTTCTCAAAGGTTTATTGGTCCCTAAGTCGTTAATGAACGAATAATAGTTTGATTTTGAGACAGGATACACCAAGAGCCATGAAAGGATAGTGTGTTCGATAGTGCAAACAGTGGTTTGGATGTTTGCAACCACAAGTATTTCCCTCAAAATGATTCAGGATTAACCACGAGTCATTCATTGTTCTTTAAAGTCCTAACCCCTTCAAGATAACTGTCATAAATTTCTCTCTACTCGTTTCAAATGCTTTGCCTTCAACCAAACTCTCGACTGGTGTAGTTGTAGAAATTCTTGGAGAACGAAAATCAGCCAAAGACGGCCTTGCGCATATTTTTTTACACCTTTGTCTCCCTCCCCCCCCCCTAAATTATTTAGAATCAATTTGTGAACTTCATTGAGAACATCCATACCCTAGCTAAAAAAAATCAATAAGACTCATGATGGGCGCTCTTACTTCGGAAAAAAAGTTAAACCTTCAAAAGAACCGCCTACATAAATTATTCACTTATTTAACTTAAACTATATAGAACACGAACAAATAACATATATTAAAACAGCACTAACTCGTGGACAATTATATTCTCCCTATAATCTCCAAACCCTGTCTTAAACGAGTTTCTGGGACGGTTCGCAGGAAACTGCTACTACTGAAGACAAGCGCAATATTCAACTTAAAGTACAAGTCGTCACCAACGATCAGCTTCAAATAAAACATCGTATATTTCTTAGTCAATCGCACCACTAAGCGGGACGCATATCTTCAAAAACTCAGCGGAGTTCTTAATAAGTAATCTTGTACGAAACCATCTCGCCGGTTATCTAAGGACAGAATGCCCCTAATTCATTTACCTCTGCTTAATCATAGTGAATAAACAATGGGAAAATCCAAAATTTCTCCAGGAAAGAATCCTACGGACGGAGCCTTTGGCTTCGCAACACGTTGTTCCTTTTACTACCACACGCAGCAGAGTCATCGAAGCTTCTAATCGGCTAAAATTGAACTTTTGTGTTTCCTCTCACGATAGAGAACTTACCCCAGTTTCTGAAGTACACTTGAACCCTCCATGCAAATGAACCCTACACCTTTCGCCTATCTAGTATACCACCTGAGACCTTTCCTCACGTCATTCCAGAATGCCAACTCTTGTGTTTCCTCTCACCAGAGAGAGCCTACCCCAGTTTCTGAAATACACTTGAACCCTCCATGGAAATGTACCCTACACCTTCCGCCTATCTAGCATACCACCTAAGATCTTTCCTCACGCCTTTCCACAATGCCATTCGCGTTAGACGTCTGTATTATCTAAACGTCCCAACGTATGTATTTGTATCAAATGACTCCCGCAACTCTCTGGATATCTGTTCCTAGCTTAGACTACCACACAAATTAGAACATCGTCCTACTCGCAATTATTAGTCAAATCCCCTCCATGCTTGCTCTATTGAAACTGATGCTACCAAGGTTTATAATCCCCTTCGTATGTTTATGTTTAGAGTTGCCCCAATTCCCTAACACAATTGTAATCTTTCTCCCACTATATAATTTATACTAATTGTTTCTCGGTCCTCTTACATTCGATAGGAAAATATGACTCTTATTAACTTTATTAACGAAATCAACCTAGGTAAAGAGATCATAATTATTGGTGACTTCAACCTGGCATCCATCTCTTGCAGAGATCAAGTCATTGATTCTAATATAACTAGAATTGATGATCTTTTTATGGACTTGTTTAATTTCCTTTGGGCTTCACCAACATCTGTTGGAGCCAACATTTATTACTTTTGGTAATATTCTTGACTTTGTTTTGACCTTAGAGGATGATAGAGCGATGGAAGTCAAGTGTTTTCTCCCTTTTCCTCAATATATCATGCCCTTATTAAATTTAGTTACCTATTTCAGGGCCTCTGCTTTCACCATCCGCATCATAACCCTAATCATTACCGGTGCCTTGACTGTGTAAAGAGAGATTTTTCTGGGATAAGGTTGGTTTAGCAACTTATGACTACGATTATGAATTTCTATATTTAAATGTGAACCAGTTAACTTCTAGCCTGACTTCAATTTTACAAGAACTGTGACAATGTTATATTCTACTCAAAAAACTTTTGAGGGTTCCCAGCTTCCTTGGTACAAGAAACTCCCGTCTAGGCTTATATGGTTGAGGTCCAGGGCTTGGCTTGACTTCAAATTATATAGAAACCTTTATGGTAAGATATCATATCTTTCCTTGCAGAAATTGTATGCATTCCATTCTATAAATGCCAATCTTAGACTATCAGTTATTAAAACTCAGAGTGACTATGAAAGTTTATCTAAGCCCAAATTATTTCACTCTTACATCTGTTTATCCATACTTTTTCCACTGGATTTTATATTGCAGATATATCTAACTCATTGCTCACCAGCAATCTCATAATTCTATTTTTTTGGTTAATTTTTCTGTTACAGATGTAGAGGCTCAGCTTAAATCTCTGAAGATAGATAGTTCATCAGGTCCTGACAATGTGCACCCACTTCTTATAAGTGTATTTCTCTGTTTAGGCCTACATATTTTACTTGATTTTTAAACTATCTTTTAACTGTGGTACTATCCATACGACTTGGAGGAAATCATTGGTGACATCAATCTTTAACAAAGCCTCTCGTAATGACTCTCTCAACCACAGACCTGTCAGTCTTACTCCCATTCTTTGGAACGTAATTGAACGTATAATAGTCAAGACTCTTTATAATTTTATTGATTTCCACTTTATTTTTGATAATGCTAAATTTGACTTTAGAGCTGGTGGATCTCTGGTTGAGTAGTTAATTCCTACCTATGGTCATATCACTTACTGGTATGACCAGGGCCATATTGTTGACCTTATTTTGTTTGGATTTGTAAAGGCTTTTGACAGAGTTCACCACCAGGTTCTTATTGACAGCCTAATTACTCTTCGTATCTCTGGTAACTTGTTATCTTGGTTCAAGAGTTTCCTTGCAGGTCATATAATGAAGGTCTGAATTAATGGGATCCATAGCCAAGCGTGTAGAGTGACAAGGGAAGTACCACAGGGCTCTATTTTGAGACCACTGGTATTCCCGTTGTTCATTAATTATCTTGATGCTCACCTCACTTGTAAATACATGATATTTGTTGAGGATTTCAAATTTTAAATCTATTTCCTAACATAAGTTATCTCCCTCTGGTATTCCTGACCTCCAAAATAATATTAACATTTTATCATCAACAGCTGCTTCCTGGGGTCTAAAGTTTGTATCCAACAAATGTTGTCATCGTAGATTTACACGTGCCCCTGCTGTTGAGGTTGAGAATCATTACTTCAGTGAAGGTACCCCAATTATATTGGTTTTTTTTCATAAGGATCTTGGTGTTCTGACTGATTCATACCTTAAGTTTCAACAGCATATCAGGGAAACTGTTACAAAAGCTGGAGGAGTAGCATCAAATCTAGCTTTCTCCTATTCATGAATTCCTTACTTATTTGTGACATTCGACCAATTGTAGATTTCGTTAGTCAAGTTTGGAAAACTGGACTAGATTAATTTTTCGATAACCGAGTTCTAATTATTGTTCACGCAATGATTGTTCGTCAAATAGCTGGGTCATCAATGATGTGGGGCTCCAAGATATGTAGAACGCAGTACGGTTTAACTTCCTTTGTTACAAGGGTTATAGAGATTAGATTGTTCCTGCTTCGAGTCGTGCTGATGATGGAAGAGACCCATGATTTAAGGCGCGCGTGAACGGGGCCTGACTCTACTCAATGCAACGTGTGAGAGAGATGCGAGACACATCAAGAGATAGAACGAATAGTGAGCAAGCAGGCGGCTGGTGGCTAATTGAAATAAGTGGCTTCTGTCAGTGCGTAGCTCTTGAGTTGAACTCTCAGTCAGAGTCGTTCTTCAGCACTCGAGTCAAATTGAGTCTCGTCACAGTGAACCGATTAACAAATCTTCTTCTCCTGAACTCATTTGGGTTATTGTTTCCTGTATCTAGCCCTCACTCTGAAGAGTTGGCAGCTTCTGTATTCGAGTTAAAACAACTTCTATGCAGTTGGGGTATAGCAGAGGCGGAGGGTATTCTCTCAATTTGCATTTACTTTTCTCAGGTGATGATTGTAACGATGAAACCATGGGATAAAACTATGAACCATCGCGAATAAATACGCCAGGAATACTTCGAAGATTATGTTGAAAAGACAAGCGCTTAAACACTTCAAACACTAATGTAGAGGGAAGGCTGGCTTCGGGGGGTTACACTGTCGATCAAATCAATTCCATTGAAGGAGTACATGGTTTCATTTCACTCTGGAAATTAGTTTAGCAAAAAGGAGGCGATAAGGTAAGAACTGAAAACATATTCCCCTAAAAGGAGCGAATAATAATTTGATGTAGGAAACGCATCCGAAAGGAACTTATGGATGAGATGTATCGAGCTCTAGCGTATGCACGGGAAAATCTGGTTGAGGATACGGTTGTATGGAAGTAATGTTTTGACCATTTATTAAGCAAAGCACTAGCCGTGTGCGCGCGTGTGTGTCTATGTACGCCTATTAGTTACTTACTTAATTATAGATTCGTGTAGCTCTCGCTAGCCTGGTGGATATAGCGCTGGATACAGGCACCTCCATTCACCACAATACACATAGCCTATAACAACATTGCTGTCTCTTCCATTTTCTTCTTTGTACACACGACACATCACTCATCCGTCCCGGAACCTGTCGAAGCGATTGTCAATTCCACATTCCTCTGATGCGGAACAGTTGGCCCTCCCCCTTTACCGTGAGCGGACAGAGTATCGAAGACAAAGTATCAAAGGACAAATTCCCGAAGGACAAACTATTGAATGGATAAAATATCGAATGGACAAAGTATTGAATAGACATAATATCGAATGGACAAAGTATCGAAGGGACAAAGAATCGAAGGGAAAAATATAAAATGGACAAAGTATCGAAGGGACAAAGTATCGAATGGATATAATATCGAATGGACAAAGTATCGAATGGATAAAATATCGAATGGACAAAGTATCAAATGGAAAAAATATTGAAGGGACAAAGTATCGAATGGAAAAAGTATTAAAGGGACAAAGAAACGAAGGGGAAAAATATCGAATGGACAAATATCGAATGGACAAAGTATCGAAGGAACAAAGTATCGAATGGACAAAATAACAAATGGACAAAGTATGAATGGAAAAAGTATAGAATGTACAAAGTATCGGAGGGACACAGTATCGAAGGAACAAAATATCGAATGGACAAAGTATAGAATGGACAAAGTTTCAAAAGGAAAAATATCGAATGGACAAAGTATCGAAGAGACAAAGTATCGAATGGACAAAGTATCAAATGGCCAAAGTATCGAATGGACAAAGTATCAAAGGAACAAATTATCGAATGGAAAAAGTATCGAATGGACGAAATATCGAAGGGACAAAGTATCGAATGGACAAAGTATCGAAAGGACAAAGTATCGAAGGGATAAATTATCGAGGGAACAAAGTATCCTAGGGACAAAGTATCGAAGGGACAAACTATCGAATGGACAAAGTATCGAATGGACAAAGTATCGAAGGGACAAATTATGGAATGGAAAAAGTATCGAATGAACAAAGTATCGAGTGAAGAGAGTATAGAATGAACAAAGTATCGAGTGGACAGAGTATAGAATGAACAAAGTATTGAAGGGATAAATAATCGAATGGGCAAAGTATCGAATGAACAAAGTATCGAGTAGACAGAGTATGGAATGGACAAAGTATTGAACGGACAAATTATCGAAGAGACAACATATAGAACGGTTCGTATCGAACAATATTTTGTTCGAAAATACAGTAACCGAATGCACATTCGAAGGAAGCGCGTTCAGGGGAAATATTTTTCGAATAGATATTAAATATTCCGACTGGAGGAAAGTATTAAGAATTCTAAAATACCGCACCCTCGTACGCTAAACAATAAGCTCCCCCCCCCATCCCTCCCCGAAAACAGGAAATGCTACTGAAATTTATTTAGAAGAATTGAATAAGTGAATATCGAAATACCTTTTATTCTGTGATTGACACTAAGATTTCTATTTATTCTAGAGAGAATTTAAATTGGGAGGGAAAACTACTGAAGCTTAGGCATTTATGGTGTGAGGTTTCGGGTAAGTAAATCGTCAACTTCATACCCTGCGTTGAAAGCACTAATCCCTTTGAGAATTCTACCTCGAGTAATAAACATTCTAAAACATTAATAAGTCAAGATTGTCAGACAATATAAGATCAGATCACAAACTTGCCAGATAAAGCTCTAAGGACATAAGGATTTTCGTTCCAACGTGACCCCAAAATTTCACGTTTCCAATACGGATTTGATATGCGCTTCCATGTGAATGAGTTTAAATAAATTTCTTAGAATCTTAAAGTTGACATGTGTGAAACCCACTTTTCTTTATTTGTTTTCAAGCTGATAATTCACCACGAATTTAACTAGGCCTTCCTGAATTACAGCAATGGGATTTTCACTCAGATTCACCATACTCAAAATTTAACTCTAATTATATCACCGAACTTTAATCTCCCTTGCATTCATTTGACTATAAATATTAGCCTTAACCATGAGTTATTTCATTCTCCCTTTCTAACCTCACATCGCCAGTCGCCAGGCACTTCATTCACTAATATCTCATCTATTCCTTCAAGTTTTACGTTTGTAATTTCATTATATCCTTCCTAATGGAAATTATCAAGACGCAAATGGAAAGAAAATCTGACAAGGAGGCTCCGCAGACCACGTCGAATATATTGGAAATGCGAACAACAACGTTTTTGCAAAGGTAGAGCAATAATTGAAGAAGACAGTATCAACATAACTAAAGAACATTGCAATAAAAATTAAGGAAGAAATTAAAGACAATACTCGTCACTCTGAAGCATTTCATTTGATATGTTTGTTAATTGATAATACGTTTGTTAATTAATTTTTTTCCAAAATGATTTAAATAATTGAGAGCACGTGGCTTAGGTCTGTTGACATTGTTAATTTCTTGCATACGAGGGGCGGTCAATAAGTTTTGCAATTCGGATATAAGGAAACCAGATATTAGGAAAAGTGTTTTATTATTTTTAAATATAACTACCCTCGTCTTCAATGCACTTGCGCCACTCGTCCCTGAGGCTTCGAATTCCCGACAACCAGAAATCTCCCGACTGCTGTTCAATCCACTCCTGGACGGCGAGCTGAATAGCTTCATCGTCTTCGAACCGGCGTTCACGCAGTGCAGCCTTGAGCCGGCGGAATAAAAAGTAGTCGCTAGGGGCCAGATCTGGACTGTAGGGGGGATAGTTGAGCTCCTTGAATCCGCACTCACGTAGGGCAGCTTGTGCAACTCTGGCCTTGTGGACTTTGACGACGTTAAAGTCGATCATAGGACGTGAGGTTTCGTGAGGTTTCTAGGGACCCAACGGGCACAGACCTTGGTCATGGCCAAATTGTTGTGAAGGATGTTGATAACACTTCCATGTGATATTCCAAGTTGTCGCTCGATTTCTTCGACCTTCACACGTCGATTTTCGAGGATCATCCTCTCCACACGGGCCACATTGTCCTCGTTGGTCACGTCTGACGGGCGTCCTGGACGGCTGTCATCTTCAAGGGACTCACGACCATGGCGGAACTCTCTATTCCAGCGAGCAATGGTTGCATAGAAAGGGGCGGTGTCGGGGTACATAGCAACTATGCGTTCATGGATCTTTTTTTCATTCTTGCCTTCTTTGGTCAAAATTTGCTTACTGCGCGGTGCTCAACCTTCTCCATTGTTGAAAGATTTGGGACTGGCGATCTGCGATCAGCTAATACATCTTAAATAGACGAGGCAGGAGCGTGCGGCTGCAGGTCCTGACTTGTCATAACTTGTCCTAACACACCCACAAACAGCCATTCCCCTTCCTCTGTTTTGCCCTACCGATTCGCAAAATTTATTGACCGCCCCTCGTACATATCCATTAAATCCTCTTTCAATAACTGTTGATTTTGAACGCTCAGCCATCAATCAAATAAAGTTTCTCCTGAAGCTTCAATCTAATCTTGTTTCTTTCATTCTGGGCAGTGTTTGTGGAGAAAAATACAAACCTTAGGCTTGCAAACCTGGTACAGCGACCGCAATAATTCTAAAACAACTGCAAGCACTTACTTTTGTTCCCCCTAGTGTGTTCAATAAATTAATGAAAACTTTTGATGAAGGAAATGATAAAATCTTGGGAGAGTTTTTTCATTATTTTAAAGCTACATGGTTAGGTATTATTCAGAGGGAAAAGGAACAAAGCCATTATTTGATATTGACTTGTAGTCAGTTTACGAAAGAGTTGCAAATGATTTTCCAAGAACGAACAATTCAGTTGAATGGTGGCATAATGCATTTCACAAAAGATTAATGATTTGTCACCCTACAGAAAATAAACTTTTGAGAAAACTAGGCCTTTAGTAAACCAACATTTAAATGATTTTAGAGCAACTGCTGCAAGGTAGAGATGTCCAGAGAGTAAGAAAAAAAAAATTCTATCGTAAACGAACGACTTAAATGCATTTTTGATAGATACAACGTCACTACTGGAATAGAATATCTTAAAGTCATCGCCTACAACCTTTAAGTTATATTTTCATAGTTTTAAGTGGCCTGCAAAAGTCAAATTTATTTGTCATTTTTAATCAAATTTTAATTTCTTAATTTTTTCAATATTTACATCAATTGGAAGCATTGTAATCCTCATACCTATGTAAATATATTTATCTCTTTTTTTGCATTGTAACTGTATTATCTTTCAACTAAATATTTCAACTCTTTCTTCTTTGTCTAATTCATTCGTTCCTTAAGTGCCATAAAATCATCATTTATGTCGAACTTTCTTCAAAGTTATTTAGTTTTATAATTAAAAATCACTGATTACCGCAATGATCCACAATCATTCTATATTTTGTCCATTCGATACTTTGTCCATTCGATACTTTATCCATTCGATACTTTATCCATTCGATACTTTTTCCATTCGATACTTTATCCATTCGATACTTGTCCATTCGATACTTTGTCCATTCGATACTTTGTTCATTCGATACTTTGTCCATTCGATACTTTTTTCCTTCGATACTTTGTCCATTCGATACTTTTTCCCTTCGATACTTTGTACATTCGATACTTTTTCCCTTCGATACTTGTCCATTCTATACTTTATCCATTCGATACTTGTCCATTCGATACTTTATCCATTCGTTACTTTTTCCCTTCGATACTTTGTCCATTCGATACTTTTTCCCTTCGATACTTTGTCCATTCGATACTTTTTCCCTTCGATACTTTGTCCATTCGATACCTTTTCTCTTCGATACTTGTCCATTCGATACTTTATCCATTCAAAACTTGTCCATTCAATACTTTATCCATTCGTTACTTTTTCCCTTCGATACTTTGTCCATTCAATACTTTGTCCATTCGATACTTTATCCATTCGATACTTTTTCCATTCGATACTTTGTCCATTCGATACTTTATCCATTCGATACTTGTCTATGCGATACTTTGTCCATTCGATACTTTTTCCATTCGATACTTTGTCCATTCGATACTTTGTCCATTCGATACTTTGTCCATTCGATGCTTTGTCCATTCGATACTTTGTTCATTCGATACTTTTTCTCTTCGATACTTTGTCCATTCGATACTTTATTCATTCGATACTTTGTCCATTTGATACTTTGTCTCTTCGATACTTTGTCCCTTCGGTACTTTGTCCTTTCGATACTTTTCGGTGGTTGGTGGCAAAATGCATTACCACTGTTTTTGCTGCCAGGTCATCACTACTCCCGCCAACGAATGTCATCCTTATCTTTATATAAATTTCATTATCCGGTCATGGAACCTCGTCCACAATTGAAGGCTCCCAGCTCGGTGGTTGGTGGCAAATCTCATGACCCGAAATTTCCCCCAACGGGAAAGGGACTCCGGGCATGCCAAAGATTGTCATTCTAATCTTTATATAAATTTCATTAAGCGGCTGTGGGTCTTGGTCCACAATTTAGGGCTCCAAGGCCTGTGTTTGATGGCAAATACTATTACCACAGCTCTTCCTATCCACTTCGCAGCCCTTCTGTCAAAAGAGGGGCCTCTCCGGCTTGTCAACGATTGTCATCCTAATCTTTATATAGATTTCACTATCCTATCGTGCGACCACCTCCGCAACTATTGCCTAAAACGTATCCCTAATACAACGCCCGGTTTCGTACTTCCTCGTAGTCTCCAATTTTAAAGAAGTGAATTGAACGTAATCTTGTTATACATCCAAACAATACCGAAGATTCCACCTCACGTCACATTATTGTTTCCTTCCGGCTGAAAACCTTTTCTTCTCAGCAGACACCCATTTACGGCCGTTCGCTGTGAGATCCCCTTACTAAAAGAGGAGTTTCTCCCTCGTCTCCGGCAGCATTTCAGCGGGCCTCTTTTACATGAGAGGAAGACCGAAAGAAACTGCTCGATTGAGTCGTCTTACCTTCAAAGTAGATCTAAGATTCAATGCTAGTTCACTTTTGGCTAAATGTATGTGTACGTGGTATGTTCTATACACGTTTAGATAGAGCGTAAAAATCATGGCCGTGATATATAATGAATATGTTATTTGTCTGGAAAAAAATGATATTTCTCATCTCCCAGACAACCTTACTAAATGTCTCGCGAGTCTTTGGAAATGTAATACATAGAACAGCGAATCCGAAAAGGAACTTTCCACTAAGAGGTCGCAAGTGGATAATCGACCATCGGGACGCTTACTACAAGATATATAATCCGTGTTGCTGTGCTCGCCCAAATGCCGGTTTAGCCTCCGTATATATGAGTATATCTCTCTCGCTTGAAGTATTACTTGTGGATTGCTCGATAAGACTGGGTGGATGTTCCGGTGATGTCCATTAGAGGTCGGATGTCTATAAGAACGATGTTCAACTCGACATCTCAAAGCAGTGGATGAAGAGGCTTTCCTCCCGACTTCTAAACTGGATTGTAACTTATGAAGCGACTATGGTGAACGCGTTTTTGGCTTTCACTAAAACGACCAATATACGCAGGCCTTTTAATCGGAAAGTGCACATCATATTTTAGAGGCTGATAGAAAAGGGAAGACAAATCTTGTACTCTCATTCTCTGAATGAGCCATCATATTTTAAATGAGGAATATCAATATTTTTTAAATTGTCAAATGTCCATAGCCATATCGATAGAATGCTTAAATTATAAAGAGAAAGTATCCATGTTTCGTCAGATAACTGATGTTTATCTGGGGTAAAAATATTCATACATGTGAAATCATGGCCTATGTTTAGATGAAAAATTACGAAACGCTATATTTTAAACGATAACACAATTGTACTCTTTAAAGAGATAACTAAGTCATTCGTCGGACACTGACAAACTGTCGTTGCGGAGCGTTGTAATTCGCTATTTAACAACATACACATGACACTGAGCACGTATGATGGAAACTACCAAAATAGGTAAAAAAAAAACGAAGTGTATTGAATGAAAAATAACAAAAAATGATGATTAGGAGTATAACATCAAAGGTATAAAAAAATGTATTCAACTAAATGGATGTTACACGAGGGTATGATGATGAAGGGAATAGGAATTGAGTGCTACCGGAATTATATATATATTATTTTCTAAAACTAATTGTCAGTTGCTATGTAAATAGAATAACCGAAATTAAGCTACTTATCACCAAAATAATTTCCAAGAATAATATTTTCGAACTGTGGATTTTTCCACTTCCTTCTTTCATCTATCTGCCCTTCTTTGCTCTACCTACCCTTCTTTGCATGTCTATTTATCACTTGTCTCGGTGTCCCTTTTTAGTTTAAGAATCTACGGCGAGTGTTTTTTCGAGGTCCTTTGACTTTTGGAGATTCAATGAACGCGTTTACGTCTCATGACTCCTACTTTGAGTTGGAGGGAGGGGGGATGGACATTTAGGAAGCGTGAGATCAGGAGGGGGTGTTTCCTCGATCTTTCCCCACTCCCCCATCTAATGTGGTTGTGTGCTGTTCCTTTTTCTGTTACACATTTTTCCAAAAGCAGAGAGTAAATAGACACCATTGGAAGCACACACTATTATTTTAGTGTGTACAGTCTTTTAATATTTTAAGTGACATTGTGAATTAACAGTGATAATTTAGGCTCTTTATGGGAATAAGATGAGCGTTTAGTTTCATTATTTTGTAGTGGAGTAACCTTTTATTGTCAAATAACTTGCGTTACATCAAACTTTAGTTCTGTTGCACGTACTTTCAAATCAGTCAAATCTCTTTCAGACTGCCATTGCAGCCTCTTTTCAAATTCCGCTCTCATCCCTTTCTGTAACTAACTGCCAACTAACCAGATAAATTAGGACTTATTACGTATAAATGCTTCAGTGAGAGGCATTTAACTTTTCCAAAACATTTGGTCTGACTTGTAGCCAACTCTAAAACCTTTTCAAAACCAATAAATACTAGCTCCTAACATCTGCGAAGGTTCGATACTAACAATTTTAGTTGTTTTTTTTATGATTGAAAATGAATGAGTTTATTCTCATTGATAAACATGTCACATATTTTAGAGCTCATACGATTTATATAGTTTCACTACTTGGACCGTTTTCTATCTAATCTACGCTAAACAGCTAAGAAAATCACTTCAGGTCAAATATCTTGAATAAGTGAGTTCTTTTATTATTAAAATGTTAAATAGTTAATGCATTAATAAAGAAGTTACGAACGCTTGCTGTTACCAATGACTATTTATAGTTTCGGCAGCTTATAGACGTTACCTTTAAACTTTATTTTGAAAAGATCTTCGCTATGAATTTATTTTTAACTAATTTTAGTTTCTTATTACTTTTTCACAGTGAATCATGAATTATTTTTTTCGAATTGCTCTCCCCCGTTATATCAGATTTATCTATTACCATTTTTTGTTTTTTTAAGGGGGCTCTAGTTGCAGATTAAATGAATCATTCTTTTATTTGTTGTCGTCTGCGTATAAACCAAAATTTGTTCCTCAGTTCATAAAATCAAATAATTTCGTACCACTCCTGAATCCTAATTTCTATGACAAGAAAATATTTAAATTCGTCAATTTTTCCCTTTATTTCGTTGAATTTTCTAAATGATACAGTGTCCTTCCTTTACAGTTTCTCATGATTTTTTTTAATGTGAGGGGAGATGACCACTCGGGAGAAATCTGGGTAGAGACAAGAGCGAGATGAGGATTATTTATAACAATTGTATAATCGCTAAAACAAGCTGCCACTCAAGGGTTAAGCGATAGGTAACGACGCCTGCTTTAGCAATGTTTCCTCGCGGTTGGAATGAAAAGAAAATATATTCTGGCCTTTATAACAACAGGCGATTTTCATCAACTTGCAGTTGGAAAATAATTACGATGGTCACACAATATTTATAAGATTATTTCTCATAATTATGACTTAGAACTGGCCTCAACACGTTGTTCTCCTGCCATTTACAGTCTTTGAGATGTTTAATTGTGGTCTTGGGCTTCAAATCCAGCCTTTTCTAGCAGAAAAACCAATTCTTAGTTTAAGATTTTAGTCACTTTTGACTAGCTGCGATTTAACGATGGAAATAGAGATATATTCAATGGAAGGAGGTAATTATATCTCATTATAGTTTATATCTTAATTCGTTGTTAATTTTTTTTACAATAAAATAATTATATATCTGTAAAGTTTCTCTGTACTTGTTTATTGTCACTAGTGCCATCGCAAATTTATTAAAATAGGCGGGATGTTCGATTCCCTGTCAAACTCTGAATGGTAACGTGGTCCTTGATTTCTAACTAGTTAGAAACCAGCGACTTGACAAAATTCTTTGATGAAATCCTAAATTGTGAATGCATTTGAAGTGAGCGCCTGTTGAAATAAGTGAAAAAGATGAATGATTTACGGTTCCAATAGAAACCCCGAAAGAGGGAAAGAAGCTCTAGAACTAATACTTTTTAAATAATGAATATCCAGGGCAATGGCCTGCCAACTGAATAATTGATTCTTGGAATACCAAAGGCTAGATAGAATTCAATCGGATTCAACTCGCTAACTTGTATGTGAATCAGAGACACAAATAAATATTTTAGTTGAAGTTTTCAGTGAGATCGCCTTTTCTAAGGGCTGCAATACATTCACTACTGTGTGACAGCTTCAGTATGACTAATTTACAAGTCCTACACATGTTTTGATGTTTGAAGTTTTAATAGTCAATAAAATGATTGTTAGAAGATTTGACTACAAAATTATTTTAAAAGTAGGGATCGTCATCGTCGAATTCAATTGCAGTGATAATTATATTTATCGCCTCGATAAACAAAAAGTGTTCCAAGTTGATTTAGGATTTGGAACGTTAAAACCCTTTCAATTACAGATTCTGAAAATGAGATAATTGCTAAAAAAAAATGCATGTAATAGAAAATGGTAAATGAAAAGTGGATTTTAATGGCGCACACCGAGAATTAGAGATTAAGCCAAAGTGTTAATCTTGAACGTTATTTTCAATTACCAAAAACATAACCTGGACGAGCGTTATTTGTGAATTTCTGAGCTGTCTCATTTAGCGAAACTTTTAATACTGGCTTCAAATAGTACCATTAATAGACTATCTCATTTTAATTCAGTCTAATTCATTTCACCTCGTCGCTCGTCGGTGTCATTTCCCCTCGTATACGCGCCTCTCCGGTGCCCTCGGATGAGTCGACCAGGAGCGTGGCTGAGCATGCCTTTAATCAATTAGATCGTCAGAGTACACAAAGCTTTCACCAGATAATTAACCGGCAGGGCGCTCCGTAATTGCTTTCGGAGAGGCGGATTTATTTCGCCCCTCCCCCCCTACTCCCCTCCCTTGTGAGGTCGAGTGGGAGGGATAGGGGGGAGTGTTACATAAAAGAGAGAAATACAACGCTAAAATTGATACAGAAATAAAGAAGGAAAGGAAATTAAAATAGGGGAACAGAGTTCACGAGAGCTGAGAAATGCAGGCATAAAGCGGAAAGAGGGCAAATTAGAAATAACACTATATACATACATACACATAAAATCGAAAATGTGTGTGCATGTGTATTTGTGGTATAGGGATTATAGTTAGGGTCTGTTTCTATCGAATGAGCCAACTATTTATCCTCTTCCCGAAAGGAAGAGGTTTTCTTTCTTTTTTTTAGTCGCGTTCACGCGGCCCTATAAAGCTATTTGGGTTCGTAGGTCGGTCGGTCAGATGGTAACAAATTTTACTTTTCAATGAGTTTTTGAAAGTTTTGGAGGTCATAATAATTGAGAGCACGTGACTTAGGTCTGTTGACCTTGTTTCAAATATACCGTGACATCCGATATGAAATCTTTGCAGTTTACAGCATTAAGAACTAGCAAAGACCCTAAAATCCACTCGAGGGAGCTTTTTCAAAAGAGGGGAAAGGAAAGGAGGCGAAGTGAAGGGTAAGCAAAAGGGAAGAGAGGATAAAGATTTACTTATATAACACTTATTTCCGCACAGTCCTATTTTAACGTAATATTTATCTATTCTATTCCTAAGCATATTTACTATAGTGTCTTTAACGCATTTCTTTAGGTAAGTCATTTCAAGTTTGTGTTATTCTATCAGCAAGGAAAATGCTAATGAAAAATATTTGGTAAACATTACGATCGGCGGCGCGAACGATGGGATGCAAAATATTTCGTCCCTGTTCCAATATGTTTCACCTTTTTGGAGTAAATTCAAGGGGACTACTCGTGGGAGGTTTAGCACTGCGGGGGACCCCTACGATGATCCTGAGTTTCAATCAATGGGGGGATCTGGGAAGCATAGCTCCTAGTATACAATCAAAATTGTTTATAGAATAATGTTCTAACGTTTATTTAACGTTTTTATTTAACCAAACGTGCATGAATATGGATGCGTGGGTGAACGAAACATACACGACAAAAAATACACTTTCTCGGGCGCGCCGTGGATCTTCATGTTTACCAAATATTTTGATTATTAGCTTGAAACCTTTATTTTTAGTAGTCGTTTGGTTGTCTAACTTAAATTTTGACTTATAATTTCTACTATTAAAGCCGCTTATTATTTTAAAGATCAATAAGTTGAATGCGCCGATGCCGGTTTTTTTCTTTGCAGATCTCTTGACTCTGATCCACAATATTAAATTTGAGCGGCAACAATTTTATTACTGGACAAAAGAATCACAAAATGTATGCAATTTCAAACGATACATTTATCACCTTTGTTTGAATCATGACGAATCAATCCCACAATATTAGAGTTTCCACTACAGAAAGCCCTCTAAATAATAAGTAAAATGCATCATCTCATTACTTTGTAGGTTATGATAAAGGATGTACTTACTAATTTGATAGTAGAAGAGGCGAAAGATGGCTTGAAATGAGGACTCAAATTACCATTGGTATACGCTATTATTTGAGGAGTTTGCTGCTCTGGTTGGCATGAATTTGAGATTTGGGTGGTTGTAGTGCATGGAATTTTCAAGTTGTAAAGTAAGTCTGACAAAGAGGTTATGCAATGATTTGGGATGAAAGGTCAATGGAATTGAGAATGGATGTTCCTTCATGGCTATTGGGGATTTGATAGAACGAGCAGGTGAAAAGATGGGATAACTTGAGTTTTTGGTAGACCTGAAGAAAATGACGATGTAGAGAGACTGCTAGAGGTTTCTGTCCCGAAAGAAATCTGCGGCTGGAAAAGTGGTTCTTCCAACACAAAGATGCGCATGAGTCCATTAGTTTTGTACAATGAATATGGTTGGTGGCTCCTGAAGAGAAAGCGAGCTAGGGTAAATTGGCTATTACTGTACTTTAATAACCGGTAAGAAGATTAAGAAGGGAGAATTCAACTTGAAAAGTCGTTAGAGTTGCAGGATAGGGAAGAGTATATATGCGAGAGAACTGTGGAGAAATAATAAGGAGGTAATTGCAAACACGGCGATTAGACAAAGATAGAAGACTTTAACTCAAGTGCTACTGGAAAGTAGAGTTTGTAGATTCTCTAAAACTGGAAAGAGTAAGTTGAATGGTTGAATGATGATGTGAAACATGCAGTGGAGAGGAAGCTGAAAGTGTACTTGAATACACTTAGTGCCGCTGAGATGTTTAGGAGAAAAGAATGCTTCACAGGAAGGGTAAAAAAACCATTGTAGCGAGCAATAAGAGAACAGTCAGAGTGAACTGTGGGTAAGTTGGGTGAATAAGGATTAGGGTGGAATGAAGAATTATTTTATAATGAATTATGAAATGTGAGAAGCCAAGAGAAAATAAAAAAAAAATCCAATGCGAATAAGACAAAACAACTTGAAACCAAGTGCTCCATTTATGGGGGCTGATAAGTATGTCCACTTGAATGGAAACTTTAAAAATGCGAAGGCAGCCGAAGTGAATGACAGGAGTGAAGGTGTTAAAAAATGGCGGTGTGTCTAATATATGACAGTGAGTGCAATGGTGTGTTAAAGGTTGCAAGGTCGCGTAAAGGACGGATTGATTATGTGATATTGTTTAAGAAAGAGAATACATGCGAACGAATAAGTGGATGATCTTATGCATTACAGCCATAGGTACCCAGCTTTGCCCAGGATAAAGAGTCGTGTCTCAAATAAATTCAGATGCGTTTTGTTTGAAATACTTATATTGTGGTACAAAAATTCTTTACTTGCTGATTATTATTATTTGTGGGGTGGAAGAAGATTCAGGAGAGTTGCGTACTCTCCCTATCATATAATATGCTTTACAAGGAGTAAACGCTTCGCATCGTGCGCCCGGCAGTTTACGCGCACGCGTGAAAGACCGTTAGTTATGAGCGAACAACTTTGTGGCCGCGGGAACAGATCGAACGTCAGATGGATACAGATACGTGTTGATGGATAGTATTAATGAGGGGCGTATTTTCACGTTCTGCGGTGCGATGAACCGCAACTGGCCAACGTTCTATGGCACACCTTCCCCTCTTCCATGGCTACGAATAGCCAATGGCCCCAAAGAAAGGATGTAACTATGTGCTTCATGGGAGGGTACTTTCTTTGCCTTTGCTACCAGCTAAAACCACATTTCTGTGTTAGAGTAGGGATTTCAAGAGTACTAATCATTTTTGGGTGGATTTATTATCTGTCAAGGTTCGACTGGCAGTGGTAAGATGTCTCCTCATCTCAATAAAGGTTCAAATTTCACTGAAAATGAGGGAGAATGCAAGAATTCCAAGTAATTTGTCGAGAGGAATATGATATCAATTTCTGTAAACATAATTCAACGGATGGCAAAAGCCACAAGGACCCAGAGGTCATCCGAGTCAACCGAGGAGTTTCTGCAAGAAGCATCCCATCATCCTCATAAACTGCATCCAAGGATTGCATTCAGAATACTGTTTCTAAAGCATTAACAATCAAGACTTGGACAAAAATAAATCTTGCAGCTACAATATAAACATCGATATTGTCAGCATGGGTAGAAGAAGTTGAGGGAACATTTAAAGTGCAGAATGATTTGAATAAATTAAGCATCACTGGTACAAAAGTGATAGATGACTTTTAACTTCCAGAAATGCAAAGTTATTAACATGGGAATGGATGCTAATGATTTTAGCTAATGAATGGGCATTGGCTGAACTCTGTAGAGGGTGAGAAGGACTTAGAAGTATTAATAGATAGGTCATTAAGGTTTTCTAAGCCGTATATTGAGGCAAAAACAAGGCGTATTGTTGCGATTCATTTAAAGGAATTTTAGTTTTAGAGGTGAGGATGTTATTCTTAATCTCTATAACTCTTATGTTCGGCAACATCTCGAGTACTATAGACATGCATGGTTCCCGCATTTTAGTCATATTAACCTGGTAGAGTCAGTGCAAAGGAGGGCAATAAAGATGAGACTTCCCTGAGGCACTTTGAAGATGTAGATAGACTGGCGGTAGTGAATATGTTCTCCTTTGAAAGTAGGTGTGTGTAAGAGGGGATATGATTGAGCTTTCTTTAATTTTATTCGGGGATGTTGGCAACTTCTTGTATTTGGAGGATACCAATAGGACTAGCGATCACCACTTGAAAATTAAAAAAACAAATGTCTATGTTTGATTTGAGAAAATATTTTTTCACCAATAAAGTGGTAGATATCAGGAGTAAAATACCACAGGGAGTTGTGTTTGTTTATCGATATTATGTCCATTTGGCTCCTGCACAAAACTCTACCTCCCCCTAATCTCTTCTCCCCATAGATTCATCTAACCTCTCCTTGAACACATTTAAATTTGGACTAGAGGCAACCTCCTGCGGTAATTTATTCCAAAAGTCTACCACTCTATTGGTGAAAAAAATATTTTCGCAAATCCACCCTCAATTATTTTCAAAACACTTAAATCACAATTTAAGCTGTGAACAAAAGCAGCACCGAATGTAAACAAAGGCTTTTACGACAGAGTAGACTGTCATATTAAAAATTCCGTGTTTTTTATTACAAGACTCGCTGTTAAGTAAGTTCTCTAACTTAAAGATGTTATACCAGAGCAAAAATATTACAAAATAATCCTTATTATTAACAGAGCGTTACGAGAGTCTTGTGATACTTCTAAAGTCTACCCCTAGTTAAGAAGTCAGCATCCGTATTATAAAAGGTAATGTTAGAAGTCAGTAAATGCTGGATGAGGAGTCGCTTATAATTGTTATTGTTGACAATGACTAATCCATTTTTAAACAAATGAGAGTAACTTTATTTTTCTTCAATTGATACCATGGAGATTCTTTTTATCTATTATTCACTGTCATTACTGAAATAGAATCTTGGTGAACACATAAAATTGCTATAGATCTGCAGATATAATGGATACAATGTGGATGGAAAATTTCAAACTGGCAAAGTGTCGAACGGACGAAATACTGAATCGTGTCAAAAAGGTTTCAAGAAATATATATGAGATATTGAAAATGTTATAAGCACAAACAAGGTAAAAGTTACAAGGACTGAATATTTTAAATAAAAGTCATGTTCAAACACATTATCCATTTGATACTTTTTGCACTCGACATTATGTCTGGCGACTCGGCAACCATAAGGAGATTCAGAAGTGATTATTATGAAAAACCCCTTTGGTCACCGTCATAGAAGAAAAATCATTAATTTTCATTGATTATGGAAATTTATTTGCACACTGAGTCAAAATTTGGGATTAACTCTCTTTTACACACCTTGCAATAAAGTTATTTGACTATAAATGTCAAAATAACCTAGTTGGTCAATACAATTGTATACTAGTCAACCATAAGGGCGAATTCCATAAAGGAATGGTTTCCGTAAATATAACACTCGATAACGATACAAATAGTAATGTGAAAGTTTTAGATTTAAAAAAAAGGTGGAAAAAACCGGTGTGCATTGAATTATAGACCTATTCGATTAAAGTAATAAGTTGGTATTGTTTTAAATCAATAATATTATACAAGTTTGTAGAATGCTTGGGAAAATATATCGAGGCAAAGCTTAACATTGTGGTTTTTAAAGGAATCGCTATAGCTTAATAAACTTTAATTTTTAAAAAAACTTGCTGGAAAATTTTGATTAAATTACTTGCACTAATTGGAATTTCACTAGGCGTTTCATGTAATCTCCAGTAAAAGATAGATGAAAAATTAAAGAATACAGGATAAATAGTGAGAAGTCAGATTAAACTCCGTTTAGGAAGTACTCTGATTATCTGTTGGATGATGAGGATATTATGTTAGGTTGGCAGAATAACTACCAACGTTCTTTCACACCATATCGGTAAGCGATGATACCGTGTTTAATGAATGGGGCGATCCCTGGTCATTAAGTGCAAACTCACCCAAAGGTATAGTGGTCGAAGTCCACCTAGGTTGTCCACCTATTTCTCCTTTGAGACATCAGGAAAGCAGAGCGCAGTATGCATAATAATTCTTTACTAAGATACGGTCTGGCCTATTAAGTCAACTTGCAACAAATTTAACCTCATCTTTATGCAACACAGAACATCTAGTCATTTTGAACGGACTGTCCGTGAGTGGTTAAATGGGCAATTTTCTGGATGTTAGCTTGGTAGGAGGAGACCGTATGAAAGGCCTACCAGAAGTTCTGACCTTACGCCTTGTGATTTCTCCCTGTGGAGGTTGATGAAGGGGCTAAACCACACCACACCAAAAACATAATACCAGACTTCGTGCAAAAGGTTTATTGAGGTCATACTGTAATGTTTATTGAAATTTATGAACAACGAGGGTGTCTCCTTTGAATTTTAATGCAGCAAGAAAGTTATACCAATGTATGGTCCAAATTTAAGCTAGTCGAGTGAATCAATAAGTAAATATTAAATTTAAAACCAATAAAGACTTTCTTTTCACCGACCCTATAGATGATAATATTTTAAATTTGGTTGAAGACCGGCTTATAGACCATCGTCAAAACGTTGTTATAAATGAGAAACTTCATAATATGTTAATATTACCAGTCAGTCTCTCCTGGTTTGATTCTTGGCTCATTGTTAATTAAAGAGTTTTTATATAAATGAAATAGACAATGAAATAAATATAAATGTGTTAAATTATGCTGCTGATATGATGCTAGACAGGTATCAAGATGCAAAGAGAGGTGTCAGGTTCTGCAAAGAGAGGTGTCAGGTTCTGCAAAGAGATTTGCTAAAGATATAGAATGGTTTAAGAGGTTTAACTTTGATAAATGGCAGGTTGCCTCACTTGGGTGAAAAGAGATAATTTTGCTTATACAAAACCATTAAAATGAGACCTAAGGGAAGATTCAAAGAGTTAGATATAAAAGCAATTGTGACATCTGTTCTTGCTGTGAAGAACAAATGAAACTATGAAATGAATAGCAAATGATCTTAATCGCAATGTGCAGAAATAAAACAAATGCTAATTTGTCCCAATAGGCCACATGGCTAGATAATTATAATTGCAAGTAAGCGTTATCTCATCACGGATGTAGTTGGTGCTATTTTCGGTGTTAAGTACGAGAGGTTAAATCAGAATTCAAAAGGATTTCATGACAGTAGAGAACATACGGTAAAAAATTAAACAGGCAATAATTTACCTGTTATTTTTGTTTGTCTATTTGGTTTGTCACCACTGGAACATATAACCGCTAAAGGATTACCGCTTGGATAGGAAGGAAAAACAAGTACAAAAGAGCTAGTATGCAGACACGTTTCGGTTGTTTTTTGCAACCTCTGAAAGATAGTTGTCTGGAGACGTTGGAGTAAGTACAATTGCTCTGTTGCTTCATTAACTCAAGTGGTTTGGAGGGCGCCAGGAATGAGGCATTCTTTTCTCTTTGGCGCGTTTTTAAAAAAGAGCGGAAACGAAACTTTGAGAAATCTAATAAGAATAGGAAAAAAAGTGAAGGTTAGACAAGACTGAAGTAGCAAACCTCATCAAACCTATGGTAATTAGTGGAGCTGGTGGGGAACATTATAGATCTCTATAAACAAGTTCATGCAAAGATCACAGGCACTTTAGGGATGAAATTGACAAGAAAGTTGGTTTTCTACCCTTCCCTTCCTCTCTTTCCTCCGATTAATTACGTGATATTAAGCGGCTTCTTCCACAAATGGCAGATTTCAGTTTTAATCGACACTATGAGAAAATTAACTGAAGCCTTTCTTTAATGATGAAATGTATTTTCCTGAATGGCAGAATAACTGAAGCAATTCTTTTAAACTCTCAGATGCGGCGATACTTTTTATATCCATACAGGACTACTCTCTGAGAATTAAGCAAATCCTAATGGTCCTGATAAATTCTGCTGTACTAAAAGATAAAACCTTTTCATCCCTTTGCCTCTCTTATTCCTCTTTATAAAATATTCGGCGATTAAATGTCTCCTCTTATTGATATGCTCTTAATAAACAAGCTGATCAAGAGAGTATAATGCTGCTCTTTACCTAAAGGTTTTACACAAAATCGGAAGGTCAGGTAATATTCTCAGACTGCCTTTGGAATAGTCCTTGAATGAGAAAAGAGAAAATCTCTGAGTTTTTTGTGCTCTGGAATGGATATATTATCAGATTCCAGGCGAGAAGAAGAGAATATTAGAATAATGTCAAAGCATTTCTTTATCATAAAATTAGTCTATTTAAAAAAAAAATCCTGTAGTTTTAACCATCTATTTTAATGACTAAGAAAGGCTTAAAGGAAAAGAGAGATATTTTAACCGCAGGATGTCGAATATATGAAATATGCAGCGATTGAATTCATTTATTTTGGCCACTTATTCTCCACTCGCCAACGGTCACTGCATTGATATAACTTCAGGAATCCACGACTTATGAAAGCTTTTGCCATCTTTTTGTAGGTTCCGTCCTCCGCGAGACTTAATTTTGAACCAAAGACCTCGCTAGTTGAGTCCTTTCCTCAATTATTCGTACTCATGAACTCATGAATATATGACCTTACGACCGTCAAAACTTTCAATAATTCCATGACTAACCTTGAGAGGACCTTCGTAATTATACCATCCGAAAGAAAATGTAAAACAACATAAGGCTTTCAAATTTAATTAGAATCGGCCTAATAGTTACGATGCTATTTCTAAAAACTCATGGAAAAGTAAAATTGTTACCATCCAACCGACCGACCTACGGACCGACATAGTAACTTATAGAGTCGCTTTCACGCGACTAAAAAGATTCTCTTCCTTCACTGTAGCTTTTTGATCACGAGAGAAAGGTGGCGGACTCATCCTCTCGTGTATGCATGTATATCATATCTGTGTAATGTATCGTACTCCGCGAGAGATTATGCCACTGTTCTTTAGTGTTTTGTTGCTTGTTTGTCTGTACACACAATCTTGAATTCCCACACAGAAGACATCCATAAAACAATCCTAATGAACAAATTATTTTATCTATTCTGATTTTCCTTATTAAGTGTGCAGAGGGGAATCATTTAATAATAAAACAGATACAATGCTTAGACATACTTCCCTTAGAATCTTAATTTATAATTTTATATATTTTTTATCTATCATACATATGAATAATTAAGGTTGAAAGCAGATTCTAAGACTTCCGATCTTCTTTAACTTGAGATCTGCCGAAAGTAAAATTGGCATTTGGCCTTCATCTGTTTTATTGACTTTTCGGAGCGATGTCATTTTGAAAGAGGCGAATCCTCGTTTGCCTCCAACACTTTGTGGAGTCAATCAATCCCAATAAGATGCCGGTTCCTGTCGCGTTCAAAGTTCTCGAGAAGATCGAGAGAGAAGAAACTAATACGTGAATGCAGTTATAGTAAGCCTTAGACGTTTTCTAATGAAGAACCGAGTGTCTGATTTTCATATTAATTCGTTCCCTTCAAAAACAAGTTCGACCTTTATTACTAAGAGCACGAAATTGCCATAGCTTTCTAGTTTAAATGAGCCATTCAGAGGGTAAAGCTACAAATTGAGAAGTTTTAATAATAGAAGAAAGGGGTTTGAGAAAGAGTGTACAAAAAATGTAAGATCGCTCGGTTTGATATATAAGTTTGGGACATGAAGCCTAGAGCGTAAACTTCTATTATATATATATATATATATATATATATATATATATATATATATATATATATATATATATATATATGTATCAAAGGAGAAAATGTATGTCAAAATATCCTACATAGACTCACTTACTTACAAACTCACCTTAGATTTACAACAATTATTATCTAAAGTTTATCCCCAAAACAAATTTTACATTATCCTGATTAATACTGTCTCTCTTAAAACCTACTTGTCTCATAAGGAGAGACTACCCTTGCTACTCAGGTCCTCGCTTGTTTATCTATTGATGTGCGCGAGTTGCCAAGCACGCAATGTAGGTAAAACTACGCTACTATAGAAACTGAGGATCTGCAAGCATAAAGGGGTTTCTCACTATACAGACAAACGCATTGCCAAGCCAGAATTCCCTTCAATAATAATAATAGGTATTTATAATACGCCTTCAGGGCTATTAGCCCTCCCAGAGCGCAGGTTGTTTAGCGAGTATAGAGAAAGGTTACAGGGGAAAGAAGGCAATTCTAAAGAGATGAGTCTTCAGGAGACGTTTAAAAGTAGCAAGGAAGGGAGAGGATCGGACTTCGGTAGGAAGAGCATTCCAGAGACTAGGAGAACAAACTGAAAAGGAACGGTCACCCATCAAGCAGAGGACAGAACGAGGAGTGTTCAGGATGGGAGCGAGGTTAGACCGGAGTGCCCGAAGAGTTTGATGACGGGAGAGGGCAGATGAGAGATAAAGTAAGCCTCAAGGTTTAGTCCCTTGTAGGTGATGAGAAGAATTTTACAGTAGGTACGGAAGCGAATAGATAACCAGTGTAGCTCCTGTAACAGAAGCATCGAAGGAGAGAACCGAGGGCGGCGAAGGAGGAGCCGGGCAGCATAGTTTTGAACTAGTTGTAGTGGTCGAAGTGACGACGAAGGGAGATTCACTAGAAGAGAATCATTTGGATTCTTGCCCCTGGTAATTGTCCCAGCCAAAATTCAAGGTTTTGAGTTCGGCGAATAAATCCGTTGACCTCAACATTTTGGACTGATATTCATCCAAATGTTAAATTTATAATTTAACATTTAACACCACGCTATATTTCTTAAGTCAAATATTTTTAATTATAGTTTGATTTCTAAACGATTTTTACCTACAATTTGTTAACATTCCACTCAATGAACCGATATTAAATTATTTTATTAGTTGGTTGCCCATGATTTCAGTTATTTTGAACTACTACCATGTTAATCTGTTTAAATTTTCCACCTTTTAAATCATTCGGTTTCCATCTTTCTCTTGAGTTGCTAAGTGTTTATTTTTAATGTTGAAGTTGTTTTTTGTAATTCTTGCAGTGTTTTCTCTAAAATTTACCAAACTTTAAATTTGTTCTTATTCAATAATCCATATATATATATATATATATATATATATTTTTCTCATTGATTTATGTATGCATTTTAAGCTTGCTTTAGGATAATCATATTGTTTTGCTCCATTATACGTTGAAGCTGAACATAGCTGTTTGAAACGTTCCCAATTATATATGTTCCGAATACTGGTTCAGGCTTTGATTTTCATTCTAAAATTGAGGTTTCCAAAGGATGCCCCAATTTTTACATATATATATATATATATATATATATATATATATATATATATATATATATATATATATATATATATATATATATATCGGGTTGGACCGAAAGCAATGTCCGATTTTCTAGAATAAAGTTTTAGAGAGTATTTATTAAAGTACTCTCTTGTTATCGTTTACGAATGCTATAGTGAGTAATTTATACCTTTTCTTTTAAATTATAAAAATATTGTTCTTAATCTTCTCCGGCATTCAACCTATGTTCTCTCATCTAAAGATCGCATTAGACACGTTTTACTCAAAAGTGTGAATGCAAGTACAGCGGCTGTATTCATTCAGAGCTCTTATAGGGATGATGCAGTTAATGTAAGAAGTTGCAAGAGGTTTTTTTTTCTCGTTTCCGAAGTGGCGATTTCAGTCTAAAAGACAGACTGAAAGAAGGTCGTCCAAAAGAACTTGAGTCTCAAGAGTTAGGAGCTGTGTATACAGCAAGTCCTGCTACAGTTTCTATGGAACTCGCAGAACAATTTAATGTAAACCATACGACTGTCCTACGTCGACCGAAAAGGATTGTAAAGGTTTTAATGATTGGAAAACGAGACCCGCGAATTTGCAACAGCGTGTTGCTTGCTGAAAGTCATTGATTTTACGATACCTTAAGGCTCCATTTTTTGGCCAAGCTTGTTACTGGTAATGAAAAGTGGATCATTTATCATAACTTTAAAAGCCGCCGTTCCCGGATCAGTCGAAGAAGCAGAATTTCTCAACAACCAAGAGGAAGACTTCATCCCCAAAAGACCATGTTCAGGGTATGATGTGCTATTGACCATTAAAAATCGTTATACAGTTCGTATGCCATGGTGTGGTCTTCGCTATTCAGTTCACTGCAACAACCAATATGCTACAATCCACATTCCTCTCAAATGGATGCTTCAAGGCAGCTTATTAAAAGAACGGTGTAGGCAATTCCTTTATGTTAAAGAGGAAAGGGTTAGTACGAAAGTCATACGGGCTTCGTAATGAACTGGAAATTACTATACACGCTCGATAACCAAAAGGAAATAAGGAAAGAAAGATTCACTTTTGATTTCTGATTTCGTCTTCTTTTTTTTTAGACCAAACAAAGAAAAAAGAGCAAACGGATTAAAATAATATAAACTCTTAAAAAAAGGTGAAAAAATGGGTGTGTTTTTTTTTTTTTTAGTCATATTACTTATTTAGAACGACATTGAATACACAATAGTTATAAATTTAAGCTGAAACATACGAAATATTTGTTAAATTCTGATTTTAGAAAACATACCATTTTACCAATTGCATGCCATTTATTAAAATACTAATTAATTCAAACATATTATTAAAATATTCAAATATTTTAGTAAAATACAGATTATTATCATACCTATTTATGAATAATAGGATATATTATAAAAAGTTTGATTAAATATGTTAAATATATAAATCAATGAGGGGTGCTTTATGCTTTTAGCCAAAGCTGTATATCAAATATTTCTTTTCCGTTGATGTCAAGCCGTGAATGAACCCGAATCGACTTCGTTAGATGAAATTGCTTCTTTGCGGCATTGCCAGGCCAAGAACATCTGGACCTTCTCAACTTATCAATAATTAATTATCTATATACATAAATATTTATGCGCCTCCATATAGCTATCCATGGAAACATATATATACATATGTAAGTAAACATACATAAATACCTATGACTCTCTATATCCATGCCTAAAATTTACATACACATGTATATATGTACATCTCTATATACATCTCCGTGCATAAGTATATTTTTCTTGTCAAATCGACATCGCATTTCAATTCTTAGGTTGAGAAGTGTAATAGAGTTTATTTGACATTCTTCTGTTCTTGTTTTCTTGGGTGGGTTTTCGTTTTCTGGATGACCAATTTATTCGAAGATTGACCTTATTTGACAATTAGATTTTGTATAAGTATTTATTTTTGTAGAATCTTATAACATTTTACTAATGTGTTTAAATATTATCCTAGTGGCTTGGTTGGAAGTTTGTAAGCTTGTTTGGTTCGATAAATATCTTGTGTATTGTGCTATATATTTCTCCTAAGCAACAATATCTTCATTCCATACTGGGTAATGTGTAAACTCTCTCTTTTTTGTTGAGGAACGCTTTCCATTTTCGTGATTTGATACTTCACGCTGTGGTTAAGATAGCAGAGATTTGAAAATGGATAGAGAAGTAATTTATTGGTAACTGTATTTCTTTTGTTCTTGTATTTTTTTCAAAGTGTTCAGGTTGTGAATGACTTCTGTAGAATTTGTCCACGATCGTTTGATATGTTTTTTTTATTTTAGTGATTTCATCTAGCGGAGGCCAAAGAGGGGTATCGTAGTACAATTTGGATAGAATGTTGAGGATACCCGCCAATTTGCAATGGTACTGTTGGATGTGGGTAATTTCTTGTTAGAGGTATGTAGCATGGGAAAGAAATATGCTTCTGAGTAAAAACGGAGTTAAAACCGCTTACTTAGTTAAGGTGGGAGATTTTAGAAATATAGTGTTTGTGTGTTGGTATTCCGTTTAAAGAAAATGAACACAGACTCAGCCTACCAAAGATCATCATTCATTAAGATTTAAATGTTATTTTAAAGTTTAATTTCAGATAATTTTGTAGAAAAATACTTCAAATTTCCTCGCTAAATCCAAACTGCTTGTATAGCTACAATATGAATTATAGATGAACATAGTTTTTTTCAACCCATTTTTGAGCTTTAAAATAGACTTGAATCCTAGTTTTGTAGACAGCTTTTAGGATAAATTTGATATGTTTTCTGATCCTTTAAGTTTCATAATGTTCGCCTGATTTTTAGCCAAACACTTTTTTATAGAAAACTCAAGAATTAAAATCACGGTGTTCCTGCGATTTTCTAGTAGGTAAGAGCTCCATCTTGGTGAAACCTTAATTAATCAAAGGTAAAATATAAAGCGATCTTAATTCCTTCCCAAATATCTCAAAGTGCGCTTAAATCTTTTGAAAAAGTTGCTTTCAAAACAGTAGATCCTTTTGAAGGATGAGGTCTTCCTTCTATTCTTGAGTTTGTTGCAACCTAACGAAGAGGTAAGTTTTAGAATTAACCTTTGTATGAACAGAAATAATCATCTAAAATCCAAAACAAATTAGGAAAACCTGATCTTTATTTAATTTTACAAATATTTCTTTCGCAATTCTTTTGAGTTTGTCATTATAAGAAAGCTTAGTTTCTTTTATTGGTACGGGAAGGAGATACTTTAAAATTATTTAAAAATATATTTCTTTCATGATTTCTAGTATGATACTGTAAATTATCTTACCCCGTCAATAGTTTTAACTTGTAGCTCTCTTAGAATGGTTTGGACAATCTTTTTTTTTTCTATGAGATCTACATACACATATATTTCCTAAATATTGGCCACATAACTTTTTATGCGGCTTTCGGCTTTAAGAAGGCGCTTTCTTTTCAAACTCCGCACATAACAGCTTATTTATACCTCAACAATCCATCTTAGCATTAATTTTGTGTATGAAATACAGCTTGTTCTAACGTCCCCTCCGGGATTGATTTCTTCTTTGCATCTGTCTTTAGTATAATAATAGATTGAATTAATTTTTCTTATGTCTGTATCTTCTATAAATGCATATTCAGATTTCAGACTTCTCTCCAATGTCTCCATTTCTCAACCCAAAAACGCACTTTTCCGTAAACTAGAGAAGATAATAAGTACAATTTATGGATTATAATGACCCCCACTTGCTCTTAACTTTTAATAAATGTTCGATATATAAAAAAAGAAAGAGGGGGAGAGCCAAGATTATTACTTCAGCTTGTCATACGAAGGGAGGATGGGGTAGGGCAAGTACAGATATGAAAATTTGAGTAAAAAATCCCCTTTCACTCATCGGTTGATTTCGAATTCGAAGCAGCGAGGGGAAGACAGTCCAGCCTAATTGGTTCCCCTCTTCCTATTCCACGGAGGGGCCACAAATGCATCGTTATGGAATAGCTGTAGCTACACCCTTCAATAGAGCGCATTTTTTTTTTATACAAGTGCACATTTGCGCGCAATTGTAATATCAAATGGAAAGTAAATTATTAATGTAAAAATAGGTAGAATTGTAATATCAAATGGAAAGTAAATTATTAATTCGTTAATTTAATAATAGGCTCAATTGTAATACCAAATGAAAAGTAAATTGATAATTTAAAAATAGGCATAATTGTAATATCAAATGGAAAGTTAATTGTTATTTATTTGTTAATTTAAAAATAGACACAATTTTAATATCAAATAGAAAGTTAATTGTTATTTATTTGTTAATTTAAAAATATGTACAATTGTAATATCAAATGAAAAGTAAATTGTTATTTATTTGATAATTTAAAAATACGCACAATTGTAATATGAAATGGGAAGTAAATTGTTATTTAATTTTTAATTTAAAAATAGGCACAATCGTCATATCAAATTGCAAGTTAATTGTAATAGATTTTTAACTTTAAAAAAAGGCACAATTGTCATATCAAATTGAAAGTTAATTGTAATAGATTTTTAACCTCAAAAATAAGCACAATTGTAATATCAAAGCGGAAGTAAATTGTTATTTATTTTTTAATTTAAAAATAGGAACAATTCTAATATCAAGGGAAAAGAAAATTGTTATTTTTTGCGAATTTAAAAATAGGCACAATTGTAATATCAAAGGAAAAGTGAATTGTTATTTATTTGTTAATTTAAAAATAGCCACTAATGTAATATCAAATGGAAAGTAAATAGTTATTTATTTTTTGATTTAAAAATAGGTATAATTGTGTTATCAAAGGGAAAGTAATTGTTTTAAATTTGAAAGTAGGCATAATTGTAATATCAAATAGAAAGTAAATTGTTATTTATTTGTTAATTTATAATAGGCACAGTTGTAATATCAAATGGAAAGTAAAGGGTTTTATTTGTTGACTTAAAAGTAAGCGCAATTATAATATCAAAGCGGAAGTAAATTATTATTTATTTGATAATTTAAAAATAGCCACAAATGTAATATCAAATGGAAAGTAAATAGTTATTTATTTGTTAATTTAAAAATAGGTATAATTGTGTTAGCAAATGGAAAGTAATTGTTTTAAATTTGAAAGTAGGCCTAATTGTAATATCAAATAGAAAGTAAATTGTTATTTATTTTATAACTTAAAAATAGGAACAATTGTAATATCAAATGGAAAGTTAATTGCTATTTATGCTAGCTTAAAAATAAAAACAATTGTAATATGAAATTGAAAGTTAATTGTTATTTATGTTAATTTAAAGATAGGGACAATTTTAATATTAAAGCAAAGTTAATTATTATTTAATGAAAATTTAAATCTAGGCACAATTCTAATAACAAATGGAAAGTTAATTGTTATTTATTTAATCATTTAAAAATAGGCACCATTGTAATATCAAATGGAAAGTTAATTGCTATTTATTTTTTAATTTAAAAAGAGTCACAGTTGTATTATCAAATGGAATGTAAATTGTTATTTATTTTTTAATATAAAAATAGGCACAATTGTAATATCAAATGGAAAGGAAATTGCTATTTATCTGTTAATTAAAACATAGGCACAATTGGAATTTCAAATGGAAAGTTAATTGTTATTCATTTGTTAATTTAAAAATAGGCACAATTTTAATATCAAATGGAAATTAAATTGTTATTTATTTGTTAATTTAAAAATAAGCACAGTTATAATATCAAATGGAAAGTAAATTATTAATTGGTTAATTTAATAATCAGCCTAAATGTAATACTAAATGAAAAGTAAATTGTTAATTTAAAAATAGGAACAGTTGTCAAATCTAATGGAAAGTAAATTGTTATTTGTTCGTTAATTGTAAATTTTTATGAGGCTTAACGTATTTTCAGTTAACATATGTCCATTAAAACAAGGAATTCCATGTAAAGAATTAATTACATATAATAAAGATGAAATTTGTGCTTCATTCAAAATACTGATGAAATAATTCAATTAGATTTTCTTGCCATGAGTGGAACATTGCTGATCTGGTTCAATGAACTTTAGCTTCGTGAATGCTGGTACGTTGTATTAATATGTCGAATAAAGTAGCTGATTACATTTAAAGCATTTTTTCTTATTTATTTTAATTCTATGAATCCACTTCATTATGATAAAGCGCACAAAAAGCGAGAGAGCTGGCTAAGCTACATATGTAGGTGGTTCTAAAATTTTATCTAAGACTGGTGTGTTTTGCTCCCTTTCAGTGTTTCATTTTTAGCGTTCACGAATCTATGGCGTCGATGGGTATCTCATACATATTTTTTCCGAATAAAACTTTAAGCCTGGCGTTTGTCTGTAGAGAGGATATTGAGGGAAAATAATGAGGTGAAGTCGGTTATTTTTTATAATTCTTTTTGCACAAAACGTTTCTCTCGTTCGGTTATAACGAGTTCTCATTCTTGAGATTTTAATTTCTCCAAATGCCTTTCTCATCATCGTTTGGCGATCTCTCCTGGGAAGTCGCTCCGATATTTCCCTCCGATGATTTTAAAGCTTCATTGATTTTCGATTTTCGACGATATTATCATTCCGAGTTGGCTTCTTCCTTTTACCTTCTCTCAAATCTCTTTCTTTATCAGCCTAATTCCTACGATTAATTTCCCTAGTAAGGTAAAGTGATCATAAAACGATACAACTCCGCCTGCAACGATGGAGAATATAAAAGTCACCAGAAGTAAGTAGATTTTTCATTATTTTAGTCTCGTTCTGATATACGTTTTTATTATTATCCCTCAAATCCCGTTCGTTTACGATATTCATTTCATTTTCACGCATAATCCTAGTCTTTGCTTTCCGAACTAGTCCAGATATCCTATTAGCTTCAGCCAAGTGTGGTCAGCCGCTTTACTCCGTCCCTTTTGGCGCGATTTGATCATCCATGAATCGGTTATTGGTTTTCCCTTCTCAATCTGCCTCGTAAAAGGTTTCGTTTTTCCCCATCGTCGTTCACTGGCTCGTCAACGAAAACTTTTCTTGTTGGATCGCAATTTTGCCTCACTTCGGAATCATCTCCTTCCCACGAGACATTTCCCTTCCTATTCCCCTCGTGTCTCCGCGCCTCCCTTCTTGCACGTCGGCGTGTCATCAATTAACCCATTCCAGCATCTTAGCAATCAGCCCAATCGTTATTTTCTGTTAACTTTGCCCCGAAATTTGACGCCGAGTTTGTGCGAGCGATCCATTCGCAAAAGTGCGTTTTTGTGTATGAAGGGGACGAGGGAGAAACTCCTTTCACCAAGTGTTTGTTGCTTAGATAAATTTTGTTGTATCAGGTGAAGGGGACATTCCACCCAGGGATTATCTAAAAGTAACCTTACTTTCCTTCATCAAACCAGTTTAATTACTTCAACCGAAAAGTCCATGTATGTATACAAGTATATAAATAGATGTAACAACGTGTATACTTCCATGTCGTGGGGTAAATCGGTGAAATCTTGCCATGATTTAGTTGGTTGTAACTCCCGAAGAGTAATATATAAATTACGGTTGGATGCCAAATTTTCCTCTTTTATCTCTCCCCCTGAAGGGAATAAATTTTGCATATGAAGATTGAAGACATGTCTAATGGTGTGCGTAAATCGCTGATAAGATGCGACTCATTGCGTGTGTGACTTTGAAAGCGACATTTATATGTACGCATTTATTATTCTTCCATGGACGACCCCTTGGTAAACATTTTAGAGTGATGAAATGGAATGAATAATGAAGAGATTTTTACATGACTAAAATCACTCGCGGCTGTTCCTTTCCTATAGTCTTAAGATTTAATTCCTGACGAGATTTCTTTAGTTACTATTCAGCCATTCTCACGAAATTTGAAACCCTTATTTTTCTTTCATATTTTCTTTAGAATGATATAATTGTCAAGGTCCTCCCAGGTCTAGTCCGAGAACTTTTAAAATATAACTAATTATGAGTCGGATTGCCCTACTTGTTGACGGTTTTCAAGGTCGTAAGGTCATAGGGTCATAAGATTATAGGTCAGAATAATTGAGAGCATGCGACTTAGGTATGTTGACTTTGTTAATATTTGAAGCAAAGCAAATCCGAAACTTGAGAAAAATTAAACGAAAGGATTTACTATCCAAACTCAGCAACTCTAAATTCAAGCAATTCTGCGTAACAGCCAGTGTCAAGTTCATCAACTTTGATTCAACCTTGAATTGAATTCATATATCAAATCATCAAACAACTCAATCATCAAACAACATTTTTTCATATTATCTACCATTCCCTTGAAATTGATGATTTATTGGTAAAAGTTATCTGGAAATATTCCTCTTCAATTATGGTTCAGTAAGTCTGAGAAACAGTGATCGTTTCATACCAAGGGATCGAATCTTCACGTCTCCCCAGATGGTTATAACAATTATTTAATGCTTACAATTCTATTTTAAAATATTTTAAAATAAATTCTTTGCTCTCGTTTGATTTTATCTTTGTTCATATTTCTCATATCAATTAAAAAGGTTAGAATGACTATGGAGATTAAGAATAGAAGCAACCTCAATAAATACGTTAGTTCAAACTACTAACATCATTAAGGACACTATTCAAATTAGCGAGTGACTTAAGGTAGATTTTAGCAGTAAAAACAGAAAAGAGATTCATTTAACTTAATATCCATCGCTTATCAATTAAAATTAGGTCACAAAAACTAATGGAGGCCAACCTATTCGTGAGTTTATATCTGTACAGTGAAGGATCTAAGATGATTACCATTTTTTCTGAGAGATTATTAATGTTTTATTGATTTTCACAAATAATGGCAAAAACTAGAGTAACACTATCATGGCAATCACTTATAAAATTAAAATTTAGCCATTTAGTCTGATATGCATTAAAATTACCCCAAAATTAAAAGAAGAGTTCTAAGATTCATTTTTTATTGCATCTTCTTTTCCCTCTTTTTATGAACTCGTCTGGATATTGATGTTTAACTTATTTCTCTAAAGTATTTTTTTCCGTTTGTGGAGTTTAGTAACATTATCCATTGTGCATATTTTGTCTTCAGCTAGATACGTCAACCCTTGCTGGCCAGTTGCGTAAAACAGACAATCATATTAGCACACCTGCTTCAGAGCCTGGCTGTCAGCTTATATAGGACGAGCTCGTTCGCCATTGTGAAATAAGGCCGTGTTTTGAAATGGTGCGCCCCAATACGACTGTATGATAAAATCGCTCAGGGGTTTATAATGTATATGGTAGTAGGAAAGTCTTATCACTATCTGTAGATATTGTTTTAATTTTCTATTTTAAATGTCGAGTTAATTTTATATTTCAGATGACCGAAAGTCTTGTCACCCCCTTTTAATATCGAGAGTAATTACGCTAAAGCCAGTCCATGTGCTTGATATTATTATAGTGTCCTTATTACTGTCGGCAGGAGATGACAAGCCTTTCAGATCATCCTTTACATTCGTTATATAACTTGTATAAGTTCGACTATTTACTTATCGATACTCGGCTGCTAACTTTACTTCCTTTTTCGAGAGAATTGATGGCTAGATTTTTAGTTTCTAGTAGAAATTAATACACTGACAAAGGTTAATACATTTCATGATAAATTATAGTCTCAGGTCTAGCGACAACACGCGTTCTAGCTGGATCTGGTTTCTAGAGGGCAGCAATGCAACTACCAACGATTAACTTGCGTTCATTTATCATCCGAGAAAATTAAGAGAGTAAATAAATTCACTAATGGCCGCGATGAGGAAGAGGCGGTGTAAATATGGGTAGCGTAATCGCATCCAATTTAAAATCACTTTACCGCAAAGTGTGGCCGACCTGCATCAATGCTATTTAACTAGCCACAGGTCCAACCGGACAAGCACAAAGTCAGAAATTATTTTTTCAGCTCCATAGAACCCCTTCATAGCAATGAGGTTCAGGGGGGGAAAGTCCCAAGCAGTGAAACACATTGTTTTTTCCTTATCAGGAGGGCGGATGGATCTAAAAAATATGTGGTTTTGTTGCTTGGGGGGGAGGACGTGTTAGGGAAGAGGTTTATAGCTATAAAGAAGTCATTGACTAATAAAAGATAATCGGAGCTTTAGATAAGGAAAAACCTCTTTACAGCGATTTTAAATCTTTGCAATATCACTCTTATATCTTAGAGTCAGCATTTCCATCCTTTACCATTGAGTCAGCACTTTCCATTCATTATTTGTAGTTAGCAGCTTCCATCCATTATCTTAGGGTCAACAGTTTGCATCAATTATCTTGATATGAGCACCTTCCATCCATTATCTTGTAGTCAGCATCTTCCATCCATTATCTTGGAGTCAGCAGTTTCCATCCATTATCTTGGAGTCAACGCTTTCCATCCATCTTCTTGGAGTCAGCATCTTCTCTCTATTATCTTGGTGTCAGCACCTTCCATCAATTATTTTGGAGTCAGCACCTTCTATCCATTAACTTGATATCAACACCTTTGATCCTTTACCATTGAGTAAGCACTTTCCATTCATTATCTTTGAGTCAGCAGCTTCCATCCATTTTATTGGAGTCAGCACTTTCCATCCATTATCTTGATATCAGTATCTTCCATCCATTATATTTGAGTCAGCACCTTCCATCCATTATTTTAGAGACAGCACTTTCCATCCATTATTTTTGAGTAAGCTCCTTCCATCCATCCTCTAGGAGTCAGCATCTTTCTTCTATTGTCTCGGTGTCAGTACCTTCTATTCATTATCTTGTAGTCAGCACCTTCTATCCATTACCTTGATATCCGCATCTTTCATCCATTATTCTTGAGCCGGCACCTTCTATCTATTTCCTTGTAGTCAGCACTTTACATCCATTATCTTGGAGTAAGCTTCTTCCATCCATCCTCTAGGAGTCAGCATCTTTCCTCTATTGTCTCGGTGTCAGCACCTTCCATCCATTATCTTGATATCATCACCTTCCATCCATTAACCATGGGCTCAGCACCTTCCATCTATTATCTTGTAGTCAGTACCTTCTATCCATTATCTTGATATCAGCATCTTTCATCTAATATCTTGGAGTCAGCAGCTTCCATCCATCATCTTGGTCTTAGCAGCTTCCGTCTAATATCATGGTTACAACGAATCTATGTTAAATTCTCTTCATTCGGGCTTCATAAAGTTCTTAAAACTGACTATAAACTTGGTGATAATTGCTGTACTGATTTTAGCATTATTGTATCTTTTCACAACTAATGAAACCAAAATTGACCTACATACGCTAAATGTACACGAATCAAAGTTATATGAAGAAATATAGTTAGGCGGTTTGATTTATAAATTAAAGTTCTGGGAATTTATCTGACCAATATGGTACCTCTCTCAGTTTCTTCGAAAGATTGCTTTGGAATTTCAAAACTTTACTAAAGACAACTTCTTGGTCCTTACTAAGGAAGGAGTCCTTATCTTCCCAAACTTTTTGCACCTACGATCATAGCAGGGTGTATTCCTTTTACCCTGTTTTAGAGTGAATGTGGGGAATTTACCAGTGAAGTAGTTTAAATTTCATTTACAATTTCATTACAATTCATTTAAATTTCATTTACAATTTCATTACAATTCATTTAAATTTCATTTACAATTTGTTGAGCACCTACAGTGCTCAACAAATCAGCATCTACATTGTACCTAATTTTCAGATACAGTGCTCAGTCACTCAGTATCTACAGTATATGTAATCTCAGATACAGTACTGAACAAATAAGTATCTACATTGTAACTAATCTTCAAATATAGTGCTAAAAAATCAGTATCTACAGTATAATTGAATTCAGATAGTGCTTTAAATATCATTATCTATAGTGTATTTAAATTTAGATTTAGTACTTAACAAATCAATATTTACAGTACATATAAGTTTCAGATACAGTCCTTAGCAAATCAGTATCTACAGTATATTTAAATTTTGATACAGTGCTTAACAAATCAGTAACAAAAGTTTATATAAATTTAAATATAATTCTTAACAAATTATTATCGTGTGAATATCTAATTTTCTAATATAGTACTCCACAAATAAGTATTTGCAGCATATTTAATTTCAGATATCATGCTCAACAAATCAGTATATAAAGTAGATTTAAATTCAGATACAATGATTGACAAAGAATTATCTACAGGATATTTAAATTCAGATGCATTCCTTAACAAATCAGTATCTAAATTAAAAAAAATATTGCGCTTCAAATCAATGTCTAGGATATATTTAATCTTCATATACAGTAGCCAATAAATCAGTCTCTACAGTATATCTAATCTTTAGATAGAGTGGCCAACATAGCAGTATCTACAGTATATTTAAATTTAGATATTTTGCTTAGGAAATCAGCATTTGAAATATATCTATTCTTAAGATACAGTTCTCAATTTATCATTATCTACATTATATTTAAATTCAGATACTGGGCTTAAAAATCCAGTATCTATACTATTTGTTACATATTTTCAGATACAGTGCTCAAACATTTCCTTATCTACAGTATACTTAAATTCAGATACAATGCTTAACAAATCAGCATCAACCGTATTTCTAATATTCCGATACAGTGTTAAACACATCAGTATATATAGTATATCTAATCTTCAGATACAGCGCTGGACCAATCAGTATATATATATATATATATATATATATATATATATATATATATATATATATATATATATATATATATATATATATGAATATGTACCGCGGAAGGAAACTGAATAAAAGACGGATTGGAGTTAGTACTTTCGTCTATTCGACATTTTCGAACTCACAATGGTAAGGAAAAATAAGACACACAGTATTTATACTAAGCACGTTTCCCTGGGATGAGGTCAATATTTTAATGCTATCAGATAAGTCGGATTTTAGAAAAAGTGATAAAATTGGATCTAGCGAAAACAGCCCTGGGCTAATGATAAGATTACTCTCCTTTGCGTGGGAGATTAAAAATGATTCCAGGATATTTCTCTTTATAAAATCATTACTATGGATTATAGTATCAGTTTTTGACCAGTTAATTCCGTGTCCCATCTTGGAATTGCGGACAGCTAAGGCATTATTCAGATATCCCTTAATTACTGCATTTTTGTGTTTTGGGGTCCTTATGGAAACATTTTTGGAAGTTTGACCTACATAGAATAAATTACAATCTAAACATGGAATTCGGTAAATTACATTATTATCATTATTGGCGCTATGCTTTATTAAGAGATTTTTTTAATGTATGATTGTATTTAAAGGTTACCTTAATATTAAGTTGTTTTAGAATGGGCCCTACAGACATAAAATTATCATGATAAGGTAAAATTAATAGTTTTTTTACGAGGTTCTATTGTCTCTAATTTACAATTATAAAATGTTTTGGGGGCTATATTCATACATTTTTTCTAGAAAGTACTTTGGGTAGCATAAATTGGTAGCAATATCTTCAATTTTTGTGTATTCTTTATCTATATAGTCGAGACTACATATTCGAAGAACCCTTTCACACTTCTATAGATAATCATTTTTTGACGCATGGGTAAAGCTATTCGCATTACGTCGGACACAGTACATAATGAACTTATACGCGCTTTTTTTTTAACCTCTCACTCTGTGATCACCGACATCCTTCGCGATGACAAATATGCCTTCAATCTTTCTGGCTCAGGGCTAGGTGATTGAGTGTGTTGGACGCAATTTTCGGACCGGTTGTGCCGATGATAATGCTTATGAAGGTACCATGGAGGATGACATCACTAAATGTTTATCGCCACGCTTAAGCCCACAAAGCTTCCATAAAACCACCGGTAATGCGTTAACATATTTTTACTGAGCATACATCGTGTTTGAAGCCCACAGGCTTCTTGCGGGTGGTGCGTCTATCTTCACAGTCGAGTTGGTTACAATACTGCTCAGTACGGGTGTTTACGCAGCTTTTCCAAGTTCAGAGACCATTTTATAATTCCTAACAACTCACAGAGCGCGCTGAGTGGCCTCGAATCATTGTAATTTCCGCATCTCTTCCTGCACCACTCGGTTGAATGTTCTAGTTTGAGGGAGTTTCGCACGCAGTATATTTATTTCCCTGTGTCGGGACGAATGGGATCACTACCATTTGTCCCTGGTACTTGCGTGTCTTGGAGGAGCGGGGTCTAGTCCATACTATATTTTTGTCAATGTTGATTGCTCGTTTTTTTCCTCTTCTTTTCTTTGTTGTTGTTTTGTTTTTGTTTCTCTTTTAAATTAGATGTGGATCTTCCCCTTTTATTTGGGCGGCCACTTCATGACAATCTATTAAGCATTGATTGATATTTGGTTTTCTCACCCGAGGAGGGTTTTTGGCGTTGACTTAAATCGTAAAGCGAAAACCGACGAGGGCATCGAAAACAGAGTTTGTGAGATGTTTCATAAAGTAGTGGAGATGGAAGTGAAGATGGGGGAGGGTATTAAGTGCAAGTCGTCTAATAGGAAGCCTAATTGAGGTGGGGGGATCTGGACCGATGAGGCGCGCAGGTCTCTTCAGCCTATTTAACCTCCACTGAATGTGCAAATCCAACATCATTGTGCGAGTGCACGAAATTTACGGATGTCAGCTGCAGCCGGAATTTTCTTGTGAATTGCACTCCCATGGGCAATTACACTCGCACAACCATTTTATAAAGACCAAAACCATGGAAAGAAGCAGGAAAAGACCATTTCTCGTGAGCACAAGTGAGCACAATTATCGTTGATGTTTCTAACTGGGTTTTATTTCCAATCGTATTTCTCTTTAATATTATCTAACTGGTAACCTTTGTTTCTCTACTGGTACCATTATAAGAATTTTATCCTAGATCATATTCCTCTCTTTCATTCACTATTTCTCATCTTAAGATTTTTTCTGGAAATTCTCGAAAAAAAATTCCATGTCTGTGTCGTGGTATGACATTACATTATATCAATACCATATTATATCTATGGGGGAGGGACCAATAACTTAAAGGCGAACCGACAAGGGACGGAACGCCACGAGTTTCGACGCGCCGAACAGCGGGAAAGAGTGCAACGAGGTCAGGTAAAATTTGGGCAATGGCAAAGCTCAAGGTTATTTAAAGAGGCATGTGCAAAAATATAATTTTATTTACATAAAATAAGGGAATCAATGGGCAAAATTACATTGGTAAACGAGGGGGGAATTGCTGAGTTATGCTTCAGACTATGAAGTTAAAAATTAATGTATTACAGAAGGAGAATATTCAAATGGGGAGGATTAACTCAATTGGGTTGCTGAAGGGGGAAAGGGGTTGGCTTACGGAGGATTTCGAGTGAGACGTCAGGAATAGGCTTCACGGATGTCTTCTGCAGGGAATAAACGTGAGGCGAGGGCACTCGGAGCTTCTGAGCGGGAAGGTAACGTGATGATGGTTCTCCAAAAGGGGGGGGGAGCGGTAACGTACGGTCCAGGGGAGAGTATTTCGGCCACCCGAAAACGAGGGGCGAATGAGGAGGGCTGCGACAGGAGTTGATGACTGGAGTCGGAAAAATCGCTCGGTAGCAATCGTCAAATGGAATTACCTCACTGGCTGGGGCTAATTCCAACACACAAAAAATCCAGCCGTCACTTTGCTTTGTTGTTAGCACCTGACTTGGAACTAAGATGAATCTTCTTGGGTCTGGGCGAGACTCCTCAACTCTGTGTCTCCCACCTGGAAGACGAGCCATATATATCCGAGGCTACCCCACGGGGGTGGTGGAAACAGCGCTACTCTCGAATGGCCTCGAATCTTCACGCCGAGGCGAATCTAACCCGCGTAAAGGTCGTCCGTGGTGAACGCGGTTCGAGGCTACCGCTTGTGGATGGGGGAAGGGGGGCTTACCAATTTAAGCCTAACCAAATTCTAGAATCTTCTCCAGCGCATAGATGTCACTTCCGTGCTGGAAAAAAAATTCCACGTGCAATTCCCCCACAGTCTTAGTACAAGTTTATTCGAGCAAATTTTCTTCGGCCCATTAAAGAGAATCACCCAGGAATCTTTATCTAGTATTACCGAAGAGTTTAGTTCGTTAAAAATGAGAGAGCATATGTGTGGTAGAGATCTCAACAACGAACGGCAACGAACGACCTAGAGAGTGAAATAGCCATAAAAGTCAATATTACAATCGCTGGTGAGTCCGAGGGCACCAGGGTCGTTCTTATTTGGAGAGAGGTGTTAAGAAGTATTGTTTTGACACCAAACAGCCTTCAGATGGAACCCTTGTCGCCTCGGGGCAGAAGGATCTGTTCCACGTCAGAGGTATGTCGATATAGATACCCATCCGCAGGATTCCTTGGAGCAGAAAGTGTGTATGTGTTGTGCTGCGAAGATGGTAGAGGAACGAAAGCAGTGTTGTAATTGACAATGTGAGTGATTTAATTGTGGACCACTGCGAGTCAACTTTGGTGGATGAAAGTGAGGAACATCCAACTCGATCCTAATGTTCACAATCCCAAAGACGCCACCGAGAGTTATAACAAGTGACAGGCGTTAGATGTCTGGTTAAATTGGCGACCGTCAGCAGTCTTCGACCCTCAATATCCGCCAAGGGATGAAGTAGAGGCAAATCGAGATAGCGCCAAAAAGAAACTCTGAAGACAAAAAATATTTCCTGGAAAAAATCATACGAGTAAAGAGAAATTGCCGAAAGATGTTAGAAAAGTAAAGACAACCAAGAAAATTGAAGACAGCCTTAAAGAGAAGCTTTTGAATATTATTTAGGTCATTTACAGTAGGATTGGCATTTGTTGATGCAGCCTTTTTCAGTATCTTCTTTGTGTGCGAATTTTTGTTAGAATTTATTCTACTTAGTCGTTCCACTAGAACCCTACTCATGTAAAGTTGAGTTTGAATTGATCCCAGTCATTCTATTAACTATAGGCAAGAAGTAATGACTAAAAACATTTCACTTATATTTCTTTCGCTTCTACTAGTAACTCTTCCTTCGTGAATTTGAACAAGTTGATAAATCTTCCAGGCGAAGAGTAAAATGAATTTTTAGCGGAAGATGTTTTTAACAATAGCAAATTGTAAAGGAAAAAACGAGGAACTAAGTTCTCTCGGACCCCAAAACAAGAAATAAAGAAATCCACAGGAAGGGGCTTAGATATAAATAAATACAGTGCACAAAAGGGTCACATTAGATAAAAACGCGTTAAATAAATACACTGCACAAACTCTTCACATCAAATCAAACGTATCAAATAAATACAGTGCACAAATGGGTACATTAAATATGTCACAGGATTAAACCACTAACGACAACACGTCGTTACAAAATAAGCACTGCTACTCCGGACAATTGGTACAGGAACGGATTATACCTCCCTGTCTTACATCCTTTATAAATAGCTTTAGGTCTCTACAACGAGACCTAAGAATGGAGCGTAAGTGAAAAGAAATACTCCAAATACCTCTCACGGAAGTGAGGCAATACCCGGATGGCGGTTGTGTTCGAAACGGAGAGAGTCGTAACAAGCCCAGACTTCTCAGTGAGAGCGAGAGAGACGAGTAAATCGGGAGCTTGCGATCGGTGAAACGACAGAAGAAATAGCGGGAGATGCTAGCAAGGGTCTATAGGTGTCAGCAGGTCCTCACTGTATGAACTCCTAATCGGCTCTACTTCTTCGAGTCAGGAGGTCCGTATTTATATCCGTCACCATGAGCGCCTACGTGACGAAATTCACGCCGGCTTTCAGGTCATCGACCCGCAGTTTCAAGTCGCTACGGCGTAAACTAGGTAGTAAGTTATCGAACCGCGCTTTCCAGGAGTTGCGACGTAAGTTACAAATGGGTTGTAAAGCATGTGGTAGGTTATCCTTACAAAAAATGACTGTAGAACCATAGTGGACGCTTTCTGTCATGTTTATGCGAGACCACAGGTTCATTTTTCAGTTAGTAGATATTCCCTCCCCACATCAACATAAAAAACAGGAATAGAACATGTGGAGGTATGCAGAGAAAAGTAAAAGAGTTTAAGGTGTAAGGTGGCGAAGATTAAAGGAATCATATGAGTGTAATGAGAGAAAGAAAAAAACACGAAATCAAGCGTGAAAGTGGGAGCAAGCCCTGTGAGGTATAAATGGTCCCAAGTTCTTTACCTATGTCAAATATGGACATGTGGTTCGTGATTGTTTGACTTCCACCCCCTATTGGCAGGAGAGTCGTAAGCAAAGACTTAAGAAAGACGAGGACCCAGGTGAAGAGCGCCTATGCAAACATTTGACCGGGAGAACAAACCCCGCGGAAATCAGGAATTGTCGGAATAACTTTCAATCCCCCTGGACAGTGAACACTCGTTTAGGCAAGAAAAACCCGCCATCACTCGAATGCTCCTCTAGTGAGACCTTAAAATCTTAATAGTATCCCCAGGAGCAGAGTAACTCGCTCATATGTGAAGAGGGAACGCAAATTGGGCAAAGACATTGAGATGAATCCGGATCGGGACGTACTGTCGTTCATGCAGATTGAACGGGAATTAAGCCCATAGGAATACATTCCCACGTTAGATTATTTAAATAATCTGAACTATATTGTTAAAGGCATGGTCGGGACAATATCCCCCAGAACAAAAGTAGAAGAACTTCGAAAGCCCTTATCCATTAAGACCATAGGAGATGCAGTTGATATAATTGTTAATCTTAAGATAGGATTGCTACAGGGTTTGCAGCTATGGCAGGAAATTCTCACCCTTATCCATTAACTATACCCAAGTGTAATTTGTAAGGAGTTATTGGTCAAAGATCTGGCATAATAGAAGAAGGAAAGATGCACTTATAAATGAATAGAGCAATGTGTGGGGCAAACATGAAAGAGCTTCAAAAGAAGTGAATTTTGTGATCGATATTTGACCAGAAATTGATTTTCACTCTCTTAACAAGATTATCGATCACCATGAAAGGGATGGGGCAAGTGGAAAGTAGATAATCGAATCATCCCATATATGACTCATTAACAACAATCAAAGAGGTTTGTCAAATATCACTGAGTTCTCAGTACCACCAGGATATCTCATTTGCCCAGTGCTTAAAGAATATTTCGAGTTTTCAGAGTTCAAAATAACTCGTGTCAACCTGGTCCGAGTACCAGTGAGTGTAAAGAGAATGAGAAAGAGATTGTTACAGGATCCTCCAGTTGGAGATTCTATATTGGGAAGATTTCCCCAAAAGAGGGAGTTTACAAGTCCCATGCGGGCAAATGGCCCAAATGGCGGGAAGCTTAAGTGCTCCAGGCGGACAAAAGGACCAACTGGCAGAAAGTTTAAGTGCTCCAGGCGGACAAAAAAATAAATGGCAGAGAGTTTAAGTGCTCCAGGCGGACAGAAGGAACAAATGGCAGATAGTTTAAGTGCTCCAGGTGGACAAAAATACCAAATGGCAGAGAGTTTAAGTGCTCCAGGCGGACAAAAAGACCAAATGGCAAAGAGTTTAAGTGCTCCAGGCGGACAAAAGGAATAAATGGCAGATAGTTTAAGCGCCCCAGGCGCACAAAAGGCCCAAATGGCACATATCGACCAGAGTCAAGAGAATCCAATACCATGCAGTGGAACTCCAGGTGTAGGAGTTTATAAAGACCCCCTGTTGGATGAGATCACGACCCAAGAGTAGAGAATCCCCTCCGCTGTCAGAAGGTAACCCTAGACTCCAGGATGAAAAGGATTAAATAATTTTGGCAGTGTGTCCCGATTGTTTCCCATACCCATACCCAACTAAAACGAACTTGAATGTCAACATGCCTAAATATTTTTCAGCCATTACCCTGACGAGTGGTTATTGGAAGATGGAAGTCGAACTAAATTTCTGGTGTCCGAAATGGACCAGTCAAATATAGTAGGCTCATGATTATAGTTCCTTCTGTTGCATCAGGTATATTAGTTTAATTAATCTTCGATGATATTGCGGTATGTAGTCCCCCTCCCACACACTTTGATAGGCTAAACCGAGTGTTAAAGAGGTTTATAAAAGTAAGCTTAAAATGTAAAGCTCGAAGAGTGACAACTTTTGAGAAGCACCGCCCACTTTTCTGAGTATTTTTGCTAAAAACAGGTGTTAAGCATGACCCAGGCAAATTCACAGCACTCCAACAAATCTCCATCTTAAAATAAATGCTGAAGTTAGTATTTTTATTGGGTGGATTGGTTTCTAATAACAATCCACAGACAAATTCCCTGATAATTGCTAGCGTTTTAACAAAGATGTTTAAAGCTAAACCAAAATTGGAAGGAGAACGAGAAGCTTTTTAACCTTGAACAAAAAGGTATTTGAAAAATATATTCGACAGTAACCCAATTCCATCAAATCATTTTTGGTTGATACACACACTTCCTCCTCCGGTGAAGAAGCTGATTTAGTTCACGGACCCGATGGCGAGGAACTACCTATTGATTAGGCGAGCCGAATCATAACCAAACCATAAAGGAATAACTGTGCCACTAACTGCGAAACCTGAGGAGTCGTCTTGGCTTTAAAGAAGTTTCGTAATATCAACTATCGTTATGATATTACTGTCAAGATTGATGAGCCTCTGACTTATCTATTGGAATATATCCTTTTGACAGGCATACTGAGTCGATGAGCATTAATCACACAGGATTTTAAAATCAAAATCTTTAAAACCCGGAGGGACAACCGTAATTTATCATGGACTATCGCGTATACAACGACTAACTAATGTGGTACTGAGATTAAACAGCCAAGTTGAAGTATTATGAGATAGAAGAGATCCCTTTTCATCCGAAAATTGAGAGTAGAAGTACCCTTATATTTTTGCATTTGGCTGCTTTGCTATGACTAATTTCTTGCCAAATATATTGGACAGACTAGGAAACAATAGGGAACGAGTATACAAAACACCAACGAGCCAAAAGAAGAGAACCTATGTCAGCCATTACATCACACTACACACACGAAGGACATGAAATGGCAGGAAATTAAAGTCGTAGCAAAATAGCCCACGAAGTAAAGTCGAGATTTTGTACAATCGTGGTTTTAGTGCCAAATTTGCTTAAATAGGCGGAATGATATTGGCACTGCGTACAATCTAATGAGATAAATTTCCCTCGTCCATTGATCCTTTATTATTACACATGTTTTTTTTTTATTTTTATTTCAATTAACATTTCTATTTATACTTTTCATTTTGATTATCCTATATAGTGTGTGAACTTTGTTTTGCTGTATTTACTGAATCGTTTTTAATTTGTTCCTTATTATAATTAAAAGGCGAGTGAATTCTTTTCTTCTCTCTTTTTTATGTTTACTACTTTTATCTATGTTGCGCCACTCGTTTGGGCCCGTAGGGTTTTTAGTTTCTGCCGTTTTGGCTGTTGCCTTCCTACGGGTCGCCTTCATTGATTTCGATAATAATAAAAATAATATATGCTCTTGTTATTGATATTTCTATTGGTACTTGTGGTTGATTCAACCTATCCAGAGTCCCACTGCAAGGGAGGCAAGGTGGGGATTATGATGGTTTAAGGTCTGAGACCTTTTTGATAGTTGATATCAGACGCGATAGGTTGTCAGGTAGCCGGCTACTTTTGTTTGCTGATCGTGTTGGTTCGATAGGTTGGTTACTTCTAAAGTTGAAACTCACTGAAAAATTATTCAGACAATACTTGTTATTTTCTTGACTCTCTAATTATACATGTCCAAATTTTCTTAGTCTCTTATGCCTTGTTCAAGTTCGTGTATACCCCTCTACTCCCTGGAGTCTTCGGGCGGGTCTTTCTTATATTATCTTCTTAAACTTTCCTTGATAAAACTCTACCCACATAACCTTTTCAGGTACCCAACCCATAGCTTACTGTCTCCTATCACTCGCCCACCCATCGCTGAGGATCTGTTCTACCCCCCTTTTGTGTTCGTCTAGATATATATTTGGGTCTGCTTGTGCCTTAATTTCCATCATATATTTTAAAAGACATATTTCATAAATATGAACGAAAAAATAGAGAGAATCCAAAGATAATAAATAAGGAAACAAAATAATAAAGCGAAAATATATTGAACTCTATGAAAAACGTTAGATAATTGGCCTTTTTCTAATCCCACTTTAATCCTTCAGTTACTCCGCTAAAGACCCTGGTTCTGTGGTTACCCTTCGACTAAGCATGTACGTGCGTTCGCACTCACATGGATACGTACATGTAATCACCACTACGGATAACGTTCCTCGCAATTTTAATAGCCCATCTGGCGACTGCCTACTAGGGGATAGCCCGCTTAAGACGCCGGTTCGGTGTTCGCCCTTTGACTAAGCATGTACGTGTTCGCACTCACATGGATACGCACATGTAGTCACTACTTCTGATAAAGTTCCTAGCAATTTTAATACAATTATTTCTTGTTCATTGCGCCATTTCCAGAGACTTCCGGAGCATTGATATCCCGAGACTATATGGGGGGGAGGGGGCATGCTATATTTGCAGTATAGGCTTGTTATCGAATCATCTTGTTTTTGACTGAATTTCCTTTTTTCTTTAAGTTGGCCTTTCTTATATCTTTAGTGCCTTTTGATTTTCTTTGCTTCTTCATCTTGGGCGAATTTTCTCTTCTTCTTTAGTTTGTACTTAAGCGTTTTCTTCCGTTTTTTTCTTGGCTTCCGTATACTTCTTGAGTTAGTCCTTCATCTTCGTTTTTTTTCTTGAGCGATTTTATAAAATTTATTTGGACTCTAGAGTTTCGAACGAGGTACCTCTTGATTCCGTTTCCGATGTTTATGCCACACGACTGGCAAAGGCCGTTCTTTTGTTAATAAGTTTTTCGGCCATTTATATTATCGAGTTGGAAGGAATTTCTCTTATGCATTTCGCACCCCTACAACTACTTATACCATTTAATTTATTTTGTATGTTGCACACATAAATTTTATGTAGTCTGAAACTTTTGCTTATTTTTTTCTGTTTAATTAATTTCTCTTCCATTTATGTATATTTCTGTTTTCGTCTAAATAAATTTTAAATCTCCGATTATTTCCGTTTCCTATGAGAGAGCAACGCACGAATTTGATCATTGGTATCTTCTTTTAATGGTGTGAAATACTAACTTCCATTCTTACAATGAAGCAATGGCCTGTAGAGCTTTATTCACAGTCAGAAGAACATTTAAATTAAATCCTAAATTTCAGTGGAAGTTAATTGAGCGAATACATGCAATTAAGGCTTTGCAGGGGAAAATCAACTAGGCTCTAAAAGTAGGCCAGCAACAAACTTTCGAACAAGCTGGAGGAAATGAAATATGGGATGCCAGTGCTATGAGTTTGGTGATAAAAGCATGGATATCCTCCTTCCGCCTCCTCTCTCCTTGTATAGAAACAGCGATTCAGAGACATTTTACGTCTACGGAAGGGCAATGTCTATGCACCTAGCGCAGATATGGGCATTTATATTTCTTGGTCAGACGCATCAGAGTTATAAACTTAAGAACTTAGGAAAAGAAGGAGTCTGCAAAAAGCTAATCAATAGCCTATACGAGGTAGCTCCTGTTCCCCTCACCCAGTTCAGTCCCCTCCAGATCCTCATCCATAAATATATCTCCTAGTTCAGTTACACCTAGCATCCTCATCCATAAATCTATCTCCTAGTTCAGTCACACCTAGCATCCTCATCCATAAATCTATCTCCTAGTTTAGTCCCACCTAGCCGCCTCCGTATCCATAAATATATCAAATCTATTATTAAATATTCGCAATGATTTAATCCATTGCTACGTGTACTATCGTGTTCGCTAAACATAAGAACCTTACCTATGTGTCTCCCCTATTATAACCGTTTAACCCCATGAAGACTTCAATCAAGTCCACCTTTAATTCTTCTCTTTTCTAACATTTGAAGATTTAGTCTCCTAAGCCTTTCACTATAAGGTAAGTTCCTCAACCAATGAATCATCTTAGTCATTCCTCTTTGCACTCACTCAAACAAACCAATATCCAACCTATAATATGGTGACTAAAATTACTTTGCATAGTCAAGATAAAGCCTAACTAATGCACTGCTTTCTAGGCCGGAGGTCTAGTTATGAACTTAAGAACTTAGGAAAAGAAGGAGTCTGCAAAAAAGCTAATCAATAGCCTATACGAGGTAGCTCCTGTTCCCCTCACCCAGTTCAGTCCCCTCCAGATCCTCATCCATAAATATATCTCCTAGTTCAGTTACACCTAGCATCCTCATCCATAAATCTATCTCCCAGTTCAGTCACACCTAGCATCCTCATCCATAAATCTATCTCCTAGTTTAGTCCCACCTAGCCGCCTCCGTATCCATAAATATATCAAATCTATTATTAAATATTCGCAATGATTTAATCCATTGCTACGTGTACTATCGTGTTCGCTAAACATAAGAACCTTACCTATGTGTCTCCCCTATTATAACCGTTTAACCCCATGAAGACTTCAATCAAGTCCACCTTTAATTCTTCTCTTTTCTAACATTTGAAGATTTAGTCTCCTAAGCCTTTCACTATAAGGTAAGTTCCTCAACCCATGAATCATCTTAGTCATTCCTCTTTACACTCACTCAAACAAACCAATATCCAACCTATAATATGGTGACTAAAATTACTTTGCATAGTCAAGATAAAGCCTAACTAATGCACTGCTTTCTAGGCCGGAGGTCTGGACTTACCAGGACACCTAAGTCTCTTTTGCATTTTGTCTTTCCTAAAACTCTCCCATTCAGTTTATAATTATTCAGTAGATTACAACTATCAATACTAATTCATTTTGTAATACCTCAGCATCAGAGTCAGACCTTATAATCATAAACAACGACGGCACCAACATCGATCCTTGAGGAACCCCACTGGTAACATTCTCCCACTCAGATTTAATCTCATCTGTACTAACTCGTTGCTGTCTGTCAAACTCACTGGCCGGTAATTGGATATAAAAGTTGTTTTTTTTTAAAGAGTATATAATACCAGTAACGTATATAATAATATAATAATAAAATATAATAATATACCAGTATAAAATAAGATAAACTAATATATGACTGTGTATAAAAATAGAAAAGAATAATATATGACTGTAAATAAAATAGAATAAAATAATATATGACTGTGGATAAAAATAGAATAGAATAATATATGACTGTGTATAAAAATAGAAAAGAATAATATATGACTGTGTATAAAATAGATTAAAATAATATATAACTGTGTATAAAATAGAATCGAATAATATATGACTGTGTATAAAATAGATTAAAATAATATATGACTGTGTATAAAATAGTATAGAATAATATATGACTGTGTATAAAATAGAAAAGAATAATATATGACTGTGTATAAAAATAGAATAGAATAATATATGACTGTGTATAAAATAGAATAAAATAATATATGAGTGTGTATAAAAATAGAATAGAATAACATATGACTGTGTATAAAGTAGAATAAAATAATATATGACTGTGTATAAGAATAGAATGGAATAATATATGACTATGTATAAAATAGAATAAAATATTATATGACTGTGTATAAAATAGAAAAGAATAATATATGACTGTGTATAAAATAGAATAAAATAATATATGACTGTGTAGAAAATAGAATAAAATAATATATGACTGTGTATAAAAATAGAATAGAATAATATATATATAAAAAATATACATAATAAAATATAAACTAAAATACATTAGGACGTATTGTCCCGCTGGTAGTCAAAGGGCTAAAGATAGTTATCACATTAGTTTTCTCCTACGCTGTTGGTACAATGCGTCTCTAACGTTTTTCTAAATATGTAGGCCAGAGGCTCATTTTAACACATTTTTACATTTCTTAAAAATCACAGGGAAAATCTCGTAAGTGCACGGTGCTCTAATAACTTTAATTCTACCTCTTTTGAGAATATTTCCTTGGTAATTTAAATATCCTCTAAATTTTTCCTCTCATTAGCGCTGAAGATCAGAGTCCACTCGGGTACAATTAGAATATCCTCGAGTGTAAATACTGAAAGATAATACTTATTTAACATCCTAACCATTGCATCACTATCAATCACTAACTTGCCATCACAGGGCTAAAGTGGGCCTTTTTTATTCTAGTCTTAGTTCTGTATAATTGAAAGAAACCTTTGGAATCTTCCTCTGCCATACTTGTCACTTTGAACTTTCTATCACAGGGTTAAAGTGGACCTTTTTTATTTTAGTCTTAGTTCTGTATAATTGAAAGAAAGCTTTGGAATCTTCCTCTGCCATACTTGCCACTTTGACTTCATAATTTCCCTTTGCGTTGGTTAACTGCACTAGGGCTGCAGTGGAATAATTAAACATATTTTTAACCTTACATGTTATAGGGTAGAACATCCCTATATTTTCATGTAATATTCCTCAATAACCCAAAATGTTAAAATCAATAAACATTAAAGTTCTTAAAGGAAATTGAGAAAATACCAACTACTCACCTAAACACTTTATTCATAATAACGAAAGTCAAATTTTTGTACTCCCCTTTGTAAATGAAATAAGAGTATATTTAAATATCTCAGTTTTTAAAAAAATATTTAAAAAGGTTCAACCTTTGTTAATTGCTTATTAAAGTACTAAAAGCAGGTTTACTATGGGGGAGTTGCATTACTCAGAAGTACAGCGAGATTATCATCAGTGAACTTTTAAGTTCATTAGCGGGAAAGTGTTTGCTCACAAATGCATATTGACCCGAAAAAGATAAGTAATCTCTCCTTAGCTCTGTTGTTTAAGTTAAACAAGGTCAACAAACCTAAGGCGCCTGCTCTCAATTATTCTGACTTATGATCTTATGACCTAACGACCTTCAAAACTTTTAATAGTTCCTGGACTACCCTTGGGAGGACCTCGAAAATTATACTATTCAAAAGAGAATGTAAAACAACATAATGGTTTCAAATTTCGTAAGAATCGGCCGAATAGCTACAAAGTTATTATTAAATAATTCCAGAACTATCTTTGGGAGGAGCTCAGCAATTATACCATTCGAAAGAGAATGTAAAACAACGTAAGGGTTTCAAATTTCATTTGAATCTGCCGAATAGCTACGGTGCTATTATCAAATAATTACAGGACTATCCTTGGGAGGACCTTAGCAATTATACCATTCGAAAGAGAATGTAAAACAACATAAGGGTTTCAAATTTCGTAAGAATCAGCTGAATAGTTATGATAGTATTACCAAATAATTCCAGGACTATCCTTGGGAGGACCTTAGCAATTATACCATTCGAAAGAGAATGTAAAACAACATAAGGGTTTCAAATTTCGTTAGAATCGGCCGAATAGTTGCGATGTTATTACCAAATAATTCCAGGACTATCCTTGGGAGGACCTTAGCAATTATACCATTCGAAAGAGAATGTAAAATAACATAAGAGTTTCAAATTTCGTAAGAATCGACCGAATAGTTACGATGTTATTGTCAATAAACGCATTGAACATAAATCATTACCATCTGACCGACCGACCTACGGACCGATATAGTAACTTATAGAGTCGCGTCCACGCGACTCAAAATCCTGATAACTTAGGGAGGCATAAAATATTTTTGATTCTGTAGTTGCTCTGCACTTCCGTGATTTCTAGTTAGGTATGACTTAACCCTTTACCAGCAACAAATGAGAATAATACGATTTCAAAATCATTTGTCAATAGCATAAAAATCATTAAATCTGCAAGAAAATTCAGTATTTAACTCTTTGGCACATATAACTTCTCAGGTGAGAAGTCCAGCGGACCGCGGTTTTCCCATGGCCTAATCTAGTGGTTATGACCAAATCAAAATGGCTTCTATTTGAGCGAAATTAAGCTACGCGAGAGTTAATAGTCGCCGCATTTGAGCTCCTATTCAGGACAACTTTGCGTTTGCTGGCATTGATGTAGCGACCCGCGTTTAAAATCCATGTGGAAATGTAGGTCCCCACTGAGAAGAGTTTCGAATAATGTGTCAGTCATGGTAAAACACGTGCAAGAAACAAATATTCACACTTCCTGTTGCACTTTTAGAAGTGTAAACGCTTCCCTCCCCCAGATTGTCATGGTAGAAGATCTTCAAACAGGTTTAGGAAAGAAGAAAGCATTCTTGAAAAATACCTAACGTTGCCATCAACATAACTATGTGTACAGAAACCAAATAGGCGGAGATTAAGTTTGTCCGAAGAGAGTAAGTGGTAGGTAGCTCCAAAGTATGGTCACTGGGGACATATCTTCATTTGCTTCAAATACAGCTTGAACTAGAGATTCTAACTAGAAATAGAACACACGGTGTGAGACATATCTAATCCTAGTAAAAGTGTTTAAATAGTTTGCTAAAATGCCGTAATTAATCGTGACGAAAGCTGAGAATCGACCAAACAAAACAAATGCCAGGACGTGCTTATAGGGTCACTTGCCAGCTACCTCTTTGCAAGAGCTCATCTCTACCTATGCTCAGATTTGAAACCAGATTGAAGAAATTCCTCTTAATGGCAGGAATCACTATTTTGTACACTCTAATAACGACGATAAATTAGAAAATTAATGAGAGTAAAAAGAAGTGAGATATACCTTCAAGGCAATACGTTTTTTTCAGTCACAAGTAGTAGCAGTGGACATTAGAAAAAGAGTTATTTTAACCGCTTTTTTAATTTTTTTTAAGAGCCCATCGGGTGACTTCCGCTTGTTCGAAACAGGTCGTAATCAGCCTTCGCGAAAGGTTCTAAGTTGCGAAAAGAACTTTTTAAAAATCGAACGATTTCTCAGAAAAAAGAAAAAGATAAAATATAAGAACATCCACTTCAGCACCCAAAGTATCCATTAGATGAGACCATGAAATTGTTCCAATAAATTAACGCAAAATTATATCACTTTAGTTCAATTTAATTAGTCTGGATTCTGTGGCTTTCTAATAGTATTCAGACAGTAAAGTTTCAAATTTAGTAAACTCTAATTACTTCCCAGCAGGGATGGGCAATAATTTTAAGCAGCCTATTGTAGAAGCAGGGAAGAGCAACAATTTTATGCAGCCTACTATAGAGCAGGGGCTAAATAAATAAACACATAAAAATTATTTACAGTATTGTTTAAGACAAAATTAAAATGAAATAAATTAACTGTTAACAACTTTTACGGGGGTCATCAAAAAATAAGAAAAGTCACAAATACTTATCACCATCGAACGACCACAAGTCGTTTTAACCAAAAAGATATTCGTGCATATAAAATTGGGTTCTATGAACAAGTTGTTTAAAGCCGAAACGACACGCGCCGTTGAAGATTAAATGGGCTTCGCTACTCTAGTGACAGGTGTTCCCGGAATAACCTCCCTGTCTTATGTCCCTTACCCGAAGGCCCAAATTTACATGGATAACACTTAATTAATTTAAAGGGGACGTAAGAAGAAAGCGATACTCTAAAATACCTGATACCAGAGCAGTGAAGCAATAACCCACGTCGAGAACCCAGGCGAAAGAGGCTCGGTGATGATGAGGGAATTCGACCCAAGTCAACAGGGCTAAATGTAATGACGGACTTCGGAGAGGAGAAACCCATAGACGGTGATATCGGGCGAAAGGCGTCGAGACCACGGGGAACGATGATTCGAAGGCCCAACGATCCGAGTGAAGGAATTTGGATGACAGAATTTCCTAAAAAGTAGATGGCGAGGTGACTGGGGGAGAGTTTTCACGTGCCCAGTGTGAACGGATTCCCAAAGGAGAACACTTGCAAACGTACCTGAAAGAGCACAATTCGATGCAGCCGACAGACCGGCAGCGACAACGCTGGCAGGAACCAATGACAGAAAATCCTCGCTGCACGAAGGAATCCAGTACGGGTTGCAAAATGAACGTCAAAGTAAGTTACGGACAACGATTCAGCGGAGCAATCGCGCAGAATCCTCGCAACAGAATAAATTAAAAGGCCTCACAGCCCCATTTATATCCTTCAGTCCGAAGGAGGAAATGGGAAGTGGGGCACAAAGGGGGGGGGGAATGAGTCGCTTCCCCTACGCAAATTAGGCTCGTAAGTTAAAGAAGTTTAGGCCAAAAATGGTAGCCTCGACCTGCGGTAAACACCGTAAGCTATGATGAGAAAGGGAAAACATGGGAATCCGAGGGCCTACCCTTTACAAGGGATGAGCAATAATTTTAAGCACCGTACTATACAGCAGGGATGGGCAATAATTTTAAGCAGCCTACTATACAACAGGGATGGGCAATAATTTTATGCAGCGTACTATACAACAGGGATAGGCATAACTTTAAGCAGCTTACTATACAGCAGAGATGGGCAATAATTTTAAGCAGCCAACTATACAGACGGGATGGGCAATGATTTTAAGTAGCCTACTATACAGCAGGGATGGGCAATAATTTTAAGATGCGTACTATACAACAGGGATGGGCAATAATTTTAATCAGCGGGCCACATTAAAGCTTATATAAAGCTTTGGGGGCCACAATTTAACATATGCAAATTTCGAATACATATAAGATAATTGCAATTATTTTTGTGCATTCGTTTGCATATACTACATAATCATGAATATATATATATATATATATATATATATATATATATATATATATATATATACATTAGTAACTGAGGATAATTGTTTTGGCATAGTTTTGCCACCCCTTTTAAACTGTTTCCAGACTTTATCGGTTTGGAGACCTACTTCTTATTGTGGAATCCAAACCACGATTTATAATTCTACATCATACGATCATTATCAAGGGCCGCCTATCCAAGTACTACTCACAGTCAACATAGCTTAACCATCGAGCAAATGAGAGCGTGCGGATGAGGATAATTAGTAAAATATTTATAAATTATCGTATTTTTTTATTAATATTTTATCTACGATTGAAATATATTTGAAAATGAGTGATTTGAGAATCTAGTCAAGAGTCAGCTCAGACGTAGAAAGTGTTAATATTGCACTTAAATGTGATAGAATTTGCGTTTAAAATGAGATTTTAACAAAATGTTGAATAATTAATTTTCAATATTTTTTCGAATTCTGAAATGAAACGCGGGCCACATAAAAAAACCTTCGCGAGCCAAATGAAAAGCCTTCGCGGGCCACATGAAAAACCTTCGCGAGCCAAATGAAAAGCCTTCGCGGGCAACATGAAAAACCTTCGCGAGCCAAATGAAAAGCCTTCGCGGGCCACATGAAAAACCTTCGCGAGCCAAATGAAAAGTCTTCGCGGGCCATATGAAAAACCTTCGCGAGCCAAATGAAAAGCCTTCGCGGGCCACATGAAAAACCTTCGCGAGCCAAATGAAAAGCCTTCGCGGGCAACATGAAAAACCTTCGCGAGCCAAATGAAAAGCCTTCGCGGGCCATATGAAAAACCTTCGCGAGCCAAATGAAAAGCCTTCGCGGGCAACATGAAAAACCTTCGCGAGCCAAATTAAAAGCCTTCGCGGGCCATATGAAAAACCTTCGCGAGCCAAATGAAAAGCCTTCGTGGGTCACATGAAAAACCTTCGCGATCCAAATGAAAAGCCTTCGCAGGCCACATGAAAAACCTTCGCGAGCCAAATGAAAAGCCTTCGCGGGCCACATGAAAAATCTTCGGGAGCCAAATGAAAAGCCTTCGCGGGCCACATGAAAAGACTTCGCGAGCCAAAAAAGCCTTCGCGAGCCGCAGTTTGCCCACCTCTGCTATACAAACAGTTTATCTCTACGGCCGTAAATTATGCAGCCCAAGCTTGTGTATCATCCATATCTAACGAAACCTACATAATATACAAACTGCATTCCGTACCCAAACCTTTTACATAAAAAACTCCTCTATTTACCCCTTTCGCGCTAAAACCAAAGGCTTTTATATCAGAAAAACACCTAAACATGATAGGGAGTGTCTTTTTTAACAAGCTGCTCTTTCATTCACAGTTACTAAACACCGTCTCTGATCTCACCCCCATCCCCAAAGCTCAAAAAATCACCCTTACCACCACCTTCACCCAAAGCACTTCACCTGATATTCACCCATCCGTATTCACCCTGGATTGTAGAAACCGAGTTTCTCTGGCTTCGCAGTCGGTCAGGACACCAATCTTCCTTACAAGAATAAAAAATAGTATAAGCCTCCATCCATCCCCACCCTACTGTCCTCGCTGCTAAGTAGGAACTCGAAATCCCTACCACCTTATCACGTCTTTCCGCCATCAATTTACGAACCACTTTCAATAAACCTCTCTCTGAGACCTCTGGGAAGGACCACTTGCCGTGTTCTCTTTCTGGAGTGCTGCAGGGTTTGGGTGAAGAGAACGCGGAGGCTACAAAGTAAAGTAAAAATATGTATAATGTTGTGTTTTCTACTTGCACCTCTTCTATTAAGAGTTATTTAGTGAGGAGGGAAGCAAAAAAAAAACAAAGTCTGCAGCCGGGAACTCATCTAACGACCATTAGAGAACCCCTGAGTGAAATTTTGGGAGCAATCAGTGCGATTTAAAGAAGGAGCGAGTTAGGGGAATCCATCAAAATCAACCAATTTGCTGAAGTCATCGTTCTAAAGGACGGCTGGGAGCGGATGCCGGAAAGTGATTAAGAGAATATGGGGTTTCACGTCCAATTTCATTAAATTTCCTTAATTCTATCTACTTCATTAAATTTTCTTAATTCGATCTCGTTCGTTAAATGACTTTGAAACTAAATGAAGGTCTTTTTTATTGTAAATAGCTACCCAAAGATCAAAGAATTTGCTGTGTAGTTCTAGAAGAAACTTTGCCTCAACTATACATATGAACGAAAACTGTTTGTTACAGCCTATTTAGGTTAAAAGGAAAATATAGGATGAAATGCCTTAAATAATAACGATTTGCCCATTAATATTCCCCCGAAATACTAATAAAAATGCACAAACGACGTTTAAGTCACATTTCAGGAGATAGCAAATTTCAAACTGGTTCTGACCATGGGAAAAATGACGTGTGTTCAAGAGGGTTCATAGAAAACCGGGGAGAGGGAAAATGGAAACGAGAGAAAGAGAGAGAGAGGGAAGAGGAGATGGGAATGGGGGAAGGGGCAGTTTGCTAATGGATAACAAGTGGAGCGGTGTATAATGGCTTCCAATTAAACGCTGCGAGACAAGAGGCCGCTTGGAGAGGAAGAGCTGATATAGACTGCCGATGTACGTGTCATTTGCCTCGAATTAATTTTTGGTCATTCGGATTTGGAATTCATAATTATAGAGGCAAAGGAGAGGCACGCAGAAGTAGTGGCGGGGATGAAAGAATGCACAAGTAGTGACGAGGATTGATGATGGAATTCAACTAATCGCTTACACGCCCCTATTAGCAAGTTACAGAAACTGACTTTAAATGTTTCATTGCAGTAATTGTCTGGTTCAGATACAACAGCTGAATTGTTCTTTTCGTTGGTAATGAACTGAATGAGATGAAAACGCAGAGAATTAAAAAAAAATCTAACGAATATAGATTTTATTTTTATCCAAATGAATATCGATGGAAATATTACGTGACATTAAGGTAGCTAGTGGATTGTTTTTTGTTGTGTTGGTGTGTAGAAATAGTATGAAACCTGCTTTCGGCATTTACAGATCTATAGGTAATTTTCCTCTGTGCTATCCGGCAATATTTTTACATTCTTAATTCCTCGCATAGGCAAAATGCATATTTTCAATACAAAAAATTGAACTACATTTTTTAAAAATTTGAACTGCTTTGTATTTCTTTAAAATATTAATAAATTACTTCTCCAATGTGATTTCCACTATTTGTGATGCAAAGTTCAATGCACTTTGCGAGATTCAGATGAACCAGATACATTAAATCAACATTTCCGTCCATTTGAGCACATTCATTAATGATGCGCTGTTCTCTCGTGTCTCCGATCTTTATTGCATTAAGTACACCTTCGTATTTTGGCATATACGAGGGGCGGTCAATAAGTTTTGCGAATCGGTAGGGCAAAACAGAGGAAAGGGGATGGCTGTTTGTGGGGGTGTTAGGACAAGTTATGACAAGTCAAGACCTGCAGCCACACGCTCCTGCCTCGTCTATTTAAGAAGCAGTAGCTGATCGCAGATCGTCAGTCACAAATTTTTCAACAATGGAGAAGGTTGAGCACCGCGCAGTGATCAAATTTTTGACCAAGGAAGCCAAGAATGCAAAAGAGATCCATGAACGCATGGTTCCAGTGTACACCGACACCGCCCCTTCCTATGCAACCGTCACTCGCTGGAATAGGGAGTTCCGCCATGGTCGTGAGTCCTTTGAAGATGACTCCCGTCCAGGACGCCCGTCCGACGTGACCAACGAGGACAATGTGGCCCGTGTGGAGAGGATGATCCTCGAAAATCGACGGGTGAAGTCGAAGAAATCGAGCGAGAACTTGGAATATCACATGGGAGTGTTATCAACATCGTCCACGACAATTTGGCCATGACCAAGGTCTCTGACGGTGGGGTTCCTAGAAACCTCACGCCCCATGATCGACTTCAACGTCGTCAAAAATAATAAAACACTTTTTGTCATATCTCGTTTCCTTATATCCGAATTGCAAAACTTATTGACCGACCCTCGTATCATACATATACCTCAGATATTATGTATACCTTAGTCCTTTGGCATACTCTATTTAAATAAGTCAAAGGAGGTAGGTAGGTAAGGGCTGGTGAATGAGGAGGCCATTGTAATATTTCGTATGTGTACAGACTTTAGGGACACTCTGTAGTTGCCCCCTTTCGCTTGGCTCAGCATCCAAAACCATACAAAGAAACTGCCTCTTTTTACTGTTTTTATATTTTAAATGCCAACATTTTACAAGCTAAAATCGAGAACGAACTGAAAAAAATATGAGATCCATCAATAATACAACCTAAAGTAGTTTTTGTAACAAGTTGGTTTTATGTTAGTTTTTTTATTTATATGATCCTAATAGAATCAGAGAGCGAATGAAGCCTATTTTCAGACTTCCAATTAAATATTTGTTCCCTACTAATCCAATGACCTATTCAGAACCTAATATTAATTATTGCTTATTTAGCGCGCGCCTACAAGCCCTTTCTTTGTCATCTTTTCAAAATAAAACTCCTCCCCTCTTCAATTCATTTTGTAAGCTATACATCCCCTTCTTCCCCAAGCCATCCCCCGAGTGTCGCTCCGTTGTTTGTCTCCCCACATCCCCCACTCGTGTGTCCTAGTCGATGGCAGACTCTGGAGAGATAGAGATGTGAGTCTATTGAAGCCAAGTACGTTAAATAGGCGAAACAAGAAGGTAGGATTCAGATTACCGGAATGGATTGAGCGCGTGGGTTGTGACATCCTGAAAAGGAAATTAATATCCGAAAAATTATGATTCGGCAGGAAATGATCGGGTGGAATAAGTCCCAGTTTTGAAGAGTAATAAGGACTGTCTTTTGGGGGTAAGGTTATTAAATCCAAAAGAAAAAATGGATTATTATTAAGGTGTGTGGGGAATGTGATTAACCAAATTTGATGTTTTTCCCCGTTGTTTTTTCATCTGATGTCATGATAATGGTTAATCGGTAATAGTTTTATTTCTACGTCTTTTGGAGTTGCCTTTAGTCCTATATTTCTATATGAAATTTCTAATTTGCCTTTGTATTAAAATGGGTTGATGAAATAGCACACCGAAATGGAAACATTCCAGTAGCTGAGACCAGAACGTTAAATGAGGAGTAGGATTTGGAGTCCAAAGCCTAGCTCAATTGCAGTCATTAATTGGATTGACGAGGCCTTGATTACACAATTTCTATCGCTAATTGGATATCGCTATAAGAAAGCTAACTTCTCACCTCCCAATTTTAACATTAATTTAGTTCTGCCATTTTGGATGCAATTCTCAGATGGTTTAGTTATTATTTATTTTAATAATTTAGTAAATAAAGTATTTTTCTCCGGCTGGCCTTGAGTGATTCTAGGGTTTTTGCCTGTCTTCATTTTATATTTCTGTAGTGGTGTAGTTTTTTTCCTAGCAAATATTATTGAATTCACTAATTTATTGCTAATTCTTTTACTTGTTATTGCAAACCTACATCGATATTGAATGGATTACATTCATTTGTTTGTTTTTCGAAACGAGTAAAAGACCGCACATCTTTATTAAATCCACATTGTAGTTGGAAACATTAAAAATTATACTAAATAGTAATAATGATTAATCCTAAAGGAAGAAGAATGCGAAAAAATAGGGAGGAGGAGTAGAGAGAATGAGTGGAGAGGGATTCGATTCGCTCTGGCTGCCTGGCTTTTTTGCGATCGAAAAATGTTTTGCGGTTTCAGCAACAGCACTTCATAAGGTGAAAGGTTTCAGAGGATTTCATTGCACACCTTTGCCAGCTTCCTTCTTTTTTATCTTAAACGTGTTATTATTTGTTCTTCTTCGAAGAAAATACATACAAATAAAAGTATCTATGTATGGGGTACACTACCGTAGTACTAAAGAAAAACGATAGATATAGTTAAATAATGGTCAAATCTTTGAAACAAAGACGATGTCGGCCTAGGGAGAAATGTCCCATTTTTTTTAATATGCGTAAAGAATTAGCTGATTATGAATTATTATCATTAGAAGATTGTTAAAAGAGCGTTGTAACGTCATACGCACAAAAAGAGAAAGTTATAAGCAAAATGAATAAGTATTTAATATAGAAAAACTATCGTTAATTGTTTCAATGTGAAAAGCATTACGACCTTAGTTTCACAGAAATTGACCTAATTAATTTTAGGAAAGAACATTAAATAGGCCGGTGAAATGGAACGATTATTATTATCTGCAGATAAAATAGGGCTGTGAAGTAAAACATTCTAAAGCCATTAATTTGGGTTCCCGGTAGAAAATAGACTTGAAAATTCTAAACAAGACAAAGAAAAACCAATAAATTTTTAGGGTAGAACTAAAATCGAACAAAAAAATTGTGAATTTTAAATAAGACAAAGAAAAACCAATAAAATTTCTTGGTAGAACTAAGAACAAACAAAAATACTATCAATTCTAAATAAGACAAAGAAAAACCAATAAAATTTCTTGGTATAACTAAGAGCAAACAAAAATGTTGAAAATTATAAATAAGACAAAGATAAACCAATAATTATTCTTGGTAGAACTAAGAGCAAACAAAATTTGGAAAATTCTAAATAGGACAAAGAAAAAACAAATATTTTCTTGGTAGAACTAAGAGCAAACAAAAATGTTGAAAATTCTAAATAAGACAAAGTTAAACAAATAAATTATCTTGGTAGAACTAAGAGCAAACAAAAATGTTGAAAATTCTAAATAAGACAAAGATAAACCAATAAATTTTCTTGGTAGAACTAAGAACAAACACAAATGTCGAAAATTCTAAATAAGACAAAGATAAACCAATAAAATTTCTTGGTAGAACTAAGAGCGAATAAAAATATTAAAAATTATAAATAAGAAAGATAAAGCAATAAATTTTCTTGGTAGAACTAAGAGCAAACAAAAATGTTGAAAATTCTAAACAAGACAAAGATAAACCAATAAATTTTCTTGGTAGAACTAAGAGCAAAAGAAATGTTGAAAATTCTAAATAAGACAAAGATAAAAGAAAAAATTACTTGATAGAACTAAGAGCAAAAAAAAATGTTGAAAATTTTAAATAAGACAAATATAAACCAATAAATCTTCTTGGTAGAACTAAGAGCAAACAAAAATGTTGAAAATTCTAAATAAGACAAAGATAAACCAATAAATATCCTTGGTAGAACTAAGAGCAAACAAAAATGTTGAAAATTCTAAATAAGACAAAGATAAACCAATAAATTTTTTTGGTAGAACTAAGAGCAAACAAAAATGTTGAAAATTCTAAATAAGACAAAGGTAAAAGAAAAAATTACTTGATAGAACTAAGAGCAAACAAAAATGTCGAAAATTCTAAATAAGACAAAGATAAACCAATAAATCTTCTTGGTATAACTAAGAGCAAACAAAAATGTTAAAAATTCTAAATAAGACAAAGATAAAGCAATAAATTTTCTTGGTAGAACTAAGAGCGAATAAAAATGTTGAAAATTCTAAATAAGACAAAGATAAACCAATAAATCTTCTTGGTATAACTAAGAGCAAACAAAAATGTTGAAAATTCTAAATAAGACAAAGATAAACCAATAAATATCCTTGGTAGAACTAAGAGCAAACAAAAATGTTGAAAATTCTAAATAAGACAAAGATAAACCAACAAATTTTCTTGGTAGAACTAAGAGCAAACAAAAATGTTGAAAATTCTAAATAAGACAAAGATAAACCAATAAATTTTCTTGGTAGAACTAAGAGCAAACAAAAATGTTGAAAATTCTAAATAAGACAAAGATAAACCAATAAATATCCTTGGTAGAACTAAAAGCAAACAAAAATGTTGAAAATTCTAAATAAGACAAAGATAAACCAATAAATTTTCTTGGTAGAACTAAGAGCAAACAAAAATGTTGAAAATTCTAAATAAGACAAAGATAAACCAATAAATTTTCTTGGTAGAACTAAGAGCAAACAAAAATGTTGAAAATTATAAATAAGACAAAGATAAACCAATAAATATCCATGGTAGAACTAAGAGCAAACAAAAATGTTGAAAATTCTAAATAAGACAAAGATAAACCAATAAATTTTCTTGGTAGAACTAAGAGCAAACAAAAATGTTGAACATTCTAAATAAGACAAAGATAAACCAATTCATATCCTTGGTAGAACTAAGAGCAAACAAAAATTTTGAAAATTCTAGATAAGACAAAGATAAACCAATAAATTTCCTTTGTAGAACTAAGAGCAAACAAAAATGTTGAAAATTCTAAATAAGACAAAGATAAAGCAATAAATTTTCTTGGTAGAACTAAGAGTGAATAAAAATATTAAAAATTATAAATAAGAAAGATAAAGCAATAAATTTTCTTGGTAGAACTAAGAGCAAACAAAAATGTTAAAAATTCTAAATAAGACAAAGATAAACCAATAAATTTTGTTGGTAGAACTAAGAGCAAAAGAAATGTTGAAAATTCTAAATAAGACAAAGATAAAAGAAAAAAATTACTTGATAGAACTAAGAGCAAACAAAAATGTTGAAAATTTTAAATAAGACAAATATAAACCAATAAATTTTCTTGGTATAACTAAGAGCAAACAAAAATGTTGAAAATTCTAAATAAGACAAAGATAAACCAATAAATATCCTTGGTAGAACTAAGAGCAAACAAAAATGTTGAAAATTCTAAATAAGACAAAGATAAACCAATAAATTTTCTTGGTAGAACTAAGAGCAAACAAAAATGTTGAAAATTCTAAATAAGACAAAGATAAAGCAATAAATTTTCTTGGTAGAACTAAGAGCAAACAAAAATGTTGAAAATTCTAAATAAGACAAAGATAAATAATAAATATCCTTGGTATAACTAAGAGCAAACAAAAATGTTGAAAATTCTAAATAAGACAAAGATAAACCAATAAATTCTCTTGGTAGAACTAAGAGCAAACAAAAATGTTGAAAATTCTAAATAAGACAAAGATAAACCAATAAATTTTCTTGGTAGAACTAAGAGCAAACAAAAATGTCGAAAATTCTAAATAAGACAAAGATAAACCAATAAATATCCTTGGTAGAACTAAGAGCAAACAAAAATGTTGAAAATTCTAAATAAGACAAAGGTAAACCAATAAATTTCCTTTGTAGAACTAAGAGCAAACAAAAATGTTGGTTCAAAAGCCATTGAAATTCACTTCGCTAAGCTGAGCCCTGCCGCAGCTGTGGCGTTTTACATTTAAATTCTTCGCGAACGATTATAATCAAGTGTGGGGATTTTTCGCTCGCAAAATTGCTTCAGCCTTCCTACGCCATACAGGTTATAGTCAGTCATACGGCTGATTGAACAGGAATTATTATATATTACATTTAAATTATTTTTAATTTAAAATGATCTACACCATTCAGGGAATCTGCCAGGGGATATGCTATTCTGGCTATGCACTTTTCACGCATTCAACTTCTTCTGATCTCACTCTTTAACAAACATCTTCGAAGTAATAATAATAATGTATGGGAAAGAGTGAGTCAATGATACAATAATATACAGGGTGTCTATAAAAAAGCTATGTATTTTGGCTAAAAAAACAAGGGTTTGATGGGATTTTCAAGAATGGTTGAAAGTGTTCAAAGAAAGAAACAAATTTAGGTTGTGATTCAGATTCATGAGGGGGGAGCCTCGAAGGGGTATTGGCAGCTTCTTCTCGTACTCGTAAAGTTTAAGACAGATATTAATGAGATTTTCATGAAGTTGTGGATTTGACACAAAAAATAATCCATTAAAGTTGTTTTTTTTTCAATCATAAGGCCAAGCGTAGATTAAGTCAGACTACGGAGCGTTGCGTCCGGGACCTAGGCAGCAGGTGGCCTAAACTCGAGCCACAACCACCCCCAACTCCGCTTCTTGATTAGAATCGACATCAAATTTTAACACATTCTTCTATTGTGTTATATATAGAATTTCATGAAAATTTTATCAGAATCCGTCTTTAACCTTTCGAGTAACAGAAGAAAAAGTCTATACTCCATATCCCTTTAAGCCCCTCCCCCTCATCCGAACAGAACCCCTCAAATTTAATCGTTTGTTTCTTGGACCATTTCCAACCATTCTTGAAAATCCTATATTTGTTATTTAAAATATTAAGAATGGCCAATAGAAGTACAAATGGATACAAACCACAATGCTTTTAAAACATATGGAGCCTACAAACAACAAAACAGGAGCAAAATCTCGCTATCTAAATGACTATACTAAAAACTCAAGTATGTAGGTGAGCCTATAGAGGCGCTGTCAATTCATAATAGGCTTTATTCACTTGCCAAATGTTCCGTTGTTGCTTAAAATATTTAACGTTTATAAATATTGAACGAAAGTTAAAACCATATTTTGACAGCTGGATTCGATGTAGGGGATATAAGAGGAATTTTAATAAGTTCAGACTTTCGCTTCTACATTATAATCTGACTGTTTTTTTATGGAATTGAGCAGACAACTGCTTATTTTCCCATTCATATTCTTAGGAATTCCCTTATTTCCCTATTTTTACGGATATTCTCCCTTTAAATGAATATTACGCTCCAGTCGATGAAAAAAAGACTAACCAGATGAAAATAGTTTGTGGCGGTATTAATGCCAAATAATTCTTCTCCTTATGCACAAGAGTAGTCGTAACAGGAAAAGAGATATGGATATGAGTGGAATAACTTTAGATAACGTTTCGTTTAAGCGAGATTTAGGAGTTATTATTTCTGACATTAAATTCTCTAAACAGTGCGCCGAAGCAGCAAAAATTCACATATAACACTTGATCAAATTGCTCCTAACTTCGATTATATATATCTAAAGACGTAGTTTTTTCACTTTATGTATCGCTGGTGCACATATAATTAGAGTAATCCGTGCAGCTTTGGTTCCATTTTCTCAGAGAAACGTCAATGACGTGCGACAAAGCCAGTTCTAGGGCTAAGAAACGTACCGTGCGGAGAAAGGCTACATTTTATCAGGAAATCGGCGGCTTCGCGTCCAACTCAATGGAACATATAACATTGCCATGAACGGCTCCAAGCCAGCCTGAGAAAAGAGCATGATTGGCTGAGGAGAGTTCAGATAGCTCAGCCATAAAATCAAACACGTTTAAAAGAAAAATAACAAAGTTAAAAAAACATTAAATATGGAAATACCCTTTCACTAGTGCTCTTTTTCTCTCTTTTTTAGTTTTCATATTTGTTTTCTACCAAATGCTCGAAAATCAAGTCTGGGATTGAGTTTAGTAAAATCGTTGAAAATTTTAGATACTCAATTGGATATTGGACATAATAATGGCGGGATGGTGGCAGAGCGTCAATGGGCGAAAGGATAGAGGATCTTTTCCCCCGGTGGTGCTCTGCCCCCCTCCCCCACCTTATTATGTCCAATGGAATATATAAAATTTTTAACGATTTTATTAAACTCAATCTAGACTCCATTTTCGAACGTTGGGTGAAAAATTTAACTATGGAGATCAAACGGATTAAAGCTAAATCATAGTCTTTATTAGTCTTATAGTGGTGGGTGGTAAGTCTACGAGATCTTTTCCCACTTTTTATATGGTTTGTGTGGTTTTCGAATTACTTTGATAGCATAAGAATTAACTCCATGAATCTTAGGTATATGTGTAGATTCGTGTGCATCAGCAGTTGAAGTCTGAATGCTACAATATTTTATTGCATGCTTCATCGGAACACATGTAGACTGTACACACATAGATATGAGTGAACCTGAAATCCTAAACTTCAAGAATAAATTATAAAAATTATACACTTGTAGACAGATATGCATAACATTAATTAACAACAAAAACCTCACTGTAATTAAATACAAGATAACTAATTTGATGATGATTTTGATGTAATCTGCTCGTATTATTTTCTTGAGTTGGCTTCTATTGGATACTAGAGTGTTTGATCTCCTCCATTTTGGAGTTATTTTGTAAATATTTGTTCAAAATAGTGAAAACTCTACTAGGAAGAAAATGTGTATTAACATTTTTGAAAGCAATAAACCTCTTAATATAATAGAATTTACTCCTAACAAAGGATCAAATGAAGCGTTGAAACGGAAAATAAATTAGAATTGGAATAGGAACAGAAAGTTATTCTGTAAGGGAAGAAATTGGCATGCTGTTTGTGAGCGATGAGGTCAAAAGTGTATGGCTTTTGCACTGTGCTGAGATGTAAAATGTGGGTATCGAAGATGAACCGCATACCAGATTACATAACAGATAAGCATGCGAGAGATTGGTTGTGCTGAGAGAAGTCTGAAAAAGGGAAAAGCAGCTGGTGGCAAAGGTGTGTAAGTTGCTGTGAATTCAGAATTTAGAAATGTTGATCGAAGTGTTTGACAGGTGGTGTACGTGGAAGGGACTAAAAGTAAAGGCAAGAAAAGAGCTGGAGGTGGATGCTTTGGGGTGAGTATGGGTTAGGGTGTGATTGATATTAGAGTTACTGGTTTCCCCTTGAATTAGGATGCAATGTCTTAAGTACCTATGATGTACCGTGAATAGTAGTGATACAGACGAGAAAGATTTTGACCAGAGCGTTAGTAAGTGCTGGTGGATTTAATTTGGAGTGTGTCAAGAGGTTGTATGGGAGTATGGTTGCGCTAACGTTAATTTATGGGAGTAAGAATATGTTGTGAAGGGAAAAGGAAAGTTCTGGAGACAGAAGGGGCAAATTATCAGTTTTAGTGGGATGTTTTGGTGCGCGAAGAAAGTGTGGAATGAGTGGCTAAATAGTATTTTTAGTATGAGGGAAGTGTGAACCAGATAAAGAGATGCTCGGTGTGAGAAAAGTGTGAACGAGATTAAGGGATACTTGGTATGAGGAACGTGTGAACGAGAGTAAGGGATTCTTGGTATGAGGAAAGTGTGAACGAAATTAATGGATGCTTGTATGAGGAAAGTGTGAAGGAGATTGAGGGATGTTTGTATGCGGAAAGTGTAAAGGAGATTGAGGGATGCTTGGTATGAGGAAAGTGTGAATGTGTTTAAAGGATGTTTGATATAAAAAAGTGTAAAGGAGATTAATGGATTTTGGTATGAGGAAAGTGTGAAGGAGATTAAGGGATATTTGGTATGGGGAAAGTGCAAACGGGATTAAGTAATTTTCGGTAGGAGGAAAGTGTGAACGAGATTAAGGGATGTTTGTATGCGGAAAGTGTAAAGGAGATTGAGGGATGCTTGGTATGAGGAAAGTGTGAATGAAATTAAAGGATATTTGGTATAAAGAAAGTGTGAACGAGATTAATGGATATTTGGTATGAGTAAAGTGTGAACGAGATTAAGAGATGTTTGGTATGAGGAAAGTGTGAACGAGATTAAGGGATGTTTGGTATAAGGAAAGTGTGAACGAGATTAAGGTATGTTTGAGATCGTTGTCGTGTTAAAAATAATTCTGCCAATCCAGTTCCGTTTTGGGCTATTGAGAAAAGTTCTCTTTCAAAATAAACAAATAATCTCTTGTCATTGTTCCATTTGTTCAATTGATTTAAAAAAAATGTTCATCTAAGATAAGCAGACGAGAGAGCCCATGAGATTATACTTCTTCCACCTTATTTTTCAGGGGCACTTCGTAAGAAATATGTTGACAGTTATACTGTAAAAATGTTTTCTGCAAAATGTAGCCAACTAATGTTATTTCTCTTATCCTCGCTAAAAGTATTTCTTTTCAAAATATACTTTTGGGGCGAACTTGGACTTTGAAAACGTGAGCCTTGCGTCAAGTTGAGTTTTACTAAAATATGGCTTCTTTCTAGCCCAGTAGCTGTAGAGGTCTTTTTGATACAGGAATTCTATCACCTCGTTTCTGAAACATAAATTCAGCTCGAGTTATAGCTCGACATTTTTCTCTCTTTTGTAGTAAGTGGAGCAATTCTAACCTTCTTCACAATCTTAAGAACATCATGTAGTGATAATTTGCTTTATTTACTTTCTTGGCACATCGTTTGCGTCCATATACCTGCGTATGAATATTTGAACTGATGTCCGTGAATTATTAATCTCTTCGATATTTCTCTATACGTGTTCGCGTATCAAAGTGCAATACCACGCCTTCTAATAGCTTAACTATGTTCATTGCTTTTGCTCAGTTTGAGATATTTATTTTTTTTTTTAGCCTGAAAACCGTATGACGAAATATACCTCTTTCAGCCAGAATTCGATTTCGTAGTTCATTCTAAAAAGTTCTGCAGATTCACAAAGTTTACTTAAAATATATGGAGTATTTATTGGCTGCATAATTTAATTTTAACTGATTTTTAAAATTATACATATGTATACATGTGACTCTGAGTTTAGAGACCATACTAATTCAAATACATGTATATAGGTAATTTAGGTCAATTAGTACCGGTACTACTAGTACCGGTTGGATTTGGAATCAGGTGTCATATAATATATAGACATTTTGCACCCAATTATATCAGGTGCAATGCATAAAATCTAATAAATTTTACAATACTTTTAGGAGAATTCGAATGAAAATAATATTAATTTTAAAAATAAAATATTTTTAATTATAATACTAACAATAATATCATTAATGCAATAATATTATTAGTGATAATAAGGTAACAATCTAATAATATATATTTTTTAATGTCTGTTTGTATATATATATATATATGAATGCTATAGAAAGTCACTTAGAGCGACCTTGAAAGCAAGCAAAGGTCACCATTGGGGGTAACTTGACCCCTTGACCCGGGAAGTAACATATATTTTGTAAGAGCTGCAGATGCTTCAGTGCTTTAACATGCCATTTTAAGTGATCTTTAAGGCCACAATCGGGCTAGACAATTCCTATTTAGCTTTTGAGTGACGCAAACTCTCAATTACACAATAAACAGATATATTGTTTATATTTGGCAAATCTGTTCAGAAGTGTTTTACTTGGCAACCTTGTACAGCAAAGAGCAAATGCATACTTTTAAACAAGAAACAGAGAGTACTTTTGAGGAACAGACAGACAGTACTTTTGAGCAAGAGACAGTCCTCCGAGAAAAACAATTTAGAAAATTACAGAACATTCTAGATAATTCCGTAAAATTCCAAATTGATCTAAAACTTTCCATTATAACATTCTGGAACTTTTTAGACCCTTCTATGTGAACATTCTTGATCCTTTCAGGATACACAACTGGCACTAGTATAAAAGGCAAGAGGTTCTTCTCAGATCTTCATTTTCAATTTTATCTTTAAGTGAACCACATCACCCAACCAAAAGCAAAGTGAACGGTAGAGTCAATCAAACACACAGGATTCCATTGGTGTTCAGTACAGACCAGTGTTTAAGAGAAGTAAAGATGTGTGCACCACAACCAGCTATTGCATCCCTTCCAGACAGTGAAACTAGGTTTGAGGTGGTCCCTTGCAGGTCCAACGATCAGCAAGGCGAAGGATCAATCAAGGTACGCTACCACCCAGCACCATGACCTCTCATGTTTCTCTATAAGTTCCATTACTCCTCCTTTGCCTTCTACCCTACCTTTTGCCATGACCTTTCTTTTTCCTCGATCCCTCCCTTTGTCCAGGATCCCACTTTTCATTATGACAAACCTTCTTTCTCCATGACCTCCCTCTTATCTCCATTACTTAATTGCTTCCTCAATGACCATTACTTTTCTCCATGGCATCCTACTTTTCTTCATGACCCATATTTTTTCCTGAAAATTCAAAATTGATCTAAAACTTTCCATTATAAAATTCTCAAACTTTTAAGACCCTTCTATTGGAACATTCTTGATCCTTCCAGGATACACAGCTGGAACAAGTGTAAAAGGCCGGGGGTTCTTCTCAGATCCTCAGTTTCAATTTTATCTCCAAGTGAACCACATCACCCAACCAAAATAAAGTGAATGGTAGAGTCAATCAGTGACACAGGATTCTAGTAGTGTTCAGTTTTATAAACTGTGATATTTCGATTTTATTTCAAGTAAGTTTACTTATATCTTTGCAAAACACTAAACGATTCTGTCTTATTTAAATTCCAGCCCTCTAGATATTCGGCCTTAACATGAGTGGCAGAAGGCTTACTGGCGAAAATAAGGAGCAAAAAGCAGCCAGCGCCCATGGGCGATTACTATCTTAACTGCTCCGCTCATTTGTGGAGCCAAAAGAAAAAAGACAGGGAAGACTGCAGGATAAAGGAGAGAGCTCAGCTGCTCGAAGGGCAAAGGAAACTGCAGACCAAAGAACAGAACGGCTACTGGCTGCAGGGCTGCTGCTTGCACGGCAAGAGAAAGTGCAGAGCAGAGGCAGGAAAGACTGCAGGCTGATGGAACCTGGGCTGCAGAAACTCCAAACCAAAGTCAGGAAAGTCTTCAGGCAGCTAGAACCATGACTGCTTCTCGCAAGGCAGGAGAGACCCATGAAAAAAAACAGGAAAGGCTGCAGAGAAGAACACACTTCATCGGAGAGCAATGGCAACGTGCTGCTTTTATCTATCAACCAGGCAATAATTATGCGTCTGAAAAGGTCACAATTGGATCCATGTCAAAAGTATGTGGCAAATGTGGAGCAAAAATGTTTGAAGGTAAAATTCTTGACATGTGCTGCTTTGATGGAAAGCTGAAAGTACTACTTCTTCAGGACCATTCTCAACTGCTAAAGCTTCTACTGTCTGGCACAAGCCACGAGTCAAGACACTTCCTTGAGAATATTTGAAAGTATAACTGTGCCTTCCAAATAACATATCTTGGGGCCAACATAATCAGAAAGAGTGGATTTATGGCAACCTTCAAGGTGCAACATAAGATCTATCACGGGATAGATTTACCCTAGACTCTGGCAAATGAAGTACGGGATGTTCTGCAGCTGTACTTTGTTGGAACTTTCAAGACCAGTCCAGCAGATGAAATTCCATTTCTCCTTGAACCAACCTCGAGCTGACATCAACACTGCGAAAGACGTTGCACATCTTTTGCTTATCATCGACCGATAAATTACTTACAAAGCCATAAACGGGAAACTATGAGAACCACTCGACTATGAGCCACCGGAACATGTAGGTTATTGACGAAATTATATAATTATATATTGTACTTATGATAATCTGGAAGTTGCTTAATATTCATTGCAGATAACAAATGGATACGAAATACTCAGCTACATGGAAAAATATATAACACATGGTGCGGTTAGTGTAAAGCAATAAATGACACCGCACTCTGCTTAAGGGACACTGTTGAACACCCTAGTCACCGCCAGGGAAAATCAGGTTACAATTTCCAGTTTTAGCGGATCTTTCCTGGTGGTGATAAGGGTGTTCCCCGAAATACCTTAAACACCGAATGGTGTAATTTATTGCTTTATACTAACCGTACTTCGTTAACATGTCATTCTAGTCTATGAAAACCCTTTGACTCGATTAATTGATTCAGTTATAGAAACACAAAATGAACAAAGAATGAACAAAACTTACATTAAAAAACTCGAGACATATACAGTAATGTAGCATTATCATTTATGCTGCACTTGGTTAGTAATAAAAATATAAATAAAAAAAAACGAGTGAAAGAGAGGGGGGAAGCATTTCCTCAAAGCTGTTTATAGCAGTGCTTGATGAGATTTTTATGACTTTGACGTGGGAACGACAGGCAATAAAACAATTAATTAGAGCTATTTAAATGACCTTTGCTTTAGTGATGAGGTAGTCTCATTTCCCTCAAATCCAAAGGAATCAGAATCATTGGTAACAGAATTGCCACAATCCAATCTGGTAAATAGATTGACAATGGACTGTTCAAAGAAGAAAAGAACGATCGGTACTTTAGCATAGGATAAAACAATTAGAACTAAAGATCAAATTATAGATCAGGTAAAAGATTACGTATACATGAAAGAGCTTATGAGTTCAGATAGAAGGATGGAACAAAGAACTGGTAGTAGATCAGAATTATACAGGGGAATGGTATAAAACTTTACTTACATTTTTAGATGCTTAAATTGCAAAGTGTGCAATCAATGCATATAAATAATAAGCTGTTGTGTCCATAAAATATATGCTTAGATTAGAAGACAAACTCGGATAGCAGATGTATTAAAAATGACGGAAGGGCAGAGTTAGAGAGGAATCAGGAATATATATATATATATGGAAGCGAAGACCCCAAATAAACATCTAGCCCTAGCAGGAAAGCATTTTGCCAACCAATCGAGGTCTTAATACAGGACGCATTACATCATAGCCCATTTTCAATTTACCTTCCTCCTTTGCCGATCAATTAATTTTTGTATTTGCTTGTATTTTCTGAACACTCTCTCTCTCTCTCTCTCTCTCTCTCTCTCTATATATATATATATATATATATATATATATATATATATATATATATATATATATATATATATATATATATATATATCAATGCCTTTAAATAAATCGTTTAAATGATACAAAGAAAGGGATATGGAAGATGATGAAGATAATGCCCACCAGGGTATCAAAAAGTTAACTTCGTTAACCGGAAATCCGTTAACCAACAAATTAATTTCGATAACCGTTAATCAGTTAATTCTTTAAAAATGTAACGGAAGTTATCGATAAATCGTTAACGTTAATTTTTATTTTAGAAAAAAACAAAAAAATCAGTAGAAAAACTATGAAGTCAGCCTTTTGGGGTCTTTTTAAGGGCTTTAGAACCCCCAAACTATATTTTTTTTTGCTTTAGAATTAAAAAAAGGCTGATTTGATAGTTTTAACAGTAAATATGTAGATTAGCGGCCCGGCCCCCAATTTTTTTTGGGTGTAAATATTATCGTTCACCCGTGTCGGAATATTCATGCGCGTTTGAGTCCTTTTCCAATTATAGCTGGCGCAATTTTTTTTATTCTATAAACAATTAGGATTATATACTAGGGGGCTATGCTCCTCCTCATTGTTGCTGCTCACTTCGTAAGACTGCTGCCTCAGGGCCTCGTCGACCTTACCCTCCATGCTTTTCCTCACCTTGGCGACCTCGGTGTTGTCATACTTATTCAACCAGATGAGGCGAAACCTGAGGTGGAAGGCAGCATCCTCATCCTCCAGGAGGGGCGTAAACCTTTTGTCGATGCCTGCCAAAAGTGCGTCAGGCAAAGGGCTGCATTAGACAAGGTCCTTGTATAAGAGGCGGTCAATAAGTTTCGCAATTCGGATATAAAGAAACGAGATATGTGGAAAAGTGTTTTATTATTTTTCAATATAACTACCCTCGACTTCAATGCACTTGCGCCACTTGTCCCTGAGGCTTCGAATCCCGACAACCAGAAATCTCCCGACTGCTGTTCAATCCACTTCTGGACGGCGAGCTGGACATCTTTATCGTCCCCAAACCGGCGTCCACGCAGTGCAGCCTTGAGCTGGCGGAATAAAAAGTAGTCGCTAGGGGCCACATCTGGACTGTAGGGGGGATGGTTGAGATCCTCGAATCTGTACTCTCGCAGGGCAGCTTGTGCAACTCTGGCCTCCGAATTTTGACGACGTTGAAGTCGGTCATGGGGCGTGAGGTTTCTAGGGACCAAACGGGCACAGACCTTGGTCATGGCCAAATTGTCGTGGATGATGTTGATAACGCTTTCATGTGATATTCCAAGATCTCGCTCGATTTCTTCGACCTTCACCCGTCGAATTTCGAGGATCATCCTCTCCACACGGGCCACATTGTCCTCGGTGGTCACGTCTGATGGGCGTCCTGGACGGGAGTCATCTTTAAAGGACTCACGACCATGGCGTAACTCCCTATTCCAGCGAGCAATGGTTGCATAGGAATTGTCGGTGTCGGTGTACACTGCAACATTGTGTTCATGGATCTCTTTTTTATTCTTACCTTGCTTGGTAAAAAATTTGACCACTGCGCGGTGCTCAACCTTCTTCATTGTTGAAAAATTTGTGACTGACGATCTGCGATCAGCTACTGCTTCTTAAATAGACGAGGCAGGAGCGTGCAGCTGCAGGTCCTGACTTGTCATAACTTGTCCTAACACCCTCCAAAACAGCCAGCTCCCTTCTTCTGTTTTGCCCTACCGATTTGCAAAACTTATTGACCGCCCCTCGTACTTCAAGTCCTTGAGCCTAAAGATTGTCGCAGCAATTGTTGGTGGCAGAGTCCCAAAGTAGGCTTGTTCCTTCCCCTAGATCTTGTCGAGTGCTTTGGCCATAGGTGACGTGACCTGGAAATCAAACAATGGAGAATTAGTAAATTTTAGAAATTAAAAAATAATAATATATATATATATATTATAATAATATATAATATAATTTTATTATTTATTTATTACCTTGGCATACTCCATTAAGTTGACATACTGGTCGTTTAAGCTGTTTACTTTCAACTGGCTCATGACTCTGGGGAGAACAGGCCTATTAGTCTCCAGGATGGTGTTGAGGACCACCGCAGAGTCACAGGTGGAGATCCTCCTCATCGTGTTGGGGACAACCAGCATCCTCCCCACCTCAGCGTAGACGTTGTCTGCTGCCACGGTGAAGCGATCCTGGTGGTTCCAAAGAGCACGTGCCTTGGCAATGGCAGCCCTGTAGAGCCTCTTCAGCACTGCACTCGGTAGTGCAGCATCTGCATCCTTGCTGGTCACTAGGTTGAAAGTGTGGGCTGGCAGGTTGATGGGATTGCCAATGACAGCGTCAACATCGGCAGGTACAGCCAGGGAGTCTTCTAGGGAGACATAATCCAACTCCTGCTCGTCCAAGGATCCAGCCAACAGGGTAGCCTCAGCAGCATCATCAAGGTCGGTGTCCACATTCTTAACCACTGACAGGTCTGGCAGTGTGTCATCCTCTGCCCCAAACTGGACAAAGGCCTTTACAAAGTTACTACCATTGTCGGTGGTAGTCCTGAAATAGAAAGACGGTCTAAGTTTTTTATAAAATTACAGTCATTAAATATTACAATTGAATTGAATTTATAAATAAAAATAATTACAATTTCTGATACAAATTGTTAATAGAACTAATAGACTAATAGTCTAATAAGTAATATTAATATACTATCAACTATCTAACCTGGTGACTTTTTTCTCAATGTGGAATTCATAGTGGACGTTAACCATGGCCTGTGTAAGCACACCATAGGTATGATGGCCTCTCAGCCTGATGCACGCGAGCACTGCTTTCTGCCTCTGCCTGGTAGTGGGTTCCAACCAGTGGATAGTCTTGCCCAGGTGGCCTTTCTTGTAGGCAAACCAGCAGTCAGCTGTGGTGGCCACCCACTTAACATCGCCAAGAACTCTGAAATTTGAAAAATATAAGTTTTAAATTTCAAGTTTTTAAGTTAAAATTTAAATATTGGGAATATAAATTACTCAAGTATAAAAGATAAAATTATTTTAATTAGTCATTCACCTGATCAAGTACTGCTTCAAGTCAGTATGCCAATCAATGATTCGCCTGCCCAGTGTCCTCCTCGACATGGAGCTCTTGCTGGGGTTCAGCGTCTTGATCAGCCTCTGGAATGTGTCAGACTCTACAACGTTGAGTGGCAGCATTGTGGCTACGAACAGGACAACAATCCTTTAATCCACAGCATCCTGAGATATGCCACTGCCAGTAACAGCGATGCCAAAGGACTCGGCAATGGTTTACTGGTGTGCTTTCTTGCCAGAAAGAGGTGAAAACAGACTCGATAATTCCGAAGTGCTGCTGCCGCTGTTGGAACCAGAAGAAAACCTCTTCTTGGCTTTTCCAAGAGATGAACCTGCCTTGACCTTCTCCTCAAACCGAATGAACTTGGCTGGGGTGGTCCCCTTGATGTGCTGCTTGAGGTTGTTGAGGCTTGTCATGTGCCCCTTGATTGGCATAGTCCTGGACAGGCACAGCTTGCTGTCTAAAATCAACTTGTCTCCTTCCCTTGACTTGAGCAAGAAGTAGTCGTCCAGGTGGGGCCAGGGGCTCTGGGCACTGGCAGTTTCAACCTGACGATGTCAACACTGTTGACATCAACAACTTCAACATCTGTTGACACAACAGATTCAAGTTCTTGAGGTGCCATCATGACTTATAAAATTCAAAATCACACCAGTGTCTGAATTGAAAATCTGAAAATAATAGAAAATTCCAAATCACACAAGTGTCTGTGAAAGATTAAATAATAGGTTTTGTAATGGTTTTCCGTCTTAGTTATTTATTTATAAGAACTTAAATTTACTATATATGGAAAGAGGTTTATTAAATGAATTTGGACCTACAAAACATCGGAGTAGAAAAGTGAGCAAGGGAAGGGAACTGTAGCCAGCCTGCAGACAATAGTAGCAATATAATATTTGTAATATTTGTTTTGCAATACGCAATAATAATAATAAATTAATAATAATATAGATAAGCACTCTATTTTAATTTTAAAGGTATACCCACACCAATATATATTTTATTGAATCATTAATCAACATGCATTTTATATGTATATTAATTAAGTTATATCATCAATTAAAGTCTAAAATCTTAAACAATATAAATATTTGAAACTATTAGATAACATGTGGCTAATTAGTAATTAACAAACCGGATCTAACAATATAGAAAATATAATTTGGCTATGCAAATAATAGAATATCAAATGAATGTATGCAAATGTTTAATATATTATAATAATAAAACTTTACTTATTTATTTTCTTTCAATAAACACTAATGGTATCGCCATAATAAAAGATAGTCACGTTGTAACCGTAATAGCTCTCCAGAGTGA